>CM056720.1:79532225-80132225 GCA_029844215.1 Przewalskia tangutica | reverse complement strand
CCGCATGCAGCTCATGCTCGATGCGGCGAGCGTAGACCGACGGTTGGTCGACAGCGAAGGTTAAGACCAGACGGCAGGTCTTTTGGTGGCTATCGTGGGGCGGCCTCGGCAGCTAGCCTAGATTTGCACCACACGGCTCGAGCACTCCGCACCGCCCTCAAGACAGCGTGATATTCGAGGGCGCACTGGGCCCTGTGGCTTCGAGACGCCCGAGCAGCAGAGGCATCGCCGACGGACCACCCCCCCCTCAGTGTGGCCGATGTGGTAGATCCCACTTCGGGAGTTGTGGTGTCGCTACAGAGCTTGTTTGCCAGGGCCGCAGGTCACTATGCGAGGAACCGTCTCACTCGCGGCGTCGATGGTGGTCACCCTGCGTTCTTTCGCCGGTCTTCTTCATCCCCGACAGCCTACTCGCCCGAGGGCAAGGTACTCATGGACCAGCAGGTCGCGCAGAGGTCGTGGGCGCTGGTCCAGCCTGCGGTCCTCGTAACCGCATTTATGCTTTGTCCACCGACAGATCGTGAGGCCTCACCGATGTCGCCACGCGTACCTTATCGCTGGGTTTGATGTGTATGCCTTGATAGATCCGGTTCTACTACCCATATATCTCCCTTATTGTTAGTAGGATAGGATAGAGCCCGAGTCCATAGACCTTTCGAGGTAGCTACGCCAGATGGTGATTCGTTGGTAGCTCGGCGGTATATGTGGTTTGTCCAGTGACCATTTACGCCGCCGACCCAGCCGACTTGATAGAGTTGGATATGATTGATTTCGGCGTGATCACGGGTATGGATTGGCTAGCTCTTGCTACGCCAATGTAGACCGCAGGAGAGAGTAGCGGTTCCAGTTCTCGGGAGCCATTGTTGAGTGGGAGGAGCACGGTATCGCCGGCGGGTAGGTTTATTTCCTACCTCAAGGCTGGAAGACGGGTACGTACGGGTACATCTACCATCTCGTTCGGTGTTTGATAACGAGGTCGGTACCAGATTTTCATCGCCCCAGAGTCGAGAGTTCCCAGACGTGTTTCCGCATCGACCTCCCGTATCCTCCCGAGGCGGTCGAGTTTTGTATAGATGTGTTGCGGACACTCGCCTATTTCCATTCCGCCATACGAATGGCACTCGCCGAGTTAAGAGAGTCAAGGATCAACTTAGAGACTTCCGAGAAGCGGCTTCATCGACCTAGTGTTTCTCCCCGGGAGCGCCAGTATTGTTCGCAAGAAGAAGGGCGGACGCTGCGCACGTGTTGATTACAGCACCAACAAGGTGACCATTAAGAATGTATACCCCTTCCTGTGATTGATGATTTGTTCGACCAAAGTGGTGCGAGATGTTTCTCCAAGATTGATCTGCGATCGGGCTATCATCAAAGTAGTCGAGAGGTGGATGTCCCTAGATCGCATTCCGACCAGACGCATTATGAGTTCGTGGTCATGTCTTTTGTTAACCAATGCTCCGCGGTATTCATGGATTTGATGAACCGAGTGTTCAAACTATTTTTGGACACGCTTGTGATAGTGTTCATTGATGATATCTTGGTTTATTCTCGCCAGAGCAGAGCACGCGAGCATTTTAGAGGCTGTCTTGTGATTCTCCAGACCAGAAGCTATACGCCAAGTTTTCCAAATGTGAGTTTTGGTTAACTTCGTGGATTTTCTTAGGCACATTGTCGGGCCGATGGCATTCGGTGGATACGCCAAGATCGGCGCAACAGACTTGCTTTGACCTACTACTCCGGCGCAGGTTCACGCTTTTACGGGCCTTGCAGTTATTATCGGCGGTTCAGAGAAGTTTGCTTCTATCTCTCGCACCATTGACTAGGCCGACTCGGCCTAAGTTTCGTGGATCGATGCTTGTGAGCGTGGCTTCCAGCTTGAAGGAGGATCGACGACCGCCCGCTTCTTACTCTTCCGCAGGGTCCAGACGGTTATGTCGTGTATTGTGATGCGCCAGCATCGGGTTGGGACGTGTTGATGCAGATGGCAAGGTTATAGCGTATGCATCCCGACAACCAAGAAACACGAGAGGAACTACCCCACCCATGATTCGAGTCGCGCGTGATTCACGCCAAGATCCGAGGCACTATTTGTATGGGGTTCATGTGGATATTTATACGCACCACAAGAGCCTCCAAGATATCTTCACCGCAGGAGCCGAACTTACGACATAGACGGTGGTTAGAGTTTCTTAAGGATAACGATGTTGATATCTTGTACCACCCGGGAAGGCCAATGTTGTGGCGTATGCCTAGTCGTAGGTCGATGGGGAGCCTATCGGATGTGCAGCTAGAGGAGGGACATGGTTCGTGATTTGCATCGCCAGCGAGCCTTGGTGTCCGCTTGATTGATTCCGATAGCGATGGGTTCGAGTTCGCGAGGTTGCCGAGTCTTCCATCGTCGAGAGAAGAGGCAACAGCCGAGGATCCGCTTTTGACACATTATCGTGATACGACTCTTCGTGAGGGCAAGGGTCCTTTTGAGGTAGCACTGATGGGTGCTAAGGTTTGAGGGCGTGTTGTGTGTTCCGGATGTTTGAGACTTCGGCAGTTCTTGGGGAAGCACACACGCTGCTACTCTATCCATCCGTGGTCGACTCAAGATGTACCACGACCTTAGATCCGTATTGGTGGGATGGCTTCAAGAGGACGTTGCAGAGTTTGTAGTTCAGTGCGTGTTGTCGGTGAGCGGTAGAGCACCGCAGGCCCGGTGGTTTGTTACGCACGATAGAGATCCCGACCGAAGTGGGAGGTGATCAACATGGACTTCATCACGCGATTGTCTCGCACTCGGAGGAGACATGATTCTATATGGGTTATCGCCGACGGTGACGAAATCAGCCCACTTTCTTCCCGTCAGACGACTTTTTCTACCGAGGATTATGCCGCACTATATATCCGAGAGATCGCCGATCGCACGAGTCCCTATTTCGATCATATCGCATGCAGGAGCCCGCTTTCGCTAACTTCGAGGTCTTTCCGAAGGGTTTAGGACGCGTGAGCTCGAGTAATCGCATTCCATCCACGAGCATCGACGACAGTGAGCGCATCATCCGCACTCTTGAGGATATGTCACGAGCCCGTGTTATCGACTTCGTGGTAGTGGGAGGATCATTTGCCTCTAGTTGAGTTTGCGTGATAATAATAGCTACCACTCCAAGATTCGATGGCGCCTTATGAGGCCTTGTATGGAGGAAGTGCGATCGCCTATAGGTTGGTTCGATGTGGGCGAGGTGCGTAGTGGGACCAGATTTGGCGCAGCATTGGATAAGGTGAAGCTTATCCAGAGAGGTTGCCGACACTCGTAGTCGACAGTCATACGCAGATCATCGTCGTCGCAGATCCGAGTTCGAGGTTCATGATTGGGTTTTCCTAAATGTGTCACCCATGGCGGTGTGATGAGATTCGGAAGAAGGAAACTCACCAAGCGTACATCGGGCCGCTTCAGTTGTCCGCAGGTAGGCAAGGTTGCTTATGAGTTGGATCTGCCGTCCGACCCGGAGGCGTGCATCCGGTTTTTCACGTATCTATGCCGAGGAGATGTATCGGGATCCATCTAGGTACACCCGATTGACGATGTCCAGTGACCGAGGTTATCGTATGAGAGATTCCCATAGCGATAATCGATCGTCAAAGTTAGGCGTCATGACCAAGGACGTGGCTTCCACAAAGTTACGTGGCGAAACGAGCTCGGGGAGAGATGACGTGGGAAGTCGGCGAGGACATGAGGTAGAGGTATCTCACCTATTTCCCACACCTCCGTGTAATTCACTTTCCTACTTGTAAATCTTCATTATCGTTTATGCCTAAGTGTTGTTTTGTGGCCGCGTGTGGCATTTGCAAACCGCTTAAGTTATGAAGAACCTTATCGTTATCCTGCTCGAAGGAACATTCGGACGAATGTTTCTACGAGGGAGAATGTTATACCTCAGATTTCCAGTATGTACGTGAGGATTACGTAAAAGTTTAGCCTTAAAAGTTAGGCATGGACGAAAATACTTGGGCACAACTCACTAAAAGAATCGTTTTCCGACGAAACTTTTTACACAACTCGCGTAGGATAAATTTCGGCTATGTCATTTCTAATTTTTGCGGATTTTTCCGAGAGACGAAACACTTTGGACCAACGAGAGAGCGACACTTGTCACCCTCTCTCGTGGATGTGGACGGCATTAGGGCGAATTGATGGCTTATTTTGTCTTGGAGTTGGTAGGATATTTTGTGTGCAAGTTGGCTAGATACACTTGCCCAAATCTCGCCTTACACTTGCCTTGCACTTGGCATAATCTTGGCCATTGGTTGGCCATCCCTTGACCTATAAATACCCCTCTTGTGATGAAGAGTTCTTCATCCACAAACAAACTTTCCAAGTCTAAAATCCTCTCCTCTCCCTTAAGCCTTTTTCGTCCAACACCCCCCCCTTTGGTGAGCTTGGCCGAGGCAACCCCTCCCCTCTAGCCTAGCCGAAATCTACCCCCCCTCCCTTGGTAGAAAAGTTGCCTTCTAGTATTGTTATAATGCCCAAAATACCCTAGCCCAAATCCCTTAGTCCTTAGTAGAAGTTGTGAAGAACTTCTAAGGTTTTCTTGGAGCTACCGGAGCGTACAACTTAGGAGCTAAACCTTGCTCAAAGCGCGACTTTTATCTAGGATATTATTGGGCTTACCGAGGTAAATAAACTTGTCCTTCTTTGTAATTAGAGAATACATACCGTAGAAGTATAGAAATAAGTATAAATACTTAGAAGGATATTAAAGAATAGAATTGAATGTTATCACAAGTAGAAGGGTTTAAAAGAAGAATAATCAAATCAGACTTTACTTAGGATCTTCACAAAGAGACTGAGTAGCTCACCGCAGGGAAGTGCGCCCAATTTTCCGTAGGATAGAGAACCCTCTGCTTAGAACTGTTTTCAGAGTAGTCTGAACTTTGATAGACGTGTCTGACTATTATAGGTTGATTCTCTGCACGCGACATATTCAACTTGGCGGTGGTTTTCACGGAAGGTATGTGATTCTTCCTAAAGCATGATATTTTAAAATATATATGTAGTACGGTAGACGCATACGTGTTAATCGAATAATAACTACGCAATGTCTTTTGACTTAAGCTCGAATAATACTTACGGCAATGTCTTGCGACTTAAGCCTGAATAATAAGGATCTTAAAACATTTCAAAAGAATATTGAATCATTTTCTTACAGAAGAGAACTAATTGGTTTTTAAACATCAAGCTTAAGAGTTATACTAGCTTTATGGGAAGTTAGGTATAACAACTTAAGAATGATAAAAGAATAGCTTTACTTATGTGTTTATAACAGACTTATATTGATTTATGAAAGAATAATAAAATGGTTTTATAAGTAGACATGATATGATGCTATGTGTGGTAGTGACTTGTAACATTTGTATAAGAGGGTATTCTTGTTGTGCTTAAGTGGTTTAACGATAAGCTGTTATGTTGGTATTATATCACTCACCTCTTGACATGTTACCGGGGGTTAAGCTGCCCTCCGATGCGGGGTAGACTCAGGCGGTCTGGGACCATGATTCGAGAATACCCTACGCGGGTCCAGGGACCTACGCGAGCTACGAGTTCCGTGTTAGTGTGGGGTTATACCTCATGCGGTCTATGTGGCTACGGACTACGAGTCCAGGACGCCGCCGAGGAGTAGCTACCCTCGATGCGGTTATACCCTACGCGCCTGTGAGTGGCCTATGCGGACTACTGAGTCCGGATTAGGCTTGCTTAATGATACTATGGGCAATTGGCCCCGCCGATCATTCGCACTCTAGAAAAGACTGCATAGATTTACCTATTGTTGCTCTTGTTTGTGATGTGCACTATGAAATGGCTTCTCGTTGTTTCATACATATTTGTAAACCGGTTTTAAAATGATATGATTTCATTTAAGTACTTTACGCTTTCACATACTTAGTACTGTTGTCGACCTCCTTCCGGGCCGTTCATGCCGTAAGGGCAAGCAGTGCTAGATCCACATCCAGGATCTCTCAGATTGGTGTCGTGAGCTCCATCTTCTCCGAGGCTCTACTTTTGGTATGATCTCCGTATTGTAGATAGTTTGTACATTCGTGGTATGGCGGCCCGTCCCGCCATAGTTGTTTACTTCCTAGAGGTCTGTAGTCCTATTGCATACTGGGATGTAATCGCAAACTTGGGTTATTTATATATATATGCCGAAATGCAAATTTTTCATCAGATAAATTGTGTCTCATTTTACAACTGTTTCATGTCTTGTTTTATATTTCCGCTGATTTTCTCTGATGTATGACTGCTTGGGTGCCCGGGTAAGGCATCACCACGCCCCGAACAGTCGTGACACCTGCAGCTCACGGTGGGAGATTTGACCCCACATGGTATTTAGGAGCCGGCCCAAGCTCCAGGGTCGAGGTTCTCAAAGGAAGCGAGGATTTTCTCATGAGGCCACCTATTCCTCGGTGTTTTCCGTATTAGCGTTATTTGGGAAATGTCGCTACGGCACAGTGTTTGTTGTTAATGACCGCACGCCACAAGCGCTGGGAATGTCTGTTAGAAAGAGCACCAAGCGTGGCTCAACCTATGAGGCCAGAGTTGGTTCCTTTCCTCCACAATCCGTGCGCCCTCGAGCGGGGTGTTGGATGTCGACCACGTGGTAGAGGTCGTGTGGAGTTTATAGTTCGCGTCCTTCAACCGCATAGATGACGTGATCATCAAGCGTGATCGTGAGGCAACATCGCATGGGGTTACATGTATATTTTGATTCTTTTGAATCATACGTGCATTGATAGATTCAGATTTCGCCCTAGCGTATATGTTTTCCCTTTATTGCTAGTAGTTGTAAGTGATAGTACCCCCAGAGGTAGGGATACTTTGATTAGTAAAGTGAAAAGTGAAGAATGTTGACAAGAATGGTAAGTGAACTGAGACTATAGTTATGTAGAGTTCACAAGTTGTAGTTACCCCATAATAAGTGTAAGACCGATAGGGAAGGGTGTACAGTAATAAATAATTTGGCCTATGTGACGAACCTCTAGTGAATAGGGGGATAGGGTGAGAAGTACCTTGAGATAAGAGAGAGATATTTATTTCAGACTAAGAATGAGAAGTTAAGTGTGACGATGGGTCGGGTTATGGACTCATCTCGGGTTAGCCAATAGTATGAAATGGGGTGATGTCAGTTAGAAATGGTCCCGCTATGTGATAGGGTCACGAGGATGCAAGGCCCAAGTCTAGTTAATCGTTGTACGAGTTCGTGGACGCGTTCCACCGGAACCAGGCCGCGAGGGCCGAGAAGGGCCTTAGCGGAAATTCAAGTAGCATAATGGCCAAGTTTGGATAGTAACTGTTACACCCCGTAGTTCCAGTGTATGTATATGAGAACGTACGTACGTAAATACGACATTAAAATTGGAAAGGAAGAAAGATGTGATTTTTCGACGGAAAAGTTTCCGAATTTTGAGAAGGAAAAATGTTCGTTAATGGGAATTGGATTCCCAGATTTGGTATTCGGACTTTTTGGAATATTTGAGAATTATGGAATTTTATTTCCGAAATTGGTCACGTGGGGCCCATGGGAGAATTTACGGTTTTGTGGGGCCCACTTTATTTTCGGATTTTGGCATCATGGATATTTTCTAAGATGAAATATTTTGACGAGTAGGGGCGACACGTGTCACCCCGTGTGGCCATGTTGGCCGAATCGGAGAAGGCCAAGGACGCTTTTTAGCGGACAAGTGGCCCATTTTTGTGCCACTTGTCCCATTTTTGTGGTAGCCAAATGGTTGGCCAACTACCCACACACATGTACCCCATCCTCACCACACACTTGCCTAGATCTTGGCCATTGATTTTCCTCTAAATACCCCATTGTTTCAAGACTTATTTCAGCCACACTTTGAGATTCTAAGTCACAAAATACTCCCTTTGTCGAGGTTCTCGCCCTACTCTCCCATTGGTGTAGGAAAAATTCATCAAGTGTTGATATAGTCCCAAATACCTTAGCCTAGTATCCCTAGTTGTATTCCAAGTTATTTCAATACTAGAGTCTGAAATTCTACTTTATTCCTTTAGTCGCAAAAACGGCTCCTAGAAAAATCTTCATACTTAGATGAAGTGTTAAGAGGTTATTTGGAAACTTCTGGTTGCTTGGAGCCGGGTTGGGCGTCGGAATCGAGCTAAACGTTGCTCGTGATCGACTTATAATCTTGGATAATTTTGGGCTTATCGGTAATGATCTATGCCCCCTATCAGAATTGGAAATTACATGTCAGAGTAGTTAATCATCGAGCATACGATATATCGAAGTATAATTATAAGGAATTGAACTATTTACATTGACCGTATTTTGCAGAGACTTTTAGTATTATTGTGAGTAGAATTGTACACGCCCGTTAGACGTGTAACCCCTCGAATTGTTGTTTGGTAGCAGCCTGCCCGCTGGCGAGGAGTTTTACGTGGTCATGGGGAGGTGTTGCTGAATTTTCCGTAGAATAAGAAATCTTGTATCTAGAATTATTCTACAAGAGAGCTGTGAGGTTGATAGACGCTTTGTGGCCTTTATAGGTCAAGTACTACGAGTAGCGTATTCTACTTGGCGGTGGAAAAGGCAGCAGGTTAGAGTACTTTGGAGCGTTTTGCTAATTGTCGATAATCGTCGCGAGGTATGTGAACCTCTTCCTATCCTTTCTAGCATGATATTTGTGAAATATATTTAGTGCGGTAGACGCACGTGTGTTTAAAGGAAGTTGATTTTCCTTTTGTGTCCTTGACTTGATTCCAAAGTTAAGTGACTTGTTATGAAACATTAAGGACTTGAATTATGTTAAAAAGTTGTAAAATCTCACCATGATTAATGGGTCGTCTTTTAAAGAATAAAGTTATCTTGATTTCGAAAATAAGAATGGTTTTATCATTGGATTTAAAATGATAACTTGACTTATAAACAACTTGATTTTGGGAAAGGAGAAGTAATTTGATTTAAATGTATAGGTTACTTGTTTTTAAAAGAGTAAGACACTTGGTTTAAAAGTATATTGCTACTTGACTTTAAAGGAGAGTGCCTTTGTTTTAAAAGAAGGTATGGAAATTGTTTTGGTTTTACTTTGATGTCTTTTGACTTGAGTTTAAATAATAAGAATCGAAGTATTTCAAAAGAGTTATTAACCATTTTTGAAAGAAAAGAAATACTTGTTTTAAAAGCTTAAGTGTTATACTAGCTTTATGGGAAGTTAGGTATAACAACTTAAGGAAGATAGAAGGAACGGTTTACTTATTATTTTTTTATGAAAGTCTTGTATTGATTCTGGAAAGTGTAGTAAGATGGTTTGATAAGTAGACATGTTAGGATGCTACGGTGTTAGTGTCTTGTGATGCTTGTATAAAGCGGGTTTCTGTCAGGCTTATGTTGTTTAACGATAAGTCGTTATGTTAGTATTATATCACTCACCTCTTGACATGATTCCGGTTGTCGCTCCACGCGGTAGACTCAGCGGTCCGTGTGACCTATGATTCGAGAATACCTCACGCTGGCTCAGGTGACCTGGCGCGAGCTACGAGAGTTCCAGTTAGCGTGCGCCTTTATGGTCACGCGGTCTACGCGCTACGCGATCGCGAGTCCGTGACGCCGGGGAGAGCTACCGACGCGGAATACCTCACGCGGGCCATCGGAGTGGCTTATGCGAGTCGCGGAAGTTCCAGACTAGACGCGCGACATTAGATATCGCGGCGAGTGGCCGCTTCGATCACGTGGCGGCCTAGACAGATCTCATGATACGCTTTATGACCTTGTTGGTACTGTGGTTTTAGTAGTCGGCCATGCCTTCGCATTACCCCGCACGGTTTTATTATGACACGTGTAGACTCGTGTTCATGGTATTCCTCGTGCTTTTATATCATGATCGCCAGCGAGGAAGATATTCCACGCATGATTGACGCCGCGGGCGAGACCCATAGTTGTATTTGAGTGATGACTTTGAGGGCGCGAGTCCCCGACTCGACATGATCGCTTATTTATCAGGAATCGTAGTTTGGTTATCATACATGTCTCCCGCTTTATATAGACTACTATGATTTCATTTACGATTTTTAGTTTCACATACTTGGTACCGTTGTAATCGACTCCTTCGGGGCCGCTCATGCCGCAGTAGAGGTACACCAAAGGTTGATCCTCGCCTAGTGGTCACGGCGCTTGGGAAGCTCCGCTTCTCCGAGGCTTATCACGTATAGTCCTCGCCGCTGTGCTACATTCAGGGTACGGCGGGCCCCGCCCCGCCATTGTTGTCATATCATTCTGAGGTCTCAGAGATCAAGCTGTGCAGAATTGTAAAAAGGGATGAATCGTCTAGTTGTTATATATTTATGCCGAAAGGCAACTTTTCTCGATAACTGCTTTACACTTCACTTTATTCATGTCTTGTTTTATATTCCACCGACACTTCGATGGCTACTGGTGCCCGGTAAGGCACTACCACGGCCCGGTTCGGATCGTGACAAAAGTGGTATCGAGCGCTTAATCCTCTGAAAGTGTCTATGCATCGTATCTAGTAGTCTTGATTATCGGGTGTTGTGCACCACACCTATAATCGTGAGGTCAGCAGGATATTTAGGATTGATTTTCATTCTTCTCACTCGAGATCGCGGCCTTAGAGCCGTGTTATAAGTGGACTCTCCGACGTATTCTTTTTCACCCGCTATGCCTCACGCAGTGCAACCAGAGCCCGTGGCGGCAAGGCAGTATGAGCCGCGAGCAGAGCACGTATGTTACTGTGGCACGCCCATTCATTATCCGAGACAGCGATTCATTCGGGGAGTTCTGCGACGCCGCTATCCCCAGGAGGGTTTAGAGCAGTAGCAGTAGCTACTGAGACCACGATACCTGAGCCTCTAGTCCCACGGCCAGGAACAAAGGATATGAGTTACAAGGAGACGGCCCGATTACTAGTCCGTGGTCGGAATGAGGACGACGGAGCCGTGGTTCCGACAGTACCAGTAGTTCACCCTAGATCCGATAGTTTCGAGGCATCGAGGCTTTCGGAGTCGCACCACCCGAGTTCTATGGATTGAGGACTGAGGAAGATCATCAGGAGTTTATTCGACAGGTGCAGCGAATCATGAAAGTGATTGAGACCTCAGAGGCATTTCTTACACACTTTTTGCCCTCGCCGGCGAGAGCTCGCAGATAGATTTATGAGGTCGAGGCGTAATCCGCGAACGGTTCGGGAATACAGATGTAGTTTGACTTATCGCTCGTTATGTCCCCGCTTTAGTGGCGTATACGGAGGATAGAGTGCACCGATATGTCACAGACATGACGACATTATCTAGCAGCAGAGTTGTACAAGAGTAGCTCTTCAATGATACGGACATTGCCCGCATATACTTACACGCAGCAGATCGAGGAACGTAGAGATCGACGGACTAACCAAGATCAGCAGTAAGAGGGCCGTAATAGCAGGTCCTTTGGTAACTTTCGAGGCGGACCTTCTCGCCAGCCAGATCGTTATGCGCCTCCGCCAAGACAGAGTGGTCCTCCGCTGCACTTCGTGACGCTCGGGTATTTAGGAGTTGGTCGAACTCCGTGGTTTCGTTCACGATTTATATAGGTTCCAAACACGCATTCGCTTTCCTCTATGTTCACTATGTGGTAGACGCCATCCCAGAAATGTCGCTTTTTACTAACGCTTGTTTTACCAGCCGCCGTGTACATGTGAGGAAAGAATGTCCTAGCAGAGGGATACAGTGGGATGACTTAGCCTACGTGTCCGCTTCATGATTCAGTGGTTCGTAGAGGAAGGGTGTTAGCTGCAGAGGCCACCCCACCTCGATGTGGCTATCATGGGTAAGTGACATATCATGAGAGTGTCGCACTTCTTCGACAAATTGTTTTGCTCGACGCCAGGCCATCTTGCGAGAAATTGTCCACCAGACGTGGCGCTGATGTAGAGACTCAAATTTTCGTGATCGCGGCTAATTCATCATCTTCCTAGCTATGCGCCAACAGGTGATTGATTAGAACGACAAAGAGAAGAAGCGATAGACGCAGTATATCCTTAACCCTAGAGATTTGTATGTGTGATAAGATGAGTATACCTTAAGTGTTATGTTCTCGATAGCATTGTGTTAATTGTGATTAGAAACATGGGTAGTTGTAAAGGGTAAGTCCGGGGACGAAAATGGGGAGCCTTAGAATTTATAATGCTGGGACTCGATGCAAGCGCCGCCCCGAGCGGATGATTTTACGGCTGGTCTTTGTCAAGTACTCAGATACGTGGTGTATTTATGGGATAATTCCATGGTAGTGTGAGATGAAAGTGGTAGCTTTCATGACGGAATTGGTAAGATTGTTCCGGATCGGAACGAGTTTAGTACGGTTGGTCGGCCGAGGCCATATCGCGAGTCAACCCGCAGCCCGAAAGTGGTGGGTCGCTTGAGGTTGTCCCGCTAGATGATAGGGTCACGAGGGTGTTAGGCCCAAGTTAGTTAACCATCGACGAAGTTCGTGGAAGCGCTCGACCAAAAGGTCGGGCCGACGAGGTCACCCATCTTGTCTTTCGGGCCAGACCGCTACTTACAGGTTATGCGAGATGTTATATCGCGTAGGTTGTCAGGTTGCACGAGGTGCCTACTTTCACCTTATGACAGCAAAGGGAGCCTAATTTACTACTGCTTTCTTTTCTCGAGGTTTTACCAGCAGGTTAGGAACTCAGTAGTCTTAGTATCGCATTCGCCTCGCCGTTGTTTGGATTTCGCGGTAGCCGCGAGATTGTTGCCTCCCGCTGGCGAGTGTTTTATAGCTACCATTTCAGATTCGGATATCGCCTTTATGACGCCTCAGGCGGAAGTGTAAGTTGCCTGGCCGATTGGTTCGATGTTGGCAAAGTTCGATAGTTGGTTCATACTTGTTTCGCAGACGCGATAAGTGCTCTTATCCGTAAGAGATTTTGGCACCAGAGTCAATGTGTCGTATGATAGTCGCCATTTACACTTAGAGTTCAGTTGACGTGGGCCTTCAAGGTACCACCCGGAAAGCGGTATGACGAGATTTGGAACCGGAGCAAGAGCGTAAATGTGGTAAGTTGTGAGAAAGAGTTCGAGCGAGAATTTGTAGTCACGACGAGTAAGGGAAGAAGCGAGCATGTGTTAAGAACATAGTTGTGATCATTTCGCTTTGTAAAGTGAAGGCGCGAAGGAGTATCTTTTAGCCCTTAGGTGGGAGTTTTTGTGATGTTAGAGGTGATTCCTCGTGGACTTTGATGTAGTATTTGCGCGGTGTTTTCTCGCGCTACGCGCATTTGCAAACCGTTAAGCTATGAGGAACTTGATCGTTATTCGCTTGAGAAGGAACATTCGACGAATGTTTCTACGAGGGGAGAATGTTACACCAGTAGTTCCAAAGGTATGTATATGAGAACGCACGCACGTAAATACGACATTAAAATTGGAAAGGAAGAAAGATGTGATTTTTCGACTAAAAGTTTCCAATTTTGAGAAGGAAAAATGTTCGTTAATGGGAATTGGATTCCCTGATTTGGTATTCGGACTTTTGGAATATTTGAGAATTATGGAATTTTATTTCGAAATTGGTCACGTGGGCCCATGGGAGAATTTACGGTTTT
The DNA here is from genome assembly GCA_029844215.1 of Przewalskia tangutica. NCBI lineage: Eukaryota > Viridiplantae > Streptophyta > Magnoliopsida > Solanales > Solanaceae > Przewalskia > Przewalskia tangutica. The sequence continues at coordinate 80,118,617 of CM056720.1, read as the reverse complement.
GTGGGCCCACTTTATTTTCGGATTTTTGGCATTGCGGATATTTTCGAAGATGAAATATTTTGACGAGTAGGGGCGACACGTGTCACCCCGCGCCATGTTGGCCGAATGGAGAAGGCTGGGACGCTTTAGGTGGACAAGTGGCCCATTTTTGTGGTGGCCACTTGTCCCATTTTTGTGGTAGCCAAATGGTTGGCCAACTACCCACACACATGTACCCCATCCTCACCACACACTTTCCTAGATCTTGGCCATTGATTTTCCTATAAATACCCCATTGTTTCAAGACTTATTTCATCCACACTTTGAGATTCTAAGTCACAAAATACTCCCCCTTTGTTGAGGTTCTCGCCCTACTCTCCCATTGGTGTAGGAAAAATTCATCAAGTGTTGATATAGTCCCAAATACCTTAGCCTAGTATCCCTAGTTGTATTCCAAGTTATTTCAATACTAGGAGCCCGGAAATTCTACTTTATTCCTTTAGTCGCAAAAACGAAGCCCTAGAAAATCTTCATAAGCTTAGATGAAGTGTTAAGAGAAGTTATTTGGAAACTTCTAAGGGTTGCTTGTGGCGGGTTGGAGCGTGAATGGAGCTAAACGTTGCTCGTGATCGACTTATAATCTTGGATAATTTTGGGCTTATCGAGGTAATGATCTATGTCCCCTATTGTAATTGGAAATTACATGTTGTAGTAGTTAATCATCGAGTATACGATATATTGGAAGTATAATTATAAGGAATTGAACGTATTTACATTGACCAGATTTGCAGACTTTTAGTATTATTGTGGAGTAGAATTGTACACGTCGTTAGACGTGTAACCCCCGAATTGTTGGTTTGTAGCGTGCCTCGTTTGGCGAGGAGTTTTATGTGGTCATGCGGGGGAGGTGTCGCTGAATTTTCCGTAGAATAAGAAATCTTGTATCTAGAATTATTCTACCAAGAGAGCTATAGGTTGATAGACGTTTTTTGGCCTTTATAGGTTGAAGTACTACGGTAGCGTATTCTACTTGAAGGGTGGAAAAGGCGAGCAAGGTTAGAGTACTTTGGAGCGCTTTGCTAATTGTCGATAATCGTCGCGAGGTATGTGAACCTCTTCCTATCCTTTCTAGCATGATATTTGTGAAATATATTTAGTGCGTAGACGACGCGTGTGTTTAAAGGAAGTTGATTTTCCTTTTGTGTCCTTGACTTGATTCCAAAGTTAAGTGACTTGTTATGAAACATTAAGGACTTGAATTATGTTAAAAAGTTGTAAAATCTCACTCATGATTAATGGGTGTGTGGTCTTTTAAAGAATAAAGTTATCTTGATTTCGAAAATAAGAATGGTTTTATCATTGGATTTAAAATGATAACTTGACTTATAAACAACTTGATTTTGGGAAAGGAGAAGTAATTTGATTTAAAGGTATAGGTTACTTGTTTTTAAAAGAGTAAGACACTTGGTTTAAAAAGTATATTGCTACTTGACTTTTAAAGGAGAAGTGCCTTTGTTTTAAAAGAAGGTATGGAAATTGTTTTGGTTTTACTTTGATGTATTTTGACTTGAGTTTAAATAATAAGAATCTGGAAGTATTTCAAAAGAGTTATTAACCATTTTGGAAAGAAAACAAATACTTGGTTTTAAAAGCTTAAGTGTTATACTAGCTTTATGGGAAGTTAGGTATAACGACTTAAGGAAGATAGAAGGAACAGTTTACTTATTTTTTTTTATGAAAGTCTTGTATTGATTCTGGAAAGTGTAGTAAGATGGTTTGATAAGTAGACATGTTAGGATGCTACGTGTGTTAGTGTCTTGTGATGTTTGTATAAAGGGGTTTCCCTTGTTGTGCTTATGTTGTTTAACGATAAGCTGTTATGTTAGTATTATATCACTCACCTCTTGACATGATTCCGGGGGTTAAGCTGCCCTCCGATGCGGGGTAGACTCAGGCGGGTCTGTGTGACCTATGATTCGAGAATACCTCATGCGGGTTTGTGTGACCTATGCGGAGCTACGAGAGTTCCAGGTTAGTGTGCGGCCTTTATGGTCATGCGGTCTACGCGCCACGCGGATCGCGAGTCCAGACGCCGGGAGTAGCTACCCTCGATGCGGGAATACCTCATGCGGGCCATCGGAGTGGCTTATGCGGAGTCGGGGAAGTTCCAGACTAGACGCGCACATTAGATATCGCGCGAGTGGCCGCCGATCATGTGGCGGTCTCAGACAGATCTCATGATACGATTTATGACCTTGTTGGTGCGTAGGTTTTAGTAGTCGGCTATGCCTTCGCATTTACCCCGTCCGGTTTTATTATGACACGTAGGACTCGTGTTCATGTGTATTCCTTGGTGCTTTTATATCATAGATCGGCGGTGAGGAAGATATTCCACGCATGATTGATGCCGGGCGTGAGACCCATAGTTGTATTTGAGTGATGACTTTGAGGCGTGAGTCCTCGACTTGACATATCGCTATTTATCAGGAATCGTAGTTTGGTTATCATACATGTCTCCCGCTTTATATAGACTACTATGATTTCATTTACGATTTTTAGTTTCACATACTTGGTACCGTTGTCTCGACTCCTTCGGGGCCGCGTTCATGCCGCAGTAGAGGTACACCAGTGTTGATCCTCGCCTTAGTGGTCATTCAGCGTTTGGGAAGCTCCGCTTCTCCGAGGCTTATCGGTCGTATAGTCCCCGTCGTTGTAAGTGCTACATTCAGGTATGGCGGGCCCCGTCCCGCCATTGTTGTCATATCATTCTAGAGGTCCAGTAATACTGTTGTGCGATTGTAAAAAGGGATGTAATCGTTTAGTTGTTATATATTTATGCCGAAAGGCAACTTTTCTCGAATAACTGCTTTACACTTCACTTTATTCATGTCTTGTTTTATATTCGATTACTCGATGTATGGCTACTTGGGTGCGGGGTAGGCACGATCCACGCCCGGTTCGGTCGTGACAAGAATCAAGGATTTGAGAACAGAATCAATAATTGAAATTTTGTACGTATTCTAAATAAGTTTAGAAGTACGAGAAAGTATGACAAGTAAGAAAAGAAAGGAACCTTTAAGGATCCCGTGTTTGAGAAGACTGTAACCTTCGAGTATTGTGAGAAGAGACCATTGACGGAAGGTCCATTGTTAGATCTACGTATGTTATGTGGTGGCCATATGTGGCATCGTTGGTCTTGTGGAGTATTGATTGATATGCATAGTATAGAGACTGTGCCGGAGTTTGTATAACATGACAACCAACTAAGAACATTCGAGGACGAATGTTTCTAAGGGGGGAAGAATGTTACACCCCGTAAGTCCAGGACAAGTTTAAGAGAATGTACGTAAGGAACACAAGACTTGAAATTGGTACGAAAGGAAGAATTGTTTTTCCGACGGAAAATCTTCCGAACGTCAGAAAGGAAAAATGTTCGTTGAGGAGAATTGGATTTTCAAAATGCATTAATTGAGGATTATGGAATGTATTATTATTATGAAAATTTATTTTTACGGATTTGGTCACGTGGGGCCCACCCGAGGAATTTTACGTTTTGTGGGACCCACGAGGGTTACGGAATTTTATGGATGAATGGGAGGGAGACACATGGCACCCCCCCCCCCACAATGGTCTTGGACGAAAATTACAAGGGTAAAATGGTCATTGACCATGGTAGATGAACAAGTCTTCAAAGCTTGAGATTGTTGACTTGTCAACTTGTCCACTTGGCTAATTAATTAATTTCCTTCATCCTAGCCACACATATGTTGATATCTTGACCCTCCATTGTGTTATATATACACACTAGTAGCAAGACAAGGTCTTCCACACTTAGAAAAATTTCACACTTGTTCTTGCACTTATAGAGCTCTCGGCTTTGTCTCTTTTCTCACAAGAAAATTTTGTAGTTTTGATTCATTATTCACAAGACTTTAACCCAAGGTCCCTAAGGGTATTGTAAGGATATCTCAAAAGAAATATTTCGGAAAAACGACGTTTTCACGTTAGTCGCAAGGCGAAAACCTAAGTCGTTTTCACAAGTTTGGATTGGAAATGGAAGAGAAGTTGGTTGTGAACTTCTAAAGGCTTCAAATAGCGGATAGGGGCGTAAAGGAAAGGAGCTAAGAATTGCTAAGGAGCGACTTTGCATCTTGGAATTTATATGGGCTTATAAAGGTTGACAATTCTACGTGCAGCGTATTCGACTTTAGCTTGTGGATTAAGCCGAAAAGGTATGTGAACCATTTCCTCTTCTTCTAGCATGATTCCTTAAGATAAAGAAAGTAAGTCCTACTCCTTAAATGATCCATTCCTTGGTTGTACTTGGATTGCCTAATATAGAATTTGTTCTATATACTTCCTTGATGGTACTTTGATGTTTAAATTGTAAGTTGTTATAATCTATTTCCTTAGTGAAGTTTGGATTCTCAAAAGTGAAAGTATTTTACTTAAAGTACATAGAGTCTTGGAAAGGAAGTGGTTTCCAAATCTTTTGGCTAGTGCCTTAGTTCCAAAACCTAAAGGTTGTTATAATGACTTTAGGGGAGTCAAAGGAGTGATTTACTTAATTGGTTTAAAAAGAGGAGAAATGAAATGATTTAAAGTTAAGGGACTTGAAGTATTTTGAAAGTTAAGAAACTTGATTTCTAAAGATTAAGATACTTGAAGTATTTTGAAAGTTAAGAAACTTGATTTGAAAGTATGTGATACTTGGTTTTAAAAGTATAAGTCTCTTGGATATAAAAAGAATAAATTTCTAAAACCATAAAGGGTTATAACGGCTTTATGGGAAGTTGGTTATAACGGCTTTATGGAAGGTTAAGAGAGTTGTCTATTTTGGTTGATAGGAATGAGTTACCTAGATTGTAAAAAATTAAAGTTACTTGGTTTCAAGCCTTGAAATGAATTTCCAAAAGGGTAGTAATTTATTTTGAAAAATAGACATGCCTTGATACTACGGGTGTTAGTATCTTGGGGTTTTACATAAAAATGAGTCTTTTGAAAAGAATGTACGTACGTAGTACTTTGGCTTGTTTAAATGAGAATTTTTCCATTTGTGCCTTGATAGTACTTTGGCTTGTTTATATGAGGATTATTCTATGTGTTCCTTGATAGTACTTTGGCTTGTTTAAATGAGAATTATTCTATGAGTGCCTTGATAAGTACTTTGGCTTGCTTAAATAAGGATTTCTCTTGGTTTATGTAAAAAGAAGGCATGGTAATTGTCTTGGTTTATGTGAAAAGAAGGCATGGTAATTGTCTTGGTTTGTGTAAAGGCATGGTATTGTCTTGGCTTATGACAAAAAGAAAGGCATGGTAATTGTCTTGATTTGTGTAAAGACATGGTTTTGCCTTGGTTTGCTTGCATATGGGTTGCTCATATAGACATTCGTGCAAGTGTCATATTTCCACATCTCCGCGTCCCTCCATAAAGGGCCGGAAACTTGTTTCAAGGATACCATGGGTTAGCTCCCCATGGGGGTGAGTGGTACACACTCACGGCGGGTCGGTATTTGACTCCGGCGGGTTAAATTCCCGGGATATATATAAGCCATGAATTAGCTATCCGTGATGCGAGTATCGTGTACCGATGACTCATTGCGGGTCCTCATGACCTAAGCGGGTGAAATAGTCTCTTACGGGTGAAATAGTCCTATGATAGGTTGCATTATAACACAGAGGGTGGTTGACCCTGGCACTGGCACGACCTTCATGTTTTGAAACGGTATTGATTTCATTAATGAAACGGTGCAGTGTGTTCATGACTTAAAGTGGAACTGTTTGGTATGGTAGGCCCCGGTGGATAGCTTTTCGCACTTGCCCCGGTCATATCTCGTGACGATAGGCTGGATCTGGTAGTTAGCTTTGCTTTCCCGCCGATTGACGCAGCCTTGTTTGATCCGTAGTTGGCTTTCGTACTGCCGCAGTTTATGATGCAGCCGGATCTAGTGGTTCGCTTTCGTCACGACTGCTCCGGACCGTGGATCGTGCCTTACCCGCACCCAAGTAGTCATACATCGAGTAATCGGAATATAAAACAAGACATGAAAAGAGAAACAATTTATCTCAAAAAAGTTGTCTTTCGGATATATATATACATATCAACAAAGTGAACGCTACATCCCAACTTTACAACAGACTACTGCACTTAAGAAAGTAAACAACTATGGCGAGACAGGGCCCCGCCATACCCTGAATGTACAAAACTATCTACAACAACAGGGAGATCATACCCAAAAGTCGAGCCTCCGGAGAAATGGAGCTCCTGACACCAGAGAAAAGATCCTAAAACTGAGGATCCGCTACCTGCTTCCCTTTACCTGCGGCATGAACGCAGCCCCCCGAAGGAGGTCAGTACAACAGGTACCAAGTATGTGAAACTGTAAAGTACTTTAAATGAAATCATATCATTTTAAAACCAATTTTACAAATATGTATGAAACAACCAATGTAACCGCACATAGTGCCACATCACAAACAAGAGCAATAATAGGTAAACTGTAATAGGTCTTTTCTAGGCTGCGAATGATCGAAGCAAGGCCAATCGCCCATAGTATCATTATGCATGCCTAATCCTGGACTCCCGCAGTCCGCATAGGCCACCTAGGCCCGCATGAGGTATTCCCCGCATCGAGGGTAGCTACTCTCGCATCGCCCCGACTCGTAGTCCGCATGGCCACATAGACCGCATGAGGTATTCCCCGCACACTAACCTGGAACTCTCGTAGCTCCACATAGGTCCCCTGGACCCGCATGAGGCATCCCTCGCATCGGGGGGCAGCTTAACCCCCGGTATATCATGTCAAGAGGTGAGTGGTACAATACTAACATAACGGCTTATCGTCAAACAACATAAGCACAATAAGAATAACCTCTTTATACAAATGTTACAAGACACTAACACACGTAGCATCATAATATGTCTACTCATCAAATCATCTTACTATACTTTCCAAGAAATCAATACAAGTCTTTCATAAACACATAAGTAAACCGTTCCTTTTATCTTTCTTAAGTCGTTATACCTAACTTCCCATAAAGCTAGTATAACTCTTAAGTTTTTTGTTTAAAAACCAAGTATTACTCTTCTTTCAAAAATGATTCATAATTCTTTTGAAATACTTCAAGATTCTTATTATTTAGACTCAAGTCAAAAGATGTCAAGTAAAACCCTGTTCAGTTAACACACGTACGTCTACCGTACTATATATATATTTAAAATATCATGCTCAAGAGGATAGGCAGAATCACATACCTCCTCGGCGAAATCCACCTGCCAAGTCGAATATGTCGCGCGCAGAGTATCAACCTATAATAGTCAAATACGTCTATCAACGTCTAGACTACTCTGTAGAATATTCTAAGCAGAAGGTTCTTAATTCTACGGAAAATTGGGCAGCATTTCCCTACCCACAAACTACTCAAGTCTCATCAGAATACAAATTCCATGTAAGTACAGTTCAATTCTCTTCTCTTATATCCTTCAATGTAATTACAGTTCAATTCTCTTCTTTAATATCCTTCTATATATCTAATACTTACTTCTATATTACTACAGTATGCGATCTCCAATTACAATAGAAGGATAAGATTATTTACCTCGATAAGCCCAAAATTATCCAAGTTAAAATGTCGATCCTGAACAACGTTTAGCTCCTAATTTGCACGCTCCGATAGCTCCAAGAAACCCTTAGAAGTTTCCACACAACTTCTACTTACTACTTCAACCAACTATGAAGTTTCTCCTAGGGTTTCGTTTAGTGACTAAAGGAAGTATAGTAGTATTTTCCGGGCTTTTAGTATAGAGGTAACTTGGGAATACTACAAGGGATTTGGGTTAAGGTATTTGGGAGTAGTAACAATACTTGGAGACATTTTTCTACCAAGGGGGGGGGGGTGTTTCGGCTAGAACACTCAAGAGGGGGGGGAGAGGGCTTGGACGAAAACTTAATAAGAGAGGGGAGGGATTTTGAGACTTGGAAAATGTTTTGTGGATGAAGAATTCTTGCAACTTAGGGGGGGTATTTATAGGCCCTTCAAAGTCCAAGATCAAAGCAAGTGGATGGTGGAGATTTGGGCAAGTGTAACCTTATCCATCTACTTCATAAATATCTAGCAAACATTGACCAAATGTTTTAGCCCTTTTAAACACAAAAAATGTGCCAAACATTTGCCCACAATGCCGTCCACTTGAGGGTGACACATGTCACCCTCTCGTTGATCCAAAATATTTCATCTCTCGGAAAAATCCGCAAAAAAATAAATTATTGAACACGCAAAATTCCCTTACAAGGTTCGGAAAATTTTTCGTCGGAAAAACAATCTTTTTCGCTAGTTGTGCACAATTTCATCCCTTATTCCTATTTAAGGCTTGAACTTTTGTACGTACGTCCTCACATACATACTCTGGAAATACGGGGTATAACATTTTCCTACTTGGCCCGTACAGTTTTTAGGACACGGGTGGGACTTGGTGTTCATATATGCTTATCTGGTGTTATATTATATCATGGATCGCGGTGAGGAAGGATTCCACGCATGATTGATATTATGGGCGTGAGACCCATGGTTATATTTGAGTAATGACTTTGAGGCACGCGTCCTCGACTTGATATGATCGCTATGTATTGTATCGTAGTTTGGCTATCATACATGTCTCCTGTTTTGTATAGACTGTTATGATTTCTTTACATTATTTATTGTTTCACATACTTGGTACATTCTTCAGATCGACTCTTTCGGGGCCGTTCATGCCGCAGTTTAGGTACGCAGCTTTGGTGATTTGCAGTGTAGGACCCGCCGAGTTTTGGATAGCTCCATCTATTCAGGAGTTTATCATTTTGGTATAGATCCTCCAGTACAGGCTTTTGTACAGTTATGGGTACGGCGGGGCCTTGTCCCGTCATAGTTCAGTAACACTCTTAGAGGTCTGTATTCATATATGGGATTGGAATCGTGTACAGTGTAGTGTCTTTTGATTATGTATATTATATGGAAGCCTTGTCGGCTTTGCCCTTGCACGTATGTTGGTTTTAAAAAAAATGAGATGTTATTTTAATTCTGCGGTACTTGTGTCAGTTAGGTAGAAGGGTGCCTAGGTAGGGCACCAGTCACGGGCCCGGGGTTCGGGGCGTGACACTTAATGTCTTTACCGTGTCCTAGAAAGGGTCGGGCAGTATACCTAAATGGGTAGGGCAGTAAATAGTACATGACTTTACCGCGTCCTAGAAAGGGCCGGGCAGAATACCTTACATGACTTTACCGCGTCCTAGAAAGCGCTGGGCAGAATATCTTATATTATTTCATGAGCAAGGTCCATGGTGCGAATTTAGATACTCATGCGGTCATATTATATGATAGATATATATACATGTGGATTATACAGACAGGTATTCTTGATTTTAACATGGCTTTCATATTTTGAAATGGTAATGGTTTCATGTGTTGAAAGGGTACGGTGGATTTATCCCACTTTTAAAAAGGCATATTTAAAAAAAAGTAAAGTTGACTCTCATTACTCTCATTATCATACTTGTCCCCTGTTATATTTCTTGGCCTGTTATGATCTCATTTATAGTACTTATTATTTCACATACTTGGTACATCTTTCGTACTGACCCCCTTTCCTCGGGGGGCTGCGTTTCATGCCGCAGGTATAGGTACACAGTTTATTGATCATCGCTCTTAGGATCTCTACTCAGTTTTTGAGGAAGCTACATTATTTCGGAGGCTTTTCTTTTTGGTACGGAGTTTACATTCTTATGTACATTCAGGGGTACGGCGGGGCCCTGTCCCGTCATAGTAAATTGTCCAAACTCTTAGAGGTTTGTATTCATATGTGGGTTGTACTTGCGGGAGTTGTATTTATTTTGGGCCAATTGTATAACTGCATTGTCGGGATGTTCCTGTATATACATAGCGGCAGCCTCACCGGCTTGCCTTATTGCTACATATACAGTTTTTCATTTATTGTTTGGCCTATGTCTTGTTTGGGATGTGAGGGTATAAGATGGGTGCCCAGGTAGGGCACTAGTGGCGGGCTCGGGGTTCGGGTCGTGATAGGTATATGGACCTTATGAGTCCCCTATGGGTCACGTGACATCTATTGTAGCAGTGTGTATACCGGGTAAATATGATCATTGCATACATACATATCATTTGCATTGCGTTCGTTCACATTTTGATATGTACTTGATGATGTGTGTACTCAGTATTGATTTCTGATATACTACATGATCTTATGACTTAATAGAGGGCAATACTGATACTTGAGACTTATGATTGCTGTGAGATCGAGTTGTGAGACTTGATGGGACTAGATGCCCGATTATGGTGTTTAGGCTGGTTTGATAATGTTATTGAGAATCGTGATTAGACTTGTGAACCTGGATAATATTTGTACACTATTGAACTGTAGAACTATTGATAGGTTGGTTAATTGACTTTTAATATGCTTAACTGACTAATTAGTAGAGAGGTATCAGAAAGTACCAACCCTCACCACCGTTATAGCTATGGCCAGTCGACGATGCTCTTGAGTACACGTATTTCCTGTACTAAATCTACGCTTGCTACAATCTATGTGCAGGTACCGATCCAGACGATAGAGGAGTAGGTGGAGCTTAGCATACTCAGAGATTATGTTACACCCCGAAATTCCAGGACATGTTTATAAGAATGTACGTAAGAACTCAAAAGTGTTAATATTTGAGACTAGTAAAAATTTATCGAAATTATGGAAATATCGGAAAACGAAATATTGCGACGAACGGGAGGGCGACACGTGTCACCCCCCTTAGTTGGTTGGACGAAATAGACCATGGGTGTTATGGTCATTTGACCCAAGTAAATATGACCAAGTCTTGCTAAAGTTAAGAGCTTGATATTGTTGACTTAGTCAAGAGCCGTTTGGCTTGATCCTTGTGAAATTCATCCAAGCCACCCATTTGTTCTAATCTTGACCCTCCATATGTTTATATAAGCTCACTAGTAGCAAGACAAGGCTTCTATACTTAGAAAATTTTCAAGAAAACTTTGAACACTTCTATGAAGCTCTCGGGTTTGGGTATTTTCTCAAGACACAAATTTTCAATTTTTGTCCAATAATCCTTATACTTTAAACCAAGGTTCCTAAGGGTATTGTAAGGGTATCTCAATAGAAAGATCCCGAAAAAGTGGTGTTTTCGTATTAGTCGCAAGGTGAAAACCTACTAGGTTTGGATTGGAAGTTGAAGGAAAGTTGTTTGTAATCTTCTAAGGGCTTCAAGTGGCAGATTGGAGTGTCAAAAAAAGGCTCTAAGTTGCTAGGGAGCGACTTCGGATCTTGAAGTGGATTAAGGCTCACTAAGGTAATAATCTTGTTCTCTTAAGTGTATAAGATTACATATTGTTGTAGCCTTACATTTTAACTAGCATGAAGTATATGTATATAAGATTGATAAGTGTTATGGATATTGGAAGCCTAAAATCTGAAATGACATTGATTCGCCATTTGAAATTGAAATACAATTTTGGTCGATAATTAGAATCGTCGCATGTTACCTACTTGAAGATTGTAGTAGTTATAATCGATTGCGGCTTGATAACATGTTATACTAAACAACTTGAATTGAAAAGGAATTGGAAAAGTTGATATGTTGTTACACCTTTGGCCGAGAATGACTTTGTATGTTGGGCTAGTTTGATATTAATTTGTGGGACGGAATTTTACACGTCTTGTAGGCGTGTAATCCCCTATTGATAACTACATTGTTGAGCCTTAAATGTGGCGTGTTTGGTTATTGAATTCGGGCCTTGAAAAAGGTGGAAAAGTAAGTAAAAACAAATGAAGTGCTGTCCGATTTTCCGTAGAATTTAGTGACTTTGCACTTGAAATATTCTACGTTTGAAGTTAGAAGTTAATAGACGTATTATGGTCATTATATGTTGACATACTACGTACGGCGTATTGGACTTGGCAGGTGGATTGAACCGAAGAGGTATGTGGAACTTTCTTATCTCTTGAGCATGAATAGTTGTAAATATATAGTACGGAAGACGTACGAGATTTTTGACAATCTAATCCATTTGATATCCTCGGCTTATTTTAAGAATGTCCAAGTTGGTTGAGTTAGGAACTTAACTCACTTGTTTAAGAATATTAAGGATATCATAGTTTCTAAAAGTTAAGAGACTTAAAGTATTTTAAAAGTATATGATACTTGGTTTTGAAAGTATAAGTCTCTTGGATATAAAGAAGAATGTATTTGTCTAAAGTATAAAGCTAGTATAACGGCTTTATGGGAAGTTGGTTATAATAGCTTTATGGAAAGTTAAAAAGAGTGGTTTACTCTAAGTAATGTAAGTATGATAAATGACGTGAAATAATGAAAGGCAAATTGATTTTGAGGCATCAATTGCTTAAGGTTTTAAAAGAAAGAAGTCACTTGATTTAGAAGCCTATAAATGTATTTCTAAAAGGTATTGTGACTTGTCTTGAAAAGTAGATATGACTTGATACTACGGTTATTAGTATCTTGAATTTTTATATGAAAAAGAGTCATTTTAAAAGAATAGAAGTACGTAGTACTTTGTGTTAAATTCCCGGATTTTATAATGATATGTTAGTGCCTTAAGTAAACAAATGAGAGTGTATATGAATAAGGCTAATAAGAAGTTAGGGGGATTTCTTAACTTGCTTATGTTATGTATGATAAGCCGGTAGTGCTTATGTTATGTATGATAAGCCGGTAGTGCTTATGTTATGTATGATAAGCCGGTAGTGCTTATGTTATGTATGATAGCCAGTGCTAGTTTATGTTATTCTTACGGTAAAGCCCGTTACTACTAATTCCATGGATTTGCTACCCATGATGCGAAAAGCGCGTGCGTTTGTATTCATCGGGCCCATTGGGCCTAAGCGGGTGAAATAGTCCCCGCGGGTGAAATAGTCCTACGCGAGGAATACGCCATGCGGTCCATACGACCTATGCGCGCAGATACACCTATGCGAGAAGTTACCTCATTGCGGGTCCACAGGACCTATGCGGTGAAATAGTCCCGAGTAGGATTGCTTAATGATACCACGGGCGGTGGCCTACTTGATCACGAGCCTCCTATTTTTATGCGAGAAAGTATACTCTTGTTTACTCTCATTGTTAGTAAGGCACATTGTACTGTTAATTGAGTTATCATACATGTCTCCAGCTTTATTTTAGACTTATGATTTCATTACAGTACTTTCAGTTTCACATATTTGGTACATGTTATACTGACCTCCTTCGGGGGGTTGCGTTCATGCCGCAGGTAGAGTATACAGGTTGATGATCCTCACTCTTAGGATCACTGTTCATCTGTTGAGAAGCTCCATTACTCCGGAGGCTTATCCTAGTACAGATCCACGGTATTGTCGGTTGTTGTACATTCAGGTATGGCGGGGCCTGTCCCGCCACGGTTGTTATTCTTAAGTGCGTAGTCATATCTTGTGGATTGGGTTGTAAAGAAAAAAAAGATGTACTGTTCTGTTTTTGGATTATGTAAATTGTACGAAAGATGGCCTCGTCGGCTAGCCTGTTGTTGTTTATTGTCTAAGTGTTTATGTCACGACCCGACCCGGGCAGTGGTCGTGCTACCGGGCACCCTAGTGATACAACATCAGAGAAAATCAGCGGAAATAAAAACTTACACAAGAACAAGATATACAATAATGAAATAAGAATACAAGCTAACCAAAACGGTTACCTTTCTGAATATATAAATAAAACTTGAACCCGAACAGTTACATCCCTTTTATAAACTCTGCCCACAACAGTATTACAGACCTCTACGAATGTTATAACAACAACGAGGGGACAGGGCCCCGCCATACCCCTGAATGTAAGTACCTACAACGACAGGGTACTATACCAAAGATAAGCCTCCGGAGAAACGGAGCTTCCCAAACGAACTGCGTGATCCTATGAGCGAGGATCGACGACTGGTGTACCTCTACCTGCGGCATGAACGCAGCCCCCCGAAGGAGGTCAGTACAACAGGTACCAAGTATGTGAAACTGTAAAGTACTTAAATCAAATCATAATATTTTAAAACCAATTACAAATGCATTTAACAACCAATTTAATCGCATATAGTGCGCAACATAAACAAGAGCAAAATAGATATAACGTGAATCGTCTTTTCTAGGCCGCTAATGATCGAAGCAAGGCGATCGCCCATAGTATCATTATGCGTGCCTAATCCTCGAACTCCGCGATCCGCATAGGTCACACACAGACCCGCATGAGGTATTCCTCGCATCGGGAGTAGCTAACCCGCGGCATCCTCCTGGACTCCCGCAGTCCGCATAGTCACATAGACCGCATAGTCACATAGACGTCATAGTCACACAGACCGCATGAGGCATTCCTCGTATCGGGATAATACACCCGGAATGATCAATCCTGGAACTCCCGCAGCTCCGCATAGTCACACAGACCGCATGAGGTATACCTCGCATCGAGGGTGGCAAGCCCTCGGCATCATAACAAGTCAGGGGGGTATGTGATATAATAGCAGTACAACGGGCTTATCGTTTAACAACGTAAGCACAACAAGAATAACCCCCTTACACAAATATCACAAGACACTAACACACGTAGCATCATAACATGTTTACTTATCCAACCATCTTACTACACTTTCCAGAAATCAATACAAGACTTTCATAAACAAATAAGTAAACCGTTCCTTTTATCTTTCTTAAGTCGTTATACCTAACTTCCCATAAAGCTAGTATAACACTTAAGCTTTTAAAACCAAGTATTTCTTTTCTTTCAAAAATGATTCATAACTCTTTTGAAATACTTCAAGATTCTTATTATTTAAAACTCAAGTCAAACGACATCAAAGTAAAACCAAAAAAAATTCCATACCTTCTTTTTAAAACAAAGGCACTTTTTCCTTTTTAAAGTCAAGTAGCAATATACTTTTTAAACCAAGGGTCTTACTCTTTTAAAAACAAGTAACTTATACCTTTAAATCAAGTTACTTCTCCTTTCCCAAAATCAAGTTGTTTATAAGTCAAGTTATCATTTTAAATCCAATGATAAAACCATTCTTATTTTCGAAATCAAGATAACTTTATTCTTTAAAAGACCACACACCCATTACTCATGAGTGAGGTTTTACAACTTTTTAACATAATTCAAGTCCTTAATATTTCATAACAAGTCACTTAACTTTGGAATCAAGTCAAGGACACAAAAGGAAAATCAAATTCCTTTAAACATACGTGCGTCTACCGCACTAAATATATTTCACAAATATCATGCTAGAAAGGATAGGAAGAGGTTCACATACCTCTAGATCTCTTCGTAGAATAATTCTAGATACAAGATTCCTTATTCTACGGAAAATTCGGCAGCACCTCCCCCCCGGCAACCACATAAATCTCCTCCTCTAACGAGGCCTGCTACCAAACCAACAATCCCAGGGGGGGTTACACGTCTAACCGGACGTGTACAATTCTACTCCACAATAATACTACCAGTCTACTGTAAATACAGTCCTATGTAAATACAGTTCAATTCTTATCCATATTCATTCTACATATAGTATACTCAACTATACATTACCACAACATGTAATATCCAATTACAATAGGGGGACAAAGATCATTACCTCGATAAGCCCAAAATTTATCCAAGATTATAAGTCGATCCTGAGCAACGTTTAGCTCCAATTCCTGACGCTCCAACCCGCTCCAAGCAACCCTTAGAAGTTTCCAAACAACTTTTCTTAACACTTCATCTAAGCTATGAAGATTTTTCTAGGGCTTCATTTTTGCGACTATAGGAATAAAGTAGTATTTTTCGGGCTCTTATGTTGGGATAACTTTAGAATACTACAAGGGATTTAGGCTAAGGTATTTTGGAATAACAATACTAGAAGACAACTTTTCTACCAAGGGGTGTTTGGACGAGAACGCCCAAGAGAGGGGGGAAGCTTTGGACGAGAGCTTTCTCAAAGTGGGAGGGAGTTTTGAGACTTGGAAAATGTTTAATGGATGAAGAAGTCTTGCACTAGACGGGGGGGGGGGGTATTTATAGAACAATGAAGGGCCAAGATTCAAGCAAGTGGAGGGTGTAGATTAGGTAGCTTGTTCAAGTGAAGTCTTCCACCAAGTGTCCACCACAACATTGGGACATATGTCTGATCGGTGTATTTTATATACACCTTTTGAGTCAGCTTTAGTTAGTCTTTTGTCCCATTTTGCACAATTAAGTGTCGTATTAGGATAGTTTTTCTTTCTTTTGAGTCAAAGTGGTTAAAATGGCCAAATAGCGGAAAAAGAGCAAAAAGAGGGCAAAAGAGGAGATGACAGAGCTGGAAACAGAGAAAGTGGCGAACGAGGGAAAAATTAAGACCGGCGCGGCTCCTGCGATCAGCGGGGCGCGGCGCCACTATCCAGAGGTCGAAGACTGGCGCGCGGCCTCGAACGACAAAAGCGAGGCCGCGACGCTAAACATCCGACGAGCTACAGAAGATACAGCGCGCGGCTCCGATGCAGAATGCTCGGGCAGCGGCGCCAAAACACCCGGGATTGAAGAACTTCGGCCGCGCGGCTACTGCGAACGGCGCCGACGCGGAAAAATTAGGTCTTTTGACGAAAATCTGGGCCAGACCTGAAGGAAAAGAGGGAGGCGGTTTGCAGCCTATAAAAGGAGAACCCTAGGCAGTTTTTAAGGGTTCCCCTTCTTGCACAACACAAGACTTTGGCTTGGAGATTGGATACCATTAGTTTAGTAATTTCTTTTCCTTTTCTTTACTTTATTTCAGTTTTTATGATGAACTTTGAATTAGTTCTTGTCATATTTATGGCTAGGAACTAATTCTCTTATAGGGCTTTCCATGTTGAATTGCTAGAAACTTATGTTATAAATTAATGCATGCTTATGGTTATTTTTCTTATTGTGAGATCTATCCAATAATTGAGTTGAATTCTTGGTAATTAATTGACAACTAATTATCACTATATGATTTCTAATCAGATTCTGAAAAGGGGGGATTGTGAATATGCTGTAAGTTGGGTAGACATTCTTGGATTGGGGATGAAAATACCTCAATTATTTATGTAGCGTTGATGAGAGGCTTAACAACCCTAATTTTGCGCATTGTGCGTGACGGTCAACTAGGTTTTTGTTCTTAATCCTCCTATAAAGTTATCCTTATCACCGAAAGGTAGGTAAGGTGCGATACTGGGGTTGAGTGTTTATATAACCCTAGCGGGAGTATAAAACGATTTCGTAAACCTGCTTTCTCCTAAAGAAGAATACCATAAGTTAATGCATTAGTAAGTAGCATAAGCAGATAGTAAGGATACATGGAAGCCCTATTCTCATCACCACTGAAGTAAATCTTTATATTAAAATAGCTTGCATAATTCGTAGTTATAAACAACAAATCAATCATAAATTCACCAAATAGATACTAGAAAATAGATAGTTGGTAATTGAACCCTAATCCTTGTGGACGATTGTTATACCCCGTATTTCCAGAGTATGTACGTAAGGACGTACGTATAAAATTTGAGCCTTAAGATAGGCAAGATTCGGAATTTGTACACAACACCCGGTTAGAGTCGTTTTTCGACGAAACGTTTCCACAGCTTTCGTAGGGAAAATTCCGGCTATGTCATTTATAATTTTTGCGGATTTTTCCGAGAGACGTAACATTTTGGACCAACGGGAGGGTGACATGTGTCACCCTCACATTGGATGAAGTGGGCGGTAAAGGCTTGGCCGAATGGGTCTTGTGTAGTAGGTAGGATATTTTGTGCAAGTTGTGTGGTAGATGGATAAGGTACACATGGTGGAATCCTAGCCCTACACTTGCCTTACACTTGGAGTGATCTTGGCCATTGGTTGGCCATGTCTTGACCTATAAATACCCCTTTGTTGATGAATTCTTCATCCAAAATATTTTCTAAGTGTAAAATCCTCCCCTCCTAGCATGAGCTTTTCGTCCCTCTCCTCCTAGTGGTGCTTGGCGAGAGCCACCACCCTCCCCTTGTGAAGCTTTGGTAGAGGGTACCCACAGCCTAGTTGTCTCGTATAAATACCCCCCTTTTTGTGGTATAGAAATACTCTCCTAGTATTGTTATAATGCCCAAATACCTTGGCCCAAATACCTTATAGTATTCCCAAGGTTACAAGCCCAGAAAATACTATCATATTTTCCTCGATCCAAATGAAACCCTAAGGAAAATCTTCACCCGTAGTTGAAGTTATAAGTAGAAGTTGCGTAGAACTTCTAAGGGTTTCTTGGAGCGAATTGGAGCACTCGGAGTAGGAGCTAAACGTTGCTCAGGAGCGACATTAAACTCGGATAATTTTGGGCTTATCGAGGTAAACACTACTGTCCTTCTATTGTAAATGGAAATTACATGTTAGAATATATATAGTTGAAGTATACTATATATAGAACTGAACTTAGTATTGTGGCAATGTCTTTTGACTTAAGCCTGAAGAATAAAGAACTGAACTGAACTGTAATTACATAGGACTGTATTGCAGTAGACTTGTGTAGTATTACTGAGTAGAATTGTACACGTCCGGTTAGATGTATAACCCCCCCCCACCCTGGTTGGC
Organism: Przewalskia tangutica; assembly: GCA_029844215.1. Taxonomy (NCBI): domain Eukaryota; kingdom Viridiplantae; phylum Streptophyta; class Magnoliopsida; order Solanales; family Solanaceae; genus Przewalskia; species Przewalskia tangutica. The sequence continues at coordinate 80,100,033 of CM056720.1, read as the reverse complement.
TTGGTAGCCGGCCTCGATAGAGGAGGAGATTTCTGTTGTGGCGGGAGGTCTTGCCAATTTTACGTAGAAAGATGGGAACGTGTGTTAAGATTTAATAGACGTTTGTGGCCTTTATAGGTGAAAGTACTAAGAGTAGCGTGCGCTCGAGAGTGGAAAGGGCTAGCAAGGTTGTAGTACTTGGAGCTTTTGCTTATTGTCGATAATCGCCGCGAGGTATGTGAACCTCTTCCTATCTCTTCTAGCATGATATGTGTGAACTATGTAGTACGGTAGACGTCGTGTGTTAATCGTGTTTGATTGTTCTTAAAACATAAAGTGTTATAACGGCTTTATGGGAAGTTGGTTATAACAGCTTTATGTAGGTAAGAAAATACTTTGTGGTTTTAAAAGGTAACTGATGTGAATTATAACTGGCTAGTTATAATAAAGAACTTGATGTATTTCAAAGATTTATAAATCGTTTTGGAAGGGAAGTAACACTTGGTTTTAAAAGGTTTTAAAAGAGTTATGCTAGCTTTATGGGAGTTAGTTATAATGTCTTAAGTTAGGTAAAGAAAATGGTTTACTGATGTTAGAAGTTAAGAGACTTGATCTTATAAGATAAGAGACTTAACTTATTTGTTTTAATGTGAATGTTTGTGTGAAACCTCATTCGTGAGTAATGAGTACTTGGTTTTATTTAAAGGGATAATGTTTTACTGATTTCGGAAATCAGAATGTGTATCGACAGACCACTGCAGCGTTAATAAAGGAAAATGTATTGAATAATGATGAATTGTATTAAAACCAGTAGAAACCTCCATCTGCATAGAAACTAAGATGAGACAAAATGATATACATTTTCTAGATCATGGCTGTTGTAATAAGAATGTTGTAAACAAGAATAACCTACTCGCGTGAGACATATATTACTCAATTGTTCTAAAAAGGAATCAAGTGATTAAGTTTGGGAACTATGAAACCATTTGAAAATGAGAACCTTGAGTAATTGAAACTAGGCAAACTGGAACTTAGGAAAAGAATGTTGTTACTTGATTTTGAAAAGGAATGTGGGTTGGTCATTCTAATACTACGGGTATCGGGTGACTTTTATAAAAGTAATGGATCTCTTTTAAAAGAACTTAACGTATGTAGTACTTTGGGGTTAAAAACCCGGACTTTGGCATAAAATGAAAGTACTTTGAGTTGTTGTGAAACTTGCCTATGGTTGTTGTTGTGAAACTTGCCTATGGTTGTTGTTGTGAAACTTGTCTATGCTTGTTGTTGTGAAACTTTCCTATGCTTGTGATGATAGCCTTTGTTGTGCAAGTGTGGTATTTACGTATTCCGGCGTCTCGATAGAGGCGGTTGACTTGTTGAGAACTTACTTGGACTTCTTTGGCGGTGATGGAGAATTCCACGGTATGTTTCCATTTTTGATTCTTGTCTTCTTTGTTGATGTCACATGGACATGTCTACACCGACGCAAAGATTCCGGCACGCGGCCATGCGGCGGGTTGATTACCGATATATGGTTATTATTGCAACATGGACGTGTCTACACCGTCGCAGATTCCGGGGCATGTGGCCACGCGAGTTGACCACCCAAAGATATTGTTATTGAGGTTACATGGGCATGTCTACACCGTCACGATTCCGGGCACGTGGCCATGCGGCCTTGTTATTATTGTTGCATCATGGACATGTCTACACGTCACGATTCCGAGCATGCGGCCATGATGCGAACATGATGGATGTTATGGGCGTGAGACCCAGCTATATTTGAGTGGTGACTTTGAGGCGTGAGTCCACGACTTGGATCGCTTTTATGTTGCGTCGTATTTTGGTTATCATACATGTCTCGCTTTTTAGGCTATTATGATTTCATTCTGATGTTGTGATTTCACATACTTGGTACTGTTGTCTCGACCTCCTTGGGGCTGCGTTCATCGCGCAGGTAGAAATACATCGATCGTGGATCCCCGCTTAGGATCTCATTTGGCGTGTTGGAAAGCTCCGTTCCTTGGAGGCTTATCTTTGGTATGTTTCCACGAGTTGTAGGTTCTTGTACATTCTGGGTATGGCGGGCCCTGTCCGTCATAGTTGTTATAAATCTTAAGTGCAGCATGCTTGTTGTGGCGGGGTTTGTAAAAAGGATAATTGTTCGGGTTTTTATGTATATCTGAAGGCAAGCTGTTTTGATTGCACAGTTATTTATTATATCTCTTGTTTCATGACTCGTGTTTTATTTTCGCTGGTTTTCTCGATGTTGTATCACTAGGGTGCGGGGTAAGGCACGATATGCGGGCAGGTTCGGGCATTACAAAGTGGTATCGAGCGATTAGTCCTCGGAAAGTGTCTGAGCCGTGTCTAGTAGAGTCTTGATTATCGGTGTGTTGTGCACCACATCTATAATCGTGAGGCTATAGGACATGTAGGATTGGTTTCTATTCTTCTCATTCGAGATCGTGCCTTAGAGTCGTGTTGTAAGTTGGACCCCTCCGACGTGTTTCGCTTTTACGATTATGCCTCTGCGAAAAGCAACCAGTGGCCTGAAGGGCAAAGCGGAGGAGGCGCTAGTGGGATCTGAGGAGCACGAGGCGCGAGCCCGGTCAAGACTGAGATGCTTCCGGCGAGTTTCGCCGCCAAAGACCAAATAGCGAGTTTAAGCGCGGCCGTGGGCGTGAGACTACAATACTGAGCCTCGCCCCACGATGCAGGCGGGAGATGGGTCACAAGAGATGGCCCGATTATTGGCGAGTTGTGGCGAATATGAGATAAGTGGGCCGCAGCGATTCGTTCAGCGGCACTGTAGTGCGCGAGCGACGATTTGAGGCTACGGATTTCCTTAGTTGTAGCGCTGAGTTTTACTGGTCGGCGGAGGATGATCGCAGGAGTTCATCCGTCGATTCTGCAGAGATCGTCACGCGTGATCAAGGCTTCGAGGCGAGTCTGTGACATTTGTTCGCATCCACCGCGTGATACCGCGATCGATTGGTTTGACTTCGTGAGCTTTCGGGAGAGCATGCACTTCGGCCGTTTGGGACGAGTTTTAGGGGCCTTCGCACATTTCTTGCCTCACAAATGAGGAGGGCTCGGTAAACAATTTTTGATGTTGAGCGAAGCAGCGTCTGATTGGGAGTACAATGTGAGTTCGACTCATTGGCGGTATGTTCCGCATTAGTAGCTAGTATGGAGAATCGAGTGCACCGATATGTTACGTGGCTCGATGATTACCTAGCGAGAGAGTTGTTCGTGTTTCTCTTGGTAGGCATGGACATTGCCGCATTCGTGCTCATGCACTTGGGTGCGAGGCGCAGATCGACAGGTGGACCGCTTTCGGCCAGAAGAAGGCAAAGCGGCGGATATTTTGGCGACTTTCGAGGCGGACCGCCTCGGCGAACTAGTTATGTACCTCGCCATTGCGAGTGGTCCTCCGCAGCCGGGACCTCAGGATATTCGGGAAGCGGTCGTGGCTCCCTGTGTTTGAATGTTCGGGAGTAGGGTGTTGGCGGATCGATCACCCCTACCTCGGTGTGGTCGATGTAGTAGACCGCATTTGGAGTGTCGTAGTACCAAGGAGCTTGTTATTCTTGCGGCCAACGGGGCCATATGACGAGGCGACCGGCCGACTGGTAGCGCCGGTAGGATAGCACAGACTACTAGAGCGATTGCGGGCCCACGGTAAGTCGCGGTGGAAGTTCCCAGTTTTAGCGGTCCTTGAACCGCCTAGTTTCAGGTATATCCTTAACCCTGTAGATACTTGTATGTATTGATGATTAATGATGTGTTAAGTGTTATGTTCGGATAGCTTTATGCTATAGTGTGATTTGAAAATCTGGTTAGTGTGAGATGGAAGTGGTAGCTTCCATGATGTGTTCCGTGTCGAGGGGCGGAAGTTGGCGCTCTGATGAGTCGGGTTGGGGCCATGTTGCGGGCCAACCCGCGTCCCGTTTCGAGGAAGGGTCAGCTCTGGGTGGTCCCGCCAGGTGGCAGGGTCACGAGGGTGCTAGGCCCAAGTTTAGATGACCATCGTATGAGTTCATAGATATGTTCGACCAGAATCAGTTCGTGAAGGCCGAGAATGGCCTTAGAGGAAATCGAGGGTAGTAAGATGACCAAGTTTGGAGGTAGTAACTCCAAGGGTTGGAAACAGAAACGTTGACGGAAGTGTGGTACGGATACTAGAAAGAGCTCGAGTGTTCGAGAAGGGTACGACGAGTTAGGGGAGAAGTGAACGTGTGTGATCGTTTCTTTTGTGAAATGTAGGTGCGAAGGGAGTATATTTTAGACCTTGGTGGGAACTTTTGTGATAACAGAGGTGATTCCTCGTGGACTTGGGATTTCGTATTTTGTGCATTTGTTATTTCATGGCCAGGTGTGGCATGATTGTCTTCGTACGTATAGCAGTGAAGACTATACTGGCGCATGTTTGTGTTGAGACTTGAGAAGGAACATTCGGGACGAATGTTTCTAAGGAAGAATGTTATACCGTATTTCCAGTATGTACGTGGGGCGTGCGTATAAAATTTGAGCCTTAAGATAGGCAAGATTCGAATTTGTACACAACACCGGTTAGAGTCGTTTTTTAAACGTTTCCACGACTTTCGTAGGGAAAATTCCGGCTATGTCATTTATAATTTTTGCGGATTTTTACGAGAGACGTAACATTTTTGACCAACCGGAGGGTGACATGTGTCACCCTCACATTGGATGAAGTGGCGGTAAAGGCTTGGCGAATGGGTCTTGTGTAGTAGGTAGGATATTTTGTGCAAGTTGTGTGGTAGATGGATAAGGTACACATGGTGGAATCCTAGCCCTACACTTGCCTTACACTTGGAGTGATCTTGGCCATTGGTTGGCCATGTCTTGACCTATAAATACCCCCTCCTTTGTTGATGAATTCTTCATCCAAAATATTTTCTAAGTGTAAAATCCTCCCCCCTCCTAGCATGAGCTTTTCGTCCCTCTCCCCTCCTAGTGGTGCTTGGTGAGCCACCACACCCCTCCCTGTGAAGCTTTGGTAAGTACCCCACTGCCTAGTTGTCTCGTATAAATACCCACTTTTTGTGGTATAGAAATACTCTCCTAGTATTGTTATAATGCCCAAATACCTTGCCCAAATACCTTACAGTATTCCAAAGGTTACAAGCCCATAAAATACTATCTTATTTTCCTCAGTCACAAATGAAACCCTAAGGAAAATCTTCAACCGTAGTTGAAGTTATAAGTAGAAGTTGCGTAGAACTTCTAAGGGTTTCTTGGAGCGAATTGGAGCACTCGGAGTAGGAGCTAAACGTTGCTCAGGAGCGACATTAAACTCGGATAATTTTGGGCTTATCGAGGTAAACACTCATCCTTCTATTGTAAATGGAAATTACATGTTAGAATATATATAGTTGAAGTATACTATATATAGAATCAACTTAGTATTGTGGCAATGTCTTTTGACTTAAGCTGAAGAATAAAGAATCGAATCGTAATTACATAGGGTGTATTGCGAGACTTGTGTAGTATTCGAGTAGAATTGTACCACGCCCGTTAGATGTATAAACCCCTGGTTGGCTTGGTAGCCGCCTCGATAGAGGAGGAGATTTACTGTTGTGGCGGGAGGTCTTCGAATTTTACGTAGAAAGATGGGAACGTGTGTTAAGATTTAATAGACGTTTGTGGCCTTTATAGGTGAAAGTACTAAGAGTAGCGTATTCTGCTCGAGGAGTGGAAAGGGTTAGCAAGGTTGTAGTACTTGGAGCTTTTTGCTTATTGTCGATAATCGTCGCGAGGTATGTGAACCTCTTCCTATCTCTTCTAGCATGATATGTGTGAACTATGTAGTGCGGTAGACGTACGTGTTAATCGTGTTTGATTGTTCTTAAAACATAAAGTGTTATAACGGCTTTATGGGAAGTTGGTTATAATGACTTTATGTAGGTAAGAAAATACTTTGTGGTTTTAAAAGGTATCGGATGTGAATTATAACTGGCTAGTTATAATAAAGAACTTGATGTATTTCAAAAGATTTATAAATCGTTTTGGAAGGAAGAGTAACACTTGGTTTTAAAAGGTTTTAAAAAGAGTTATGCTAGCTTTATGGGGAGTTAGGTATAATGTCTTAAGAGAGGTAAAGAAAATGGTTTACTGATGTTAGAAGTTAAGAGACTTGATCTTATAAGATAAGAGACTTAACTTATTTGTTTTAATGTGAATGTTTGTGTGAAACCTCATTCGTGAGTAATGAGTACTTGGTTTTATTTAAAGGGATAATGTTTCTTGATTTGAAATCGTAATGTGTATCGGCTGCACCAACTGCAGCGTTAATAAAGGAAAATGTATTGAATAATGATGAATTGTATTAAAACCAGTAGAAACCTCCATCTGCATAGAAACTAAGATGAGACAAAATGATATACATTTTCTAGGTCATGGGTCTTTGTAATAAGAATGTTGTAAACAAGAATAACCTACTCTCACGTGAGACATATATTACTCAATTGTTCTAAAAGGAATCAAGTGATTAAGTTTGGGAACTATGAAACCATTTGAAAATGAGAACCTTGAGTAATTGAAACTAGGCAAACTGGAACTTAGGAAAAGAATGTTGTTACTTGATTTTGAAAAGGGAATGTGGGTTGGTCATTCTAATACTACGGATATCGGGTGACTTTTATAAAAGTAATGGATCTCTTTTAAAAGAACTTAACGTATGTAGTACTTTGGGGTTAAAAACCCGGACTTTGGCATAAAATGAAAGTACTTTGAGTTGTTGTGAAACTTGCCTATGGTTGTTGTTGTGAAACTTGCCTATGGTTGTTGTTGTGAAACTTGTCTATGCTTGTTGTTGTGAAACTTGCCTATGCTTGTGATGATAGCCTTTGTTGTGCAAGTGTGGTATTTCTGTGTTACCGCGTCTCTCGATAGAGGGCCGGTTGACTTGTTGAGAACTTACTTGGACGTCTTTGGCGGTGATGGAGAATTCCACGTATGTTTCCATTTTTGATTCTTGCTTCATTGCTGATGTCACATGGACATGTCTACACCGACGCAAGATTCCGGCATGCGGCCACGCGGCGGGTTGATTACCCGATATATGGTTATTACCGCAACATGGGCGTGTCTACCGTCTGAGATTCCGGGGCATGTGGCTGCGGCGGGGTTGACCACCCAAGATATTGTTATTGAGGTTACACGGGCATGTCTACCGTCAAGATTCCGGGGCATGTGGCCACGCGGCCTTGTTATTATTGTTGCATCATGGACATGTCTACACCGTCAAGATTCCGGCACGCGCCATGATGCGAACATGATGGATGTTATGGGCGTGAGACCATAGCTATATTTGAGTGGTGACTTTGAGGCGTGAGTCCCCGACTTGATCGCTTTTATGTTGCGTCGTATTTTGGTTATCATACATGTCTCCCTTTTTAGGCTATTATGATTTCATTTACGATTTGTGATTTCACATACTTGGTACTGTTGTCGACCTCCTTGAGTGCGTTCACGCCGCAGTAGAGGCATCGGCCGTGGATCCGCTCTTAGGATCTCATTTCAGCGTGTTGGAAAGCTCCGTTCCTTCGAGGCTTATCTTTGGTATGTTTCGAGTTGTAGGTTCTTGTACATTCGGGGTATGGCGGCCCTGTCCGTCATAGTTGTTGTAAATCTTAAGTGCAGAGTGCTTGTTGTGGGCAGGGTTTGTAAAAAGGATAACTGTTCGGGTTTTTATGTATATACTGAAGGCAACTGTTTTGATTGGCCTGGTTATTTATTATATCTCTTGTTTCATGACTCGTGTTTTATTTTCCGCTGGTTTTCTCTGATGTTGTATCACTAGGGTGCCCGGGGTAAGGCACCAGTAACGGGCCCGGGTTCGGGGCATTACAACGATATTCGATCTTACTAAGACTATATTACTTGTCACGATAACGTGCACTTGCGTTTAAAGTGTGTGCATCTTACCGCGCATCAAGTTTTTGGCGCCGTTGCCGTGGATTAGGCATAGTTCAATATCAAATTGATCTATTTTTAATTTCTAATTTGGGTTTTGTGTATAGTTTTTTTTTAAATCTTTTTGTTTTATGTATTTATTGTGTGAAAACAAGGGTGTCGTGATCCTTTGTTGGTTTTGATGTATCTCAGGGATCCTGAAGATATGGAGTACTACTGTCAATATGATCGAGCTCCAACCGTAGAGGAAGAGAGAGAGGAATTGCGAGAAGTCATACTCAGTCTCACTAAGTATCAAGCGCAGTTTATGGACGAAATGAGATTGGCCATAAAGAAGCTGGAACTGCAAATAGGAGAACTCGCGATCATATTTGGCGTAAATGCAAGAAAATCAATCAGCACCTATGGGGGTGGCAAGAAACTTGAAGGGCCCGAACACCCAACTATTGAAGAATCGGCAAGGTAGTTAGTGTAGAGAAGGAAAAGATTTCGAGGATCAATTATTGGTCTTCGATTACGTGGAAATTCTTTCTGCACCTATCACAGAAGAAACACCACTAGCTATCACTAATGGCTCCCAAATAGGAATTACATATCATCAAGGGCAACCCCCAGAGTTAAGAGATGTAGAGAATTTCACGGATTCCTACACTATAAAAAGCCTAAAAGACAAACATATCGTGTGTACTTGGGGGACACTTATATGTTTAAGGCTCTTGTTTGAACAAATAGTTATAGGGAAATTGAGACCTATAGCAATAAATCTGCGAATTGCAAGTAGTTCGCAGAAGGGTCCAATGAGCACTCGTACCGGTTATTTGTGTCCGGCTAAAAGACGTTAAAGACAGCGCTTGTTGGGAGGCAACCCAACGTTTTCAATTATGTTATTTTAATTTTTGTCTTTAGTTTATTTTATTTTGTCTAGAACAATCTCACGGTCTTGGATTCTTGTGTTTGTGCTGTGATTGATAGGTACAGGGAAATAAAGCGGCGAAAAAGCGAAAAAGCAATTTCGAAAAAGCGGGTAGCGCGGCTGAAGCGAGCGGCGCGAAGAATCGAACAGCGCAGAGTTTAAACGCCATGGCGCCCGAGCGAAGCGGCGCCAAAAATTCCAGAAAATTTGCCAAATTTAGGCGTCGCGGCGTCGTGCGGGCAGCGACGCAATATCGAAGGCGAAGTTTAGCGCGCGGCTAAAGAAGAACGGCGCAAGGCGGGAATCCAGAACTTTAAACGCCCAAAAATCAGATTTTTCCCAATTCCAAATTCAAAAACCTAACCTTCCCTCTCCAAAAACCCACGAAATTCCAGAAAATTGCTCACAAATCCCCCACAAATCCAACCCAACCACAATATAAACTCTTAAATTCCCAAAAACCCTTAGCCATCTCAACCAACAAAGCTCCATTCCATAGCCTCAAACCACCAATTGAAACAAGAACAAGCTTGAAGCTTCTCATAAAAAGGTAATCTTTTTTCTGTTCTTGAATCCTTTACTAAAGTCACAGGAGGTAGTAGTTTGAAAGAGTATTGTAGTTGAAGTAGTTTGGGTACTGAAAAGTTGATTGTGAAGTTTGGAGAAGAGAGTAGAAAAAGAGTGTGGGTATTGAGTAGAAAAGTTGAAGTTTGGGGGTATTGTGTTCGCTGCTAGTTGTCAATTGTGTAGGAAACATTTGTGCCACTAAATTGAAAAGCTCCATAAAACTATTTTAAACCATGGCCACCAGGAAGAGAAGAAGCTCCACATCCACCCCAACCCCACAATACGATGAAAATAGGTTTGTGAGCTACGAAGTCTTCCAAAGATACAAAAAGCTTGATACCAGAACCATAATACCAGAAAGGGGAATGGACTACCAGAGGGAGTCATATGGGGAATAAGATGTTTATGAGCTCATTCGGGCGATGATTGAGTTAAGGGATTGGAGGAAATTTGTGAATCCGGAGAAGATAGCACCAGTAAACACAACAATGGTGCGTGAATTTTATGCCAATTTTCCGGAGAAGGTGGAAAGGGGATGCTTTGTAAGGGGACGCTATGTGCCTGTGACAGCAGAGGATATAAATATACAATTGAAAACAGTTGATGTTGAAGAAAGAAGTGATTGAAATCACTTTAGAACATGGTCTAGAAGCATTGACCACATCGACTGGAATGCCATTGCAGACACCGTGAGATACCATGGGGTTGTTTTTGATATTGGAATAAATGGGTCAAGAGCACTGAACAGGTGTCAATTCGACAAAGTAGCCAAAGGTTGGCTATATTTCGTCAGCGCCCGCATGATTCCATCCACGCACTTCACCAGAGTGTCAGAGGATAGGATTAAACTGATATATGGAATTATGAGGGGGTTGACGATTGATGTGGGGAAAGAAATAGTGCAGAGCATTGAGGAAATCAGCAGGTTGGTAACAACAGGCGGATTGGGACATGGCTCAGTTATCACCAAGCTATGTCACATGAGTGCGGTTCCAAAACTACCCACTGACACTCATGAGAGAAACCAACTGCCCGTGTCCTATGGGATAGTGCACTCTTTCCCGGACCCAAGCCCCACAAAGCGTGACGAAGAGTACCAAGAAGCGGCGAAGGCAGCCAGAGGCCGCCATAGGCGAAGATGAGCACGAAATAGGGCTCAATATGAGGCGTGACTCGCCACAAGCTAACTACGAGCAGAACCTCCAACGCCACAATGGAGCAATTGTATCAAAATCGGATGAGGATGATGCGGACCTTGGACCGCGATGGTACAAGGACAGCAAGAAACAAGGCAACAAATCAACGAGTTGAGTTCCTTGTTCAACCAATGGTCGATGCATTATCCACCGCCACCACCACCATTTTAACCAAAGTTTGTAAGTGTCTTAATTCTTTTAGTGTCTTTGAGTCTACACACATTGGGGACAATGTGTGATTTAAGTTTGGGGGTGTTTTCTTTATATGTCATGTTATGTTTTACTTAAGTCTTTTTGATTGTTTTTATGTTTATTTTGAGTCACCAAATTTTTTTTCCCCCTCTTTTTTGAGTCATAATTGTCTGTCAAAGATCATAATTGATGTAGTTGCTAGAAACACCTAGTGAAGTAAGGTGAAATAATGTAACGGAATTGAAGCAACTATCTAAATACTTAGGTTAGATATGCCAAAAACTCATAGAATCTGTCTATTTGGAGTTTTTTGCTTGAATTACGCATACTAAATGATAAATGCTTATGTGTTATGATTGCTTGCTATTTGAGGCGAAATAGATAGGATATGCATGTTAGGGAGATGACTCAGGCATTTCTGTGATAGCCAATTCTTACCATTCTTTTCTATCCCGTACTTTAAAAGTATCCCTAGTCAGCCCCATTGAGCCTAAAAATTGAAACTTCTTCTTTGACACCCTATATTCCCACAGATTGTGCCATAAGTAAAAATGTGAAGTAGTAAAATCAATTGTGTTAAAAAAGAGACAAAAAAAGTGAATGAGCTTGTTGCACCCCAACAATACAAAAGTAATAAGAAATAGGCAAAAGCCTAAGTTTGGGGGTGCTTGTCATTATTATATACTTCACTCTCCCAAAACAAAAGAGGGGAAAGATAGAATCGAAATGAAGAAAAGAATAAAAAGAAAAAGGGAATCTTGAAAAAGTCAAGAGCTTATGGTACACGAAATGAGCCTAAATTGCCTATTTTTACCTACCTATACCTAAGCCTACATTACAACCCTTAAAAGTCCTGAAGATCTCTTTTATACATATCCAGAATTAGTGGAGAATAGCAAGTAAGCATGCCATAGGAATTCTTGAATTTATATGCATGGTTTAGTATATTGACTTCCATTAAGCATGATGAATATGAGTTTGCAAAATATTTAGCTTCATGTGTTTAGTGTGCTGACATTTCATGTTATATGTTCCTGCATATTACTTTGCTAACCTTCATGTTTTTCTAGTTAACACTAATGCAGCAAAAGTGATCAATGGCAGTGAGTCTTTTTATTTTTTTGTTCTTTGAGTCTTTTATTTAATTTCTTTCTATCTTTGCTCGAGGGCGAGCAAAGGTTAAGTTTGGGGGTATTTGATCGGTGTATTTTATATACACCTTTTGAGTCAGTTTTAGTTAATCTTTTGTCCCATTTTGCACAATTAATTGTCGTATTAGGATAGTTTTTCTTTCTTTTGAGTCAAAGTGGTTAAAATGGCCAAATGGCGGAAAAAGAGCAAAAAGAGGGCAAAAGAGGAGATGCCAGAGCTGGAAACAGAGAAAGTGGCGAACGAGGGAAAAATCAAGACCAGCGCGCGGCCTCCTGCCGATCAGCGTGGCGCGCGCCACTATCGAGAGGTCGGAAGACTTCGGTAGCGGCTACCGAGCAAAAAGCGGGCGCGGCGCTAAACATCCGAGGAGCTACGAAGATACAGGCGCGGCTACTCGAACATGCCAATATCGGGGCGGCGCCAAAACACCCGGGATTGCGAACTTCCGCGCGGCTGCATCTGCGGGCGCAGCGCCGATCTGGAAAAATTAGGTCTTTTGGAAAATCAGGCGAGCTCGAAGGAAAAGAGGAGGCGGTTTGCAGCTATAAAGGAGAACCCTAGGCGCTTTTAAGGGTTCCTTCTTGCACAACACAAAACTTTGGCTTGGAGATTGGATACCATTAGTTTAGTAATTTCTTTTTCTTTTCTTTACTTTATTCAGTGTTGATGATGAACTTTGAATTAGTTCTTGTCATATTCATGGCTAGGAACTAATTCTCTTATAAGCTTTCCATGTTGAATTGCTAGAAACTTATGTTATAAATTAATGCATGCTTATGGTTATTTTTCTTATTGTGAGATCTATCCAATAATTGAGTTGAATTCTTGGTAATTAATTGACAACTAATTATCACTATATGATTTCTAATCGTTACGAAAAGGGGATTGTGAATATGTTGTATGTTGGGTAGACATTCTTGAATTGGGGATGAAAATACCTCAATTATTTATGTAGCGTTGATGAGAGGCTTAACAACCCTAATTTTGCGCATTGTGCGTGACGGTCAACTAGGTTTTGTTCTTAATCCTCCTATAAAGTTATCCTTATCACCGAAAGGTAGGTAAGGTGCGATCTGAGGTTGAGTGTTTATATAACCTAGCGGGAGTATAAAACGATTTAGAAACCGCTTTCTCTAAAGAAGAATACCATAAGTTAATGCATTAGTAAGTAGCATAAGCAGATAGTAAGGATACATGGAAGCCCTATTCTCATCACCACTGAAGTAAATCTTTATATTAAAATAGCTTGCATAATTCGTAGTTATAAACAACAAATCAATCATAAATTCACCAAATAGATACTAGAAAATAGATAGTTGGTAATTGAACCCTAATCCTTGTGGACGATATTCGGTCTTACTAAGACTATATTACTTGTCACGATAACGTGCACTTGCGTTTAAAGTGTGTGCATCTTACCGCGCATCAATGTCCACCACAACTTTGGGACATATGTCCCCCACAACAAAGAGACATGTGGCCATCCACTAGCACCAAAAAAACGTCCAAGGCAAGCCCCCACTTGCCCACAAAAATCGTCCAACCTACTCCCACTATCCCAAAGAATTATCTTGCAAGACTTGACTATTTGACTTGTCCACTAGCCCACCATTTTCGTCCAACCATGCCACCTAAGGGTGACACATGTCGCCCTCCTATTGGTCCAAAATATTTCATCTCTCGGAAAAAATCGGTAATGCTAAAAATCTGAAAATAAAGTGGGCCCCACAAAACCGATTCCGGAAATAAAATTCCATAATTCTCAAATATTCCAAAAAGTCCGAATACCAAATCTGGGAATCCAATTCCCATTAACGAACCTTTTTCCTTCACCAAATCCGGAAACTTTTCCGTCGAAAAATCACATCTTTCTTCCTTTACAATTTTTCTGTCGTATTCTCGTACGTACGTCCTCATATACATACTCTGGAACTACGGGGTGTAACATTCTTCCCCCCTTAGAAACATTCGTCCCGAATGTTCCTTCTAAGTCTCCAAGCACACCTGTGCCGGTATAGTCTTCACTACTATACTTACGAAACCAAATATGCCACACATGGCCATAATACAACATACGCGCAAACTCACATCCGAGCCAACGAAGAATCACCTCTAACGTATATATCAATACCATTAGCTCCACCCATGGTCTAAAGGATACTTTCTTCACATCCTTACTTATAAAAAGGACACTTCCATATTCTTAACATATCTACGCCTCTTTTCTTACTCGTCGTACCCTCCTCGTACACTCAAACTCTTCCTACTATACGTACCACATTTTTGTCATTGCTTCAGTTTCCAAAATCTCGGGGTTACTATCTCCAACTTGGTCATCATTAACTGGGAACACTCTGGATGGATCTCCGATACTCTTCCGAAACATAGTAACATGGAATACCGGACGTACGGCCTCCTAAGTCGGACGGCAGTGCTAACTTATAGGCAACCTGGCCTATTCTACAACGATCTGAAAATGCCCAAAGTACCTCGGGCTAAGTTTCCCCTGCTTTCCAAATCTCGTCACACCCTTTCCGGGGTGGTACCTTCAAGAAGACCCACCGTCAACCTGAACTCCAAGTGTCGATGCCGATACCCGCACGACTTCTGTTGACTCTGAGCTGCTAAAAACCTCTTCTGGATAAGCTTCACCTTACCCACATCCTGCTGAATCAAGTAGGGACCAACTATCTGAACCTTGCCAACATCGAACCAATCGACCGGCAACCTACACTTCCGCCCATACAAGGCTTCATAAGGAACCATCCGAATACTGAAATGGTAGCTATATAATACTCACTCAACAAGAGGCAACTAATCCTCACAGCTACCCCTGAAATCAAAACACCGGCCCGCAACCTATCCTCAAATGTCTGGATAAAAAATGTGTTGTTCGTCCGTCGGCCCGAGGGTGAATGCAATACTGAGACTCACCTGAGTTCCTAACCCCGCCTGGTAAAACCTCCCGAAAAAGAAATAGCCATAAACTGGGCTCCACTGCTTGCCATAAAATAAAAGTAGGAACCCCGTGCAGCCTTACAACCTTCCTGATAACATCTCGCATAACCCTACGCCGAGTAAACAGTCCTAACTGAAAGACAAGATGGGCTGACCTCATCGGCCCGGCTACTGGTCGAACGCATCCACGAACTCGTACGATGGTTACCTAACTTGGGCTTAACACCCTCATGACCTTATCATCTAGCGGGACCACCTCAAACTGACCCCACCACATTCCGGGTTGCGGGTTGACTCGCGATATGGCCTCAACCCGACCCACTTCGTACTAAACTCTCGTTCCCCGATCCGGAACAACCTTACCAGTTCACGTCATGAAGGCTACCACTTCCATCTCACACTACCCATGGAATTATCACAAAAATACACCACGTATACCGAGTACTTCGACAAAGACCAACCGTAAAATCATCCACTCAGGACGGCCTTGCATTCAAGGTCTCAACTGTTATAAATTCTAAGGCTCCCCATTTTCTTGTCCCCAGACTTACCCTTTTCAACTACACATGTTTTTTAATCACAACTTACACAATGCTAACCGAACATAGCACTCCACATGTATCTACCATAACGACCAAAACAAGTCTCTCAAGGGCTGAAGATATCTCTGTAACTACTGCCTCACTTTCCCTTTGTCGCTCTAATCAAATCCTACTCTGCTGGGCGCTAACTACAGACGGTGATGAACCAGCCACTGATCCCGAAGGCTGAGTCGTAACATCCGCGCCACCTCTGTTCGGACAATTTCTCGCAAAATGGCCCTGCTGGCCGCAAGCCTAACAAGCTATCTAAGTAGTACGACACTCCTCATAAGAACACTTACCACAACGGCCATACCGAGGTGGGGGCGGCCTCCTCTGGCTAACACCCCTTCCTCTCAGGCCATGAATCGCAGAATCGACTTGGTAGGCTAAGTCATCCCACCTGTATCCCTCCTACTAGGACATTCTCTCCTCACATGGCCCTGACGGCCGCTGGTAAAACAAGCATTAGTAAAAAGACGACATTTCCCGGGATGACGTCTACCACATAGTGAACACTGAGGGAAAACTGAATCGGGCTGGCTAGAACCTATGCAAATCTGTGAACCAGAAACCCTGGAGTTCTGACCAACTCCTAAATACCCCGAACGTCCTGAAGTCTGTGGAGGACCACTCTGTACTGGCGGAGGCGCATAACCAGTCTGCTGCTGAGAAGGTCCGCCTCGAAAGTTACCAAATGACCCTGCTGTTATGGCCCTCTTCTGCTGATCTTGGTTACTCCGCCGATCTCTACGTTCCTCGGTCTGCTGTGCGTAAGCTCAGACGCGCAATGTTCATATCGATCAAGAGCTACTCTTGTACAACTCTCGCTAGATAATCGTCATGTCTGTGACATATCGGTGCACTCTATCCTCCATGTCCGCCACTAACGGGGACATAACGAGCTAATAAGTCAAACTCTATCAGATTCCCAAACCGTCCGCCTGCTTCGCCTCAACCTAATAAATCTATCTGCGAAGCTCTCTCATGCGAGGGCAAGAAGTGTGTAAGAAATGCCTCTGAGGTCTTGATCACTTTCATGATCCGCTGCAACTGTCGAATAAACTCCTGATGATCTTCCTCAGTCCTCAATCCATAGGACTCGGGTGGACTGCAACTCAAGAAGTCCCGAAATCTCAACTATCAGATCTAGGGTGAACTACTGATACTACCGGAACCTCTGACTCTCGTCTGTCCTCATGCCGCTACAAGCCTAACTAGTAACTGGTCATCTCCTAGTAACCATATCCTCGGCTCCTGGCCGTGGAACTAGAGGCTCAGGTATCGTGGTCTCAGTAGCTACTGCTACTTCTCTAAACTCTCCTGGGGCTAGCGGCGTCGCAGAACTCCCCGAATAAAGCGTTGTCTCAGATAATGACTGGGCCCGTGCCCTGGTAACCCTCTGTACTCTACTCGCAGCTCCCTCTGCTGCCTTGCCCTTCTGGGCTCTGGTTGCCTTGCGTAGAGGCATAACTAGCACATACGAATACGCCATAGGGAGTCCAACTTATAACACAACTCTAAGGCACGATCTCAGAGTGAGAAGAATGGAAACCAATCTTAAATATCCTGCAGCCTCCTGATTATATGTGTGGTGCACAACACACCGATAATGAAGACTCTACTAGATACGGTCTGTAGACACTTTCCGAGGATTAACTGCTCTGATACCACTTTTGTCACGACCCGACCCGGGCGTGGATCGTGCCTACCCGGGCACCCTAGTGATACAACATCAGAGAAAATCAGCGGAAATAAAAACTTACACAAGAACAAGATATACAATAATGAAATAAGAATACAGGCTAACCAAAACGGTTACCTTTCTGAATATATAAATAAAACTTGAACGACGATTACATCCCTTTTACAAACTCGCCCACAACATTACTACGCACTTCTACGAATGTTATAACAACAACGACGGACGGGGCCGCCATACCTCGAATGTAAGTACCTACAACGACGGTACTATACCAAAGATAAGCCTCGGAGAAACGGGCTTCCCAATCTTTGATCGTGATCCTATGGTGAGGATCGACGATCGTGTACCTCTACCGCGGCATGAACGCAGCCCCGAAGAGGTCGATAACAATACCAAGTATGTGAAATCGTAAAAATCTTGAAATCAAATCATAATATTTTAAAACCAATTACAAATACGCATTTAACAACCAATTTAATCGTACATAGTGCCAAAGATAAACAAGAGCAAAATAGATATAACGTATCGACTTTTCTAGGCCGCTAATGATCGGGCAAGGCAATCGCCCATAGTATCATTATGCGTGCCTAATCCTCGAACTCCGCGATCCGCATAGGTCACTGCACTGAACCGCATGAGGTATTCCTCGCATCGGGGGTAGCTAACCCGCGGTATCCTCCTGGACTCCCGCAGTCCGCATAGTCACATAGACCGCATAGTCACATAGACCGCATAGTCACACAGACCGCATGAGGCATTCCTCGCATCGGGATAATACACCCGGAATGATCAATCCTGGAACTCCGCACTCGCATAGTCACACGCATCGCATAGGTATACCTCGCATCGAGGGTGGCAAGCCCTCGGCATCATAACAAGTCAGGGGGGTATGTGATATAATAGCAGTACAACGGGCTTATCGTTTAACAACGTAAGCACAACAAGAATAACCCCCTTACACAAACATCACAAGACACTAACACACGTAGCATCATAACATGTTTACTTATCAAACCATCTTACTACACTTTCCAGAAATCAATACAAGACTTTCATAAACAAATAAGTAAACCGTTCCTTTTATCTTTCTTAAGTCGTTATACCTAACTTCCCATAAAGCTAGTATAACACTTAAGCTTTTAAAACCAAGTATTTCTTTTCTTTCAAAAATGATTCATAACTCTTTTGAAATACTTCAAGATTCTTATTATTTAAAACTCAAGTCAAACGACATCAAAGTAAAACCAAAACAATTTCTATACCTTCTTTTTAAAACAAAGACACTTTTTCCTTTTTAAAGTCAAGTAGCAATATACTTTTTAAACCAAGGGTCTTACTCTTTTAAAAACAAGTAACCTATACCTTTAAATCAAGTTACTTCTCCTTTCCCAAAATCAAGTTGTGTATAAGTCAAGTTATCATTTTAAATCCAATGATAAAACCATTCTTATTTTCGAAATGAAGATAATTTTATTCTTTAAAAGACCACACACCCATTACTCATGAGTGAGGTTTTACAACTTTTTAACATAATTCAAGTCCTTAATATTTCATAACAAGTCACTTAACTTTGGAATCAAGTCAAGGACACAAAAGGAAAATCAAATTCCTTTAAACATACGTACCGCACTAAATATATTTCACAAATATCATGCTAGAAAGGATAGGAAGAGGTTCACATACCTCGCGACGATTATCGACAAAAAGCAAAACGCTCCAAAGTACTCTAACCTTGCTCGCCTTTTCCACCCTTCAAGTAGAATACGCTACTCGTAGAACTTCAACCTATAAAGGCCACAAAACGTCTATCAACCTCTAGATCTCTTCGTAGAATAATTCTAGATACAAGATTCCTTATTCTACGGAAAATTCGCGACACCTCCCCCGCCACATAAATCTCCTCCTCTATCGAGGCATGCTACCAAACCAACAATCCCAGGGGGGGTTACACGTCTAACCGAACATGTACAATTCTACTCCACAATAATACTACCAGTCTACTGTAAATACAGTCCTATGTAAATACAGTTCAATTCTTATCCATATTCATTCTACATATAGTATACTCAACTATACATTACCACAACATGTAATATCCAATTACAATAGGGGGACAAAGATCATTACCTCGATAAGCCCAAAATTTATCCAAGATTATAAGTCGATCCTGAGCAACGTTTAGCTCCAATTCCTGACGCTCCAACCCACTCCAAGCAACCCTTAGAAGTTGCCAAACAACTTTTCTTAACACTTCATATAAGCTATGAAGATTTTTCCAGGGCTTCATTTTTGCGACTATAGGAATAAAGTAGTATTTTCGGGCTCTTATGTTGGGATAACTTTAGAATACTACAAGGGATTTAGGCTAAGGTATTTTGGAATAGTAACAATACTAGAAGACAACTTTTCTACCAAGGGGGGGTGTTTCGGACGAGAACTATCAAGAGGGAGGAAGCTTTGGGCGAGCTTTCTCAAAGGGGAGGAGTTTTGAGACATGGAAAATGTTTAATGGATGAAGAAGTCTTGCACTAGAGGGGGTATTTATAGAACAATGAAGGGCGAGATTCAAGCAAGTGGAGGTGTAGATTAGGTAGCTTGTTGGTGAAGTCTTCCACCAAGTGTCCACCACAACATTGGGACATATGTCCACCACAACTTTAGGACATATGTCCCCCACAACAAAGAGACATGTGGCCATCCACTAGCACCAAAAAAACGTCCAAGGCAAGCCCCCACTTGCCCACAAAAATCGTCCAACCTACTCCCACTATCCCAAAGAATTATCTTGCAAGACTTGACTATTTGACTTGTCCACTAGCCCACCATTTTCGTCCAACCATGCCACCTAAGGGTGACACATGTCGCCCTCCTATTGGTCCAAAATATTTCATCTCTCGGAAAAAATCCATAATGCTAAAAATCCGAAAATAAAGTGGGCCCCACAAAACCGATTCCGGAAATAAAATTCCATAATTCTCAAATATTCCAAAAAGTCTGAATACCAAATCTGGCAATCCAATTCCCATTAATGAACCTTTTTCCTTCACCAAATCCGGAAACTTTTCCGTCGAAAAATCACATCTTTCTTCCTTTCCAATTTTTCGGTCGTATTCTCGTACGTACGTCCTCATATACATACTCTGGAACTACGGGGTGTAACATTCTTCCCCCCTTAGAAACATTCGTCCCGAATGTTCCTTCTAAGTCTCCAAGCACACCTGTGCCGGTATAGTCTTCACTACTATACTTACGAAACCAAATATGCCACACATGGCCATAATACAACATACGCGCAAACTCACATCCGAGCCAACGAAGAATCACCTCTAACGTATATATCAATACCATTAGCTCCACCCATGGTCTAAAGGATACTTTCTTCACATCCTTACTTATAAAAAGGACACTTCCATCTTCTTAACACATCTACGCCTCTTTTCTTACTCGTCGTACCCTCCTCGTACACTCAAACTCTTCCTACTATACGTACCACATTTCTGTCATTGCTTCAGTTTCCAAAATCTCGGGGTTACTATCTCCAACTTGGTCATCATTAATGTTACACCCCGTATTTTCAGGACATGCTTTAAGAACGTACGTAAGAACTCGCAAGTGTTAAGATTTGAGACTTGTAAAAACATTTATCGGAATTGTGAAATTGTCGGAAAACGTAATATTGTGACGAATGGGAGGGCGACACTTGTCACCCCCCTTATTGATGCCTTGGACGAAATAGGCATGGCCAAAATGGTCATTGACCATAGTCTTAAGATGACAAAGTCTTCCTATTAATGAGCTTGAGTTTCTTGACCAAAGTCAAAGGTCCCAAGTCTTGATATTTTATAAGACTTCATCTAAACCACCCATTTGGTTACATCTTAACCCTCCATGCCCCTTTATTACACTACTAGTAGCAAGAGTATGTCATTACACTTAGAAAAATTTCCACAAAATTGAAGAACTCAAGGAAGAGCTCTCGGCTTCCCTCCACTTTCAAAAGGAAATTTTTTCGTTTCTTGTCCATTAAGCCCCACACTTTAAACCAAGGTTCATGAGGGTATTGTAAGTGTATCTCAATAGAAAAAACCCGGGAAAAGAGTGTTTTCGTATTAGTCGCAAAGCGAAAACCTAGTGGCTTTCTAGGTTTTGGATTGGAGGTTTGAAGGAAAGTTGTTGGTGTGGTTCTAAGGGTCTCAAGGAGCGGATTGAGGTGTCTTGACGAGGCTCTAGGTTGCTAAGGATCAACTTCGGTTTTGAAGATTGGATTACAATTCGTTGAGGTATAATCTTGTTCTTTGAAAGTGTTACAAGATTATTTATATTGTTGTTGTTAGCTTTACATGTTGCTAGCATGAAGTTGTTAAGTTGAAGTTAATAAGTATTATGGATTACTTGTAGCTTAAGTTCGAAATGAAAAGTAAGTCATGTTAAGTTGGAATACAATTTGATCGTTACTAGAATCGTCGCATGTAATTGACTTGAAGATTCTAGTAGTTATATTTGGTTGCGACTAGATATCATGTTATGCTACCAAGTTGGATTGAAATGGAAATTGAATAAGAATTGGTATTGTTGAACTCAAGGTGGCCGAATTTGTACTTGTGGTTTGTAATAGTTTGTTAATTAATTGTATTGAACTACCTTCTATATTGTGGTGAGCCAATTGGGGTTGTATAGTTAATTATTTGTATTGGACTGCCTTCTATATTGTTGTGAGCCAATTGGGGCTGTTTGGCTATTGTATTTCGGCCTTGAAAAAGGTGGCAAAGTAAGTAAAAACAAAGGAGGTGCTGTCCGATTTTCTATAGAATTTGGCGACTTAGCACTTAGAATATTCTACGTTTGAAGTAAGAGGTTAATGGACGTATTGTGACCATGATAGGTTGAAGAACTAAGTATAGCGTATCCTACTTGAAGAATGGAATAGCTCAAGGTTGAAGTACTTTGGAGCATTTTACTACTTGTCGACAAGCGTCGCGAGGTATGTGAACCTCTTCTTTCTTTGGCATGATCCTACGTATGAAATCTCCATGTGATAGTATTTCAAGATTTCTTCTACTCTTAGAAGTTAAGAAGTATTTGCATTGTTGAATCTAAGTTAAGAGTATGTTTAAATTGTCCTAAGTCCTTACTAGGTCTTATGGGAGACGTTGGTAAGAATGGTTAGGAAGTTATGAGATTTGATCTAAAGGCTATGTGTCTTGATTTGTTTAAAGTAAGTAAGTGGATTTTATGTTCGAAAATGACTTGAATTTATATGTTAAAAGGGGATTGATTTTAAAAGTGGAAGTTATATGATTTTAAGAGAATAAGCTACTTGGTTTTGGAAGTGTATGGAACTTTATATTTTTTTATAAGTATAAGTAAATGGACTTTAAAGAATGTATGTTATGAAGTTTTAAGACTATGAACTTTGGTTGTCTTTGAAGGATTTTGAAACTTTATTTTTCAAGTTATGGGACTTGATTTCTAAAGTATTGATGACATGATTTTATAAGTATAAGCGACATGATTTTAAAGAGTGTATGCTACGAGGTGTTAAGACCATAAGCCTTGATTATAAGTGGAAAGGACTAAATTTTAAAAGTATGGCTTAATTTATTTGAAAGTTAAGAAGATGGTTTCCAAAAGAGTATGTGACTTGAGCTTTAAAAAGAAAGGAGGTTTTATGATTCTTTTAAGTATGTATGTACGTAGTATTTTTGGATCTAGTTTTCCTAATGTTGTAAGAATAAAAGTGTCTTAAGCTCTCAAAAATAAAGGTTGTTATAATAGCTTTATGGGAAGTTGTTATGACGACTTAAGAAGAAGTGAAAAGATGGTTTAAAAATGTTATGTAAGGAAAATACACCGAGCCTACGAATAGGCCGGATTACGTTATGAAATACAGGAGCCTACGAATTGGCGGATTACGTTATAAAATACACCGAGCCTACAAATAGGCGGATTACGTTATGAAATACAGGAGCCTACAAATAGGCGGATTACGTTATGAAATACAGGAGCCTACAAATAGGCGGATTACGTTATGAGATACAGAGCCTACAAATAGGCGGATTACGTTATGAGATACACCGAGCCTACACATAGGCGGATTCGCCATATTACCCGAGCCTACACATAGTCGGGTTACGTCCTGATCGAGCTCGCAGAGGCGGATTATGCTACATGATTCCCACGATGCACCGAGCTCCACAGCGGGCGGATTATGCTACATGATTCCACAACACGAGAGCCCCAACAGCGGGCGGATTATGTCACATGATTCATCAAGACACCGTGTCCCGCAAATGGGCGGATTATGTTATGTAAGATAAGTAATTTATGTGGAAAAACTTGATTAACCTCTTAAGTATGTATGTAAGAATATGATGTTAAATCTTATGGAAAGAAGGAATGGAACAGTTAATATACGAGTGATTTCGTGAGTTAAAAATGGCATTCTTTTATCTGATTATGATTTGATTCTTGCGTTATTTTTGTTCCATATTAAATTTTTGTTATCGACCCGCCCGGGGCTGCGTTCATGTCGCAGTTTAGGTACCAGTGTGGATCCGCGAGCTTAGGATCTGGTTCAGCATTTTTAGATGGCTCGATGTTCCGAGTTGTCATGGCTATGTATATTCGGGGTATGGCGGGGCCTGTCCATACGATTGAAATTCTTAGAGTCCGTAGTCACATATTGTGGTCTGCTTTGTAAAGAAAGGAGGCAACCGTTTCGCGCATGTATGCGTCGGGAAGGTAGCCCTATCGGCTAACCTGTTGTTTTACTTCCGTTGTTTTATTTATAAGTTTCATGTATGTTCCGTTGATTATCTCTGATGTTTACCTGTAAGGGTGCCCAGGTAGGGCACCAGTCGCGGTCCCGGGGTCGGGTCGTGACAATTAACTGGGAACACTCTGGATGGATCTCCGATACTCTTCCGAAACATAGTAACATGGAATACCGGACGTACGGCCTCCTAAGTCGGACGGCAGTGCTAACTTATAGGCAACCTGGCCTATTCTACAACGATCTGAAAATGCCCAAAGTATCTCGGGCTAAGTTTCCCCTGCTTTCCAAATCTCGTCACACCCTTTCCGGGGTGGTACCTTCAAGAAGACCCACCGTCAACCTGAACTTCAAGTGTCGATGCCGATACCCGCACGACTTCTGTTGACTCTGAGCTGCTAAAAACCTCTTCTGGATAAGCTTCACCTTACCCACACTATAAGGCCACAAGGCGCTATTAACAAAATATTTCGTCTTAGAAAATATCCAAACGCCAAAATCTCAAAATCAAAAGGGCCCCACAAACGCAAAATTTCTAAATAAAATTCCATAATTCAATCTTTCGTCAGGATTCTCGCACGCCCTTGCATTCTATGAATCAAGTAGGGACCAACTATCTGAACCTTGCCAACATCGAACCAATCGACCGGCAACCTACACTTCCGCCCATACAAGGATTCATAAGGAACCATCCGAATACTGAAATGGTAGCTATATAATACTCACTCAACAAGAGGCAAATAATCCTCACAGCTACCCCTGAAATCAAAACACCGGCCCGCAACCTATCCTCAAATGTCTGGATAAAAAATGTGTTGTTCGTCCGTCGGCCCGAGGGTGAATGCAATACTGAGACTCACCTGAGTTCCTAACCCCGCCTGGTAAAACCTCCCGAAAAAGAAATAGCCATAAACTGGGCTCCACTGCCTGCCATAAAATAAAAGTAGGAACCCCGTGCAGCCTTACAACCTTCCTGATAACATCTCGCATAACCCTCCGCCGAGTAAACACTCATAACTGAAAGACAAGATGGGCTGACCTCATCGTCCCGGCTACTGGTCGAACACATCCACGAACTCGTACGATGGTTACCTAACTTGGGCTTAACACCCTCGTGACCCTATCATCTAGCGGGACCACCTCAAACTGACCCCACCATATTCCGGGCTGCGGGTTGACTCGCGATATGGCCTCAACCCGACCCACTTCGTACTAAACTCTCGTTCCCCGATCCGGAACAACCTTACCAGTTCACGTCATGAAGGCTACCACTTCCATCTCACACTACCCATGGAATTATCACACAAATACACCACGTATACCGAGTACTTCGACAAAGACCAACCGTAAAATCATCCACTCAGGACGGCCTTGCATCCAAGGTATCAACTGTTATAAATTCTAAGGCTCCCCATTTTCTCGTCCCCAGACTTACCCTTTTCAACTACCCATGTTTTCTAATCACAACTTACACAATGCTAACCGAACATAGCACTCCACATGTATCTACCATAACGACCTAAACAAGTCTCTCAAGGGCTGAAGATATCTCTGTAACTACTGCCTCACTTTCCCTTTGTCGCTCTAATCAAATCCTGCTCTGCTGGGCGCATAACTACAGACGGTGATGAACCCATCGATCCCGAAGGCTGAGTCGTAACATCCGCGCCACCTCTGTTCGGACAATTTCTCGCAAAATGGCCTTGCTGGCCGCAAGCCTAACAAGCTATCTAAGTAGTACGACACTCCTCATAAGAACACTTACCACAACGGTCATACCAAGGTGGGGGCGGCCTCCTCTGGCTAACACCTTCCTCTCAGGCCACCGAATCCATGGCCCGACTTGGTAGGCTAAGTCATCCCACCTGTATCCCTCCTACTAGGATATTCTCTCCTCATATGGCCTTGACGGCCGCTGGTAAAACAAGCATTAGTAAAAAGACGACATTTCCCGGGATGACGTCTACCACATAGTGAACACTGAGGAAAAACTGAATCGGGCTGGCTAGAACCTATGCAAATCGTGAACGAAACCACGGAGTTCGACCAACTCATAAATACCCGAACGCCCCGAAGTCAGCGGAGGACCACTGCATCTTGGCGGAGGCGCATAACCAGTCTGCTGCTGAGAAGGTCCGCCTCGAAAGTTACCAAAGGACCCTGCTGTTTTGGCCCTCTTCTGCTGATCTTGGTTACTCCGCCGATCTCTACGTTCCTCGGTCTGCTGTGCGTAAGCCTGTACGCGGGCAATGTCCATGTCTGACTGAAGAGCTACTCTTGTACAACTCTCTGCTAGATAATCGTCATGTCCTGTGACATATCGGTGCACTCTATCCTCCATGTCTGCCACTAACGCGGGGACATAACGAGCCAATAAGTCAAACTCTATACTGTATTCCCGAACCGTCCGCCCGTTCTGCCTCAACCTCATAAATCTATCTGCCCGAGCTCTCCTCATCTGCGAGGGCAAAAAGTGTGTAAGAAATGCCTCTGAGGTCTTGATCACTTTCATGATCATTGCAATCGTCGAATAAACTCACGATGATCTTCCCGGTCCTCAATCCATAGGACTCGGGTGGACTGCAACTCAAGAAGTTCTGAAATCTCAACTATCGGATCTAGGGTGAACTACTGATACTACCGGAACCTCTGACTCTCGTCTGTCCTCATGCCGCTAAAAGCCTAGCTAGTAGCTGGCCATCTCCTAGTAACCATATCCTCGGCTCCTGGCCGTGGAACTAGAGGCTCAAGTATCGTGGTCTCAGTAGCTCACGCTTCGCTCTAAACTCTCACAGGGCTAGCGGCGTCGCAGAACTCCCGAATGAAGCTGTCTCGGATAATGACTAGGCCGTGCCACGTAACCCTCAGACTCTACTCGCGGCTCCTCTGCGCCTTGCCCTTCAGGCTCTGGTTGCCTGCGTAGAGGCATAACTAGCACATACGAATCGCCATAGGAGTCCAACTTATAACCTGACTCTAAGGCACGATCTCGAGTGAGAAGAATGGAAATCAATCTTAAATATCCTGCGACCTCACGATTATAGGTGTGGTGCACAACACCGATAATCAAGACTCTACTAGATACGGTGCGTAGACACTTTTCGAGGATTAATCGCTCACGATACCACTTTTGTCACGACCGACCCCGGGCGTGGTAGTGCCTACCGGGCACCCTAGTGATACAACATCAGAGAAAATCAGCGGAAATAAAAACTTACACAAGAACAAGATATACAATAATGAAATAAGAATACAGGCTAACCAAAACGGTTACCTTTCTGAATATATAAATAAAACTTGAACCTGAACAGTTACATCCCTTTTACAAACTCTACCCACAACGATTACTCTGCACCTCTACGAATATTATAACAACAACGATGGGGCGGGGCCCATACCACGAATGTAAGTACTACAATGACAGGACTATACGAATAAGCCTCGGAGAAACGGAGCTTCCCAAACTGAACTGTGATTCTATGGCGAGGATCGACGGCGGTGTACCTACACGCGGCATGAACGCAGCCCGAAGAAGGAGTCGATAACATGTACCAAGTATGTGAAATTGTAAAATCTTGAAATCAAATCATAATATTTTAAAACCAATTACAAATACGCATTTAACAACCAATTTAATCGCATAGTGCGCAAAGATAAACAAGAGCAAAATAGATATAACGTGGCGGTCTTTTCTAGGCTCCTAATGATTGAAGCAAGGCGATCGCCCATAGTATCATTATGCGTGCCTAATCCTCGAACTCCGCGATCCGCATAGGTCACACGCGACCGCATGAGGTATTCCTCGCGACGGGGTTGCTAACGCGGCATCCTCCCGACTCCCGCAATCGCATAGTCACATAATCGCGTAGTCACACGCGACGCATGAGGCATTCCTCGCGTCGGGATAATACACCTAATGATCAATCCTCGAACTCCCGCACTCGCATAGTCACACGCATCGCATGAGGTATACCTCGCATCGAGTGGCAAGACCGGCGATCATAACAAGTCGTGGGTATGTGATATAATAGCGATAACGGGCTTATCGTTTAACAACGTAAGCACAACAAGAAAACCCTTACAAAGACAAGACACTAACACACGTAGCATCATAACATGTTTACTTATCAAACCATCTTACTACACTTTCCAGAAATCAATACAAGACTTTCATAAACAAATAAGTAAACCGTTCCTTTTATCTTTCTTAAGTCGTTATACCTAACTTCCCATAAAGCTAGTATAACACTTAAGCTTTTAAAACCAAGTATTTCTTTTCTTTCAAAAATGATTCATAACTCTTTTGAAATACTTCAAGATTCTTATTATTTAAAACTCAAGTCAAACGACATCAAAGTAAAACCAAAACAATTTCCATACCTTCTTTTTAAAACAAAGACACTTTTTCCTTTTTAAAGTCAAGTAGCAATATACTTTTTAAACCAAGGGTCTTACTCTTTTAAAAACAAGTAACCTATACCTTTAAATCAAGTTACTTCTCCTTTCCCAAAATCAAGTTGTTTATAAGTCAAGTTATCATTTTAAATCCAATGATAAAACCATTCTTATTTTCGAAATCAAGATAACTTTATTCTTTAAAAGACCACACACCCATTACTCATGAATGAGGTTTTACAACTTTTTAACATAATTCAATTCCTTAATATTTCATAACAAGTCACTTAACTTTGGAATCAAGTCAAGGACACAAAAGGAAAATCAAATTCCTTTAAACATACGTGCGTCCACCGCACTAAATATATTTCACAAATATCATACTAGAAAGGATAGGAAGAGGTTCACATACCTCGCGACGATTATCGACAAAAAGCAAAACGCTCCAAAGTACTCTAACCTTGCTCGCCTTTTCCACCCTTCAAGTAGAATATGCTACTCGTAGAACTTCAACCTATAAAGGCCACAAAACGTCTATCAACCTCTAGATCTCTTCATAGAATAATTCTAGATACAAGATTCCTTATTCTACGGAAAATTCGACAGCACCTCCCCCCCCCCCCCCCGCAACCACATAAATCTCCTCCTCTAACGAGGCCTGCTACCAAACCAACAATCCCAGGGGGGGTTACACGTCTAACCGGACGTGTACAATTCTACTCCACAATAATACTACCATCATCAGAATACATCCCATGTAAATCTGATTCAATTCTTATCCATATTCATTCTACATATAGTATACTCAACTATACATTACCACAACATGTAATATCCAATTACAATAGGGGGACAAAGATCATTACCTCGATAAGCCCAAAATTTATCCAAGATTATAAGTCGATCCTGAGCAACGTTTAGCTCCAATTCCTGACGCTCCAACCCGCTCCAAGCAACCCTTAGAAGTTTCCAAACAAATTTTCTTAACACTTCATCTAAGCTATGAAGATTTTTCTAGGGTTTCATTTTTGCGACTATAGGAATAAAGTAGTATTTTCGGGCTCTTATGTTGGGATAACTTTAGAATACTACAAGGGATTTAGGCTAAGGTATTTTGGAATAATAACAATACTAGAAGACAACTTTTCTACCAAGGGGGGGTGTTTCGGACGAGAACTATCAAGAGAGGGGAGGAAGCTTTGGGCGAGCTTTCTCAAAGGGGAGGAGTTTTGAGACTTGGAAAATGTT
Source organism: Przewalskia tangutica (assembly GCA_029844215.1). Taxonomy (NCBI): domain Eukaryota; kingdom Viridiplantae; phylum Streptophyta; class Magnoliopsida; order Solanales; family Solanaceae; genus Przewalskia; species Przewalskia tangutica. The sequence goes on along the minus strand of CM056720.1, from coordinate 80,070,434 downwards.
TAATGGATGAAGAAGTCTTGCACTAGAGGGGGGGTATTTATAGAACAATGAAGGGCCAAGATTCAAGCAAGTGGAGGGTGTAGATTAGGTAGCTTGTTCAAGTGAAGTCTTCCACCAAGTGTCCACCACAACATTGGGACATATGTCCACCACAACATTGGGACATATGTCCCCCACCTCAAAGAGACATGTGGCCATCCACTAGCACCAAAAAAACGTCCAAGGCAAGCCCCCACTTGCCCACAAAAATCGTCCAACCTACTCCCACTATCCCAAAGAATTATCTTGCAAGACTTGACTATTTGACTTGTCCACTAGCCCACCATTTTCGTCCAACCATGCCACCTAAGGGTGACACATGTCGCCCTCCTATTGGTCCAAAATATTTCATCTCTCGGAAAAAATCCGTAATGCTAAAAATCCGAAAATAAAGTGGGCCCCACAAAACCGATTCCGAAAATAAAATTCCATAATTCTCAAATATTCCAAAAAGTACGAATACCAAATCTGGGAATCCAATTCCCATTAACGAACCTTTTTCCTTCACCAAATCCGGAAACTTTTTCGTCGAAAAATCACATCTTTCTTCCTTTCCAATTTTTCTGTCGTATTCTCGTACGTACGTCCTCATATACATACTCTGGAACTACGGGGTGTAACAGTTTATTTGTGTTGTGTATGTTCCGCTGCTATTCTCTGATGTATACCTGAAAGGGGTGCCCAGGTAGGGCACCAGTCGCGGGCCCGGGGTCGGGTCGTGAAAGATTACTAGGAGTCCAGGGTGAGCCGCTGATGTATTTCTGGCATTGGTACTCTTTTCTCATATTTATGATTCTGTCTTTGTTACATTCAGACAATACTTATTATTTCACTTTCAGACTTGTATTTGTATTTGAATCTAAGTACTCATGACTACAGGATCATTTGGGGGTTTTCTTTCAAACTATGTATTAAGTTCTAAGAATTGTTGATATTTCTCTTGTTATCTCTTTACTTTCACCATTTACTTTCATATTCCTTATGTTGTATGATTGGGGTTCGCCTACGGATTGTGGTAGATGCCTTCACGGCACAATGGGACTTTTGGTCGTGATAAATTGATATCAAATCCTAAGAATTGTTGATATTTCTCTTGTTATCTCTTTACTTTCTGCATTTACTTTCGTATTCCTTATGTTGTATGATTGAGATTCGCCTACGGATTAAGGTAGGTGCCCTCACGGCACAATGGGATTTGGATTGTGATAGTTGATTTCTTAGCCAACATGGTTTGGATAGTATTGAAATGGATGTCTTTAACTCTTTCATGGAACTACCAACACAAGGGAGAAGACTTTTGAATTCGGACAAATTCTCTTGTCCAACATTAAGAATTAAAACTAAGATCTCTTGACAAGATGATGTGCATTAAAGAAAAATATTTCAAGATGTTGATGTTGTTGCTGCTGATCATCACTGATACAGAAAGGTGGAAGATCAACATAGAGGAGAAGGAGACAACTGATGCCATTATTCTTAACTTAGCTTTTACAATTGTAGGTTTAATAGAAAATTAGAATTGATAACTAGAACTAGTTTGATAGTAACTTTTATTATTTTGTCTAATTCTAAGTATTTTCATGATGTAAAGACTGTTAAATTTATTTATATAAAATAACCACTAGGTAATTTGTCTGGTGGTATATTGACTTAAAAATGTAATGTATATTTGTAACAATAATCAAATAGATATATTTAATTACTAGAATAATCAAAGGAAGATAAATAAAACTCATACATGAAATTCATATTAGGAATGAATTCATGAAAGGTTCAATAAAAAAGATACAATGATAAACTTTAAAGCCTTAAGCATCAAATTAGGACTTCACAAGAGTCCTAGTTTGGTCCTAGTTGTCAGCTTAGCCCATGCATTTATTTATTTTCTTATGTAAAGACATTATTTTGTTTGGTTTTAAAAATATATATAAAATGAGCTACTAGGTATTCTACCTAGTAGATTTGCTGTACACAAAACATCATCAAAATATAACTCAACATATTTATAATAGGGCTTAAAATACCTAATAAAGTCTAAAAAAAACCCTAACTAGGCCATAGAAATATATTTAAGCCAAAAAATGAAGTTGCAAGAGCTCAGCGATTGTCGGGGCACTGGCACAGTTTTGACCACAATCATAATTGCATGCATGCAGCCCTCTCAAATATTTTGCGGTTTTGTTCTAATTCGTAAAAGTGAGCTCTTAATTGAGCTAAGACCTGCGAATTATGATCATTTACAGTAAATTCTGGCTAATACTACTTAATAAAAAAATGAAAAAAGGGGCCTAAAATTTTTTGATTTTCGGAGGGCCCTGTGCGATAGCACACCTCGCACGGATCCAAAGACGGTCCTGATGCATGCACCAACTTCAGAAATTGCAGCCTCTTGATGTAATTTTATCCCTTTCCTTAGCCTGACTATTTGTGTTATCCATGTATTCAAATTATATACTGAAACATAATAACGTCATATGAATTAAGTTTCGAGCTCACATAAAATTGTGTTATTTTTAGGAATTTAATTCCAACTAATTCCTCATAGGATAGAACAAAACTCTATTCAACAATATTTACTGACAATCAAAATTGCAGAATTTTAGCGAACTCAACAAACGACAATAAATCATACTCGACACTTAGTTTTGCTTTTAAAAATAATGCACAGAAGAGGGCACAACGATACCGGTTCAGAAAGGATGTGTCTTTAAGATGACCAATGAAAACTATTTCCGCGAATCAAATTAAATTCCAAGTGAATTAATATTTGAAGCCGAAGCCGAGCCGGGTGACAACAACGGCGCGAGAAAAGACTCTCTTCTCAACTCTTTATAATCTAGAAGATGTGCTTATATAAATAAGCGCACAAGTTTTGCATTCCCTCACCAATAGGGAGCAAGTTTACTTGTAAAAAACACTCCCTCTATTTCAAAATATTTGTCTTACTTTTCTTTAGTCCGTTTCAAAAAGAATATTTCTTTTCCTTTGTGGCAATTCTTCAAATGCAACTTTCCAAATCACATATTTAAGATCACAAATTAAAGAAGATTTTGGTACATTCAACATATATTTATTAACAATCATAATATTCAAAAGTCTTCTTTAATTTTTTAAATTTCATACCAAGTCAAAATAGACAAAAAATTTGAAACGGATGGAGTAATATTTTAAATTTCATTTCCCATCATTTTTCAATTCACACTGCACCTCATCTTTAAAGCCCAACAATTCAAGGTCTTCAAAGCCCAACAATTTGTTTCCGAGCTGAAGCACTGGCTTCAATCTTTTGATGCGGAGAATGAGGTCTCCAAGACCGAAAGAGATTTAAAGAGGGTTGGTAGTAAGCCCCTATTTTTTTTAGTTTTTTCCAGATGAAAATACAAGGTTCCCGTCGCCATAAAACGGAATTAATTAAAAATGTTTTATTTAACTTTAGCCAACTTATTTTTTGTGCACAATTACTGAATTGTATATTTAGAGGAAGTTTGTTATACGGTTCATTTGTGTGCCATCCATTCACATCCCTATCTTTTCTATTGAAGTCCACATATTTCTCCGATACGAGGTGAAACCTAGATAGTTGAGAAAGGTTAGATGAATTAGCAATTTCCTTTCTATCATGCATGCATGTTTGAATCGATACATTCAACCATGTACACAACTAGTAGTTCGAAAAAAGAAGGGTACACTAGTGTAGCAACGCAAGAGCCAAGAGAAATTAATCCTCTTGAAACAGAGATTAAACCATGCCTACACACGATCGACGAGGGCGGAAATAATAGAAGTTTCGATCAATTTATGTTGGCCCTCCTTGTGTTCATGTTGGGTTCATGTATGGTGTACGCCATAGCTGATTCAATCATGCACAGAAATGACCAGATCTTGGAACATGAATTCATGGTCGACAAGGTGTCTTGCTCCTTAAACAATGTATCAACATCCATGCAAATGATGAAAGGGAATTGGAACATCACCATGAGGGTTAACAACCGTAGCTATAAGGCAAAAGTCACCAAAGACTTCTTTTATGAGAATTCTGTCATCATAATCTTATACGAAAGTAACATTATTTCAGCCACAACGTTGCCTGGGTTCTACCAAGGAATAAACAGCACAAAACTTGTTGATGCTACATTTGCCTCCTCTACACCTACTGATGAATATGTTTCTGGAGCCATTTCAAGGACTTGGAATTCTAAACTCCCAATGTTTGTCAATGTCAAGATTCTTGGATGGGTTAAATATTTTCCAGGAGAAGGATGGTCACAAAAGTATAGGATGACTGTTTCATGTTGGGACGTCAAGTTAGAAGTCCACCCAAGCACCAAGCATGGTGCAATTCTATCTGGCCGAGGCTCACAAAAATGCGAGGTCAACATCTATTAATACAAAGCAAGCTCAAGTATATATTTTTGTAAAATTACCTAGTCATTATTTGCTTTATCAGGTCTGCAAAAATTGAATGCAATTATGTAACATAAATTTTAATACCATATTTGCTCGAGTACATCATTTAGGACAGGATTTTTTATGAGTCACTTTTTTGCTGAAATATGAATGTAGTAGTTGTAATAAACGATTTTCCCATTTCTCCTTTAATTTTTTGGGGGATTCATGTACTAGGGAAATTTTCTCAAACGTCTATTAAAATCTAAGATTATTTAATGTCTGGTAAATCTCTCCACTTTCTATATCTCTTCTTAGAGCTTTTGAAAAAAAAATCTTTTTCTTCTACTTAAAATAATTTCCTATTATATTAACTTACTTTTTCCTTTTTATATTATTATTTCAGAATCATATGGTTCTTAAGTAAAAATATTGGATTATTTAAGAGTCGTTATTCTTTTTTCCTTTTTTGGTATAATTGTATGATGTTCGGAACCCATTGGCTCGACTAATTAGAATTCGCTGCACCTAGAGTTCATAAAGGGAAGAGTGCTCCCTATGGCTTAAATCCAAAAATTTTGGTTAAAGACGGAGGGATCTCATTCATCCCATCTTGTCACGACCCAAATTACAGATCATGATGACACCTAAACTAACCCCCCGGTAGACGAACCATTCCCAACAACATCAATGTCATTAATCATTAAGTGCAGGAAAACATATTAAAAATGGGATATTAATAATATAGATATGCGAAAAAAGGTCACAATCACAATTCATTCCCCAAAACCGGGTGAATCATACAAAACCACTAAATATTGAAATGCAAGCCTCGTAGGGCTGAAAAGGTTGAAGAAACAAAATGTGAAAAGTAAAGAAAGATCCAGGGGTTGTAGATTAGCCAAGCAGCTCAGATAGTGCACCTCGAAATTATCCATGAGACATAGAACTGGAACAAGGGTATGTATCTGCACGAAGTACACCAACTATAGTATGAGTACAAACCACTAGTACTCTGTAAGTATCATAAGCCGACAATGAAAGAGACAATGCATATAACACATAAAGAATGAACACACAACACATATTCAACTAGAGCATTTATACCTCATAATTATGTAAAGGGAAATCATGTTTTATGTAATAATAATAAGTAGGCATATATTAGATTAGGAATAAGTAGAAGAATGAACAAATGCAATACATTAAACAATAATATCCCGGTACACACACTATAGTCCATGCCATATAATCATAACAAATGGGGGACTCACAAGATCTATATACATGTCATTGTATCGCCTGACATAATTTCCCATCAGACTGTGACCGGTCGCTGTACATCTCGACTTTATCATATGACTGTAAGAACCTCACTATACCACCCGACTTTACCACTAGACTGTGAAAACATCAATCTTACCTTTATCCGGCCTAGAGTAATTATGAATGATCACAATGAGCATAAAGGTTTTATGAAAACATAATAGATATCTCATATCGTTCAAATAGAGCCTGTTGGCAACATAATCTCATGAAGGTATGATGTAGGCATCATGCTCTATTTGAGATTATACGGCAACATAGTAGATATCTCATATCGTTCAAATAGAGCCCGGTTATGATGAAGACCTTTATTGGTCCAATTATACGGATCATACAAAATTGTACGGACCATATATTTGGACTGTATAAAAGGACGGTGTAGCTTTTTTTTCTTGTATATAAATGAGGCTCGTGACTTTGGGTCTTCAGTTTCCATCTAAGCAAACCTTAAATTATTTCAAAACCTCTCCCAAAGGTCTTTTATCAACATGAAATTAAATCCAAGGATAAACCACGCAATCTCGACGTGAAGAATCCTGTGGCTAACACTAGTTTCATTTATTTCTTGTTGTGACGACTTGGAAGGCGACTCGGTGTTGAAGTAAGCTAAAGAATAGAGGGTTCTTGGTGTATTTGAGGTAAGTTCCATTTTTCTAATCTAATCTTAAGTTTGTACAAGCATGGAGTTGAATTATATTGGAGGATTCTTGAAGAAACTAGAAATTATGAAACTTGGAGTAGGCTATATTGTGTGGGCTATTTTTACATGATTTAAGATAACAAATTGAGTTGTAAAAGTATGGATATCATGGTAGAGGGGTGAAGGAGTGAGGATGATGGTTTTTGTGTTAAGACATGCTGAATTTGAACTATAAACGACACTATGAAGTTATGCACATAAGTTGTTCAATAAAATATCTAGATGAACTTTCCTATAGAATATGAAGCGGATATTGATACAAATCCTCTGTGTGATATAGATAATCATCAGTAGAAGGTGTGAGGACTCGTGGGACATTGTATCTTTGTGAATAAGGCATGTAAGGCATATTTGTTCTTTGGCATGACTCATAAACTAAATGACTTTATAAAAATGACACTTTCCAAGTTTAGCTAGATCATCCTTGTTCATATCTTGCTAAGGTAACTCATATCCTTTCTAACTTGTATTCTATATGTCCACGATTGGTTGGCATGGAGTGTTGAACGTAGCAACAATAATGAAAATTGGAGGATAATGATTATAGATCACTCCGACTCTGGTCATTGTTTATTTGAGGTCTTGCATCAAATTTATATATATGTACCTATTTTCATACCGAGTCGCGCTGTAGTCGGCCTTGGACGAAACTTATATGTGCATGCCATTGCAGTTGGTTTTGACATTACCGAGTTCTTTTAAGGTTGTGAACGACTGAGTCATTCGCTGCCGTGTATGTTATGATATAATATGATTTGACCCATTAAGAGGTCTAATATTATATAATATGGCTCCATAGAGTGGCCCAATTATTCTTATTTACATATATGCATGAAGTGTCCCTCCTTCTAAGTTCTATGTTGACTTCTGTGCCTTTATCTGTTATATTGTATTTCCATTTTACATATGATATCCGTCTTACATATTCAGTACATCTTTCATATTGATGCCCTCTTCTTGGCACCGTATTCATACCCGTAGGTACAAATCGATAAGGTGACACACCTCCTCGATAGAGAGCCTATTCCCGACTATTGGTAGTCACACTCTACTCCCCCAGAGTTGATGTTTTGAGTTGATAAGTACTTTTATATATATTCTGGTATTTTGGGTATGACGGAACCCTGTCCCGACCAGTTATGATGTCACAGTAATCTTAGAGGCTTACAGACCAGTATCAATGTGTAATCATTTTGTTTTGTCTTGCCGACTTTTTTTTGGTTGCTGATACTTGTGATGTGGCCTTGTAGGCCTTATATATGTATATATTGAAAGTATATGTATGTCCTAGAGACAATATGTATTAGGACAAAATGTACTTTATACACATTCATATTTATATATTAATGATGTTTAATATTATGGTTTGCATTTGTTGAATTAGTAGTTGATTGTTTATAATGTTCTATAAATGCATCCCTAGATTTTACGTGTTTATTAATGATGTGAAAATTAATGTTATAACGTAACTCTTAAGTTACCTCGACTAATAATCATCGAGATTGGGATATCGATAATATGCGATACGTCGACATGTGGTCTGCATCATATCCTTAGGGGATATAGTATGTCTCACTTGCTATGAGTTATGACAAATCGTGATGGACACATGGATACTTGTTGATATATTGGTATACCCTACTGATGCGCTATTTGTTATATGTCTAAAGTGTCATCGGTGTGTGGGAGATAGAAGTCCTTAGACTTGAGGTTGATACGCACCTTATTCACAGAGTAATGTATTTTGATCCCGTCCTAAGCTCAAATGCCTTATAGGTTGAGACATGGCTTGTTTTGGGTACATTACGAAGTGGATTAAAGGTGGTAGTCGAACCAAGATTAGAATTCATTCCTTGAATGTATATTCGAGATAATACTCAGATACTCATAAGATATTAAGTTGACTAAGTCGTTGACCAACACATGAACATGTCTATGACATGGTCATGTTGTCAACTAATATAAATGAGTTATAATGATCAAGCCATTTGGATAGACACTTGAAAAATCCTAAGCTTGATTGAGTGTGTCGAGAATGAAAGGATTTTATATTTCCATATAGAGTTTTAGTTCACGTGTTTCGTGTAGCTAAACTTTACATATTTAGGTTCGTCTTCCGGCGCAGTCTAGGAGTTCCGTGAAGATCCTAATGATGTTATTGTCAATATGTAAAGGCTTGAAGGGTAAACACTAAGTCAAATGTTCCGTTGATTGAAGGATGTAATTATAAAGAGATAATATATATGTTCGGTTGATAACCGAGATATTAAAAATGTGAAAGGGGTCAGAAAATGGGACAGGACCGCGGTGCCAGAAACACGTGCCAGCACCACGATGCCACTTCATGGAACCACGGTGCCGACGCGTGTTCTGGCAGTCCGGATTTTGACCCAGTCCAGATTTCTGCTGGGCCTGGCCCATGGAAACCTTAAAGCTCCTATTTTCTATTATAAATAGGAAACTTCCTTTCCCACTTATAATAGACTAAACCTAAGAGAGGTAAATCTCTACAGAAATTCCTAACATTTCTTAAAATAGAAAATTACATCAAAGTTTTAAAAACTTGGAACTTGCAAATCAAGGGATATTTGAGTGTGCACCCCGGACTACACAAAGCATCAAGTTTCAACAACTTGGATTGCAAATTGTTTCAAAATGTAAGTCTTCGTTCGAAGTATTACATTTTCTTTGTGTTTTATTTTACATTACATATTCATACTACAGTTTGACCGCCTATGTCGGGTTTGAAATATAAATTTTAAAATTTCGTTGCGTGTACGAACCCGACGTAAACTCCTTCAGTGGTATCATAGCCTGGGCTATTTCGTGTGATATCTAATGAATATTAATGATAATATGGGTTAGGATTTGTTTAGATCTATATTTTATGTTGTTAAAAGCTTTAAAATCTTAAATATTTAGAATACGTGGTCTTGGTGCCTAGATATGTTAATGCAATAATGTATTCGAAGAAGTCAATCCAATAAATAACTCTTCTAAGTTGATATGCGTTATCCGGCTTAAAGCATGATGCATTGAAACGAAGAACGAGAAGAAAATTGGATTAGATTGTCGATGAACATATTGTTATAATGGTGATGGTGATACAAGTGATATATCTGAAGGATCTGGCCCTAAACCAGTTTTAGGGGTTCGAAAATTTCAAATTTGTATTTCTGAAGGTAAGGCATCGCGGTTCCACGATGTAACACTGCGGTGCTTGCTAGTGTTTTTTAGGCGGCGCCGGATTCACGATGGAACATCGTGGTGCTACCCAGACGAAGCCAGAGGCACCGCGGTTCTTTTCAAAAGGGTCGCGGTGTTGTTCATCCAGAAACTTAAATTAATTTTTCGGACATTCTGTCTCTGAGGCACCGCGGTGCCACCTGTTGGGACCGCAGTGCCGTGATTTAAAAAAATCGAAAATCAGAAACAGAACTTTGAAAGTTTCAGATTCTGAATCTGAAGTTTTAAAAGTTTTAGTTTCTGAAAATAAGTTTTTGAATCGAACAGATTTGGTCCTTTCGGGCAAATCTGTGATTAAAATAAGTTTCTGAAAATTAGTTTTAAGTTTTGGAAATTGCAAACAGGTCCCAGAAACATGAAAATATTTTATGAGTTTTGAAATTGTATTTTCTATATTTATAGGGGTTCAGAATTGAACTTTTAAATTCTTAAGGGATCAAAACTGTAAATTTTAAAAGTTTGCAAAATTCCTGAAAATCAGAATTTTAAAATCAGAAATGTTTAGGGACTGTTTGATATTGACATAGATTATAGAGTTTAGACAAATAGACCTATGATTATCATTAATATTATATTATTATATAATATACAAATGTGCTAAGTGATTGTGTCACGACCCGACCTCGGGCCCGCGACTGGTGCCTTACCCCGGGCACCTTAGTGATACAACATCAGAGAAAATCAGCGGAAATAAAAACTTAAACAGGAAACAAGATATAACATAAGAAAACAGGCTAACCAAAACGGTCACCTTTCTGTATATAAATTAAAAACTTGAACAGTTACATCCTTTACAAACCCTGCCCACAACAGTACTACAGACCTCTAATAGTTTTATAACAACAATGACGGGACAGGGCCCCGCCATACCCCTGAATGTACAAGAACCTACAACCTCAGGGAATCATACCAAAGATAAGCCTCGGAAAGCGGAGCTTCCAAACGCCGAATCGCGATCCTACGAGCGAGGATCAACAATCGTGTACCTACTGCGGCGTGACGCGGCCCCAAGCGAGGTCGATACAAAAGGTACCAAGTATGTGGCTGAAAATCTGTAATGAAATCACATTTCATCATTTTATAAAACCATTTCGCAATAAATGCGATTATGTCAAGTAAGGGACGCGTGTCCTCAAAATCATCACTCACACATAACTATGGGTCTCACGCCACAATATCAATCATGCGTGGAACTCCTTCCCCGCCGGCAGCGTGATGACGTAAAACAACACCCGTATGTGTACGAACACTAGATCCACTGCGTCGTCAAACCGACGGGGCAAGTAGAATAGCCAACTACCAGTTGAAGGCTAGTCATAAAACTTCACGGGCAATGCGGAAGCCACCGGATCAAAAACTAGCCACGCAACTAGCCGAGGCAAGTATCTTAAGCTAATGTACCAGAGCCTACCGTCTCACGAGATATGACCGTGGCAAGTATCTTAAGCTATCTACCAGAGCCTGCCGATACACGAGAAATGATCAGGACAAGTATCTAAAGTGTGCCTGTAACCACATGTACAAATCAAGCCCGTGATCGCTCGTCACCGCGGCAAACTTCATGGATTAGCGGTCCATGGACTAATAACATAACCCGAGAATTTAACCCCTCACAATGACCGCATGCCCCGGCATCTTACCTCGGTATAAGCATGGTCATGGAACCATCCTAGTGGATGCATACCCGTGGACCATCCAACGTGTCAGTATGTCCCAAGGAAATAACAAGATAATACTCAAAGTGGACGCATACCCGTGGCCACCCAACGTGTCAGTATGTCCAAAAGAAACAACAAGATAATACTCAAAGTGGACGCATACCCGTGGACCATCCAACGCGTCAGTATGTCCAAGCAATCAATCAGATAACCGGCCCTCCATCGAGAGACGCGGTAGCATAGAAATACAACACTTGCACAACAGAGTTATCACAACAAGCATAGGCAAGTTCAACGTACTTTCATTTTATGTCAACAATCCGGGTTTCAACCCCAAAACACTACTTACTTTCATTCTTTCAAAAAGACCTCTTTTTACGTAAAAGCCACACGATACTATCACTCGTAGTATCAAAACACGTTTTCTTTTCAAACCAAATTACTACACCTTCAGAAAATCTTTACAAGGCTTTTAAAATCAAGTACTCTATACTTTTTAAACCAAGTGCTTTACAGTTTTAAGATAACATCAAGTATACTTTTAAAACCCCGTAACTTACTCTTTTTAAAACAAGTAACCCATACTTAAATCAAGTTACTTCTCCTTTTCCGAAATCAAGCCGTTTATAAGAAAAGTCTCTTATCTTTCAAAATCAAGTCTCTATTTTATCTTCATAAAGTCGTTATAACCAACTTCCCATAAAGCTATTATAACACTTTATGTTTTAAATAAACCAAATTTATTTCACACACGTACGTCTACCGTACTATATAGTTCACAAAAATCATGCTCAAGAGTATAGGAAGAATCACATACCTCTTCGGCTTAATCCACAAGCCAAGTCGAGTATGCCGCGCGTAGACAATCCACCTATAATAACCACAACATAACTATCAACTTCTAGTTCTCTTCGTAGTATATTCTAAGTATACAGTTCCTTATTCTACGGAAAATTGGGCAGCACCTCCCCCCCTCTAACCACGTCAATATCCTCTTATAACAAGGCCTGCTACCAAGCCAACAACTCCAAGGAGATTATACGTCTAACCGGACGTGTACAAAGCGCCCAGCGAGAATACTACACAAGTCTCATGTAAATCTGATCCAATGTAAATCTGATTCAATTCTTTTTAATCATCCTTCCATAAATCTTATACGCAATTATAAACTACTACAATATGTAATCTCCAACTACAATAGGAGGACATAGATCATTACCTCTATAAGCCCAAAATTATCCAAGATTTATAAGTCGGTCCTGAGCAACGTTTAGCTCCTATTCCTTGCGCTCCAATCCGCTCCAAGCAACCCTTAGAAGTTTCTAAACAACTTCTCTTAACACTTCAACCAAGCTATGGAGATTTTCCTAGGGTTTCATTTTGCGACTAAAGGAATAAAGTAGTATTTCCGGGCTCTTATGTTGGGATTACTTTAGAATTCTACTAGGGATACTAGGCTAACGTATTTGGGATTATACAACAACAATTGAAGTATTTTCTACACAAGAGGGGGGGTGGACGAGAGCAACTAAAGGGAGGGAGTATATTTTGCCTTGGAAATCTTTAAGTGTGGGATGAATAAAGTCTTGCACTAAGGGGGTATTTATAGAGAAATCAAAGGCTAGGATGAGAGCAAGTGTGTGGTGAGATTGGGGGATAAGTGTGTGTGGGTCCCACCCACCACATGTCTACCCAAAGAAGAAGACAAGTGGCGTGCCAGCAAAGGCCATTCGGCGAGGACAAGTGTCAGCTTGTCCCACACATTTCGGCCAAGGTGGCCACATGGGGGTGACATGTGTCGCCCCCCTACTCGTCCAAAATATTTTATCTTTCGAAAATATCCGTAATGCCAAAAATCTCGAAAACAAAGTGGGCCCCACAAAACCGTAAATTTTCCCCGTGGGTCCCACGTGACCAAATCCGGAAATAAAATTTCATAATTCTAATATAATCCAGGAAGTCCAAATACCAAATCTGGGAATCCAATTCCCATTAACGAACCTTTTCCTTCACAAAATCCGAAAACTTTTCCGTCGAAAAATCACATCTTTCTTTCTTTCCAATATTACTGTCGTATTCTCGTACGTACGTCCTCACATACATACCCCGGAACTACGGGGTGTAACAGATTGAATGTGATGCATTTAAATTATTAGCATAGCGTCCGCAATTATTATTTGGGTAGACGGCGCCCAGTAATTATTTAATTTCAAATGACCGCTATAATTGTCTGGGTAGACGGCGCCCAGTATGTGATTAAAACCATCTTTTATCATGCATATTGGGTTTGATGGTTTTTCATCTAATTTTGTTTAGAAATTGCATGATAGGATGTCATATGATGTATGACTTGATTGTTGATCTTGAATGAATCCCCGAAAACTGAAATGCTCCCCAAATATTAAATACAAGTCTAATTATAACGCGTCATCCATTATAATTGTTAGGGTGTTAAATCCTCTTCGGCGATACGAGTATTTATGCCAAAGCATTTTCTATAAGTCTACGAGGACAAGGCTCTTTCATAGATGTGTTAAAATGAAAGTAGATAATAAACTTTTGTAAGTATTTACACCAAAGTGTTTGCTTGCAAAGGCTAAATATACTTAGGCATTTAAACGCAATCGTGTAATGAGGTTGACTTGTTTAGATGAATCTTGGTGCCATAGTGTCGGACTAGTCTAAAGATGTAAGATTAAAATGAAAAATATTTAATCAAACCAAGAGTTGTAGAGTTGCTTTACAATTGGTTGTGGACCTACCAAAGTGTGCTATTAAAGTTATTAGCCAAAGCAAATGCGGATATAACATATGTTTGGATCTTGGCCCATTGTGACCTTTATATTGATTTAGGTCCGTATTCTACCTTGGGGTCGTAGAAGTATGCAAAATAGTGGGAGCAAATTAAACAAAAGGTCATGTTAAATTAGCATATAATGAATGTGTGTAAAGTAGGAGAATGAATTTTGATTGCATTTTCCTGTTCTATATATATCTTCAGATCTTCAGAATGTCAAACTTTTCGTTGAAAATGCTTATGGAGTCCAATAGACTTACTGGACCCAACTTCATAGACTGGATCAGGAATGTCAGAATTGTCCTGAGACAAGAACAAATTGAGTATACATTGGATAAAGTATTGCCCATCGCTCCAGCGGAGGACTCTGCTGAGTATGCAACCTTCGACAAGCTGCTTACAAGAAATATTATTGGGATGCCACCTCATCTCAATTCCTAATGTTGTCTTCTATGTCACCACCATTACAAAGAAATCATGAAACTATGGGGCCCAACGAAATGTTAGCCCATTTGAGGAGTCTCTATGATTCGCAGTCTCAAAAAATGAAGTATGTCCTGCTAATAGAACACTTCAAGTGTAGGCTAAATGAAGGGGGCCAAGTTGTGCCTCATGTGTTGAGGATGATTGAGTTGATTGAGAGGTTGGCCTCCATAGACATAAAGTTTCAAGACATAGTCTCCACCACCCTCATCCTGCACTCACTTCCTAGGTCATTTGAGAGTTTCATTGATAATTATAATATGAATGAAACTAAAGCGACATTACCGGAGTTACATAATATGCTGAAAGCTTTTGAATCTTTGACTTCCAAGAGCAAACCTATTCTGATTGTTGGTTCCTCTAGTCGCCCCAAACCGAAAGGTTAGGGACAATAGAAGGGGAGGGGAAAATTGTTGCTCCAACAGCAACAATGAAGCCCAAGGGAGGGGCGAAGAAGAAGAAGAAGAAATTGCTGGCATCGGATGTTTGCATGAATTGCAACAGAAAGGGGCATTGGAGAAATGATTGTACTGCTCCGGGAGGAGGAATGACACCAGGTGCTTCAGCCTCTACTGGGCAGGGTATGTTTGTAATTGAAATTAATCTATCTATAAATGATTCTCATTCCTTGGTACTAGATACCGCTTGTGGCTCACACATTTGTACAAATGTGCAAGGGCTAACTGATAGCAGGAAGGTCGGGCCTCGAGAGGTGGACCTGCGCGTCGAAAATAGAGCATGAGTTGGTGCTGAGCACGTGGGAACTTATAGATTATATTTACATTCCGATTTTAATGTTAAACAATTGTTATTATGTTCCTTTTTTGAAAAGGAACATTATTTCCATTCATGTACTTGACACTGAGGGTTTTTCCTCAAGCATTAATAATGGAAGTATGATTTTGGCTTTTGATAATGTTGTGTATGGAATTGCGCCTCTTGTGAATGGATTGTATACATTAAACTGGCATAGGAAAATTTTCAATATACAAAATAAAAGAGCAAAGTTAAATGAAAGAAATTCTATCTACTTATGGCATTGTAGACTTGGTCATATCAATCAAACAAGGATAAAACGGTTGAGGAAATTAAATTACCTCGAACCATTTGACTTAAAATCTTATGGTAACTGTGAATCCTGTTTGAAAGGTAAGATGACTATTAAACCTCTTTCTGGAAAGGGGATATGTGTCAAGGAGGTGCTTGAGTTGGTACATACGGATGTATGTGGACCATTTTCGACTTAAGCTAGAGAAAGTTTCTCTTACTTCATTACTTTCACATACGATTTATCAAGGTATGGATATGTGTATCTTATGAGACACAATTACGAGGCTTTTGAGAAGTTTAAGTGTGAAGCTGAGAAACAACTCTCAAAGAGTATCAAGACTCTCCGATCTGATCGTGGGGGTGAATACTTAAATAAAGAATTTCTTGACTACTTAAAGCTTCATGGAGTTCATTCTGAATGGACACCTCTCGGAACACCACAGATGAATGGTGTTGCCGAGAGGAGAAATCGAAACTTACTTGATACGGTTCGTTCCATGATGAGCTTTTCAGCTCTTCCAACATACCTTTGGGGATACACTATTTTGACCTCGATATATGTTCTAAATAGAGTTCCATCTAAATAAGTCGAAAAGACATCATATGAGGTATGGTGTGGAAAGAAGTTATCATTTAGACACATGAAGCCCTAGGGTGTCCTGCATATGTCAAGAAGTTGATCACTGATAAGTTTGAATCTAAAAGTAAGAAATATTACTTTGTTGGGTATCCAAAGGAAACTAAGGGATACTATTTCTATCTTCCTGGAGAACATAAGATATTTCTTTTTAGTAATGCAACTTTTCTTGAAGATGACAAGGATGAGAGTTGCACGGAGATAGAACTTGAAGAAATTCAGGAACATGGTAATATAGAGGTTGAATCCTTGCCCTATGATGAAGGCAAGAATTCAGTGGGAGCTTTTGGCGAAGATTGGGTATTTAGGGTACCCCCTTCGGCCAGTGGGAGTGCTACGATGAGTAATGCAGAAATGCAAGATCTTCCGGCACAAACCTTGGGAGCAAGTGCACCAGTTGCATTTCCTCCCATTCAGGAAAGACATGAAAATGATATTCTCGACCAGCGCACAAAAACCTACTCACAGTCAGAACATACCTGTAACTGAACTGCAAGACAATCAACTCTGTAAGTCTACTAGAACTCATCGTCCTCCGGAAAGACTAAATCTACTTATGGAAACACAAAATGAGCTAGATATTCCAGATGATGACGAGCCTAGAACCTATAACTAAGCGATGCTAGACATTGATTCGAAGAGATGGCAAGAAGCCATGAAATCCGAAATGGAATATATGTATATCAATCAGGTGTAGAACTTGGTTGATTTTCCAAATGGGGTTAAACCCATAGGATGCAAATGAGTCTTCAAGAAGAAGATTGATGCATCTGGCAAGATTCAAACTTATAAAGCTATACTAGTGGCTAAAGGTTTTACTTAGCATCCTGGTGTGAATTATAATGAATCCTTTTCATCGGTGGCTAAGATAAAGTCTATTCGGATTTTGTTTGCAATAGCTGCACACTATGATTATGACATTTGGCAGATGAACGTCAAAACTGCATTCCTCTATGGTAATCTAATTGAGGAAGTATATATGAAACAACCCGAGGGTTTTTCATGTGAGTCCAGGCCAAATGTTGTGTGCAGGCTACAAAAGTCCATTTATGGGCTTAAGCAAACCTCTAGGAGTTGGAACATTTGCTTTGACAACGATATCAAATCTTTTGATTTTGTCAGAAGCAAAGAAGATCTTTGTGTTTATATCAAATGCAAGGATGAGGGCATTGTCTTCATTATTATATATGTTGATGACATATTGATAATGGGAGACAATAAGGCTCTCATGCAGTCAGTCAAGGATTAGTTGTCCAAGACCTTCATGATGAAGGATTTAGGTGAAGCTCTACATTCTGGGAATTATGATCTATAGAGATAGACCTAATAGATTGTTGGGGCTGTCATATTCAATCTACATAGACAGAGTGCTTAGACGTTTTTCAATGGAGAATTCCAAGAAAGGCAGTCTTCCCATGGGTCAAGGCATCAAGTTATCAAAGAAGGGTTGTCCTTCTAATGATGTAGAACTTGAGCGCATGAAGAGAATCCCATATGCTTTGGCTATAGGATCGATCACGTATGTCATGCACTGTACTAGGCCAGATGTGGCCTTTGCACTTAGTATGACTTGCAAGTTCCAGCAGAATCCTGGTGAGGAACACTGGAAAGTAGTCAAGAGTATTCTCAAGTACCTCAGACGTACTAAAGATTACTTTCTAGTCTATGGTGGAGAAAATGAGCTGGTTTCCACTGGGTATACTGATGCTAGTTTCCAGACAGATGTTGATGATTTCAAGTCTCGATCTAGTTCTGATTTGTTTTTGTGAAGGAAGCGGTGGTGGAAGAGTTCCAAGCAGGCTACTCTGCGGACTCGACTCATCAAGCGAGTACATTCTTTGGATCGGAAGGCGCTAAGGAAAGGCATCGCGATTTATGAGTTCCTGAAGGAACTAGGGGTTGTTCCGAGTGCTAGTTGTCCAATAACTATTTATTGTGACAACACTGGTGCGATTGCACAGGCAAAGGAACCAAGATCAACTAACAGAAACAAACATGTATCGAGGAAATACCACATTCTCCGTGAGATGGTAGAAACTGAAGATATCAAGATAGATTATATTCCCACAGAAAATAATCTAGCAGACCCGTTTACTAAACCATTAAGCTTAGTGAAACATAATGGTCATTTTGAGAACATATGTATTAGATATGTTGGTGATTGACTCTAGGCCAAGTGAAAGATTGAAAGTATATATATGTCCTAGAGATAATCTATATTAGGACAAAATGTACTTTATACACATTCATATTTATATATTAACGGTGTTTAATATTATGGTATTTGCATTTGTTGAATTATTAGTTGATTGTTTATAATGTTCTATAAATGCATCCCTAGAGTTTACGTGTTTATTAATGATGTGAGAATTAATTTTATAACGTAACTCTTAAGTTACCTCGACTAATAATCATCGAGATTGGGATATCGATGATATGAGATACGTCGACATGTGGTCTGCATCATATCCTTAGGGGATGTAGTATGTCTCACTTGCTACGAGTTATGGAAACTCGTGATGGACACGTGGATACTTGTTGAAGTATTGGTATACCCTACAGATGCGCTATTTGTTATATGTATAAAGTGTCATCGGTGTGTGGGAGATAGAAGTCCTTAGACTTGAGGTTGATGCGCACCTTATTCACGGAGTAATGTACTTTGATCCTGTCCTAAGCTCAAATGGCTTATAGGTTGAGACGTGACTTGTTTTGGGTACGTTACGAAGTGGATTAAAGGTGGTAGTCGAACCAAAATTAGAATTCATTCCTTGAATGTATATTCTAGAGAACACTCAGATACTCATTAGATATTAGGTTGACTAAGTCGTTGGCCAACGCAATGGACATGTCTGTGACATGGTCCTATTGTCAACTAATATAGATGAGTTATAATGATCAATCCATTTGGATAGACACTTGACAAATCCTAAGCTTGATTGGGTGTGTCGAGAATGAAAGGATTTTATCTTTACACATAGAGGTTCAGTTCACATGCTTCGTGTAGCTAAACTTTACATATTGAGGTTCGTCTTCTGGCGTAGTCTAGGAGTTCCATGAAGATCCTAATGATATTAGTGTCAATATATAAATGCCTGAAGGGTAAACACTAAGTCAAATGTTCCGTTGATTGAAGGATGTAATTAGAAGAGATAATATATATGTTCGGTTGATAACCGGGACATTAGAAATGGGAAAGGGGTCAGAAAATGGGACAGAACCGCGGTGCTAGAAACACGTGCCAGCACCGCGGTGCCACCTCATGGAACCGCGGTGCCGACGCATGTTCTGGAAGTCCGGATTTTGACCTAGTCCAGGTTTCTGCTGGGCCTGGCACATGGAAACCCTAAAGCTCCTATTTTTTTTAATTATAAATAGGAGGCTTCCCTTCCCACTTATAATAGACTAAACCTAAGAGAGGTAAATCTCTTTTAAAACTCTGCAGAAATTTCTAGCATTTGTAAAGATAGAAAATTACATCAAAGTCCTAAGAACTTATAACTTGCAAATCAATGGATATTTGAGTGTGCACCCCGGACTACACAAAGCATCAAGTTTCAACATCTTGGATTGTGAATTACTTCAAAATGTAAGTCTTCGTTTGAAGTATTACATTTTCTTTGTGTTTTATTTTACATTACGTATTCATACTACAGTTTGACCCCCTATGTCGGATTTGAAACATAAATTTTCAAATTCCGCTGCGTGTACGAACCCGACGTAAACTCCTACATATATATCATATCATTGGGCCTCGTTTGCTTACAGACTGTACATTCTTATTATATTATGATTATTTGAAGGCCTTGTCAGCTCAAGTTTTATGTTAAAGATTCCAGGTGCTATAGCTAGTTCGCTTGGGCCTTCGGGTGATGAGTGCCAGCCATACCCCCAATGTTTGGGTGTGACACCCTCAACCCCGTTTTTATGTATATGATATATACATGCTATAATTAGAGTTTTAATAGTAAATCATAACCTACCTCAAATGTAGAGTAGGAGTCACGAACAATCAATACCGAGCCTTTTATTTTTGGAGTGCCACTGAACGATCCAAATCTATTAAATATAAATTATACATTAGCGTGCGAGTCTGTATACACTTATGTCATCTATATAATAATCGGGTCAAACCTGCCCCAAAAAGTGACCTGAACCCACGTCAATGAAATCAGAATTTTCCTTCAAAAAATTTCTCCCTAAGCCTAAGGATTCCAAATCCAGAAAACCTATTCAAAAAGCCATGATCTCGACCCTTAATATCATCTTTTTCCTTAAACTCAACCTAGGGCTAAAACCATCAATTTTCCACCAACACATCATGAAAATAAAGCTAAAAGATGAATTTAAATCAATGGAAAATACTAAAATAGAGATTAGGATCTTACCCCCATGAAGAATTGAAGTCATAGCACTTGAAATCATCTCTAACTCAAAATATGGAATTATAAAGTCTAGGTTCAAAGTTGGTAATTAAATGGGGTTCTGCCCACCGATATTGTAGCACTTCATAAATATGTGTTAGGTGTGAATTTATTAAGTGAGTGGTAATATGACCTTTTAGCCATATGAAATCCTATCAGAGTGAGTTGGGTGAAAATTTTGTTTTAAGATCAAGATGAATAGTGAGGTGCATAAGATTCGATAGAATTGATTAAGTTTATGCTAGCCTAACTTCTAGCAATATTGTGTATAGATCCATTGAGAATTTATGAAAACTTAAAATATGAAAGTTGTAGAACTTTGAAATATGTTTCCAACTATTTAAGGATCAGGTCAATCAGAGTTTTCTACAAGGAGTAATGACCATTTTACCATTTATGTATGTGCTGCATGACAATTTTTTCAATAGCCAGAGTCCCCAAAAATGTAGAACTCAGCTTTAAATCATGAATTTCTTCAATTTAAGTCTATTTTAACTTCTACAAAACCCTAAGTCCCTTTTTCACTCCTCACACACCAAGGTAAGGTTACTCTGTGTATTTTTAAGTAATTCTAGCACTAACATGGATTATTAATAAATATTAACACTAGTTCATCCTTCAAAGAAATAGAAAATGAAGGAGTTTGAGAAATTTCATAAAATCTTTTATCTTTACTGATATTATTGAAGGAATTTAGACTAATGTATGGTATTATAAGTAATGAAAATCCATTGGTGATTCATGGGGATTTCAAGAAAGCAATTTTTAGGCTTAAAACCCTTAGTTTTTTAAAAAGGGTGGGAACTCTTAGAATTGGCTAAAGTTCTAAACTTTATCATTAAAATATATTGTAGAACTATTGTGATCATGGAGGAATCCGTTTTATAGCATTTTAGCAGGACGTGTATGTCTATTTTTGAGAACCTTCTTTTGAAATATGTCTCTTTTCATACATACTTTTCAACCTTTAAAAATGGTTTATTTGACAAGGTTTGTGTGCGTGAGGGACAAGGCCGCATTAAACCTTATGTGTATTATTCTCTCTATCTCTATCACTCTCTCTCTATATATATATATATATGTGTGTGTGTGTGTGTGTGTTATTTCCCCTATCAAGGGATTATTGAAGTCGAGTTATAAAGCTTCGAACTTTGAACTTGAGCCACCCCTATAAGGCATGATTTAAATTTATTTCGAAGGTTTGGATATTTGAAGTATTTTGTCCTACATATGGGCCTTGTTGAATTTCAATTTGAGTAATGATTTCTAAATAGATTAATGTCTTGATAAATTTTTATTAATGAGATAATGAACATAATTCATAATTAACTATTTGGATTTCATGTCATGATTTGAGATTCGGATTCCATGATATGATTTGTGGTTTGGCTAATATTCCATGATTTCTATTGTTTGTGTATGGTCTAGCTACTCGGAAGGAAGGGTAGTCACTATGGATACTAGTGGGGTTTGCATAGCCATTTGAAAGGAAGAGTGGTCATCGAGGGTCGATAACCTCGGTGTGGTTCATGCCTAACCATTCGGGAGGAAGAGTGGTGATAGCCCCGATGTGTAAGGCCTAGTCATTCAGGAGGAATAGTGGTCATCGAGGGGGTTGATAGCCATAGTGTGGTCTTTGCCTAGATATTTGGGAGGAAGGGTAGTCGTCGTGAGTTAGTAGTATCGATGTGATGCTTCAATGAAATTTAGAGAACCTTAAGTGGTCATACCTTTATTATATTGATTTGGTCTTGTACTGGCATGTGTTATATTTTGGTTTCCCGTGAGTGGCTTGTTGATGATCTTGAGTTCATGATTGAAAGGTCTTAACGTGATAAATAGTATAATAAAGTGAAATTGATATATTCATGTGTTATTGGCGGTTACTGGTTATTTTACTAAGGTTACTCGCTTACTCTATCTTTGGATTTCAAATTTCTTTTCATTGATACTATTTTTCTGATTTTATTATAGAATTTTTATTATTAACTATTGTCCCGTAGACAATCACTAAGTACCAAGTACTCAGGAATACCATTGTTGTTTTTAATGGTATGCTAGGTAACGAAGAAGAGTAGGTTTGTGATACGCATACGGAGTATGATAATTTGTTGCTTTCCAGACTTATTGGTGTGTCCACACCCTTGTTCGTGGGATATCCCATCGATATAGTTTTATTATTTTAGTTCGGGCTGTATCCCGGTGTTAGACTCTGTTTATGTTCTTAGAAGCTCCATAATTAAACGTTGTGTTATGGGTAGATTGTTGAAGTCTGGTATGACTTGTTGGACATTTTCCATATTTTATGACATTTGATTTCTATTAAACGTTCGCTGATTTTTATAAGTATGAGTATGCTTTATGTTAGACATAAATGACTATTTTAAATAATGATGAAATATTATCAAAAGAGATCAGACATTTATTAATTTTATTACGTGTTTTTTTGTTGTTCATAGCATTGGATGTCTATTACACCAGGTCGGATTTGGGGGTGTGATAGATGTGAGTAGGTGTAGTCCATTCCTCTCTTCTACGAGGCCACATTTGTAGACCAAATCATGTAGATACGAGCCTCACATAAATGACAAAGCCCGCAAATGCTGACATCCATTGTAGGTTATATGCAGCTTCTGCGTCCAAATCCCCATAGGTGCACTCCCTCGCACCCTCAGCATAACTTGCACATATGGCCTACCACTCACAGGTGTGGCTCCGAAGGTGTGGACAAATATCTGCAAGTGTGGTTACACTAGAAAAGTTAGAAACCAAAAATTTCCTAAGTCCTCGAATGATGGTTTCAACCCTCGAAACTCATTCAGAACCTCCCGGAGTCAAATCAAATATGCTATCCAAGTATAAACGACACTACGAACTTGCTCAAATCATGAAAACACTGATACTGATACGTCATGACCCAAATCATTTCTCCTTACAGACACTCAAATCATTTACGAACCCCTCGGGACCTGTCTTAAAAGTCATAAATTTCCTTCCGGACCTATGAAACTATCGGTATTTAATTTTAGAACCATCCTCTAAAAAGTATACTTTTGGTGAAAGCTTCCAAAACCATAACTTCTATAAAATATGATTTCTTTCCCAAAACTCGTTCCATTACCCCTAAAATTGTGTCACCCAACCTCGCAAGTCATAAATATCAAGATATGGCTATGCGAAGGGTATTTCGGGAAAAAAAGTCAAAATGACCTAGCGAGTCATTACGTCATCTATCACTTACACAAGTATTTGTCTAGGATGGTAAAGAAAAGTACCAAAGATGTCGACCATCTAAGAATATGCATCATAAATCTCATGAAAATCTCTATAGGCAAGGATCACACAGATAACACCACTTGTTCACTTTATCAGTTAGATCTTTCTTTAATTTAACTCAAAATATAAATCTCCTTTTCCCATACCTGAAACTTCGTTCGCAGTTGATTCATATATATTGAACTGACTCTACTCGAATTACTTGATATTTGATTATAATTACACAACAACAACACACCCAATGTAATCCCAAATATAGGGTATAAGGATGGTAGAATGTACGCAGATCTTACCCCTACCTTGAGATGTAGAGAATTTATTTTCAACAGACCATCGGCTCAGGATAAAGCAAAATCAAAACAAGTAAAAAAAAAGACATTAACTAAAGCAAAACAGTATGCTAAGAGAATAACAAGAGATATTAAATAGTAATAGAAAATGAAAGATAAGAAGTACAAGGAAAATACTACGACTACTAGTAAGTAATGATAAGTAAGACACCATTCTACTACATACTAACCTTCTACCTTAATCCGTGTCCTCCACAACCTCCGATCTAAGGTCATGTCCTCGATAAGTTGTAACTGCTTCATGTCCTGTCTAATCACCTCTTCGGCCTCCCTCTACCTCTTTTGAAGTCATCCATATCCAACCTCTCACACCTACGCATTGGGGCAGTCATACATCTCCTCTTCACATATCTGAACCATCTTTCTCTCGCTTTCTGCATCTTGTCCTCCAGCGAGGTCACTCCCACCTTTTCCTAAATATCTTCATTTCTATTCATATATGTTACAGTTCACTTTACGCAAGCCATAAAAGGTACTTCATAACTCGTGAAATCTTGAATTTATTTTATTTTATTTAGATTCGCCACCTACTTTATAAGAAAAACTAGGAAAACTAAGTAAAAAGATTTTTCAATTTTTAAAAGAAAAATGCTAAATAATCAGTGTTCAAGGTAAGTGTTCAAGTGACCCCCCGGGGAAGGTGTTAGGCACCCTGGTTTTAAGGCTCTACATAATGCGTTTGACCTCGGGTTTTAAAATAATAAAATTACTTTTATTGCTTAAAAATTGCAAATATTGTAAATATATATTGTAATTCAAATCATTTTCCACCAAAACTTAGCATTTCACACACATTTAAAGTAAGAAAACTAATTCTTTTGAAAGTCTTTATTTTGGGATATACTTCATTTGTTTTTCATCAAAAGGGATAATAAAGTATTTTATTTCTTTAATAATACTCAACTTTATATAAAGTAAAGAATTAAAATATAACTTCACCGAAATAAACCCTTTATTTATGAAAGAATGTCAACCCATCATTCTTTTGTTCCCTTTTCCTCAAATTCTAATTATAAGAATTTTGTTTAGTAAACTTGAAATGCTTTGAGTAAATATTCAATTTAAAAAAAAATATCCCATGTATTCAAGAAAACTTTTTCCAAAATTGAATCATTTTATATGCTTTCTTTTCGTTTATAAATTTACTAAAGGATTAATTTTTAATATAAACAGTTGAAAACCTTTAAGAATGGAACAATTTTTAATAGCCTGAATAAAATTCATAAAATCATGAAATCAATCTTGTTTTATTAAGGAAGACAATGATAACTAAGTGACTAACTTTTATCCTAAAGGTTCCAATAAATATTAATATTTTACAAATAAAACAAATGAAATTAAACAAGAAAACGGGCTAGTAGGTATATGTAACGATCCGAAAAGTTATTTTACTTATTTTGCCTTAAAACTCCTAAATTACCCTTTTCGAGTATTTATTTGCTTGTGAACTGCGGGGATGGGTGGTACAACTCTCGAGGAGTTCGGATCGGTTTCAGATCCTTTTTGGTAGGTTTGGGAAATTCCAAGTTAAAAGAATAGAGAAGTTTGACTCATAATTGATTTTTGGATAAACACACACTTTTCGTAGTTTCGTTAGTTCCATTTACTCCAGAATGACATTTATGACTTAGTCGAACCTTTGGTTTGGTTCCCGAGGCAAGTGGGTGTATTTTGAGTGTTTATTTGTGAAATTGTGGAACTAGAACTTAAGAGTTGACTTTAGTCAAACACGAGCCTTAGAGACCTTTTTCAGAAAATCTGAGTGCGCGAGCAAGTCTGGAATGTGTTTTCTGATAGATATTCATATTCGGTTTGTATCCGGGAGGTTCCAGGAGTGTTTCGAGTGTTTGACAGGGAGTTGGTGAGTTTGGGCTATTGCTGGTGTCTGGTGTTTTCCCCAGAGCCTTTGCTTCCACTTCTGCGAGTCCGCCTTTGCGGAGGTCTGGCTCGCAAAAGTGAGATTTGACCAGGACCCGAGGGTTCGCCTTAGTAGACAAGTTCCTCATCATGATGGGTGCGCCTCTACAGAGCTTTCTTATGCCCCAGTGCAATTAGGGATTTTAAGTGATTCCACCTTAGTGGATGGGTTTTCTGCCGAAGCGGGTCCGCTCCGGTGGGAACACTGTTTAGATTATAAAGATTGATGACCTATTTCTCATTCCCCAAAACATTCCTCGTGGCACTAAAGCTTGGACAGTAGATATTCTTGAAGAATCAAGGGAATTTATCACCTAAGGTAACCTCTCTTCATTAATTATGGTGTATTAGATAAAGCGCTATCGTAAGTATGATTCTTAGATGGGGGAAATAAGAGAAGTATTTTGTTGAGAATAAGAGAATTATATTTGGGGATTGGTATTGGATTATTGTTGTTGATATTGCAAACTAGTGATTTATTAGACTAGTGGATTGTATTTATTTGACCAATTGCACGTTATAAACCCTTTTGGGAATTGGAGAAATTTCTATGGTTAGAATTGAGGATTTTTGCTAAATCATGAAATTGAGGATTCAATTGGGCTTTGTTATTAAATTAACTTGAGATCATGACTATCTATCGTGTTATGATACTATTTGGGTAATACAGTTCGAGTCTTGATATGGGTCTGAATTCTTTTTTAGTTTAACTTGGGAATTCTAGTTTTGCCTATAGATATGGATACCGTTAGAATCGTAATCTCATATAATTGATACGATTGACCAGAGCGGGCTCGTAAGGAGGCTCAATGAAAGGGGAAAGCTGCTACGTAAGTTCTTTGGCTTTGATTAAGGCAAGTTGAGACTTACTAGATTCAAGTATATCGTTCTGTGTTGGTATGCTAATAATGAACTAATGGGAGTAATGGGAAATTGGGGATCTTGTATTAGTGAGATTACGAGCACTAATACGGACACCAATGAACTGATCTTTGGTTAAAAATGAACTAGTATGATATACTTGAAGGAGATTATGTTTTTAGCCTTCGTGTCTTGAGCACAGTGCATAAATCCGCTTAGATTTGGTATGGTTGATGATTATTTAGGTGTTTGATACATATATCTCTGATTTGACTTGTTATGCATTCATCACTCTACATCTCGTTTGATACTTAAAAAGGAACTTATAATAGTGATTGTATTTTTTATGTTGATTGCATGGTGTAAACATAGTACTTGGAATCTAAAGGGTACATATTGAGTATGACCAAGACATAATACTTAGAATGAAAGTTTAGTGATGAAACACACGATACTGGGTGGAAGTACCTTGGTACTCAGTTCATTCAAAAGAAAGGAAGTTTCAAGTGTGTTGGGTCTATTATCCAAGGATATATAGAGATTGATGAGGATGTCATACATCATATTGGTGCGGGATGGATGAAATGAAGGCTCACATCCGGAGTCCTATGTGATAAGAATGTGCCACCAAAACCTAAGGGCAAGTTCTATAGAATGATGTAAGGCTGTCCAGTGGGGTGGGGCGTACCTGTCACGACCCGAAACCGGGCCCGTGACTGGTGCCTTACCCGGGCACCTAAGTAGATTTACATCAGAGTAACCAGCGGAATATAAAACAAGACATGAAACAATTATGAAATGAGAAACAGTTTATCCAAGAAAAGATTGCCTTTCGGCATGTATATATATACATCAAGAGTGAACAGTTACATCCCAACTTTACAACAGGACTACAGACCTCTAGGAATGTAAACAACTATGGCGGGACAGGGCCCCGCCATACCCTGAATGTACAAAATATCTACAACACAGGGAGAGCCGTACCAAAAGTCGAGCCTCCGGAGAAATGGGGCTCCTGACACCAGAGTAAGGATCCTAAGAACGAGGATCTACCACCTGCTTTCCTTACTCATGCATGAACGCAGCCCCCCGAAGGAGGTCAGTACAACAGGTACCAAGTATGTGAAACTGTAAAGTACTGAAATGAAATAAAAGCATTTTAAAACCACTTTACAAATACAACCAATTTAACCGCACATAGTGCCACAGCATAAACAAGAGCAAAATAGATATAATGTAACTGGTCTTTTCTAGGCCGCTAATGATCGAAGCAAGGCCAATCTCCCATAGTATCATTATGCGTGCCTAATCCTGGAACTCCCGCAGTCCGCATAGGTCACACAGACCCGCATGAGGTATTCCTCGCATCGGGGGCAGCTAACCCGCGGCATCCTCCTGGACCCCCGAAGTCCGCATAGACCTGTGGACCGCATAGGCCAAATAGACCCGCATCGGCGTAACACACCCGGAGTGATTAATCCTGGAACTCCCGCAGCTCCGCATAGGTCACACAGACCCGCATGAGGTATTCCTCGCATCGAGGGTGGCAAGTCCTCGGCATCATAACAAGTCAGGGGGGTATGTGATATAATAGCAGTACAACGGGCATATCTTTTAACAACCTAAGCACAACAAGAATAACCCCCTTACCCAAACATCACAAGACACTAACACACATAGCATCATAACATGTTTACTTATCAAACCATCTTACTACACTTTCCAGAGATCAATACAAGACTTTCATAAACAAATAAGTAAACCGTTCCTTTTATCTTTCTTAAGTCGTTATACCTAACTTCCCATAAAGCTAGTATAACTCTTAAGCTTTTAAAACCAAGTATTACTTTTCTTTCAAAAATGATTCATAACTCTTTTGAAATACTTCAATATTTTTATTATTTAAAACTCAAGTCAAAAGACATCAGAGTAAAACCAATTTTAGTTAACACACGTACGCTACCGTACTATATATATATATCAAAAATATCATGCTCAAGAGGATAGGAAGAATCACATACCTCCTCGGCGAAATCCACCTGCCAAGTCGAATATGTCGCGCGCAGAGTATCTACCTATATGATCAACACGTCTATCAACGCGTCTAGACTACTCTGTAGAATATTCTAAGCGGAAGGTCCTTTATTCTACGGAAAATTGGGCGATTTCCTACCACAAACTACACAAGTCTCATCAGAATACAAACCCATGTAAGTACTGATTCAATTCTCTTCTTTTATACCCTCCTTCTATATATCTTATACTTAATTCTGAACTACTACAACATGTAATCTCCAATTACAATAGAAGAATAAAGATATTTACCTCGATAAGCCCAAAATTATCCAAGATTAATGTCGATCCTGAACAACGTTTAGCTCCTATTCTGCACGCTCCGATCGCTCCAAGAAACCCTTAGAAGTTTCTAAACAACTTCTACTTAATACTTCAACCAACTATGAAGATTTCCCTAGGGTTTCGTTTTGTGACTAAAGGATATAAAGTAGTATTTCCGGGCTTTTAGTATAGAGGTAACTTAGGAAAATTACAAGGGATTTAGGCTAAGGTATTTTGGCATAGTAACAATACTAGAATACAACTTTTCTACCAAGGGAGGGGGGAGGGTATTTCGACGAGAACAACAAGGAAGGGGGGAAGGGGGGTGTTTCGGACGAAACAACTAGACAAGGGGGGAGGGGGTTTTTGGAAGAGAACTTGCAACTAAGGGGGAAGGATTTTGAGACTTGGAAATGATAAGTGAATGAAGAAGTCTTGCACTAGAGGGGGGTATTTATAGAACCTTCAATGGCCAAGATTAAAGCAAGTGGAGGGTGTAGATTAGATAGCTTGTGTGAGTGGAGTCTTCCACCAAGTGTCCACCACAATATTGGGACATATGTCCACCACAACATTAGAACATATTTCCACCACAACAATGAGCCATGTAGCCATCCACATGGTTCACAAAAACCGTCCAATACCTACTCCCACCATTTTCGTCCAACCATGCCACCTAAGGGTGACACATGTCGCCCTCCTATTGGTCCAAAATATTTCGACTCTCGAAAAAATCCGTAATCGGTTAAAATATTAAAAACGTAAAATTTCCTTCACAAGGTTCGGAATCTTTTCCGTCGAAAGTTCACAATTTCAACCTTAACCTAATTAGGGTTTGTACAAATGTACGTACGTCCTCACATACATACTCTGGAACTACGGGGTATAACATTCTCCCCTCCTTAGAAATATTCGTCCCGAATGTTCCTTCTAGATTCAATTAAATCAGAAACGACATAGCTCCTCACAACTTAAACTGTTTGCAAATGCCACACATGGCCACAATACAACACTTAAGCATATATGATAAATAAAACCAGCAAGTAGGAAAGTGAGTTACCTGGAGGTGTGGGGAATAAGTGAGGATACTTCTGCCTCATGTCCTCCTCTGCTTCCCACGTCATCTCCTCTCTGTGCTCATTCCGCCATAAGACCTTGACGAAAGCCACATCCTTTGTCCGCAGCCGCCTAACCTGACGATCGAGTATCGCTATGGGAATCTCCTCATACGATAACCCTGGTCACACGACATCGTCAATCGGGTGCACTCTAGATGGATCCCCGATACATCTCCTCAGCATAGAAACATGAAAAACCGGATGCACTGCCTCCAGATCGGATGGCAGATCCAACTCATAGGCAACCTTGCCTACCCTGCGGACAATCTGATAAGGCCCAATGTACCTTGGGCTGAGCTTCCCTTTCTTCCCAAACCTCATCACACCCTTCATGGGTGACACCTTCAGGAAAACCCAATCATCAACCTCAAACTCCAGATGCCGACGGAGATGTTCTGCATACGACTTCTGTCGACTCTGAGCTGTCAATAACCGCTCCTGGATAAGCTTCACCTTATCCACTGCCTGTTGTATCAAGTCCGGTCCCACTAACTGCACCTCGCCCGCATCAAACCATCCTATCGGCGATCTGCACTTCCTCCCATACAAGGCCTCATAAGGCGCCATCTGAATACTGGAGTGGTAGCTATTATTATACGCACTCTACTAGAGGCAAATGATCCTCCCAGCTACCCCTGAAGTCAATAACACAGGCTCGCGATATCCTCGAGTGTATGCAGATAGACGCTCTGCTGTCCGTGCATGCGAGGATGGAATGCGATTGAGGCTCACTGCGTCCCTAATCCCTTCCGGAAAGACCTCAGGAAGTTAGCGTAAACCGGGCTCCTGCATGCGATATGATAGAAATAGGGACCCCATGCAGTCTCACAATCTCTCGGATGTAAAGTCTGGCATAATCCTCGGCCGAAAAAGTCGTCCTGACTGGAAGAAAGTGGGCTGATTTCGTCAGCCTGTCGACGATAACCCAGATAGAATCATGATTCCTCTGAGTGCGAGGTAACCCTGTGATAAAGTCCATGTTGATCACCTCCCACTTCCAGGTCGGGATTTCTATCGTCTGCAATAATCCACCAGGCCTCTGGTGCTCTACCTTCACCTGCTGACAACACGGGCACTAAGCCACAAACTCTGCAACGTCCCTCTTCAAGCCATCCCACCAATACATAGATCTGAGGTCGTGGTACATCTTGGTCAACCCCGGATGGATAGAGTAACGTGCGTTGTGTGCTTCTCCTAGAACCTGCTGCCGAAGTCCTGCAATATCTGGAACACACAACCTGCCCTCAAACCTTAGCACCCCATCAGGTGCTACCTCAAAAGGACCCTTCCCCTCACGAAGAGCCGTATCATGATACTGTGTCAAAATCGGATCCTCAAACTGTTGCCACTTCACCTCCTCGACGATGGAAGACTCGACAACCTCTCGAACTCGAACCCCACTACTATCAGAATCAATCAATCGGACTCCAAGGCTCGCTAGCTGATGCAACTCGCGGACCATGCCCCTCCTCTCTGCCGCATCGATGGACTCCCATCGACCTACGACTAAGGGCATCTGCCACGACATTGGCCTTTCCCGGGTGGTACAGGATATCGACATCATAATCCTTGAGTAACTCTAACCACCGTCTGCCGTAAGTTCACTCCTCTGGTGAACATATCTTGGAGGCTCTTGTGGTGTGTAAATATCCACATGAACCACTATACAAATAGTGCCTCAGATCTTGGCGTGAATCACCGCCGCGACTCCAAATCATGGGTGGGGTAGTTACTCTCATGCTTCTTAAGTTGTCGGGATCGTGACGCTATAACCTTGCCTGCTGCGTCAACACACATCCAAGCCCGATGCGACGCGTCACAATACACACATAGCCGTCTAGACCTGCGGAAGAGTAAGAAGCTGGGCGGTCGTCAATCTCTCCTTCGATGCCGGAAACCCCGCTCACAAGCACCGATCCATCAAACTTAGCCGCCACGAGTCACCTAGTCAATGGTGTAGAAATAGAAGCAAACTTCTCCACGAACGCCGATAATAACTGCGAGGCCCGAAAGTGCAGACTGTCGGAGTAGTAGGTCTAGGCCAACTCCTGACTGCCTCGATCTTGGCCGTATCCACCCGAATACCATCGGCCCCGACAATGTGAACAAAAAAAGCCAACGAAGCCAACCAAAACTCACATTTGGAAAACTTGGCGTACAACTGCTGGTCCTGGAGAACTCTCAGCACAATCCTCAAATGCTCCGCATGCTCCTGCTCCGAGAGAGAATAAACCAAGATGTCATCAATGAATACTATCACAAACGTATCAAAAAATGGCTTGAACACTCGGTTCATCAAATCCATAAATACCGCCGGAGCATTGGTCAAACCGAAAGACATAACCCTGAACTCATAGTGCGTCACAAGTCCGAATGCGATCTAGGGACATCCGCCTCTCTAACACGCACCTGATGATAGCCCGATCGCAGATCAATCTTGGAGAAACATCTCGCACCCTGCAACTGGTCGAACAAATCATCAATCCTGGGAAGGGGGTATCTGTTCTTAATAGTCACCTTGTTCAACTGCCTGTATTCAACACACATGCGCAGCGTCCCATCCTTCTTCTTCACGAACAATACCGGCTCTCCCCAGGGAGAAACACTAGGCCTGATGAAGCCCTTCTCCAGCAAATCTCTCAGCTGGTCCTTCAACTCTCTCAACTCGGCAGGTGCCATTCTGTATGGCGGAATGGAAATAGGTCGTGTGTCTGGCAGCACATCGATACAAAACTCTATCTCCCTCTCATGAGGGATACCCGAGGTCGTGCTGAAACACATCCGGGAACTCTCGACTCACTGAATCGATGAAAATCTGGTACCGCAACCTCGATTATCAAACACCGAATGAGATGGTAGATATACCCTTCGCACCATCTTCCTAGCCTTGAGGTAAGAAATAAACCTACCCTACGACACGGTGTTCCTCCCACTCAATAACCGGCTCCCCAGGAAACTGGAACCGTACCACTCTCTCCCTGCAGTCTACATTGGCGTAGCAAGAAGCTAACCAATCCATACCCATGATCACGTCAAAATCGGTCATATCTAACTTTATCAAGTCGGCTAGGGTCTGACGACTGCATAAAGTCACTAGGCAAGCCCTATATACCCGCCGAGCTACCACCGAATCACCCACTGGCGTAGCTACCTCGAAAGGGTCTATGGACTCAGGCTCTATCCCTATCCTACTAGAAATATGGGGAGATATATAGGACAGAGTAGAACCCGGATCTATCAAGGCATACACGTCACAACAAGAAACTGATAAAGTACCTGTGACGACATCTGGTGATGCCTCCTAGTCCTGTCGACTGGACATGGCATAAATGCGGTTCTGAGGACCTCTAGAACTAGGACCCCTGCCACGACCTCTGCCGCGACCTACTGGTCCCTGAGCACCCTGCCCTCCGGGGCGAGTAACCGTAGGTAAAGAAGACCCGGCGAAAGACCCTATAGGCTGACCCCTACCATCTGCGCTGCCTCTGGTCGGACAGGCTCTCGCATAGTGACCCTGCTGGCCACAAGTGTAGAAAACTCCCGAGGTAGTATCATAACTCCCGGAATGGAATCTACCACATCGGACACATAGAGAGGACCTCGATCGGTTAGCACCCCTGCTACCCTGGAAGTCCGAAGCCCTGGGGCCCTGACCTGCCCCCGAATACTCTGGCTGTCCTGAAGACGGTGTAGGAGTGCACTGAGCTGGCTGTGGTGCAAATCTAGTCTGCTGCTGAGATCGTCCACCCCGAGAGCTACCAAAAGATCCGGCCGTCTTGGCCTTCTTCTGCTGCTGATATCTGTCGACCCGTCGGCCTCTACGCTTCTCGCACCCAAGTGCATGAGCTTGAATGCGGGTAATGTCCATGCCCGGCTGAAGAGCCACACCTGCGCAAGACTCTGCCAAATAATCATCTAGCCCGGTGACGTAGCGGTGCACCCTGTCTTCCATATCTGCTACCAACGTAGGGACATATCGAGCCAACGAGTCGAACTCCACGTTGTACTCGGCTGCGCCTCTGCGCCTCGGCGTCAAAAATCGTCGCCCGTGCTCTCTCATACGTGGCGGCAAGAAATGAGTGAGAAATGCCTCGGAGAACTCGTCCCATACCTTTGGAGGCGCATGCTCTCGGGATAGCTCACGAATCAAAACCGATCATGCGGTATCACGCAGCCGCGAACCCAAGACCACGAATCGGTCTCGAAGCCTTGATCACTCTCATGATCCATTGTCGTTGGATGAACTCCTGCGGATCATCCTCGTGCCTCGACAGTAGAACTCGGCGGGCTACAACTCAGAAAATCCCGTAGTCTCAAGCTGTCCGATCTAGGATGAACCACGGATGCTCGAATGCTGCTGCGTCCACCTATCTCGTATGTCGCCTGATCACGGCTAGTAATCGACCATCTCTCAGTAACCCATCTCTCTCGCCTCCGTGGGACCGAGGCGCAGTCTTGTGGTCTCTGGGCCGGCGTCGTGGAACTCGCCGTCTGAGGTATCGCCTCGGGTTTAGGCTGGGCCTGGGCCCTCGTGGCCCTAGGTGTCCTACTAGCAGCTCCCTCGGCTGCTTTGCCCTTCTGGGCCCGGGTTGCCTTGCGTGGAGGCATAACTGGTACAGAAAAGAAATAGGTTAGAGGGGTCCAACACACCGATAATCAAGACTCTACTAGATACGGTCTGTAGACACTTTCCGAGGATTAACTGCTCTGATACCACTTTTGTCACGACCCGAACCCGGTCCCGTGACTGGTGCCTTACCCGGGCACCTAAGTAGACATACATCAGAGTAACCAGCGGAATATAAAACAAGACATGAAACAATTATGAAATGAGAAACAGTTTATCCAAGAAAAGATTGTCTTCCAGCATGTATATATATACATCAAAAGTGAACAGTTACATCTCAACTTTACAACAGGACTACAGACCTCTAGGAATATAAACAACTATGGCGGGACAGGGCCCCACCATACCCTGAATGTACAAAATATCTACAACACAGGAAGAGCCGTACCAAAAGTCGAGCCTCCGGAGAAATGGGGCTCCTGACACCAGAGTAAGGATCATAAGAACGAGGATCTACCACCTGCTTTCCCTTACCTGCGGCATGAACGCAGCCCCCCGAAGGAGGTCAGTACAACAGGTACCAAGTATGTGAAACTGTAAAGTACTGAAATGAAATCAAAGCATTTTAAAACCACTTTACAAATACAACCAATTTAACCGCACATAGTGCCACATCATAAACAAGAGCAAAATAGATATAATGTAACTGGTCTTTTCTAGGACGCTAATGATCGAAGCAAGGCCAATCACCCATAGTATCATTATGCGTGCCTAATCCTGGAACTCCCGCGATCGCATAGGTCACAGACCGCGTGAGGTATTCGCCGCATCGAGGCGGCTAACGCGGCGTCCTCGCATGGACCGCATAGGCCATATAGACCCGCATCAGCGTAACACACCCGGAGTAATGTTATACCCCGTAGTTCCAGGGTATGTATGTGAGGACATACGTACGAGTATACGACAGAAATGTTGGAATGAAAGAAAAATGTGAATTTTCGACGGAAAAGTTTCCGGTTTTTGTGAAGAAAAAGGTTCGTTAGTGGGAATTGGATTCCCAGATTTGGTATTTGGACTTCTTGGATTTTATTAGAATTTTGGGATTTTATTTTCAGAAATGGTTACGTGGGGCCCACAGGAGAAATTTACGGTTTTGTGGGGCCCGCTTTGTTTTGAGATTTTCGGTATTTTGGATATTTTCGGAGGACGAAATATTGTGGACGAGTAAGGGGGCGACACGTGTCACCCCCCTTGTGTGGCCATATGGGCCGAAATGGTGTGACAAGTGGCTAGCCACTTGTCACCTACTCACTTGGCCGAAAATGGCCCTAACACTTGGCACCCAATTCGTTGGCCATGTGGTGTGGTGGGATCCACACACACATGGCCCAATCTTGACCACCCACTTGCTTATATCATGGCCCTTGATCCTTCTATATATACCCCTTAAGTTGAAGACTTAAATCATCTCACACTTAAAGCCTCCAAGGCAAAATATTTCCCTCCCTTTAGGCTATGTTTCGTCCCCCTCCCCTCTTGTGTAAGAAAATACTTGGAGTATTATTGTATAATCCCAAATACATTGGCCTAGTATCCCTAGTAGTATTCCAAAGTTATTTTAAATACTAGGAGCCCGAAAATACTACTTTATTCCAATAGTCGCAAAACGAAACCCTAGAAAAATCTTCCTAGCTTGGTGGAAGTTTTTAGAGAAGTTGTTTAGAAACTTCTAAGGGTCGCTTGGAGCGGGTTGGAGCGTAAGGAATTGGAGCTAAACGTTGCTTTGGATCGACTTATAAACTTGGATAATTTTGGGCTTATCGAGGTAATGATCTATGTACCCCTATTGTAATTGGATTTTACATGTTGTAGTAGTTATACTTGAGTATATTATATTGGAAGGATGATTATAAAGGATTGAATCAGTATTTACATTGGGTGTACTTGATGGAGACTTGTGTAGTATTATTGTGAAGCGGAATTGAACACGTCAGGTTAGGCGTGTAATCCAGGAGTTGTTGGCACAGTAGCGGGCCCGGATAGGAGAGATTTATGTGATAGCGGGGAGGTCTTTGCGAATTTTACGTAGAATACAGAATCTTGTATTTAGAATACTCTACGAAGAGATCTAGGAGTTGATAGGCGTTTTGTGGCCTTTATAGGTTGCAGTACTTTGAGTAGCGTATTCTACTTGAAGAGTGGAAAAGGCTAGCAGGGTTACAGTACTGTGGAGCATTTTGCTTATTGTCGATAATCGTCGCGAGGTATGTGAACCTCTTCCTATCTTTTCTAGCATGATTGTTGTGAACTATGTAGTACGGTAGACGTACATGTGCTAAGTGATTTGGTTGGTTTAATACATAGGGTGTTATAATAGCTTTATGGGAAGTTAGTTATAACGACTTTATGTAGGTAAAATAATGGTTTATTGATTGTAGAAGTTAAGAGACTTGATCTTCAAAGATAAAAGATTTGACTTATAAACGACTTGATTTTGAAAGTTAAGAGACTTGATCTTGAAAGATAAGAGACTTGACTTATAACGACTTGTTTTCGGAAAAAGAGAAGTAACTTGATTTTAAGTATAGGTTGCTTGTTTTGAAAAGAGTACATTATTGGGTTTTAAAAGAATACTTGTTGTTGTTTTAAAAGAAAAGAGACTTGTGGAATTGAAGAGTTTTTGGTTTAGAACATAAAGTATTATAACAGCTTTATAGGAAGTTAGTTATAACGACTTTATGAAAACAAAGGAATGGTTTTATCATTGGTTTTAAAATGGTAACTTGACTGTAAAAGGAGAAGCGTTTTGGTCTAAAAGGAAGGCATGTTATTGTCTTAATATGTTTTAAAAAGGAAAGTCTGGAAGTTGTTTTAATTAAAATGTTAGTCACCTTATTTTGATACTACGAGTATCGGGTGACTTTTGTGAAAGAAATGGATCTTCTAAAAAGAATTTAACGTACGTAGTACTTTGGGGTTAAAACCTGGACTTTGACATAAAATGAAAGTACCTTGAGTTGTGTGTAAAATGCCTATGTTTGCGTGTGATAGCCTTGTTGTGCAAGTGTTGTATTCTTATGTTACCGCGTCTCTCGATGGAGGGCCGGTCATGTTATTCTTGATGGATGGACATACTGACACGATGGGTGGCCCACGAGTATGCTTCCATTTTGATTGCTGTCTTGTTGTTTCCTTTTGGACATACTGACACGATGCGTGGCGCACGGGTATGGTTCCATTAGGATTGTTGTTCCATGGACTAGCTCTCCATGAGGTTTACTGATCGGCTTGGTATCTGGTGGTCGGCCAGACTTGCCCGCCTCGTGGTGATTCGCCTGTACTGCAGTAGTTAGCCCTCGCACTTGCCCCGTTCAGTGTAGTGACGAAGTCTCGTGACACAGCCTTGGTACCTGGTAGTTAGCCCTCGTACTTGCCCCGGTCAGCTACGTGACACGGCCTTGGTATCTGGTAGTCGGCTTTCGTACTTGCCCCGTGTCAGCTTCGTGGTTTGGTTGTATAATATTGTTAGTACGGTTGTTATGACACAGGTGGGACCTAGTTGTTATACCCCGTAATTCCAGAGTATGTACGTAAGGGCGTACGTATAAAAATTTGAGCCTTAAAGTTGGCTAGTTTCGAAATTTGGGCACAAGTGCCAAAAAGAATCGTTTTTCGACGAAACGTTTTACTAAACTTGCGAAGGGAAAATTCCGGCTATGTCATTTCTAATTTTTGCGGATTTTTCCGAGAGACGAAACATTTTGGACCAACGGGAGGGTGACATGTGTCACCCTCACATTGGAAGCTTGAGTGGGCGGTAATGGACGATTGGGTCAAGGGGGGTTGGTAGGATATTTTGTGCAAGTTGTGTGGTAGATGGATAAGGTCCACATGGTTAAAATCTAGCCCTACACTTGCACCACACTTGTCTTCATCTTGGCCATTGGTTGGCCTTTGGTTAGCCTATAAATACTCCCCTTACTTGAAGACTTTCTTCATCCAAAACTTGAGCAATCTTTCTAAGTCTCAAAATACTCCCTCCCTCTCAAAGATCTCGTCCAAAGCCCCCTCCCCCTTTGAGAAAAGGCCCTTGGCCGAGAGCCTCCCCCTCAGTGATGCTCCTAGCCGAGGTACCCCTAGCCTAGTTGTTTTCGTATAATACCCCTTGTTGTGGTATAGAAATACCCCTTAATTGGTTTTTAAAAAAAGGAAAGTATGGAAGTTGTTTTGGTTTACTTAAAAGATGTAAGTCACTCTATTTTTATACTACGGGTATCGGGTGACTTTTATAAAAGGAATGGATCTCTTTAAAAGGAATTTAACGTACGTAGTACTTTAGGGTTAAAATCCGGACTTTGACATAAAATGAAAGTACCTTGAGTTGTGTATAACTCGCCTATGCTTATTGTTGTGAAACTTGACCATGTTACGTGTGATAGCCTTGTTGTGCAAATCGCGTGTTCTACTCGACTACGGTTCATAGGATGAACAGGAATGTATTTCACTCGACTCTGGTTCATCCAGGAATGTATTTCACTCGACTCACGGTTCATCCGAATGTATTTCACTCGACCACCGGCTCATCCGAATGTATTTCACTCGACTCTGGTTCATCCGGAATGTATTTCACTCGACTAGGTTCATCCGAATGTATTTCACTCGACTCTAGGTTCATCCGGAATGTATTTCACTCGACTACGGTTCATCCGAATGTATTCACTCGACTAGGTTCATCCGAATGTATTTCACTCGAATACCGGTTCATCCGGGAATGTATTTCACTCGACTACCGGTTCATGGGATGAACCGGGAATGTATCCCACACGTTTCTATACTGGGTCCATGAGATGGGCCGAGACATGTTATACATATCACATGATTTGTACCTAGACTGCCGGCAGTGAGGAAGAAGTTCCACGGGCATGAGGGATGACTTTGAGGGCGTGAGTCCCTGACTTGACATAACTGCTTTTATGTTGTGAACTGTAGTTTGGTTATCATACATGTCTCCTGCTTTATATAGACTATTATGATTTCATTTACAGTATTTTACAGTTTCACATACTTGGTACTTGTTGTACTAACCTCCTTCAGGGGGCTGCGTTCATGCCGTAGGTAGAAGTACACCGGCTGTCGATCCCCGCGTTTAGGATCTCATTTCAGCGTCTTGGGAAGCTCCGTCCCTTCGGAGGCTTATCTTTGGTATGTTACCCTGAGTCTGTAGGTCCTTGTACATTCAGGGGTATGGCGGGGCCCTGTCCGTCATAGTTGTTGTATAAATCTTAGAGAGTGCATGCTTTGTTGTAGGCGGGGGTTGTAAGGATTGTAACTGTTCAAATGTTTATATATATATATATGTTGAAAGGCAACCGTTTGGTTGGCCTATTTTCTTTCATCTTAATCCATGTCTATTTACATGTTTAAGTTTTATTTCCGCTGGTTTTCTCTGATGTTGTATCACTAGGGTGCCCGGGGTAAGGCACCAGTCACGGGCCCGGGTTCGGGTCGTGACACTAGTGTTCATGTGTACTTCTTGGTGTGATTATATCATAGACTGCCGGCAGTGAGGAAGGTATTCCACGGGCATGATTGATGTTGTGGGCGTAAGACCCATTGTTATACTTGAGTAAACGACTTTGAGGGCGTGAGTCCCTGACTTGACATGACTGTTTATATATTATGGACTGTAGTTTGGTTATCATACATGTCTCCTGCTTTATATAGACTATTATGATTTCATTTCTGATATTTCTGATTTCACATACTTGGTACTGTTGTCTTGACCTCCTTGAGGCTGCGTTCATCTGCAGTAAGTACATCGGTTGTGGATCCGCGCTCTTAGGAGCACAGTTCAGCTTTTTGGGAAGCTCCGTTTCTTCGGAGGCTTATCTTTGGTATAGTCCCCTGTCAGTGTAGTTACTTGTACATTCAGGGGTATGGCGGGGCCCTGTCCCGTCATAGTTATGGTTACATTCTT
Organism: Przewalskia tangutica; assembly: GCA_029844215.1. Classification (NCBI taxonomy): domain Eukaryota; kingdom Viridiplantae; phylum Streptophyta; class Magnoliopsida; order Solanales; family Solanaceae; genus Przewalskia; species Przewalskia tangutica. Next base: position 80,029,285 of record CM056720.1, on the reverse strand, counting down.
AAGTGCAGTAATCTTGTTGTGGGCGGGGTTTGTAAAAGGATTTAAGCTATCGTGTTGATATATATATGTATATATTCGGAAGGTGACCATTTTAGTTGCTTTGGTTTATGCTTTATGACTTGTCTCATGTTTTAGTTTTTATTTCCTGATTTTCTCGATGTTGTATCACTAGGGTGCCCGGTAAGACACGATCCACGGGCCCTGGTTGGTCGTGAAAAAGTGGTATCGAGCGATTAATCCTCGGAAAGTGTCTGAGCACCGTATCTAGTAGAGTCTTGAATATCGGCGTGTTGTGCACTACACCTATAATCAGGAGGCTGCAGGATATTTAGGATTGGTTTCCATTCTTCTCACTCTGAGATCGTGCCTTACAGTAGTGTGATAAGTTGGACTTCCTCTGGCGTATTCTTATGTACCGATTATGCCTCCGCTAGTGCAACCAGGCCCGGATGGGCAAGCGGCGAGAGGAGGCTGCGAGTAGAACACGAGAAGTACGAGGGCTTAGGCACGGTCGTTACGAGATAGTACTTGACGATGAGTTTTATGGCGCCGCTAGCCCCAAAGAGTTTAGAGCGGCGGCGATTTCTCACGAGGCCACGATACGAGCCTCGATACCACGGCCAGAGCCGAGGATATGAGTTCAAGAAATGGCCCGATTAATAGCTAAGTGGTGGTAGGAATGAGGCAGACGGGCCGGTGGTTCCGGCGATACGATGGTTCACCCTAGATCCGATGATCTGAGACTTCGGGATTTCTTGAGTTGCAGTTCGCCAGAGTTCTATGGATAGAAAGTTGAGGATGATCCTCAGGGTGTCGTGCTAGTTTGGGAGATTGTGATGGGAGGATGTCCAAGTAGGAGGGATACAAGAGGGATGACTCAGCCTGCCGGGTCAGTCGCGGGTTCAGTTGTTCGGGAGAAGGGGGTGTTAGTCAGATGAGGTCACACCTACCTCGTTGTAGCCATTGTAATAGACTCCATTATGGGAGTGTCGTGCTTGCCGGCGAACGTATGCTTGCGGCCAGCGGGGCCATTTGGTGAGAGTTTGTCCGACCAGGTATACGAGATATAGAGATTCGACCCGGGATCGGTGGTGGATCATCGCCTTGTATAGCTAAGCCTGCGAGCGGATTATGATTAGAGCGACAAAGAAAGTAAAGCGAGAGTTGCAGAGATACCTTTAGCCGCCAAAGACTTGGTTATGTTGTTATGGTGGATCGTGTTAAGTGCTATATGCGGGTAGCATTGTGTTAAGTGTGAATTAGAAAACATGGGTAGTTTAGAAAGGGTAAGTGCCGAGACGAGGCGATTGTGAGCCTTAGAATTTATAACGATTAGGACCTTGGATGCACGGCGCCGAGTGGATGATTTTACGGTTGGTCTTTGTCGAAGTACTTGGTATGCGTGATATGTATTGTGGGATAATTCCATGGGTAGTGTGAGATGGAAGTGGTATCTTTCATGACTTGTGTTAGTAAGATTGTTCCGGATCGGGGAACAAGAGTTTGGCACGATAGCGGGTCGGGTTGAGGCATGATCGCGGGTCAACCCGCAGCCCGGAATGGGATAAGTCGGTTGTGGTGGTCACTTGGTGGTAGGATCACGAGGTGCTAGGCCCAAGTTTAGGTAACCATCGTGCGAGTTCGAGATGCGTTCGACCGATGGTCGGTGATGAGGTCGGCTATCTTGTCTTCGATCGGGGTATTTACTCGCGGAGGTTATGCGAGATGTTATCTATCAGGAGGGTTGTAAGGCTGCACGGGGTTCCTACTTTCTATGGCAGGCAGTGGAGCCCAGTTTTCAGCTATTTCTTTTGTGTCTGGAGGTTTTACCAGGCAGGGATAGGAACTCGGGTGAGTCTCAGTATTGCATTTACCCTCGGGCCGGTGTTGTGATTTTAGGGGTAGCAGTAAGGATTATGTGCCTCTTATTGAGTGTGTATTATTATAATAACTACCAATTCAGTATTCGGATATCGCCTTATGAAGGCTTGTATAGGCGGAAGTGTTGGTTGCCGATCGATTGGTTCGATGTTGGCAAGGTTCAGATAGTGGGTACATACTTGTTTCAGCAGAATGTGGATAGGGTGAAGCTTATCCAGATGAGGTTGTTAGCAGCTCGGAGTCAGCAGAAGCCGTGCGGATAATCAGCATCAACACTTGGAGTTCAGGTTGACGGTGGGTCTTCTTGAAGGTACCACCCCGGAAGGGTGTGACGAGTTTTGGAAAGCAGGGGCAACTTAGCCCGAAGTACTTTTGGGCCTTTCAGCATTGGTTGTACAATAGGCCGGGTTGCCTATAAGATAGCCGTCCAGGCTTAGGAGGCGTCGTCCGTACTCCATGTTACTAGGTTTCGGAAGAGTATCTTTTGGACCAGGAGTGAGAGTTAGTGTTGTTATACACGTTAGAGGAGATTCCTCGTTGGCTTGGATTTGAGTTTTGCGCACATGTTATATTCTGGCCATTGGTGGCGTGATCGATTTTTGTAAGTGTAGTAGTGGAGACTACACCGGCGCATGTATGTTTAGAGACTTAGAAGGAACATTCGGGACGAATGTTTCTAAGGGGGGAAGAATGTTATACCCCGTAGTTCCAGGGTATGTATGTGAGGACATACGTACGAGTATACGACAGAAATGTTGGAATGAAAGAAAGATGTGAATTTTCGACGGAAAAGTTTCCGGTTTTTGTGAAGAAAAAGGTTCGTTAGTGGGAATTGGATTCCCAGATTTGGTATTTGGACTTCTTGGATTTTATTAGAATTTTGGGATTTTATTTTCGAAATGGTTACGTGGGGCCCATATGAGAAATTCTGATTTTGTGGGGCGCTTTGTTTGAGATTTCGGTATTTTGGATATTTTCGAGGGCGAAATATTCTGGGCGAGTAAGGGCGACACGTGTCACCCCGCGTGTGTCATATGGGCGAAATGGTGTGACAGTGGCTAGCACTTGTCACCTATCACTGGCCGAAATGGCCCTAACACTTGGCACCCAATTCGTTGGCCATGTGGTGTGGTGGGACCCACACACACATGGCCCAATCTTGACCACCCACTTGCTTAGATCATGGCCCTTGATCCTTCTATATATACCCCTTAAGTTGAAGACTTAAATCATCTCACACTTAAAGCCTCCAAGGCAAACTATTTCCCTCCCTTTATGCTATGTTTCGTCCCCCTCCCCTCTTGTGTAAGAAAATACTTGGAGTATTATTGTATAATCCCAAATACATTGGCCTAGTATCCCTAGTAGTATTCCAAAGTTATTTTAAGTACTAGGAGCCCGTAAATACTACTTTATTCCAATAGTCGCAAAACGAAACCCTAGAAAAATCTTCCTAGCTTGGTAGAAGTTTTTAGAGAAGTTGTTTAGAAACTTCTAAGGGTCGCTTGGAGCGGGTTGAAGCGTAAGGAATTGGAGCTAAACGTTTCTCTGGATCGACTTATAAACTTGGATAATTTTGGGCTTATCGAGGTAATGATCTATGTCCCCCTATTGTAATTGGATTTTACATGTTGTAGTAGTTATACTTGAGTATATTATATTGGAAGGATGATTATAAAGGATTGAACTGTATTTACATTGGACTGTACTTACAGTAGACTTGTGTAGTATTATTGTGAAGCGGAATTGAACACGTCCGGTTAGACGTGTAATCCCGCAGGAGTTGTTGGCACAGTAGCGGGCTGGATAGGAGAGATTTATGTGATAGCGGGGAGGGCTGCGAATTTTACGTAGAATACGGAATCTTGTATTTAGAATACTCTGAAGAGATCTAGGAGTTGATAGGCGTTTTGTGGCCTTTATAGGTTGCGATTACTTGAGTAGCGTATTCTACCAAGAGTGGAAAAGGCTAGCAGGTTCTGATCTTGTGGAGCATTTTGCTTATTGTCGATAATCGTCGCGAGGTATGTGAACCTCTTCCTATCTTTTCTAGCATGATTGTTGTGAACTATGTAGTACGGTAGACGTACATGTGCTAAGTGATTTGGTTGGTTTAATACATAGGGTGTTATAATAGCTTTATGGGAAGTTAGTTATAACGACTTTATGTAGGTAAAATAATGGTTTATTGATTGTAGAAGTTAAGAGACTTGATCTTCAAAGATAAGAGACTTGACTTATAAACGACTTGATTTTGAAAGTTAAGAGACTTGATCTTGAAAGATAAGAGACTTGACTTATAACGACTTGTTTTCGGAAAAAGAGAAGTAACTTGATTTTAAGTATAGGTTGCTTGTTTTGAAAAGAGTACATTATTGGGTTTTAAAAGAATACTTGTTGTTGTTTTAAAAGAAAAGAGACTTGTGGAATTGAAGAGTTTTTGGTTTAGAACATAAAGTGTTATAACAGCTTTATGGGAAGTTAGTTATAACGACTTTATGAAAACAAAGGAATGGTTTTATCATTGGTTTTAAAATGGTAACTTGACTGTAAAAGGAGAAGCGTTTTGGTCTAAAAGGAAGGCATGTTATTGTCTTAATATGTTTTGAAAAGGAAAGTCCGAAGTTGTTTTAATTAAAATGTTAGTCACCTTATTTTGATACTACGGGTATCGGGTTACTTTTGTGAAAGAAATGGATCTTCTAAAAAGAATTTAACGTACGTAGTACTTTGGGGTTAAAACCTGGACTTTGGCATAAAATGAAAGTACCTTGCGTTGTGTGTAAAGTGCCTATGTTTGCGTGTGATAGCCTTGTTGTGCAAGTGTTGTATTCTTATGTTACCGCGTCTCTCGATGGAGGGCCAGTCATGTTATTCTTGATGGATGGACATCTCGACCACGATGGGTGGCCACGAGTATTATTCCATGTTGATTGCTGTCTTGTTTTTTCCTTTTAGACATCTTGACCACGATCGTGGCGCCGCGGGTATGGTTCCATTAGGATTGTTGTTCCATGGACTAGCTCTCCATGAGGTTTATTGATCGGCCTTGGTATCGGTGGTCGGCTTTGACTTGCCCGCCTCGTGGTGATTCACCTTGTACACAGTAGTTAGCCCTCGCACTTGCCCCGTTCAGTGTAGTGACGAAGTCTCGTGACACGACCTTGGTACCTGGTAGTTAGCCCTCGTACTTGCCCCGGTCAGCTACGTGACATGGCCTTGGTATCTGGTAGTCGGCTTTCGTACTTGCCCCGTGTCAGCTTCGTGGTTTGGTTGTATAATATTGTTAGTACGGTTGTTATGACACAGGTGGGACCTAGTGTTCATGTGTACTTCTTGGTGTGATTATATCATAGACTGCCGGCAGTGAGGAAGGTATTCCACGGGCATGATTGATGTTGTGGGCGTAAGACCCATTATTGTACTTGAGTAAACGACTTTGAGGGCGTGAGTCCCTGACTTGACATGACTGTTTATATATTATGGACTGTAGTTTGGTTATCATACATGTCTCCTGCTTTATATAGACTATTATGATTTCATTTCTGATTTTTCTGATTTCACATACTTGGTACTGTTATGCTGACCTCGCCCGGGGCTGCGTTCATGCCGCAGGTAGAGGTACATCGGTTGTGGATCCGCGCTCTTAGGAGCACAGTTCAGCTTTTTGGGAAACTCCGTTTCTTCGGAGGCTTATCTTTGGTATAGTCCCCTGTCAGTGTAGTTACTTGTACATTCAGGGGTATGGCGGGGCCCTGTCCCGTCATAGTTATGGTTACATTCTTAGAGTGCATGTAATCTTGTTGTGGCGGGGTTTGTAAAAGGATTTAACTGTTCAGGTTGATATATATATGTATATATTCAGGAAGGTGACCGTTTTGGTTAGCCTGGTTTATGATTTATGAATTGTCTCATGTTTTAGTTTTTATTTCCGCTGATTTTCTCTGATGTTGTATCACTAGGGTGCCCGGGGTAAGGCACCAGTCACGGGCCCTGGTTCGGGTCGTGACATGATCAATCCTGGAACTCCCGCAGCTCCGCATAGGTCACACAGACCCGCATGAGGTATTCCTCGCATCGAGGGTGGCAAGTCCTCGGCATCATAACAAGTCAGGGGGGTATGTGATATAATAGCAGTACAACGGGATTATCGTTTAACAACGTAAGCACAACAAGAATAACCCCCTTACCCAAACATCACAAGACACTAACACACATAGCATCATAACATGTTTACTTATCAAACCATCTTACTACACTTTCCAGAGATCAATACAAGACTTTCATAAACAAATAAGTAAACCGTTCCTTTTATCTTTCTTAAGTCGTTATACCTAACTTTCCATAAAGCTAGTATAACTCTTAAGCTTTTAAAACCAAGTATTACTTTTCTTTCAAAAATGATTCATAACTCTTTTGAAATACTTCAAGATTCTTATTATTTAAAACTCAAGTCAAAAGACATCAGAGTAAAACCAATTTTAGTTAACACACGTACGTCTACCGTACTATATATATATATCAAAAATATCATGCTCAAGAGGATAGGAAGAATCACATACCTCCTCGGCGAAATCCACCTGCCAAGTCGAATATGTCGCGCAGAGTATCAACCTATAATACCAAATACGTCTATCAACGCCTAGACTACTCTGAGAATATTCTAAGCGTAAGGTCATTTATTCTACGGAAAATTGGGCAGCATTTCCCTACCACAAACTACAAGTCTCAGTAAATACAATCCCATGTAAGTACTGATTCAATTCTCTTCTTTTATACCCTCCTTCTATATATCTTATACTTAATTCTGAACTACTACAACATGTAATCTCCAATTACAATAGAAGGATAAAGATATTTACCTCGATAAGCCCAAAATTATCCAAGATTAATGTCGATCTGAACAACGCTTAGCTCCTATTCTGCGCTCCGACGCTCAGAAACCCTTAGAAGTTTCTAAACAACTACTTAATACTTTAACCAACTATGAAGATTTCCCTAGGGTTTCGTTTGTGACTAAAGGATATAAAGTAGTATTTAGGGCTTTTAGTATAGAGGTAACTTAGGAAAATTACAAGGGATTTAGGCTAAGGTATTTTGGCATAGTAACAATACTAGAATACAACTTTTCTACCAAGGGGAGGTATTTCGACGTTAACAACAAGGACGGGGGGAAGGGGGGTGTTTCAGACGAAACAACTAGACAAGGGGGGAGGGGGTTTTTGGACGAGAACTTGCAACTAAGGGGGAAGGATTTTGAGACTTGGAAATGATAAGTGAATGAAGAAGTCTTGCACTAGAGGGGGGGTATTTATAGAACCTTCAATGGCCAAGATTAAAACAAGTGGAGGGTGTAGATTAGATAGCTTGTGTGAGTGGAGTCTTCCACCAAGTGTCCACCACAATATTGGGACATATGTCCACCACAACATTGGAACATATGTCCACCACAACAATGAGCCTTGTGGCCATCCACTTGCCCCTCCAAAACCGTCCACACCTACTCCCACTAACCCAAAGAATTATCTTGCAAGACTTGACTATTTGACTTGTCCACTAGCCCACCATTTTCGTCCAACCATGCCACCTAAGGGTGACACATGTCGCCCTCCTATTGGTCCAAAATATTTCGTCTCTCGGAAAAATCCGTAATCGGTTAAAATATTAAAAACGTAAAATTTCCTTCACAAGGTTCAGAATCTTTTCCGTCGAAAGTTCACAATTTCAACCTTAACCTAATTAGGGTTTGTACAAATGTACGTACGTCCTCACATACATACTCTGGAACTACGGGGTATAACAATGCAGACCACGACCCCTTTGACCGCGACCCTCACCCCATCCCCACTATAGCGATGGCGGTATCAGATATCTGTGCAGGTAATGGTACTGGTCGACAAAAATGTCTACCCCACCCGCCTCCCACCCACCACCCAGGCCATCCCACCCCCTCCTCCCCTTTCTATGCCAACGACTTTGATGAAAATTAAGGTCGTTGGACAACTCTTTCCTCTTCCCCCTCCCCAACCCCCCTACCCCCTAATATTTATTTTTAACCCTTAAGTTATTATATTTACACTTTAACTCAATTTTTCCAACTATAAATACTTCATTTTCTCTTCATTCTTTCTTACAAATCTTCCTATAATCTCTTATCTCTATAAAAATTTCTCATTCTATCTCTCTACAAGTTTACATTGTCTACTAAATATTCAATTTTATTTATTCATTCGGGAGTGAAGTTGGCAACTAGCTTGAGGATCATCCATCGAGCAAAGTTTCAATTTTCAACATCTCGATTACACGTTGACGTTACGTCGACGTTTGGTACATTTGTTCCTTTATTAAATTATTATTGTTTCTTTATTTTACTTAGCGCACTTAATTTCATTATCTTTAACTATTTATTAGCATAAATTATAATGAAAGGAAAATGACTAAGAGGTATGTTGGGTTTGTCTGGTTCTAGTAGGGGTGACAAGGGCAAGGACCCTTCTTCTAGTCATCCTATACAAGATGATTTTATTGATACTCAAAATTTTCCTGAAGTACCAGTAGATTTAGACGATGAGCTATTTTCTGGAAATCAACAAGAGTTTAATTTAGAAGAACATCTAGATGACACACCAACTAATTTTGATGACACGCCAACTAATGCACCTCAATCTGGAACACCTCCTATTCCCCCTAGTATGAGACGAGGCCTACCAGAACGAAAATTAACATCACATGTATGGGCTTTTTTTGATTGAGACGTACACAATCAAGTTGTTACATGCAAAATTTGTAAAATTGTTTATAAATTTAAAATGGGAAAAGGTCAGAGCGGGACGGGAGGTTTAACTACGCATTTGAATACCAAACACAAAGCTAGGTGGAATGAATATAAGACTCAAGTGAAGGGTGAGTCAACAATTCCATCTCAGTCGGGACAAGCTTCACATACTGTCTCGCACCAGGTACAGGGTCAAATTGACCCTATGACGGGGGCAATTGTAGGCCCTAAATACGATAAAATGGAAGATAGGGAAGAATTATCAAAATTAGTTGCAGTGGAGGGTTTGCCTTTTTCATTTCCTGATTCTCCTGGTTTATTCATTATATAAGATCAATGTACAACCCTTCTTATAACGGTTTTCCTAGATCAACTATTAGGAGAGATGTTTTTAAATTTGCACACGAATATCAACAATATTTACGTTATTATTTATATCATTACCCTGGAAAAATATCTATCACATCTGATATAGGCCGCAGTACTAACAGTCATGATTATTTAAATGTAACATGTCATTGGATAGACCATTGGTCTATGCAAAAATGTATTTTTTTTTTTGTTGACGAAGGAACCCGCAGCCGCTACTCTTTCGAGTGCGCACAGGGTAAACCGGACCGACAAGAGCACGCAAACCACGCCACCATGTAAACCACACTTGGCAAGCCATGTGTGACAGCTCAACCAAGAAGGTTTATGCGAGGATCGAACTCGTGACCTTGCGATCCGCTTCTCAAGCTACACTTGGCTACCCTTGCGGGTTATGCAAAAATGTATTTTAGCGTATAGATATATTGATGAAAGGCACACTGGTATTTATATTCAAGGAAATATTTTTCTGTTTGCGTTTATTATGGCATAAGTGATAAAGTCATGACTATTACATTAGATAATGTTTCTTCTAATATTTCTGTTGTTAGATTATTAAAAATTGTCTTAACTCCATCTTTTCCAGATAATTTTCATATAAAATGTGCATGTCATAATTATAACTTAGTTGTAAAGGATGGTATAAAACTTTTTGAAGACATTCTTGCAAAAATTCAATTTGCTATAAACTATAGTTTTAAAAATAATAGAACACAACGACTAAAACAATATAAAAAAACTTATCACTATTGTGGTCTACCTTACAGAAAAGTTCCCGAAGAAGTATGCACTAGATGAAATTCTTTATACAACCAACTACGTGTTGCTTATGAGTATAGACAACCTATAACTCAATTTTTTAACGCCCGTAATCGAAATCCCAGTGATATGCTTATAGATTCCGATTGTGATACAATTTTAGAACTTAATGTATTTTTAGAGAAATTTTATATAGCTACTAAAGAATTTTCCGGAATTTATTATCCTACTATTTCATCAATGTTATTTTATATAGCTCTAATATTTATATTACTTAATGAATATATGGAAAAACCAGCTTATAAGGAAGCTATTAAAAAAATTACAAAAATTCTTATTCTTATTCCCCCAATATTTTTTATTAGTGTTGTATTAAATCCGTCTATTAAAATAGACGGTTGTAAAATTCTTGTTGATACTATTTACGATTGCATAGATACACTTCCACCTCCAACTCCTAAAAATCCAAATGACCCACCACCTGTTGAAATAAGTAAAGAAGAAGTGTTTTCTAGCATTCAAAATGAATGTAAAAAGTATATACACATTACCAACAAGAAAGTGCTAGCAACCAACCGGCTTCCATGCCATCATCTTCTTCTTCAATACAGCCTCAAAAACGACATGCTGTTTCTGCGGCTAGTATTCAAAGCCTCAGACAGAGAATGTTTAGTGATACCGTTTCTAACCAAATTAGCGAGTTTGATGTTTTTGTTTTGCAGGGTGTTGTACCGTACGAAACAATTGAAAATGAAGAGGGACGTGAAGACTTGCTAAAGTACTGGAGGGAGAATGAGATGAATTTTCCAACACTAGCAAAGATTACCCGAGATGTGTTGAACATTCAAGCGTCATCAACAGCATCTGAAAGCACATTTTCTGCGGAAAGATTTCAAATAGGGGAGCACAGACATTCATTGGCAGGAGAATCATTAGAGATTGCAGTTCTATTCAGAGACTGGATTCGTGCGGAGCGTAGGAGGTGCGGCCAACCGGAGATCGACGAAGAAGAAGACTACAACTACAATGAAATCTTATCCGACGGATGTGCAAGAGACGTCGTCCAATTTGACCAAGATATACCAATTCCAACCGAAGAACCACAATAAATTATAAAGAAACTAGAAATTGTGTTTCATAAAATGTAATTCTTTTAATTGTAATTTTACTATGCTATTTATTTGCAACTTTCAATATCACAAAGTTGCAATTTTGAAATTGTATTACAAAAAAAAAAAACATACTTCTAGTCAAATAATATAAGAGGCACAAAAATAGTCTTGGCATGTTTTTATTAAACTATCTTGTTGTGTATGTGTGTTATTTATTTATTTATTTATTTAATTTAAAGACAAAACAAAATGACCCGATCGGGACAGGGTGGCGGCACACCCCGCCACCACTTGCACTCGACCTCGCCACTTCAGGCGACCCCCACTCCCGCCTCGTTGGACAGCCATAGAATGATGGTTAGACCGACTATGTTGTATGGGGTCGAGTGTGGGCTAGTCAATAATTATCACGTTCAAAAGATAAAAGTTATGGAAATAAGGATGTTGCAGTGGATGTATGGGCATACCAGGAGGGATAGGATTATAAATGAAGATATCTGGGATAAGGTGGGAGTGACCTCAATAAAGAATAAGTTGCGGGAAGTGAGGCTGAGATTGGTTCAGACATGTACAGAGGAGATGTCGGGATGCCCCAGTGTGGAGGTGTGAGAGGTTGGCTATGGATGGTTTTATGAGAGGTAGATAAAGGCCAAAGAAGTATTAGGAAGAGGTGAGCAGACATGACATGGCTCAAACCCAGCTTACTGAGTACATGACCTTAGATATGAAGTTATGGAGGACACAGATTAGGGTAGACGACTAGTGGGTAGTTGAGTGTGGTCTGACATATCCTTTCATATTAGTAGTCATAGTATTACTCTTGTAGTTTATTGTCCTTCTCTTTCTACTTGATATATGTTGTTCTTGTACTTTGATTATCGTATTTGTTTGTTATTTTTATCCATACTACTTTATCTTGCTTTTTGTAATATTTTATGCCATCACTTTCTATATTGCTTTGTATTGCATGTGCCAAGGGTCTATCGAAAATAGTCTCTCTACCTCCCAAGGTAAAGGTATGGTTTGCGTACACTCTACCCTCTCCAGACCCCACTTTGTGGGATTTTACTTGGTATGTTGTTGTTGTTGTGTATGGTGTACACATATCCATCTCATTCATACATATTATATTAGAATTTGAACAGTTGAAAGAGGCTTGGAAAACCGATTGTTGGATATGTTAAATGATACAAAAGTGATGAATAACGATGACACTTCAGCTATAGAGCTGGTATCGGATGAAAAAATCTAGATGGGTTATGTGATAGCTACTGCAGTAACGTGTGTATACCCGGGTACATATGGACATTGCATTCATTCTCATTTTGATATGTACTTGATGTTGTGTGTACTCAGTGTTGATTTTCTGATAAACTATATGATCTTATGGCTTGATAGAAGAAATATTGATACTAGAGACTTGTAATTGCTGTGAGATTGAGTTATGAGACTTGATGGGACTAGATGCCCGGTTATATGGTTTAGGTTGACTTGGTAATACTATTGAGAACTGTGTTAAGACTTGTGAACCTTAATAACACTTGGACACTATTGAACTGTAAGAACTATTGATAGGTGTGGTTAATTGAACTCTTATTAAGCTTAACTAACTAATTAGTAGAGAGGTATCGAAAAAGTACCAAATCTCACCACCATTATAGCTAGGGTCGGTCGATGATGCTACTGAGTACATGTGTTTCCCGTACTCACTCAATGTTTGTTGCACTCTATGTGCAGGTACCGAGCTGGATGACGGAGGAGCAGGTAAAACTTAACTTGTTTGGAGATTTCTTGAAGAGTACAGAGTGAGCCGTTAATGCATTCCCGACATTGAAACTCTTTTCTTATATTTACATTTCTCTCTTTATTACATTCAGAAAGTACTTATTATTCACTTCATACTTGTATTCGATTAGAGATTTGTACTCATGACTGCTGGATTATTTGGGGGTTTTGTTCAAACTATGTATTAAGTTACGGCTTGTTGATATTTCTCTTATTATCTCTTTACTTTCTGCATTTATTTTTGTATTCCTTATGTTATATGATTGGGGTTCACCAATGGGTTAAGGTAGGTGTCCTCATTACACAATGAGATTTTGGGTCATGACAAATTGGTATCAGAGCACTAGGTTAATGGTCTCATGAGTACAGAAGTGATTTCTAGTACAGATTTGTGGATCAGTATGAAGAGCTCCGTACTTATCTTTGAGAGTCTATAAAACATTTAGGAAATTTCAATTCTTTCATTCATTTGTGCGTTTCTACTATGATTGAATTCTAAATCTCTTTGTTCCTGTCTTTCTCACAGATGGTGAAGACACGTTCAACAGTACGAGGAGATCAGATCCCCACACCTGGACCTGCACCAGTTATTAGAGGTGGTACACGAGGTAGAGGGTATGGTAGAGGTAGATCTATACCTTGAGTTTTATCCCGAGGTCGAACGCCGATAGTTTCTCAGACTTGTGATAAAGTTGAGTCTCTGTGGTCAGGGGCTATTTTGTAGGATGATCAGGTTCCTCTAGATGAGTATGAGTAGGGTTAGGCTAATGAGGTAGGACTAAATTAGATTCCCCTGAATTTCATTGCCACGTTGGAGTTATTGGATACTCTGGTTCACATGATGAGCTTTTTGGACACTATAGCTCATGGATTTCATCCAGCCACTTCTGATGGTTCTCATACTAAGGTTGGATGACCAACTCCTGATCATATTGCTATGCCCATATTTTGGACACTATGGGTTCATCTAGCACCTGTTGGGGTTCCTCAAATTTTAGGTGTGACTATACCTGGTCTTGCTACACCTCCAGTTGCATAACATATTATGTCTATTGAGAAGCAGAAGATGTTCGAGGGGTTTAGAAAGTTAGATCCGCCCAAACATGATGGGGATCCCGAGGATAATGCATATAAGTTCTTGATTAGTTGTCTTGATATGTGGCACAACGTCATATTAGTGGAGTCACATGGTATTGATTACACTACCTTTCAAATGGTTGGACCGACCAAGTAGTGGTGGATGTCTTATCTTCAGTCTAGACCAGTAGGGTCCCTCCTCTCACTTGGGTTTTATTTACCCATATTTTCTTAGAGAAGTTTGTGCCTTGTAGTGTTAGAGAGAGGATAAGAGCTTAGTTCAAGGGGTTATGCCAGGGGCGTATGTCTGTGACCAAGTATGAGATACATTTCCATACATTGTCTTGCCATGACTTGATGATTTTACCTGATGAGGCTAAAAGGGTGATGAGGTTCACCAATGGGTTGTTATGCCGTCTTTGGTTGATTACAACACAAATGGCTACCATAAGTTCCACCTTCTAACAGATTGTTGATGCCATGAGAGAGACTGAATTTACTCAGAGAGAGGATGTTATACCCCGTATTTCCAGAGTATGTACGTAAGGACGTACGTAGAAAATTTGAACTTGAGATAGTAGCTTGGCCGAAATTTATTTGTGCACAACACCCGGTTAGAGTCGTTTTTCGACGAAACGCTTTCCACGACTTTCGTAGGGAATTTCCGCTATGTCATTTTTAATTTTTGCGGATTTTTCCGAGACGAAACATTTTGGACCAACGGGAGGCGACACTTGGCACCTCCAATGGTGGACTTGAATCGCCCATGGACGAATTGGATGAACTTTGGCACGTTTTGTGCCTTGCACAAAGTCAAGGAGTTGGTAGGATATTTGTGTTTAGTTAATCCTCACCTACACTTGCCTTGCACTTGGCAAGATCTTGGCCTTTGGTTGGCCATCCTTGACCTATAAATACCCCTCTCCCTTTGATGAATTCTTCATCCTTTCCACAAATCTCTAAGTGTTAAAATCCCCGCCGGTCTTGTTGTTGTTGTCGGCCCGTCCCCCGTGGCCGAGAGCCCCTCCCCCGGGTGTGGCCGTGTGGCCGAGACTTCACCCCCCCTCCTAGTGGTGTTGTTCTCGTATAATATACCCCCCTCTTGGTAGAAATACTCTCAAAAGTATTGTTATAATGCCTAAATTACCTTAGCCGTATACCTTGTAGTATTCTAAGGTTATACTTATACGAGAAGCCCAGAAATACTATTATACTTCCCTTCCGTCACAAAACCGAAACCCTAAGGAAAATCTCCACAGTTAGTTGGAGTATTAAGTAGAAGTTGGTTAGAACTTCTAAGGGTTGTTTGGAGCGGGTTGGAGCACACGGAGTAGGAGCTAAACCTTGCTCAGGATCGACATTTAAACTCGGATAATTATGGGCTTATCGAGGTAATTATCTTGTCCCTCTATTGTAATTGGAAATTACATATTGTTAGAATATATAGTTGAAGTATACTATATATAGAATCAACGTAGTTATCGGATGTCTTGCGACTTAAGCTGAATTTAAAGAAGAATCTGTTGTAATTACATAGTGTATTACGTGAACTTGTGTAGTAGTACCGTGGAGTAGAATGGTCCCCGTTAGGGTTAGACTTATAACCCCCCCCTGTTTGGCTTGGTAGCCGGCCTCGGTACAGGAGGAGAGTTACGCCATTTGCGGGGAGGTCTTTGCGAATTTTGGTAGAATGTTCTACGATGAGAGCTAAATGTTAATAAGCGCCTTGTGGCCTTATAGGTTGAGGTACTACGTGTGGCACGATCTACTTGGCTTAAGGGGTAGCCGACGGTTGGAAGTACTTGGAGCGTTTTGCTATTAGTCGATACTCGTCGCGAGGTATGTGAACCTCTTCCTATCTCTTCTAGCATGATATGTGTGAACTATGTAGTACGGTGAGACGTCATGTGCTAAATGTATTTGATTGGTTTAAAACATAAAGTGTTATAACGACTTTATGGGAAGTTGGTTATATGACTTTATGTTGGTAAGAAGATACTTGTGGTTTTAAAAGGTAATCGTTGAACTATAACTGGCTTGTTATGTGTTAATAAAGAACTTGAAGTATTTCAAAAGATTTTTGAATCATTCTGAAAGAAGAAGTAATACTTGGTTTTTGAAAAACTTAAGAGTTATACTAGCTTTATGGGAAGTTAGGTATAACGGCTTAAGAATGTTTTACTGATTTCGGAAATCAGAATGTGTATCGACAAACCACTGCAGCGTTAATAAAAGGAAATGTTTTGGCTAATTAAGTATTATTAAAACCAGTAGAAACTTCCATCTGCATAGAAGCTAAGATGAGACAAAATGATATTTCCTAGATCACGGCTGCTGTAATACGATTGTTATAAACAAGAATATCCTACTCACATATAAGACTTATGTTTCTCAGATTGTTTAAAAGAGAATTATATTCTTAAATGAATAAGACTATGAACTACGAAACCTTTCTAAAATAAGAAACGTGAACATTTGAAATTAGGCAAACTTGGACGTTTGGAAAATAATGTTGTTACTTGATTTTACAAAGGTAAGTGTTTTGGTTTATTTAAAAAGACAGTCACTCTATTTTATACTACGGGTATTGTGTGACTTATGTGAAAGCAACGGATCTTTTAAAAGATTTAATGTATGAAGTACTTTAGGGGTAGATACCCGAACTTGTTAGCTTAAAGTACCTTGTGTGAATAATTTGATTGTCTTTGGTTTGAGATAGCCTTGTAAATACTTTCTTGTTGATGTGATAAGTGAAAATGTTAGGATGCTACGTGTGTTAGTATCTTGTGTGATCGTGATGTAAGGGGGTCATTCTTGTTGTGCTTACGTTGTTAAACGTTAAGCCCGTTGTACTATTATTGTATCACATACCCCTTTGACTTATTATACCGAGGGCTTGCCACCCTTGATGCGGGTCTTTACGGCCTATGCGGTCCTCGTGACTATGCGGAGTGCGGTAGCTCCAGGATTGATCATTCCGGGTGTTTAGCCTGATGCGGGGGATTCCCTATGCGGTCTGTTGAGACTATGCGGTCTTTTGAGACTATGCGGGTTGCGGGAGCCTAGGCGGATACCGAGGTTATCCGCCGATGCGGGGTATACCTCGGTGATGCAGGACCATGATTCGAGAATACCTCATGCGGGTCCGTGTGTGACCTATGCGGGCTGCGAGAGTTCGAGGATAGACGCGCGTGATATTGCGGGCGAGTGGCCAGCTTCGATCATGTGGTGCGGTCTAGAAAGACCTCGGGATACAGTTTGTGGTATTTTTGGTACTATGGGTCTTAGTAGTCGGCTATGCCTTCGTACTTGCCCCGTACGGTTTTATTGTGATAACTTTGAGGGCGTGAGTCCCTGACTTGACATATTCGCTATTTGTTGTGATCGTAGTTTGCTTATCATACATGTCTCGCTTTATAGACTATTATGATTTCATTTACGATATTTTTAGTTTCACATACCTGCACTGTTATCGAACTCCTTGAAGTGCGTTCATGCCGCAGTCGAGGTACACCATCGTTGATCCTAGCTCGTGGTCACGCTTTCACGTTTGGGAAGCTCCGTTTCTCCGAGGCTTATCAGGTATAGTCCTGTCGTAGTAAGTGTTTACATTCGGGGTTTGGCGGGCTGTCGCCATTGTTGTCATATCATTCTTAGAGGTGCAGAATCTTGTTGTGGCAGGGTTTGTAAAAAGGATTAAACTGTTCATGTTGAAAAAGTTGTTATTTACATATATGCCGAAAGGCAAGTTTTCTCAGATTATTGTTTCATATTTCATAATATGTCTTGTATCGTTTTATGTTCCGCTGAAGAAAACTCATCATTTTTTAAAAAAAATAAAATAGGCAAAGCCGACAAGTCTGTCATTATATATATAACAACCAAAAAGGAACTACAATTGTACACAAGTCCAACCCACATATGACTACAGACCTCTAAGAGTTTAGACAGTAACTAAGACGGGACAGGGCCCCGCCGTACCCCTGAATATACACCATACTGTAATACAAACTTCGTACCAAAATGACAAGACCCCGAAATAGTGGAGTCATCTCAATAGAAGCTGAATGGAGATCCTAAGCTCGCGGATCACCCAACTGAGTACCTAATACCTGCGGGCATGAATGCAAATTCGGAGAAGCGGTCGATAACAATGTACTAAGTATGTAAACATAAAGTACAGTAAATAAGATCAAACTGGCCAAAAGATGATAGAGACAAGTATGAAAATCAAATACCAGATCCAACCGTGCCATATAAAATAAAAGTCAATCATACTTTCTTTTTACAAGCGAGATTCAACTGTGCCTTCTTAAAATATGAGTCAACTGTATCATTTTAAAATGAGTCCACTGCCTTTTTAAAATGATTCAACCGTACCCACGATACTTTCTTTAAAAATGAAAGTCATTCCAAAGTCATGGAATGCTTGCTCATAGAATCATCAATATAACGTAACCTGGCCCGTTATGGGACTCGATGTATGCATCTATATGAAATGTAAGTTCTCTATATGACATAACCTGGCCAATTTTGGGGCTCGATGTAATACTTCATTATATAACATAAAACTGGCCCATTCTGGGCTCGATGTAATGCAAGTGTGACATAAAACCGGCCCATTCTAGGGCTCGATGTAATGCAAGCGTGACATAAAACTAGCCCATTCTAGGGCTCGATGTAATTCAAGTGTGACATAAAACCGGCCCATTCTGGGGCTCGATGTAATGCAAGTGTGACATAAAACCGGCCCATTCTGGAGCTCGATGTAATGCAACCATCCTTTTATATGACCTAACCCGACCCTTTATTGAGGAACTCGAGGTATCAATGCAATCGTTCTTTTTATATGACCTAACCCGACCCTTTATTGAGGGACTCGAGGTATCAATACAACCATATGAAAGTTAAAATCATCTTTTGACTCTCAATAATATGATTATAAAATGAACTTTCATTTTAGAAAACCAAGGCACTACCACTTCTTTCCTTTTAGACAAACCAATGTATTATCACAACTTGCAATATTAGGGACTTGAACACAATAGCACAATGCACGTCCACCGTACATTCCTTCATTTATAAAACCCCAAGATACTAGCACTTGTAGCATCAAGGCACTTTTACCTTTAAAATCAAGTTACTTACACTTTTAAACTCAAGTAACTTACACTTTCAAAATCAAGTCACTTATTCTTCTCAACTCAAGTAAATTAGACTTTTAAAATCATTAAAATGAACCTTCCTTTTTGAAACCCAAAGGAACTTCTCCTAACACATATCAATAGGATTTAAACCATGTAGAAACCTTGTACGTCCGACGTACATTCCTTTTTAATAAATTATTCACTTTGACTCTCAATGGAATAAAATAGAACATCTTTCGTTTTAGAAAACCCAAAGTACTATCAATGGAATAGAATAACTTTCATTTATAAAAACTCAAGGTACTTATCGCATCTTTCCTTTTAGCAAAACCAAGGCACTAACAAGGGAATAGATAGAACAACTTTCATTTTAAAAACCCCAAAGTACTATCAAAGGAATATATCATTAAGGAATAGGATCTATTCACTTTATAAAATCAAATCAAGTATCATTAAGGAATAGAATCCACTCACTTTATAAAGTTAAATCATGCCAAGGAAGAAAGGATAGTTCACATACCTTTTCGGCTATTTCGCACGCTAAGTAGACTACGCCACAAGTAGTACTTCAACCTATAATGACAATAACACTTCTATCAACTTCATACTTACTAGTGTAGGTAAATACCAAGTAATGGTTCCCCTTTTATATAGAAATTTGGGCAGCACTTCCCCCCTATATACGTACTTTTCCACCTTACGAGAAGACCAATTTCATCAATAACCAAGACAACAATTAAGGGCACAACCAACAGTTAACCAAAGGGAATTACACACCTACTTTACGTGTAAAAATCAGCCCCTTAATCCATATAAAAACAGCCCACAAAACACAGTTTGTGTTCCACAACAACAAGGTTAAAATGTGAAGTCTTTCAACACCTATCTACACCCTTATTCCTTTGGGATTTATACTAGCTTTTACCACATTAAACATGCATATTAAAAACTGAATTTCCAGCATATACACGCCACAAAACAGTCCCTAAAACTACACAACAATATCCAACAGTTTTATACAAGTCTAGGCCAAACAACCCCAATACAATTACCCTTTCCATAGTTATTTATAATCCAATTCAAGTTCCAATACTTTTATATAAGTTATATCAACTTATTAACCACAATATTACTTCATTATAACATGCAATAGGTGAAGATAACAACAACAATAATCAACGAAATCCAAAGTCCCAAAACTGTCTAGTTTCGGCCTATCTCCCCAAAACTGTCCATACACTTCTTATTCTTCATTCTTCTTAATACAAGTTCATCTATTAACTATAACAATATGTAATATACAATTACTTCAAGAGGAAGAAGAAATCTTACCTTAAATATTTCCCAAAAACGTCCAAAACAGTCCACACAATATTGGTCCACAGTTGTGTCTTAGCTCCACTTCTTCAAGTTCCAATCACACCCATGTATCCTGTAAAATCTTATAACCATCTTCCCTTCTTGTTTTACTTCCAAAAAGTTGATAAACAAGCTAGAGTTTCAATCACCATTCTCGGCCCAGAAGGTTTATTTGAAAATTCTTGGAGAGTTAACTTGGCTTAAGACTTGATTAGGGTTCTTAATCTTGGATAATAATCAACTCCTGTTCTTGGAATTTTCCCAGGGATTTTTGAGATTGCAAGAAAGAGATGAGAGAAAGTTAAAGGAAATGATATAATGAAATGCTAAGTCTTGCTCTCTACTCCTCTATATAGATTTGTGTTCAAGACAAGTCGATGAGGACACATGTCACCTTCCCATTGGACAAATTTCCTTCGTAAATAAAATATCTAAATATTTGTCCAAAATATCTTAAAATCGAAGGGCCCCGTAAAATTGTAAAATTTTCGGCGGACCCCATATTATCAATTCCAAGACTTCATAATCCAATACTAATTCCATAAATCCAATTAGAAGAATTAAACTCTAAGTTAATAATTTTTTTGTCGTCACATTTTTCCAAAATTATTCCATACGAAAATGTAATATTCTTTCCTTTCAACCTTCAAATCTTAATTTCTTAATCACGTTATCATATCAATGTCATGGAATTACGGGATGTAACAATTCGAGTACTAGGCCAGTTGTTGCTGATATACCTACATTAGAGGGGGGTTAGTCTTCTCATACTTCATATAGTTCAGGGCGGTTGACCTCAAGTTCTTATCGGCCCTCTGGCCATGGTGGTCATGTTGTGGCTAGTTCTTCTTCTCATCTGACATCAGCTCCTAGAGGTTGTTATGAGTATGGTAACTTTGGGCATTTCAAGAGGGATTTCCCTAGGATCAAACATAGTGGTCAATAATAGGTTCAAGATCTAGAGCAGTGGGGCAGCTAGCTAGAGGTGGGTCCCAGGGTTCTAGAGGTTGTTCTTAGGATTGTAGGGTTGGTCCTCAAACAGGTCGAGGTGGTGCTCAGTTCGGTCAACGTGGCAGACATGGAGGTGCTCAGACTGCGGGTGATCGTGGCTATTTTTATGAGTTTCCAGGAAGACCTCGAGATGAGGCCTCAGATGTTGTGATCACATGTACTCTTTCAGTTCACCATCGACCTGCTATGAGGAGGAGCACATGAAGGATTTGAGGATCATGCTTGGTATTCTGAAGGTGAAACGGCTCTATGTAAAATTTTCAAAGTGTGAATGTTGGCTTAGATTGGTAGCCTTCTTGGGTCATGTGGTGACCAAGGATGACCAAATTTGTTTTGTTCCTATCTTAATGAAAAGAATTTCTGACTTACTTGCTCACTTGGTCACTGGAATCGAAGCCAACAAAAGGATGGGAGGGCAAACGGAATACAATAGAGGATAAGAAATTGAAAGATTTCATTGAAATAATTTGTTTGGAAATTTCCCAAAAGCTAACGATTTGGGAAATTACTGAGTTTTGGAGTTTTGTTGGCCTCACAAGGTATTATTGGTGATTTATGGAGGGATTTTCATCTATTGCAGCTCCATTGAATAGGTTGACTTAGAAGGAAATTGCATTTTAGTGGTCCGAGGATTGTGAGGCGAGCTTTAAAAAGCTCAAGGCCTTATTGACTACCACTTCTAGTTTGACCTTGCCAGTTGAGGGAGAGATTTATTGTTTATTGTGATGCTTCTAGAGTGGGTATTGGGTGTGTGTTGATGCAGAAAGGGAAAGTGATAGCCTATGGTTCGAGGCAATTGAAGGTTCATGAAAAGAATTATCTCACCCATGACTTAGAGTTGGAGGAAATCATATTTGCCTTTATGATTTGGAGGCATTATCTCTATGGGGTGCATTATGTGGTTTACATCGACCATCATAGTCTTCAGTACTTGTTCAATCAGGATGATCTTAATTTGAGAGAGTGTAAGTGGTTAGAGCTTCTGAAAGATTATGACATGACTATCTTGTATCACCCGAGAAAAGAAATTATAGTAGCGGATACCTTGAGTCACAAGGCGGTGAGTATGGGTAGTTTGGCTATGTTGCATGTCGGAGAGAATTCTATGGCTATTGACATCCAGTCTTTGGAAAATTAGTTTGTACGGATTGATATTTCGGAGCCGGGTCGAGTATCTATTCCTAGAGTGGGTGACTTGACTAGATTAATTATAGAAGAGGCCCAAAGTTTGAGGTACGCCATTCATCCATGGGCTACTAAGATGTATCGTGACCTGAAACAGTAATATTGGTGGTGCATGATGAAGAGGGACATAGTGGAGTTCGTGTTCCGGTGCTTGAATTGCCAGCAAGTAAAATATGAGCACCAAAGGCCTGGTGGTGGGCATTTTTTCGAGTGAAAGTGGGAGCGGATTTGCCATGGACTTCATTGTGGGATTGCCCCATACTTTAGGCAAGCTTGATGTTATATGGTTTATTATGGACAAGTTGACCAAATCTGCCAATTTCATTCCAGTTTAGACTATATATAATTTCAGAGAAGTTGAATAGGATCTACAGATTGCAAGTGTTACACCCCGTAATTCCAAGACATTAAAATGAGAACGTACGTAAGGAAATAAGATTTAAATATTGGAAGGAAAGTATAGGTACATTTTCTTATGGAAATATTTTGGAAAAATGTGACGATAAAAAATTTATTAACTCGGAGTTGGATTCCCTAGTATGTATTTATGGACTTAGTATTGTATTATGAAGTCTTGAGATTAAGAATATGAGCTAATTGAAAATTTCAGTGGGGGGGGGGGGGGGGTCCAACCAAAATACTATGATTTGGCTAAGTGTTGGATTAATATTTTGTGAAGAGATTAGTGTGGATTAATTAAGTCTTGGCCTTGGGAATGTTTAGTCCATCGAAATAGAGAAATATGACTAAGTGTGGGAGATATATTAAGTATTGGAAGATTTGCTAAAGTGTGGAAGATATTTTCATACAAGTGGACAAGTGGGTCCCCCATTCACTTGTCTTGTGCACACATTATATGTATAAGTGTAGCAAGACTTAGCCTCACAAAATATCTTCATCCAAACTCTCCTTGACCTCTCTTCTCCTCCAAATTTTCGAACCAACCCTAAGCCAAGAGAAGATCAAGATCAACTTATTTTCTTTCCAAGATTAAGCACCTTAACTAAGTGCTAAGCCTATTTCACTCTCCAAGAACCATAAGTCATGGTTTGGCCGAAAATGGTGGTGAAAATCTAGGCTTGTTTATGAACTTTTTTGAAGTAATACAAGAAGGAAAGATTGTTACAAGCTTGTAGTAGATACATGGATGTGATTGGGACTTGAAGAAGTGGAGCTAAGACAAAACTGTGGGCCGAAAGTTAGTGGACTGTTTTGGGCGAATTTGAGGTAAGATTTCTTCCTCCTTTGAAGTAATTGGCTATTACATGATGTTATAGTTAAGGGATGAACATGTATTAAGTGAAATGGAGAATAAGAAATGCATGAGACTATTTTTGGCATGTTAGCCGAATTGGGACAGTTTTGGTGTCGATTGTATTCGTTGGTTATTGTTGTTGTTATCATCACTACTTGCATGTTAAAATGAAGGAATATTGTTGTTGATAAGTTAATATGGTTTATATTAAAGTGTTGATATTTTTTTTTTTTTTTTAGGTAAATGCAAATATTATTACTAATAACGAAAAGGAAGTGGCTACAATCAGTCGTTGAGGTATCTCAAGCCTCAACGTAATGCAAACAAGAAGAGATAGAGGGGAGGGGTGGTCACTCAAAAGGTGCCATTCTGAGGAGGATAAAATCATAGAGAACTCTATAAGATGTTGTTTTGATTCTTGCAATGACCTCTTCTGCCGGAAAGCTTGTGCCTTCAAAGAGCATTGTGTTTCTTGCCCTCCAAATCTCATAAACCATTATGCAAAAAGTAAGCAAAATAGCTTTGGCTCGAATGCTTGTCCCGCGGTGTTCTTTCTTAATCCATTTAAGGGAGCTTTCAACAGTTGTCATCTCTCTTCTAATACCCAACCAATCTTTTATGCTCTTCCAAATCATGTGTGTATAGGGGCAGGCAAAGAAGAGGTGTTCCCTTGTTTCATTAGCTTGCTTGCAGAACCCGCAAGATTTATCCTCCAAGTTGAGAAATGATAAAGTATCCTTTGTAGCTAACCGCTTTCTGCAATTTAGCCACATAGTAAAAGAGAATTTGGGAGGAATGAAGCCTTTCCAAATTTGTGACATCCAAGGCTTTTTAGCTTGAGGTCGCAAGATATCATACGAGGCTTGAATCAAATATACCGTTGGCACAACATTTTGTAAAGCCCTCAATAGCATCACCATGGCTACCAAAGATAGTAACAAATTTGTCGCGAATCCCACAATTCTTTTTGAATAAGGGGGAGTCCCTAGGACGTACCTCATAGTCCCAAATTGTAATATCTCTCAAATAGTGGCTATTGATCCATTGGACCCATAGGGAATCGACTTAGTGTGAGTTTGCCAAATCGTCCTGGATAGCAGGGCATGATTCCATTCCTTGATGTTCATAAGACCCAAGCCACCCTCAGTTTGAGGCAAGCAAATGATATCCCAAGCAACTCTTGGTGGTTTCCCTCCCCATAAGAACTGAATACAAGCAGACCGTACCTTGTTGATAATAGTGGCCGGGATATGAAGTGCCCGGAACCAAAAGCTCTCAACCCCTTGGACGACCGACCTGATTAGTTCCAGCTTACCAGCATAAGAAAGGGTGTGATGCCCCCATTTCTGAATGTAATTCGAAATAACACTAGTGAATGTGGCAAATTGATCCACCGAGACTGAAATTGGGGACAAAGGGATCCCCAAGTATCGTACCGGAAAGCTTCCAATGGTGAAACCCACTCTGGACAATATCAAGTCCCGAACTGTAGAATGCATTCCCGCTAAGTAGACAGAGGATTTAGCTGGGTTAAGAGTTAATCCTGAGGCAGCCTCCAACTCTTCCAGACAATTCATAAGAATCCCAACTGAAGATATATCTCCTTTGGCAAAAAGCATGAGGTCATCCGCGAATGCCAGATGAGTAATGCCCAATTTCTTACACTTTGGAAAATATGAGAAAGCTCTTGCCTCAGCCTTCATTTTAAGCAGCCTTGAGAGGTATTCCATGCACAAGATAAAGAGAGTAGGGGACATAGGATCACCTTGTCTTAGGCCGCGCTTTCCTTTGAAGTATCCATGTAGCTCACCATTGATAGAAAGGGAGAAGGAGGTTGAGCTAACACATTCCATGATCCATCTTGTAAATCTGTCTGGAAATTTTAGACTTCTTAGTACCAATTCGAGGAAGCTCCAAGAGACTGTATCGAATGCTTTACGAAGGTCCACCATAAGCATACATCTTGGTGAGACTCTGGCTCTATTAAATCCTCTCACAAGCTCTTGTGCCACATATACGTTGTCCATCATGTTTCTTCCTTTCACAAAAGCCCCTTGGGATTTGTCAATGAGAGAAGGAAGGATCAATGCCATTCTGTTAGCTAGAATCTTTGTGATGATCTTATAGATCACATTAGTCAATCCGATGGGCCTGAAATCATTTACCTTGGGATCATGATCAGTTTTTGGTAGCAGGGTAATGATGGTATGATTAACCTGCTTCAAAAGAACTCCAGTAGAGAAGAACTCTTGGACACATCTTACAACATCATGACCCACATCTTTCCATCTATTCTTGAAGAAAGCGTAGTATAACCATCGGTCCAGTGCCTTGTCATTGCCTATATCGAGTGCTTCCCAAATCTCCTTTGGGGTGATGAAATGCAAAAGCAGAATCTCTCTTCTTCACTCAGCTTTGGGCCATAGCTGAACACATCAGGATCAAAGTTGGTAGTGGGTCGGGAAGTACCTAATAGATCCTTGTAAAATTCAACAAGCAACTTCCTAACTTCTTCTGGTGATGTAGTGGTAGTACCATTAGCTTTAACAAGAAAGTTAATGGAGTTCCTGACATTACTCCTTTTGATCAAACTATGAAAGTATTTGGAACATCTATCACTTCCAATCAAGTGCTTCTGTCTTGACTTCTGCCTTATGAAGTGTCTTTCAGCTTCCAGTAAGGTGTTTGCTCTAGCTCTTGAGGACTTCACCTTGGCTTTAAGCTCCTCATCAAAGGATTTTCCATGTGTGCATTTATAGCCTCCTTGAACTCTATGCTTGCCCCTTTTGCTCTTTGTTCGATACCTCCAAAGTCACTTATGTTCAAAGCCCTTAAAGGTTGCTTCAAGGCTTTCAATTTGGAGGTTAGGACGAATTGGCGATTCCCAATATGTCTTGTCTCCAACATGAAGTCATAATGTTCTCAAAGGTGGGTGAAAGCCACATATTCATGAACTTGAAAGGCGTTTCCCAACATTATAGGATGCAATAATCGTGGCTATCACGGGACGGTGGTCCGAGACAGCTCCATAGGCATGAAATTAGCCGTGCATTCTAGGTCAAATCACTCCAATTTTGATTCATCAACACTCTATCAAGCTTAGACCAAATCGAACCATTCGTCCAAGTGTAGAAGGAGGCAGGAAGACGGAGCATCGTCTAGTCCATGAGAATTCCTGAAATCTCCAAGATCCCTAAGTGCATAAGGCGTGAGAGGAGGACCCCCCCACCTTATCATTAGGGTTGCAGTAAGTGTTGAAATCTCCCATAATCATCCAAGGCTTAGTGATGCCAACGCCCAGGTGAGAAAGGTGATGCCAAAGCATCCTTCTATCCGAGATGCTATAAACCGGGTACACAAATGTGGCAAGGAAGGACACTTATGTTATATTGCAACTTGCCTGGACATGGATATGCTGAGAGTCCATACCCAGCACTTCGCAACAAACCCTGGATGGATCCCAAAGTAATAGCATTCTACCGCCTCCAATGAATTCCAAATTTGAGCAAAACTTCCACGCTTTGAATCTTTGAGTAGAGAAAGACTCTGTCCTTGGCTGTGAAAGCTTAGTTTCCAATAGACAAATCATAGTCGCGTCATGCTGTTTTGTGATACTACACACTAGAGCTTGCGTGGCAACCCTATCCCTTTGTCCGCAAAGACCACGAACATTCCAACAAAGTATTTTCATTAGGAAACAAAGGAGGTTTTATTAGCACCTCCGCGCTTAGCTGCCTTCGCTTTCCCACTGTTTTTCGGCCCATTCTTTTTGGAAAAAACCTCTTGCCATCCATCATCTTTGTTGCTGGAAGCCATAACTTGTGTACCAGTCAAGCTATGTTCCCCGCGTTCAAAGTTAACGTTACTTGACACAAGCTGAGCCTTTTCCGTAGCACCGTTGTATGTAACTTCATCCAATGAAGGTGGCGGGTTCATAGGCATCTCAGAATCAGAATGTTTTGACTCACCCCTCATCCTAACATGTTGTGTACTGCCATTGTGAGAATTAGGCAGTGAGGACTTTGCTAGAGAATCCCGCAAACATGATGGGCCAGAATGACCCAAAACCGGAGGACCCGCGGCATGTGATACTTCTCCCAAGGTTCCGGTACCAGGAGGTGTTGTGTGCTCAGTTTCTTCAATGTCCATCAAGTTATCAGCATCTACGGGATGTTAAGAAGTTGGTGGATGAGGGGGAGGAGGGTTGGTTCCACCCGTACCTTTGTTGACCTTCAAACGAGCAGAATCATCCTTGTTGTTAGGGGGTACCTCAGTATTGCGTGTTTTTGGAGTTTCTTCAATGTTGACATCATCCCTCAGCTTCCTACACTTCAAGTGATTGTGTCCAAAAGCCGCACAATGATAGCAAAAGTCCGGGTAATTCTCATAGTTTACCCTTTGAGTATACCTTCTGTTATCGGGGAGTTTGACGACAAAATCCATTATCGGCTCCTTGCTAACATCCACTTCCACTAGAACTCTTGCATAGTTCATTTTAGACTTTTCCTTAGTATATTGGTCAGTGTAAAGAGGTTTTCCTACACGTGAAACAATCTTACTAAGGCCCGTTGCACTCCAAATAGAAAGGGGAATGTCCGGGAAAGTGACCCAAATAGGAATGTCCATAAACAAATCATTCGTTATAAGAACTCCTTTATTGATAGCCTTGAGCATCATGGTTTTCCGTAGACCATATAAGGGCCTCCGTGAAGTACATTAGTGCGCTCTTCCTCCGTCATGAATTTGAACATCATCCGGCCTTTGCCATATGGTATAATACGGCATTTAACTCCCATCCTTTCACAATCGTATTCAATGCTTCTCTTCCCGAAAGGACAGTGAAGCAACCTATTAGGCAATAGCCCCAAGTTTCTATGAAAGGAACTTCATCCTCACTTCTATATCTACTTCCGCCCCTTGTTGTTCAATAAATTGTAACTTCATACCTTTTGCCTCAATCCTAGTTCCCAAAGACTCCAAGATAAGTCTTTTTAGGAGGAAGGACCTTTGCCATGGTTTGGGGAAGATTGTTATGAGTTGTGGCCGTGGTAGGGATATGATGTGGTTTAGGAGATGCATTAGTGTGTAAATCATTGGGAGGTATATCCGGAGGTATAGGCGAGAGGAAGGGTAGAAGGAGTGAGCTTGGGCATGATAGAAGAGATGATTTGCGTGCCATTTGGGAGGGTAGGGACTTTGTGTTGGTTTTCAGAAGGAATAGAAGGTAGAGGAGATAGAAGGGGTGAGGTGTTGTGAAATTCAGGAAGTAGTGAAGTGGTGTTAGATGAGAGAGGGGGGATGTTAAAGACTCTACTCGAATCCGAGGAAGTGTTAAAGACGAAAAGTGTTGTGATTCTTGAGATTGCCTCCACTTAGCAAACTAGCTAAAGTAGGGAAGTCTTCATTGGTGACACTTAAAGAAATCTGGGGTTGTTGACTTGAATCACGAGAAGGCACTTTGAATCTCGTCTCATTCAATCGACCTCGGCTCTTGCATCATTGATGGTTATGGAGTTCCTAGGCTCCTTGGACATAGAAATAGATTTGTTTCTCACAATTGACTTGGCTCTTCGTGTAACGTGAGTAGTCAATGTCCCTAGATTGTCCCCCTGATCCATCTTGGAACCAAGACCATCATAAAGTCCCGGAGTTATTAGAGAGTCATTGATACCCGCCTCATAAATGTGCGACGCCTCGGCTCTTGCATCATTGATGGTTATGGAGTTCCTAGGCTCCTTGGACATATAAATAGCTTTGTTTCTCACAATTGACTTGGATCTTCGTGTAACGTGAGTAGTCAATGCCCCTAGATTGTCCCCCTGATCCGTCTTGGAACCAAGACCATCATAAAGTCCCGGAGTTATTAGAGAGTCATTGATACCCGCCTCATAAATGTGCGACGCCTCGGCACCCTCAATAAAAACGTTAGAGCACACCACTGACTTAGCTCCTTGTAAAACGGGGGTAGTTAAAGTCCCTAGGTTATCCCCCTGCCCCGCCTTGGAAATCAGACCATCATAAAGGCCCGTGGTTGTGAGTGACATGTTGATACCCGCGGCATTAATGTGTGACACCTCGGCACCCTCAATAATGACGTTAGAGTCCTTGGGGATAGAAACCCCTTCGTATTCCACATCTGATCTTGATCCTTGCATAGAGTGCATATTCCTAGTATCATTGTTATCCTCGTGACCCGCCTTAGCCTTCTGACCTAAGACCCGACCCGTAATAGGAGTAGTCACATCGTTTCCCGGGGCATTGAAGTTTGCTCTCTTGACACCCGCGTTGAACTTCTTGGGGATAGGAGTACCATCAATACTTTCAACTGACTTCGAATCAAACAAGACATGATTACTCTTGGACCCATGAACACCTGCACGACCCGCCAAGAACTTTGGACCCACGCCGACCGGTTTAGACCAGAATGCCATCGTGTCTTGCTTCACCAATTGCAATGTCCGCCTAGATTTTAACCCTTTTCCGCTAACCGAGAGAATTTCCGTGTAGTGTCGGGTACTAATCTTTGGAGTATCGTCTAGTTCTTCCGAAATGATCCCTTTACCAACAAATTGGCCCGTGGAATGATCAACCACCATAGTAGCATTAGGGGCGTCAATGGTCCTGCCGGAAGTTCTGCCTTCAAACTCACTAATATCCAAGCTTTCAATTTCGATATTTTTGCCCCATTCATGTATCCTTTGTAGCATAGAATCATCTACTACATTTTATAAAGGAAAGCGCGAGTCTGGAGTAACATGAACCAACACAGATCGAGATTGCCGAAATAAGATTTTCCTCGGCAATTGTTGGACTACTGCCATTCTTTTTTTTCTTCTTTGTTCTAGCTTTAGCCGAACTGCCTGAACCTCCTGAATCATTGCTAGAACGTGTGTAACGTTTAGACTTTTTCATATTGTGGACAATAACAATCAAACCATAATGAATCAAACGAAAATCTAAGGGGGGGAAGAAGAGGAAGAAACCTAAGGAGCAACTAAGGGAAACGTTGAGAGCGTTTTCTTAGTGAGAGAAACTTCTCTCTAACTCCTTTAGAATAAAGTGTTGATACTTGAATTGGAATATAAAGGATTGTTGAAAAGGGCTTTGGTTGTAGTTGTTTGGCCGAGACTTGTATAAAAATGTTGGATATTGTTATGCAGTTTTAAGGGACTGTTTTGTGGCGTTAGAATGCTGGAAATTCAGCCACCAATAAGCATGTTTAATTGTAGTAATTGCTAATGAAAGTCCTAACGGAATAAGGGTGTAGAAAGGTGTTAAAAGGCCTCACATTTTACCCTTGTTGTTGTGGAACATTGACTGTTTTTGTGAACTATTTTTATATGGATTAAGGGGCTGAATTTTACACGTGAAGTAGGCGTGTAATCCCCTTTGGTTGCTGTTTTGGTTGTGCCCTTAATTGTGGCTTGGTTGTTGATGAAATTGGCCTTCTTAAAAGGTGGAAAAGTACGTATAAGTAGGGGAAGTGCTGCCCGAATTTTTATGAGAAAGGAGATTCATTATGTAGTATAAGTGTATACAAGTATTCATGAAGTTGATAGACGTGTTGTTGTCATTATAGGTTGAAGTACCTATTTGAGACGTATTCTACTTGTCGTGTTGGTTAGTCGTCAATAAGGTATGTGAACTTATTCCTTCTTATTTGGCATGTTCTACGTATGAAATATACATGTGGTATTGTTTCATGATTCATTCTACTCTTAGAAGTTAATGAGTATTCATGTTATTGATTCTATGCTAAAGGCATGTCTAAATTATTCCTAAGTCCTTACCAAGTCTTATGGAAGATGTTTGTAAGAGTTGTTAGGAAGTATTGAAGTCGAGTTGATCTTGCTAAGTTACAACACTAATGAGAAAAAGTATCAAACACTCCATTGCAACGTTAAATGAAAAAGGAATCGACAATCAATTATATTGAAATGAGTAGAATTTCAATCTGCATAGAAGCTAAGATATAATCAGTTCGTTTTACACTTTCTAGGTTCACAACTGATTAGATAATATCATTATTAATATATAACCTGCTAAAGGCTCATAAAATTGATTAATTTGGCAATTTGGATCGGTCATCACTATGCAAATGTTTCCATAATGTTAGCCAGATGAGCGAGACGAATTTAGATTATCGAGTTGGTACAGACGACAAGCGGTGTGTGAACTATCCTTTCCTTAATTGAAAGTTGTTTATTTGAAGTAAGTGTACGGTGGACGTACATAGTTTTATTGGATCTTAATCTTAAAATGATACTTGATGTGATAAGTATCTCGATTTATCAAATGAGGTTTTAAAATGATACTTGATATGATAAGTGTCTTGATTTACCAAATGAGGATTTAAAGTGATACTTGATTTGATAAGTATTTTGATTTTCCAAATGAGGATTTAAAAATGAAAGGTATGAGAGTGCCTCGGTATTTCTAAAAAGGAAGGCATGGTATTGCCTTGGTAGTTCTAAAAAGGAAGGCATGATAGTGCCTTAGTGTTTTCTAAAATGAAAGATGTGATTGGTACATGATATGTGACACGACCCGTTCCGGGGCCCGTGACTGGTGCCTTACCCGGGCACCCAAGTAGTCATACATCAGAGTAATCAGCGGAATATAAACAAGACAGGAAACAATATGAAAAGAGAGACAGTTTATCTGAGAAAAAGTTGCTTCCGGCATATATATATACATCAAGTTTGGCGATTACATCCCAACTGCATAATAGGACTCTGCACCTCTAAGAAAGTAGGCGACTATGGCGGGGCGGGCCCCGCCATACCCTGAATGTAAATATATCTACAACACCAGGGAGAACCATACCAAAAGTCGAGCCTCCGGAGAAGATGGAGCTCCTGACACCAAAGTAGAGATCCTAAGGATGTGGATCTAGCACCTGCTTTCCCTTACCTGCGGCATGAACGCAGCCCCCCGAAGGAGGTCAGTACAACAGGTACCAAGTATGTGAAACTGTAAAGTACTGAAATGAAATCAAGTGTTTAAAACCATTTGCAAATACAACCAGTTCAACTGCACATAGTGTCACAACATAAACAAGGGCACAATAGATATAATGTAACTAGTCTTTTATAGGCCGCTAATGATCGAAGCAAGGCCAATCGCCCATAGTATCATTATGCGTGCTAATCCGACTTCCGCGATCCGCATAGGTCACACATGCACCCGCATGAGGTATTCCTCGCATCGGGGTAGCTAACCGGTACCCTCGACTCCGCAGATCGCATAGTCACATAGGCGTATAGTCACACGCATCGCGTGAGGCATCCTCGCGACGGATAATACACCGAATGATCAATCCGAACTCCGCACTCCGCATAGTCACACGCACCACATAGCCGTATAGACCGCATCGCGGTGGCAAGCCCTCGGTATAACAAGTCGAGGGTATGTGATATAATAACAAGATAACGATCTTAACGTTTAACAACGTAAGCACAACAAGAATAACCCCCTTACACAACATCACAAGACACTAACACGCGTAGCATCATAACATGTTTACTTATCAAACCATCTTACTACACTTTGCAGAGATCAATACAAGATTTTCATAAACAAATAAGTAAAACCGTTCATTTTATCTTTCTTAAGTCGTTATACCTAACTTCCCATAAAGCTGGTATAACTCTTAAGCTTTCTGTTTTAAAAATCAAGTATTACTCTTCTTTCAAAAATGGTTCATAATTCTTTTGAAATACTTCAAGGTTCTTATTATTTAGACTCAAGTCGAAAGACGTTAAGTAAAGCCATGTTCAGTTAACACACGTACGTCTACCGTACTATATATATGCTTTAAAATATCATGCTCAAGAGGATAGGAAGAATCACATACCTCCTTGGCGAAATCCACCTGCCAAGTCGAATATGTCGCGCGCAGAGTATCAACCTATAATAGTCAAATACATATATCAACGTCTAGACTATACTGTAGAATATTCTAAGCAGAGGGTTCTCTATTCTACGGAAAATTGGGCAGCATTTCCCTACCCGTCAAACTACTCAAGTCTACTGTAGATACAGTCCTATGTAAGTACAGTTCAATTCCTCTTCTTTTATACCCTTCTACTGTGATTACAGTTCAATTATATTCTTTAATATCCTTCTATATCTTATACTCGACTCTTAACTATTCTTATATGTAATATCCAATCAATAGAAGGACAAAAGTGTTTACCTCGATAAGCCCAAAATTATCCAAGTTAAATGTCGATCCTGAGCAAGGTTTAGCTCCTAATTGCACGCTCCGAAAGCTCCAAGAAACCCTTAGAAGTTTCTAAACAACTTCTACTTAAATACTATAAGGGATTTGGGGCTAGGGTATTTTGGAATAGTAACTATACTAGAAGGCAACTTTCTGTGGGGGTTTCTACAAGCCACAAGGAAGGGGAGAGGGAGTTGGGACGAGAACACTACTACAAGGGAGAGGATTTTGAGACTTAGAAAGTGTAGAGTGGATGAAGAAGTCTTCACTCGAGGGGTATTTATAGAACACTCGAGGACAAGATTAAAACAAGTGGAGGGTTGGGATTAGGATCCATGTGAAAGATGAGGTCTTCCAACCAAGTGTCTCCCACAATATTAGGACATATGTCCACCACAATATTGGAACACATGCCCACCACAACAATGAGCCATGTGGACTCCACTATCTCACAAAAAACGTCCACAATTTACCTACCCCCACTACCAAAATCAACTTGCAAGACTTGACCATTTGACTTGCCCACTAGGCCCTCAAATTCGTCCAACCAAATCCAACTAAGGGTGACATCTGTCGCCCTCCTAATGGTCCAAAATATTTCGTCTCTCGGAAAAATCCGTAATCGGTTAAAAATATTAAAAACGTAGAACTTCCTTCACAAGGTTCGGAATCTTTTCCGTCGAAAGCTTACAAGTTCATTCTTAACCTAATTAGGGCTTGAATAATCGTACGTACGTCCTCGCACCTATTCTTGAAGTACGGGGTATAACATTCTCCCCTCCTTAGAAACATTCGTCCCGAATGTTCCTTCTTAAGACAGATAACGATAAAGTTCCTCATAACTTAAACAGTTTGCAAATGCCACACATGGCCACAATACAACACTTAAGCAAATATGTCAATGAAAATTTACAAGTAGGAAAGTGAGTTACCTGGAGGTGTGGGGAATAGGTGAGGATACTTCTGCCTCATGTCCTCCTCAGCTTCCCACGTCATCTCCTCCCTGAGCTCGTTCCGCCACAAGACTTTGACGGAAGCCACGTCCTTTGTCCGCAGACGCCTAACCTGACGATCGATTATCGCTATGGGAATCTCCTCATACGATAACCCCTCGGTCACCTGGACATCGTCAATCGGGTGTACCCTAGATGGATCCCCGATACATCTCCTCAGCATAGAAACATGAAAAACCGGATGCACTGCCTCAAGATCGGACGGCAGATCCAACTCATAGGCAACCTTGCCTATCCTGCGGACAATCTGATACGGCCCAATGTACCTTGGGCTGAGTTTCCCCTTCGAATCTCATCACACCCCGTGGGTGACACCTTCAGAAAACCCAATCATCAACCTCAAACTCGGATGCCGACGATGATCTGCATCGACTTCATCGACTCGAGTATCAAGAATCGCTCTGGATAAGATTTACCTTATCCATCGCTGAACCAGTGCGGTCCCTACTTCGCACTCGCCTACATCAAACCAGCCTATCGGCGATCTGCACTTCCTCACATACAAGGCCTCATAAGGCGCCATCTGAATACTGGAGTGGTAGCTATAATTATACGCAAACTCAACTAGAGGCAAATGATCCTCCCAGCTACCCCTGAAGTCAATAACACAGGCTCGCAGCATATCCTCAAGAGTCTGGATAGTGCGATCTTCCTGTCCGCATGCGAGGATGAAATGCGATTTCGTGCTCACTGCCCCTAATCCTTTCGGAAGGACCTCGAAGTTAGCGTAACCGGGCTCCTGCATGCGATATGATAGAAATAGGGACCACTATGCGATCGCGATCTCTCGGATATAAAGTCTGGCATAATCCTCAGCCGAAAAAGTCGTCCTGACGGGAAGAAAGTGGACTGATTTCGTCAGCCTGTCGACGATAACCCAAATAGAATCATGTCTCATCGGAGTGCGAGGTAACCCTGTGATAAAGTCCATGTTGATCACCTCCCACTTCCAGGTCGGGATCTCTATCGTCTGCAATAAACCGCCAGGCCTCTGGTGCTATACCTTCACCTGCTGACAACACGGGCACTGAGCCACAAACTCTGCAACGTCCCTCTTCAAGCCATCCCACCAATACACAGATCTGAGGTCGTGGAACATCTTGGTCGACCCCGGATGGATAGAGTAACGCGTCGCGTGCTTCCCTAGAACTCGCCGAAGTCCTGCAATATCCGAACACAACTCGCCTCGAACCTTAGCCCCCATCGTGCTACCTCAAAGGACCCTTCCTCACGGCGCGTATCACGGTATCGCGTCAAAATCGGATCCTCAAATCGTTGCCTCTTCACCTCGACGGCGATGGAAGACTCGGCAACCTCTCGAACTCGAACCCACCGCTATCGTAATCAATCAATCGGACTCCAAGGCTCGCTAGATGCAACTCGCGACCATGCCCCTACTCTCTGGCTGCACATCTGATAGACTCCCCATCGACCTACGACTAAGAGCATCTGCCACAACATTGGCCTTCCCCGGGTGGTACAGGATATCGACATCGTAATCCTTGAGTAACTCTAACCACCGCCTCGCCGTAAGTTCAGCTCCTCCGGTGAAGATATCTGAGGCTCTTGTGGTCTGTATAAACATCCACATGAACCCCATACAAATAGTGCCTCCAGATCTTCAAGGCGTGAATCACCGCTGCCAACTCCAAATCATGGGTGGGGTAGTTCCTCTCATGCTTCTTAAGTTGTCAGGATGCGTACGCTATAACCTTGTCCTGTTTTATCAACACACATCACAGCCCGATGCCTGACGCATCACAATACACGACATAGCCGTCTGGACCCTCTGGAAGAGTAAGAACGGGAGGTCGATCTCTCCTTCAAGAATCGGAAACCCCGCTCACAAGCATCACCATCAAACTTAGCGCTTCCGAGTCAGCCTAGTCAATGGTGCAGAGATAGAAGCAAACTTCTCCACGAACCGCCGATAATAACCTGCGAGGCCCAGAAAGTTGCGCACCTCTGTCGGAGTAGTAGGTCTAGGCCAAGTCCTGACTGCCTCGATCTTGGCCGTATCCACCCGAATACCATCAGCCCCTACTATATGCCCAAGAAATGCCACCGAAGCCAACCAAAACTCACATTTGGAAAACTTGGCGAATAACTGTTGGTCCTGGAGAACTCTCAAAGACTGATCCTCAAATGCTCCGCATGCTCCTGCTCTGAGCGGGAATAAACCAAGATGTCATCAATGAACACTATCACAAACGTGTCCAAAAATGGTTTGAACACTCGGTTCATCAAATCCATGAATACCGCCGGAGCATTGGTCAAACCGAAAGACATAACCCTGAACTCATAGTGCGTCTGGTCGGAATGCGATCTAGGGATATCCGCCTCTCTAACTCGCACCTGATGATAGCCCGATCGCAGATCAATCTTGGAGAAACATCTCGCACCCTGCAGCTGGTCGAACAAATCATCAATCCTGGGAAGGGGGTATCTGTTCTTAATAGTCACCTTGTTCAGCTGCCTGTAATCAACACACATGCGCAGCGTCCCATCCTTCTTCTTCACGAACAATACCGGCGCTCCCCAGGGAGAAACACTAGGCCTGATGAAGCCCTTCTCCAGCAAATCTCTCAGCTGGTCCTTCAACTCTCTCAACTCGGCAGGTGCCATTCTGTATGGCGGAATGGAAATAGGCCGAGTGTCTGGCAGCACATCGATACAAAACTCTATCTCCCTCTCAGGAGGGATACCTGGGAGGTCATCTGGAAACACATCTGGGAACTCTCGACTCGAATCGATCAAGATCTGCGACCTCAGTGTAGAATACCCGAATGAGATGGTAGATGTACCCCTTCTGCACCATCTTCCTAGCCTTGAGGTAGGAAATAAACCTACCCCTCGGAGACACAGTGTTCCCCTCTCACTCAATAACCGGCTCCCCAGGAAACTGGAACCATACCACTCTCTCCCTGCAGTCTACACTGGCGTAGCAAGAAGCTAACCAATCCATGCCCATGATCACATCGAAATCAGTCATGTCCAACTCTATCAAGTCGGCTAGGGTCTGACGACTGCATAAAGTCACTGGCAAGCCCTATATATCCGCCGAGCTACCACCGAATCACCCATTGGCGTAGCTACCTCAAAAGGGTCTATGGACTCAGTCTCTATCCCTATCCTACTAGCAATAAGGGGAGATATATAGGACAGAGTAGAACCCGGATCTATCAAGGCATACACATCATAACCGAACCGATAAAGTACACTGCGGCGTCGCCGACGCCTCCCGTCTGCCCGGTTGGACAAGGCATAAATGCGGTTCTGAGGACTACTAGAACTAGGACCCGCGCCACGACCTCTGCCGCGACCTGCTGGTCCATGAGTACCCTACCCTCCGGGGCGAGTAACTGTAGGAGATGAAGACCCGACAATGCACTCGTAGGGTGACTCCTACCATCGGGCCGCTTCTAGTCGGACAGGCTCTCGCATAATGACCCTGTTGGCCACAAGTGTAGCAAACTCCCGAAGTAGTACCACAACTCCCTGAATGTAATCTACCACATCGGACACACTGAGCGGACCTCGATCGGTTAGCACCCTTGCTACCCTAGAAGTCCGAAGTCCTGGGGCCCTGACCTGCCCCCGAATACTCTGGATGTACCGAAAACGATGTAGGAGTGCTCTGAGCTGGCTGTGGTGCAAATCTAGACGTCTTCTGAGGCCGTCCACCCTGAGAGCTACCAAAAGATCTGGCCGTCTTGGCCTTCTTCTGCTGCTGATATCTGTCGACCCGTCGGTCTCTACGCTCCTCGCATCCAAGTGCATGTGCCTGCATGCGGGCAATGTCCATGCCCGACTGAAGAGCTACACCTGCGCAAGACTCTGCCATATAATCATCTAACCCAGTGACGTAGCGGTGCACTCGGTCCTCCATGTCTGCTACTAGCGCAGGGACATATCGAGCCAACGAATCGAACTCAACGTTATACTCCCTAACGGTGCGCCCTCTCTGTCTCAGCATCAAAAACTTATCGGCCCGTGCCCTCCTCATCTGCGGAGGCAAGAAGTGAGTGAGAAAAGCCTCCGAGAACTCGTCCCAAATAGCTGGAGGCGCGTGCTCTCCCCGGGATAGCTCCCACGAATCAAACCAGTCGACTGCGGTATCACGCAGCCGATGCGAACCGAAGATCACGGACTCGGTCTCCGAAGCCTTGATCACTCGCATGATCCTCTGTAACTAACAGATGAACTCCTGCGGATCATCCTCAGGCCTCGACCCGTAGAACTCTAGCGGGCTACAACTCAGAAAATCCCGTAGTCTCAGGCTGTCTGATCTAGGATGTACCACGGGTGCCATCGAACCTTCGTCCGGCCCACTTATCCTCATGCTGCCACGATTACGGCCGCAACTCGCCATCTCTCAGAACCCATCTCCTGCTCCGGTGTGGGACGGAGGCAGTATTGTGGTCTCATCACCCATCGCGGCTCTAAACCTCTTGAAATTTGGCGGCGTCGTGGAACTCGCCCGAGGTATCGCTAGGGTATAGGCGGGCTCGCCTCGTGGCCCTCGTGTCCTACTAGCGGCTCCTACGCCTTGCCTTCTCGCCCGGTTGCCTTACGTGGAGGCATAATCATTAAAGAAAGGAAATACGTTAGAGGGTCCAACTTATAACACAGCTCTAAGGCACGATCTCAGAGTGAGAAGAATGGAAACCAATCCTAAATATCCTATAGCCTCCTGATTATTGGTGTGGTGCACAACACACCGATAATCAAGACTCTACTAGATACGGTCTGTAGACACTTTCCGAGGATTAACTGCTCTGATACCACTTTTGTCACGACCCGTTCCGGGGCCCGTGACTGGTGCCTTACCCGGGCACCCAAGTAGTCATACATCAGAGAAATCAGCGGAATATAAAAACAAGACATGAAACAAATGTAAATTGAGACACAGTTTATCTGAGAAAAGGTCGCCTTTCGGCATATATATATAACCAAAATCTGGCAGTTACATCCCAACTGTACAATAGGACTACAGACCTCTAAGAAAGTAGACAACTATGGCGGGACAGGGCCCCGCCATACCCTGAATGTACATATATCTACAACACCAGGGAGAACCATACCAAAAGTCGAGCCTCCGGAGAAGATGGAGCTCCTGACACCAAAGTAGAGATCCTAAGGATGTGGATCTAGCACCTGCTTTCCCTTACCTGCGGCATGAACGCAACCCCGAAGGAGGTCGATCTGACAGGTACCAAGTATGTGAAACTGTAAGGTACTGAAATGAAATCAAGTGTTTAAAACCATTTGCAAATACAACCAGTTCAACTGCACATAGTGTCACAACATAAACAAGGGCACAATAGATATAATGTAACTGGTCTTTTCTAGGCCGCTAATGATCGAAGCAAGGCCAATCGCCCATAGTATCATTATGCGTGCCTAATCCTGGACTTCCCGCAGTCCGCATAGGTCACACACGCACGCGTGAGGTATTCCTCGACGGGGTAGCTAACCGGTACCCTCTCGACTCGCGATCTGCGCATAGTCACATAGACCGCATAGTCACACAGACCGCATGAGGCATCCCTCGCATCGTCATAATACACCCGGAATGATCAATCCTGGAACTCCCGCAGCTGCGCATAGTCACACAGACTGCATAGGCCGTATAGACCCGCATCAAGGGTGGCAAGCCCTCGGTATAACAAGTCAAGGGGGTATGTGATATAATAACAGTACAACGATCTTAACGTTTAACAACGTAAGCACAACAAGAATAACCCCCTTACACAATATCACAAGACACTAACACGCGTAGCATCATAACATGTTTACTTATCAAACCATCTTACTACACTTTGCAGAGATCAATACAAGATTTTCATAAACAAATAAGTAAAACCGTTCCTTTTATCTTTCTTAAGTCGTTATACCTAACTTCCCATAAAGCTGGTATAACTCTTAAGCTTTCTGTTTTAAAAATCAAGTATTACTCTTCTTTCAAAAATGGTTCATAATTCTTTTGAAATACTTCAAGGTTCTTATTATTTAGACTCAAGTCGAAAGACGTTAAGTAAAACCATGTTCAGTTAACACACGTACGTCTACCGTACTATATATATGCTTTAAAATATCATGCTCAAGAGGATAGGAAGAATCACATACCTCCTTGGCGAAATCCACCTGCCAAGTCGAATATGTCGCGCGCCGAGTATCAACCTATAATAGTCAAATACGTCTATCAACGTCTAGACTATACTGTAGAATATTCTAAGCAGAGGGTTCTCTATTCTACGGAAAATTGGGCAGCATTTCCCTACCCGTCAAACTACTCAAGTCTACTGTAGATACAGTCCTATGTAAGTACAATTCAATTCCTCTTCTTTTATAGCCTTCTACTGTGATTACAGTTCAATTCTATTCTTTAATATCCTTCTATATCTTATACTCAACTCTTAACTATTCTTATATGTAATCTCCAATTACAATAGAATGACAAAAGTGTTTACCTCGATAAGCCCAAAATTATCCAAGTTAAATGTTGATCCTGAGCAAGGTCTCCTAATTGCA
Organism: Przewalskia tangutica; assembly: GCA_029844215.1. Classification (NCBI taxonomy): domain Eukaryota; kingdom Viridiplantae; phylum Streptophyta; class Magnoliopsida; order Solanales; family Solanaceae; genus Przewalskia; species Przewalskia tangutica. The sequence continues at coordinate 79,987,798 of CM056720.1, read as the reverse complement.
CGCTCCGAAAGCTCCAAGAAACCCTTAGAAGTTTCTAAACAACTTCTACTTAAATACTATAAGGGATTTGGGGCTAGGGTATTTTGGAATAGTAACTATACTAGAAGGCAACTTTCTACAAAGGGGGGGGGGGGGGGGTCTCGGCCGAAGCCACAAGGAAGGGGGGAGGGAGTTGGGACGAGAACACTACTACAAGGGAGAGGATTTTGAGACTTAGAAAGTGTGGAGTGGATGAAGAAGTCTTCACTCAAGGGGGGTATTTATAGAACACTCAAGGGACAAGATTAAAACAAGTGGAGGGTTGGGATTAGGATCCATGTGAAAGATGAGGTCTTCCAACCAAGTGTCTCCCACAATATTAGGACATATGTCCACCACAATATTGGAACACATGCCCACCACAACAATGAGCCATGTGGACTCCACTATCTCACAAAAAACGTCCACAATTTACCTACCCCCACTACCAAAATCAACTTGCAAGACTTGACCATTTGACTTGCCCACTAGTCCCCCCAATTCGTCCAACTAAAGCCAAATAAGGGTGACACATGTCGCCCTCCTAATGGTCCAAAATATTTCGTCTCTCGGAAAAATCCGTAATCGGTTAAAAATATTAAAAACGTAGAATTTCCTTCACAAGGTTCGGAATATTTTCCGTCGAAAGCTTACAAGTTCATTCTTAACCTAATTAGGGCTTGAATAATCGTACGTACGTCCTCGCACCTATTCTTGAAGTACGGGGTATAACAATATGTTGGTACCACACATTTCTAAAAGGAAAAGTTTATTATATGTGATTGGTACATGATATGTTGGTACCATACATTTCTTAAAGGAAAGATCATTTTAATATTTGGTACACGAGATGTTGGTACCTAGGTTTAGTTAAAATGAAAGATTTTACATGTGTTTGGTACATGACATGTTGGTACCTTGGCATAGTTAAAATGAAAGATTTTATATGTGTTTGGTACATGATATGTTGGTACCTTGACATAGCTAAAATGAAAAGTTCGTATATGTGATTGGTCCATGAGATGTTGGTACCTTGGCTTTATTCCTTTGAGAGTCAAAAGATGAGTTAAGCTGCACAAGGTTTCTTATGGTAGCTATTCGTGCAAGTGTTATTATTCCATTTCCCCGAGTCCCTAACTAAAGGGTCGGGATACATTATAGTGAGTTCGTCGAGTCCCTCACTAAAGGGCCGAGATGCGTTATATGAAAACAGATACGATGACTCTCATTTCTATAAAGTACATTAGTATCGTGGTACAGTGGTACAGTGATATAGTGATATAGTGATACAGTGGTACAATGATACAGTGGAAAAAGGTACAGTTGACTCTTATTTTATATGACACGGTTGGATCTGGTATTTGATTTTTATACTTGTCCCTGTCATTATTTTGTACAGTTATGATCTTGTTTACTGTACTTCCTGGTTACATACTTAGTACTTGTTGTATTGAACCACTTCGTGGGGCTGCGTTCATGCCCGCAGGTATTAGGTACTCAGTTGGGTGATCCGTGAGCTTAGGATTCTTGGTCAGCATTTTGGAATAACTCAAATGTTCAGGAGCTTGTCATTTTGGCACATGTCTTCCATTATGGCTATGTATATTCAGGGGTACGGCGGGGCCTTTTCCCGTCATATTTTACTCTCCAAACTCTTAGAGGTCTGTATTCATATGTGGGTTGGACTTGAGTGAGTTATATATATATTGTTGGTCAGTTTTACTACTGTGTTGTCGGGATGTTCTCATTTATATATAGCGGTAGCCTCATCGGCTTGCCTGTTTTTATAACATGAGTTTTTCTTAGAGCTTCCGCTGGTTATATGTGATATATGGGTATAAGGGTGCCCATTTAGGGCACCAGTTGCGGGCCCGGGGTTCGGGTCGTGACAGCAAGAGGTGCTCATTTCTATCATTTCTGACCGGGGTACGCAATTTACTTCACACTTTTGGTGGTCTATGAAGAAGAAGTTGGGTACTAGAGTGTAGCTTAGTATAACCTTTCACTCTCAGACAATTTGAAATGACTATTCAAGTTCTCAAGGACATGTTGTGAGCATGTGTGATTGACTTTGGTGGTTATTGGGACCAGTTTCTACCCTTGGCAGAGTTTGCTTACAACAATAGCTACCATTCTAGTATTGAGACGACACCATTTGAGGCTTCGTATGGTAGGAGGTATCGTTCTCCAGTCCAGTGGTTTGATGTTTTTGAAGTTCGACCTTGGGATATTGATATTTTGAGGGATTCATTAGATAAGGTTAAGTTGATCTATGATTGGCTTCTTACATCCTAGAGCTGACAGAATAGTTATGTAAATCGAAGGGTTTGTCCCTAGGAGTTTATGGTTGGTGAGAGGGTTCTGTTGAAGGTTTCACCCATGAAGGGTGTGATAAGATTTAGGAATAAAGGAGAGCTCAGACTGAGGTTTATTGGTCCTGTTATACCCCTTAATTCCAAGGCATTTAATTGAGAACATGAGTATGGAAATAAGACTCGAATGTTGGAAGGAAAGTATAATTACATTTTCTTATGAAAAATTTTGGATAAAAATGTGATAACAAAAATTTATTAACTTGTAGTTAAATTCCTTAATATGGATTTATGGACTTAGTATTGTATTATGAAGTCTTGGCATTGATAATATTGGGTCCACCAAAAATTTCACAATTTTGTGGGCCCATCGAATTTTAAGATATTTTGGCTAAGTGTAGAGATATTTTTGTGAAGAGATGATTATGACCAATGAGAGAGTGACACGTGTTCCTCTCCACTTGTGATTACAAGTTCTATCTATATAAAAGAAGAGTCTTGCAAGACTTGACTCATAATATCTTTTCACCACAAAATTTCTCTCTCTTCTTTCCTTTCTCTCCAAGTTTCGAACCAACCATAGCAAAAGTGAAGATCAAAGATGTCACGACCCGACCCGCGATCGTGCCTTACCGCGCATCGGTGCCTTACCCGGGCACCCTAGTGATACAACATCGAGAAAATCACGAAATAAAAACTCATAAAGACAAGCGGTGAAATAAGAAGACAAAGCAACCAAAGCGGTTACCTTTACGTATATATATAAAAATAAAATAAAACTTGAGCAATTACATCCCTTTTACAAACCACCTGCAACAAGATTACGGACCTCTAAGAGTGTTATAACAACGACGGGACGTGGCCCGCCATACCTCGAATGTAAGTTCCTACAACGACGGGGACTATACCAAGATAAGCCTCCGAGAAACGGAGCTTCCCAAAACGCTGCGTGATCCTATGAGCGAGGATCAACAATCGATGTACCTCTACTGCGGCATGAACGCAGCCCGAAGAGGTCGCATAACAAGTACCAAGTATGCGAATCGAAAATCAGAAATGAAATCATAATAGTCTATATAAAATGTAAGAAATATATGATAACCAATTTACGATACACAATATGTAGCGATCATGCCAAGTCGTGACTCACGCCTAAAGTCATCACTCAAATATAACCACGGGTCTCATGCCCACAATATCAATCATGCGTGGAATTCCTTCCTCACCGCGATCCATGATATAAAAGCACCAAGGAATACACACGAACACGTGTTCCACGTGTCATAATAAAACCGTCGGGGTAAGTGCGAAGGCATAGCCGACTACTAAAACCCACCGCACCAACAATGCTATAAGATCAGATCACGAGGTCTTTCTAGGCCGCGCCACATGATCGGCCGCCACTCGCCTCGGATCAATGCGCGTCTAATCCTCGAACTTACCGCACTCCGCATAGGCCACACATAGGCCGCATGAGGTATTTCTCGCGACGGGGTAGCTAACCGCGTCCTCCTTGACCCCGAAGTCCGCATAGTCCTATGGACGCATAAGGTATAATACCTCGCGACGGCGTAACACACCGAGTGATCATCCCGTCCCGAACTCCGCACTCGCACGGGTCACCTGCACCGCGTGAGGTATTCCTCGCATCGAGGGTGGCAAGTCCTCGACATAATAACAAGTCAGGGGGGTAAGTGGTATAATATCAGCATAACTGCTTATCGTTAAACAACATAAGCACAATAAGAAAACCCCCTTACACAAACGTCACAAGACACTAACACACGTAGCATCATAACAAGTTTACTTATCAAACCAACAAGAAAGTATTACAAGGCTATCACAAGCCAACATAGTCAAGTTACTCACACAAAAGTCACACGATACCCGTAGTATTAAAATAGAGTAACTATCTTTTAAGTAAACCAAAACAATTTCCATACCTTCTTTTTAAATCAATCTTAAGACAAAAACATGCCTTCCTTTTTAAACAAAGACACTTTTTCCTTTTTAAAGTCAAGTAGCAATATACTTTTTAAACCAAGTGTCTTACTCTTTTAAAAACAAGTAACGTATACCTTTAAATCAAGTTACTTCTCCTTTCCCAAAATCAAGTTGTTTATAAGTCAAGTCTCTTTACTTTCAAAAATCAGGCTCTTAATCTTTCAATCATACCTTTTAAGGAAACCAACTTCCAACCTTTAAAATGTCAAGTTATCATTTTAAATCCAATGATAAAACCATTCTTTTGTTTTCATAAAGTCGTTATAAATAACTTCCCATAAAGCTATTATAACACTTTATGTTTTAAACCAACCAAGGACAACTATTCTTATTTTCGAAATCAAGATAACTTTATTCTTTAAAAGACCACACACCCCTTTACTCATGAGTGAGGTTTTACAACTTTTAACATAATTCAAGTCCTTAATATTTCATAACAAGTCACTTAACTTTGGAATCAAGTCAAGGACACAAAAGGAAAATCAAATTCCTTTAAACACACGCGTCACCGCACTAAATATATTTCACAAATATCATGCTAGAAAGGATAGGAAGAGGTTCACATACCTCGCGACGATTATCGACAATTAGCAAAACGCTCCAAAGTACTCTAACCTTGCTCGCCTTTCCATCCATCAAGTAGAATATGCTACTCGTAGCACTTCAACCTATAATGGTCATAAAACGCTTATCAACTTCTAGATCCCTTCGTGGAATATTTCTAAGAACAAGGCTCCATATTCTACGGAAAATTCGCAAGACCTCCCCGCAACCTCATAAATCACCTGCTCGAACAAGGCCAGCTACCAAGCCAACAATTCCAGGGGGGGTTACACGCCTAACCTGACGTATACAATTCTACTCACAATAATACTACAAGTCTCAGAATACAGTCCAATGTAAATACAGTTCAATTCTTATCCATAATCATTCTACATATAGTATACTCAACTATACATTACTGCAACATGTAATATCCAATTACAATAGGGGGACAATGATCATTACCTCGATAAGCCCAAAATTATCCAAGATTAAAAGTCGATCCTGAGCAACGTTTAGCTCCACTTCCTTACGCTCCAACCCGCTCCAAGCAACCCTTAGAAGTTTCTAAACAACTTCTCTTAACATTTCAACACCAAAAAGTGAAGAACACTAGGCTTGTTCTTGCCATGCTCTCGGCCAAGGGGGTACTTTAGGGGCTAGGGTGTGAAATCTTTTCTAACTTTTGGTTAATAATCTTCCTAATACACTAAGGAAGAACACTTTAAGAGTCTAAGAATTTTTGGACAACTTTTGGCCAAGGGGAAGGCTAAGAAAACGAGAACAACAACAAGGAGATGGGAGGGACAATTGCCTTGAAAAACTCAAGTGTAGGATGAAGTCTTGCAAGCTAAAAGGGTGGGTATTTATAGAGAAACCAAGGGCTATGATCAATGCAAGTGTAAGGTGAGGATGGGGTACATGTGTGTGGGTAGTTGGCCAACCATTTGGCCACCACAAAAATGGGACAAGTGGCTTGCCACTTGTCCCCCAATAAAACGTCCAAGGCTAGGTGTCCATCTCCAATTCGGCCACGTAGCCCACGGGGTGACACGTGTTGCCCCTACTCGTCAAAATATTTCATCTTCCAAAATATCCGCAATGCCAAAAATTCAAAATAAATTGGGCCCACAAACCGTAAATTCTCCCGTGGGCCCACGTGACCAATTCCTAAATAAATTTCCATAATTCTCAAATATTCCAAAAAGTCCGAATACCAAATCGGAATCAATTCCCATTAACGAACCTTTTTCCTTCACAAAATCCGGAAACTTTTCCGTCGAAAAATCACATCTTTCTTCCTTTCCAATTTTTCTTTCGTATTCTCGTACGCACGTCCTCACATACATACCCTGGAACTACGGGGTGTAACATTTTTCCCCCCTTAGAAACATTCGTCCCGAATGTTCCTTCTAAGTTTCCAAGCACACCTGTGCTGGTATAGTCTTCACTACTATACTTACGAAACCAATTATGCCACACCTGGCCATAATACCCCATACGCGCAAAAACTTACATCCAAGACAGCGAAGAATCATCCCTAAAGCGTATAACAATACTAATAGCTCCACCCATGGTCCAAAAGATACTTTCTTCACATCTATACTTATAAAAAGGACACTTCACATCTTCGCCTCTTTTCTTACTTGTCGTACCCTCTCGTACACTCGAACAATTCCTCATATACTTACCACATTTCTGTCATTGCTCCAGTTTCCAAAATCTCGGGGTTACTATCTCTAACTTGGTCATCATTAACTGGGAACACTCTGGAGGGATCTCCGATTACTCTTCCGAAACATAGCAACATGGAATACCGGACGTACTGCCTCCTAAGTCGGACGACAGTGCTAACTTATAGGCAACCTGGCCTATTCTACTATGATCTGAAAATGCCCAAAGTACCTCGGGCTAAGTTTCCCCTTCTTTCCAAATTTCGTCACACCCTTCCGGGGTGGTACCTTCAAGAAGACCCACCGTCAACCTGAACGCCAAGTGTCGACGCCGATCGTCCGCACGACTTTTGTTGACTCTGAGCTACTAATAACTTCTTCTGGATAAGCTTCACCTTATCCACATCCTGCTGAAACAAGTAGGGACCAAACTATCTGAACCTTGCCGACATCGAACCAATCGACCGACAACCTACACTTCCTCCCATACAAGGCTTCATAAGGCACTATCCGAATACTGAAATGGTAGCTAGTATAATACTCACTCAACAAGAGGCAAATAATCCTCACAGCTACCCCTGAAATCAAAACACCGGCCCGTAACCTATCCTCAAATGTCTGGATAAAACGCGCTGTTCGTCCGTCGGCCCGAGGGTGAATGCAATACTGAGACTCACCTGAGTTCCTAACCCCGCCTGGTAAAACCTCCCGAAAAAGAAATAGCCATAAACTGGGCTCCACTGCCTACCATAAAATAAAAGTAGGAACCCCGTGCAGCTTTACAACCTTCCTGATATACAACATCTCGCATAACCCTCCTCCGAGTAAACAATCCTGACTAAAAGACAAGATGGGCTGACCCCATCGGCCCTACTACTGGTCGAACGCATCCACAAACTCGTACGATGGTTATCTAAACTTGGGCCTAACACCCTCGTGACCCTATCATCTAGCGGGACCACCCCAAACTGACCCCACCACGTTCCGGGCTGCGGGTTGACTCGCGATATGGCCTCAACCCGACCCACTTCGTACTAAACTTTCGTTCCTGGTCCGGAACAATCTCACTATTCAAGTCATGAGAACCTAGTGGTCTTCTAAGCCCATATACCCACTTCCCTTTCACACCACTCATGGACTTATCACCTAAAAATACTTCACGTAAACCATGTACCCTGACAACGATCAAACGTACAATCCTTTACTCAAGATGGCCTTGCATCTAAGGTCTCCATGGTTATCTGTATTCTATGGCTCAAAATTTCCTCGTCCCCAGACTTACCCTTTTCAACTACCCATGTTTTCTAATCCACACCTAACACCATTCTATCCGCACATAGCACTCCACATGCATCTACCCTAACGACCTAAACAAGTCTCTTAAAGGCTGAAGATATCTCTGTAACTACTGCCTCACTTTCCCTTTGTCGCTCTAATCAAATCCTGCTCTGCTGGGCGCATAACTATATACGGTGATGAACCAGCCACCGATCCCGGCGTGAGTCTCTACATCCGTGCTACTCTGCCTGACAAACTCTCACCAAATGGCCCTGCTGGCAAGCATAAGTCGTCGAAGTAGTACGACACTCCCCATAATGGAGTCTATTACAACGGCCACAACGAGGTAGGGGTGACCTCGTCTGACTAACACCCCCTTCTCCCGAACAACTGAACCCGCAACTGACTTGGTAGGCTAAGTCATCCCACATGTATCCCTCTTACCAGAAAATCGTCAATTCCTGTGACATAACGGTGCACTCTATCCTCCATGCCTGCCACTAAACCGGGGACATAACGAGCCAATGAGTCAAACTCTATACTGTATTCCCGAACCGTCCGCCCGTTCTGCCTCAACATCATAAATCCATCTGCCCGAGCTCTCCTCATCTGCGAGGGCAAGAAGCGTGTAGAAAATGCCTCTAAGGTCTTGATCACTTTCCTGATCCGCTGCAACTGTCGAATAAACTCCTGAGGATCTTCCTCAGTTCTAGATCCATAGAACTCGGGTGGAACTCAAGAAGTCTCAAATCTCAACTATCGGATCTAGGGTGAACTCATCGGTATCGCCGGAACCTCCGACTCTCGTCGCATCTCATTCACAGCCCTAGCTAGTAACTGGGTCATTTCCTTGTAACTCATATCCTCGGCTCCTGGTCGTGGCCGAGGCTCGGTATCGTGGCCTCGTGAGAAATTGTTGCCGCCTAAACTCTGTGGGCTAGCGATGTCATAAAACTCGCCGTCACAAGTACTATCTCGTAATGACCGCATGTGCCTCGTAACCCTCTCGTGTTCTACTCGTAGCTCCATCTCGCCTTGCCTGCAGGCTCTGGTTGCCTTACGTAGAGGCGTAACGGGTACATAAGAATACGCCAGAGGGAGTCCAACTTATAACACAGCTCTAAGGCACGGTCTCAGAGTGAGAAGAATGGAAACCAATCCTAAATATCCTGTAGCCTCCTGATTATAGATGTGGCGCACAACACACCGATAATCAAGACTCTACTAGACACGGTCTGTAGACACTTTCCGAGGATTAATCGCTCGATACCACTTTTGTCACGACCGACCCGGGCATGATCGTGCCTTAGCCCGGGCACCCTAGTGATACAACATCAGAGAAAATCAGCGGAAATAAAAACTCATAAAGACAAACAGTGAAATAAGAAGACAGGCTAACCAAAACGGTTACCTTTCTGTATATATATAAAAAATAAAATAAAACTTGAACAGTTACATCCCTTTTACAAACCCTGCCCACAACAGTACTACAGACCTCTAAGAGTGTTATAACAACAACGACGGGACAGGGCCCCGCCATACCCCTGAATGTAAGTACCTACAACGACAGGGGACTATACCAAGATAAGCCTCCGGAGAAACGGAGCTTCCCAAAACGCTGAACTGTGATCCTATGAGCGAGGATCAACAAATGATGTACCTCTACCTGCGGAATGAACGCAGCCCCCCGAAGGAGGTCGATAACAGTACCAAGTATGTGGCGAAAATCAGAATGAAATCATAATAGTCTATATAAAACAGAAGAAATATATGATAACCAATTTACGATACACAATATGTAAGCAGTCATGTCAAGTCAGGGACTCACGCCCTTAAAGTCATCACTCAAATATAACCATGGGTCTCATGCCCACAATATCAATCATGCCCGTGGAATTCCTTCCTCACTGCCGGCAGTCCATGATATAAAAGCACCAAGGAATACACCTGAACACCAGGTCCCACCTGTGTCATAATAAAACCGTACGGGGTAAGTACGAAGGCATAGCCGACTACTAAAACCCACCGTACCAACAATGCTATAAGACTGTATCACGAGGTATTTCTAGACCGCGCCACATGATCGAAGCTGGCCACTCGCCCTCAGTATCAATGTGCGCGTCTAATCCTGGAACTTACCGCAGCTCCGCATAGGCCACACATAGGCCCGCATGAGGTATTTCTCGCATCGGGGGTAGCTAACCCGCGACATCCTCCTTGACCCCCGAAGTCCGCATAGTCCTATGGACCGCATAAGGTATAATACCTCGCATCGGCGTAACACACCCGGAGTGATCATCCCGCCCCGAACTCCGCGCCTCCGCACGGGTCACACTGACCGTGAGGTATTCCTCGCATCGAGGGTGGCAAGTCCTCGGCATAATAACAAGTCAGGGGGGTAAGTGGTATAATATCAGCATAACTGCTTATCGTTAAACAACATAAGCACAATAAAAAAACCCCCTTACACAAACATCACAAGACACTAACACACGTAGCATCATAACAAGTTTACTTATCAAACCAACAAGAAAGTATTACAAGGCTATCACAAGCCAACATAGTCAAGTTACTCACACAAAAGTCACACGATACCCGTAGTATTAAAATAGAGTAACTATCTTTTAAGTAAACCAAAACAATTTTCATACCTTCTTTTTAAATCAATCTTAAAACAAAAGCATGCCTTCCTTTTTAAACAAAGACACGTTTTCCTTTTTAAAGTCAAGTAGCAATATACTTTTTAAACCAAGTGTCTTACTAATTTAAAAACAAGTAACGTATACCTTTAAATCAAGTTACTTCTCCTTTCCCAAAATCAAGTTGTTTATAAGTCAAGTCTCTTTACTTTCAAAAATCAGGCTCTTAATCTTTCAATCATACCTTTTAAGGAAACCAACTTCCAACCTTTAAAATGTCAAGTTATCATTTTAAATCCAATGATAAAACCATTCTTTTGTTTTCATAAAGTCGTTATAAATAACTTCTCATAAAGCTATTATAACACTTTATGTTTTAAACCAACCAAGGACAACTATTCTTATTTTCGAAATCAAGATAACTTTATTCTTTAAAAGACCACACACCCCTTTACTCATGAGTGAGGTTTTACAACTTTTAACATAATTCAAGTCCTTAATATTTCATAACAAGTCACTTAACTTTGGAATCAAGTCAAGGACACAAAAGGAAAATCAAATTCCTTTAAACACACGTGCGTCTACCGCACTAAATATATTTCACAAATATCATGCTAGAAAGGATAGGAAGAGGTTCACATACCTCTCGAAGATTATCGACAATTAGCAAAATGCTACAAAGTACTCTAACCTTGCTCGCCTTTCCATCCATCAAGTAGAATATGCTACTCGTAGCACTTCAACCTATAATGGTCATAAAACGCTTATCAACTTCTAGATCCCTTCGTGGAATATTTCTAAGAACAAGGCTCCATATTCTACGGAAAATTCGGCAGCACCTCCCCCCCCGCAACCTCATAAATCTCCTCCTCTAACAAGGCCTGCTACCAAGCCAACAATTCCAGGGGGGTTACACGTCTAACCGGACGTATACAATTCTACTCCACAATAATACTACAAGTCTCAGAATACGGTCAATGTAAATACAACAATTCTTATCCATAATCATTCTACATATAGTATACTCAACTATACATTACTGCAACATGTAATATCCAATTACTATAGGGGGACAAAGATCATTACCTCGATAAGCCCAAAATTATCCAAAATTAAAAGTCGATCCTGAGCAACGTTTAGCTCCACTTCCTTACGCTCCAACCCGCTCCAAGCAACCCTTAGAAGTTTCTAAACAACTTCTCTTAACATTTCAACTCCAAAAAGTGAAGAACACTAGGCTTGTTCTTGCCATGCTCTCGGCCAAGGGGGTACTTTAGGGGCTAGGGTGTGAAATCTTTTCTAACTTTTGGTTAATAATCTTCCTAATACACTAAGGAAGAACACTTTAAGAGTCTAAGAATTTTTGGACAACTTTTGGCCAAGGGGAAGGCTAAAAAAACGAGAACAACAACAAGGAGAGGGGAGGGAGAATTGCCTTGAAAAACTCAAGTGTAGGATGAAGTCTTGCAAGCTAAAAGGGTGGGTATTTATAGAGAAACCAAGGGCTATGATCAATGCAAGTGTAAGGTGAGGATGGGGTACATGTGTGTGGGTAGTTGGCCAACCATTTGGCCACCACAAAAATGGGACAAGTGGTTGTCCCCCAATAAAACGTCCAAGGCTAGGTGTCCATCTCCAATTCGGCCACATGGCCACATGGGGGTGACACGTGTCGCCCCCTACTCGTACAAAATATTTCATCTTTCGAAAATATCCGCAATGCCAAAAATCCGAAAATAAAGTGGGCCCCACAAACCGTAAATTCCTCCCGTGGGCCCCACGTGACCAATTCCGGAAATAAATTTCCATAATTCTCAAATATTCCAAAAAGTCCGAATACCAAATCTGGGAATCCAATTCCCATTAACGAACCTTTTTCCTTCACAAAATCCGGAAACTTTTCCGTCGAAAAATCACATCTTTCTTCCTTTCCAATTTTTCTTTCGTATTCTCGTACGCACGTCCTCACATACATACCCTGGAACTACGGGGTGTAACAAAAGATAACTTATTTTTCAAGATTAAGCCCTCTACCTAAGTTCTAAGCCAAATTAACTCTCCAAGAGCTTTAAACCACGGTTTGGCCGAAAAGTGTCTTGAAACCCTAGGCTTGAAAATGAACTTTTTGGAAGGAAAACATGAAAGGAAGATGGTTACAAGATTGTAGAGGATACGTGCATGTGATTGTAGCGTGAAGAAGTGGTGTAGAAGTGAAGTGTGAGTCGAAAACCTAAGGATTACTTTGGCTAAAGTTGAGGTAAGAGTTCTTCCTCTTAATAGGTTATTGGTAGATAAATGATGTTATAGTTAATGGATGAACATGTATTTCGAAGGGTTGTGTTACACCCCGTATTTACAGGACATGTTTTAAGAACGTACGTGAGAATCCCAAATGTTAAGATTAGAGACTTGTAAAAATTTATCGGAATTATGGAATTGTCGGAAAACGAAATATCAGGTGTGAATGGGAGGCGACACGCGTGTCACCCCCTTAAGTGAGCTTGGGCGAATTGGACATTGCCAAAATGGTCATTGACCATAATTTTAAGATGACAAGTCTTGCAAGTAGTGAGCTTGATATATTTGACTTAGTCAATGGTACCACTTAGTTGATATTTAAAAGAGATGCATCCAAACCACCCATTTGTTCTAAACTTGACCCTCCATTATGCTATATATACATACTAGTAGCAAGATAAGGGTTCTACACTTAGAAAATTTTCATGAAAACTTGTTCTTGTTCTTAGGTGCTCTCGGGTTGGGTTCTTCCAAGAAAGAAAAAAAATTCGTTTGTTGTTCTTTAAGCTCCACACTTTAAACCAAGGTTCATAAGGGTATTGTAAGGGTATCTCAATAGAAAGATCTCGGAAAAATAGCGTTTTCGTATTAGTCGCAAGGTGAAAACCTAGTTGCTATCCTAGGTTTTGATTGAAAGATTAAAAGAAAGTGGTTTGTGATATTCTAAGGGTCTCAAGTGGCGGATTGAAGTTTCTAGAAGAGGCTCTAAGTTGCTAAGGAGCGACTTCGGATTTGAAGTTGGACTAAGACTCGTTGAGGTAATAATCTTGTCTCTTAAAGTGTTACAAGATTATATATTGTTGTTAGCCTTAAATGTTTTCTAGCATGAAGTATATGTGTTGAAGTTTCATAAGTTTTATGGATTGTTGTAGCCTAAAAACCGAAATGTCATATAAGCCTTTTGAAGATTGAATTACAATTTGGTCGTTAATTAGAATCGTCGCATGTTACTTACTTGAAGATTATAGTAGTTATAATCGATTGCGACTTGATGCCATGTTATGCTAACAATTTGGATTGAAAAGGAAATTGGATAAGAATTGGTGTTGTTGTATCTCAAGTTGCCGAAATTTCACTTGTAGTTGTATTAGTTTGATATCAATTGTGGGGCGGAATTTTACACGTCTAGTAGGCGTGTAATCCCCTATTGATTAATTGCATCGTTGGGCCTTAAATGTGGCGTGTTTGGTTATTGAATTCGCCTTGAAAAGGTGGCAAAGTATGTAGAAACAAAGGAGGTCTTTGTCCGATTTTCCGTAGAATTTAGTGACTTAGCACTTAGAATATTCTACGTTTGAAGTAAGAGGTTAATGGACGTATTGTGGCCATTATAGGTTGAAGTACTAAGTATAGCGTATTCTACTTGGAGGATGGAATAGCTATCAAGGTTGAAGTACTTTGGAGCATTTTGCTACTTGTCGATAATCGTCGCGAGGTATGTGAACGTCTTCCTTCCTTTGGCATGATTCTATGTATGGAATATACATGTGGTATTATTTCATGTTTCCTTCTACTCTTAGAAGTTAAGAGGTATGTGTGTGATTTACTCTATGTAAAGGTTATGTCAAAGTTATCCTAAGTCCTTACCGAGTCTTATGGGGGATGTTGGTAAGAGTCGTTAGGAGGTACTTTGGAGCCAAGTTGACTTGGATAATTTATGGCACGAATGAGAATAAGTATCGAACAAGCCATTGCAGCGTTAATAAAGGAAAATGTAATGACAATTGATAATATTAAAATGAGTAGAATTCTCCATCTGCATAGAAGCTAAGATAAGACAAAATTGTATTACATTTTCTAGATCATGGCTGCTTTAATAAGATCGTTATAAACAAGTATAATCTACTCACACACATAAGGCATATGTACTTAATTTAAAGAATTTACATTATGAAGTTTTAAGATTATGAACCTTAAACTCTTAAAGGGTTGAGAGACTTTATTTTTCAAGTAATAGAACTTGATTCTTAAAGGAAGAAATGACATGATTTAAGGGAAGTAACTTGTTTTTAAAAGATTTAAGTTACTTGAGATATAAGGTTAAGAAACTTGATTTCTAAAAGTTAAGAGACTTAAAGTATTTTGAAAGTTAAGAAATTGTTTTGAAAGTATAAGTCTCTTGGTTGAAAAAGGAATGAATTTGTCTAAAACCATAAAGGGTTATAACGGCTTTATGGGAAGTTGGTTATAACGGCTTTATGGACGGTTAAGAGAATGGTTTCCTCTAATAATGTAAACAAAGGAGTAACTTGAAATAAGGAAGGGCAATTTGATTTTAAGGTATCACTTGCTTAAAGCTTTAAGGTAAGGGTCACTTGATTTAGAAGCCGAGAAATGTATTTCTAAAAGTATAGTGACTTATGTGAAATGTACACAAGCCTTGATACTACGGGTGTTAGTATCTTGAGGTTTTATATGATAAGGAATCTTTTGAAAAGAATGGAAGTACGTAGTACTTGGGGTTAAATTCCCGGATTTTTATGTGAAACGAAAAGTGCCTTGAGTATGTAAAAGTGAAAGTCTAAAGATTTAATGAACTTGCCTATGCTTGCTTGTGATAGCCTTGATTGCAAGTATTATATGTTTACATTGCCGTGACTCTCTGTTGGAGGGCCGACTGACTTGTTGTGAATTTATTGGGCGTACCGGCAGTGACGGAGGATTCCACGGGTATGTTTTCATTGTAATTGATCTTGGCCATGCTTATACGATGAGGGATTCCGGGGCATGCGACCATGAGGCGGGTTAGATTCCCGGATGTGTTTTATTACCCATGGCCATGCTTATACGATGAGGGATTCCGGGGCATGCGACCATGTTATATTTTACTCCATGGGCTAGCTCCCCATGAAGACATGTACCCACGATGAGGGATGCCGGGGGCATGTTATATTATTACTCCATGGGCTAGCTCCCCATGAAGACCTGTACCCACGATGAGGGATTTCGGGGGCACGTTATGGCCATGCTTATACGATGAGGGATTCCGGGGCATGCGGCCACGTTGTATATATATATATACGTGTTGTATGTGTGTACGCCGACAGTGAGGTAGGATGCCACGGGCGCGTCACATGGTTATATGTTACCCTTACGACTGTCGGCAGTGATGGGGGATTCCACGGGCAGGGGGTATAGATATATATATGTGTTGTATGTGTGTACGCCGACAGTGAGGTAGGATGCCACGGGCGCGTCACATGGTTATGTTATTCACTTATAGCTGCCGACAGTGATGGGGATTCCACGGGCACGCTTTGATATTTGAGGGCTTGTGTCGGTAGCCCTGTGTGACTATTGTTCATATGTTGAAATAGTCTTTAAAAGGTAAAACTGACTTTCATTACTTTCATTTTGGTAAGGCACAGCGATCTATTATTTTGGTTATCATACATGTCTCCGACTTTTTATGATCGCTATGATTTCATTACGATTTTCGCCACATACTTGATACATATTTCGTCGCATCGACCTTCGGCCGCGTTCATGCCGCAGTTGAGGTACATAGCTTGTCGATCCACGCCTGGTCACTGTCAGTTCTTGGAAAGCTCCATTTCTCCGGAAGCTTTATCTTTTGGTACGGTTCCCCTGAGGTTGTAGATTCATGTATATTTAGGGGTATGGCGGGGCCCTGTCCCGCCACAGTTGTTACGTTAAAACTATTAGAGGTCTGTAGTCACATATTGTGGGTCAGTTTGTTAAGGTAAAGAGGCAGCTTCTTCGGTTGTATATGTATGTCCAGGAAGGTAGCCCTATCGGCTAACCTGTTGTTTTATTTCTGTTTTTTTATTTTATAAGTTTCATGTATGTTCCGTTGATTATCTCTGATGTATACTGCAAGGTGCCTGTGTAGGGCACCGATCGCGCCCGGCTCGTCGTGACAAAAGTGGTATCAGAGCAGTTAGTCCTCGGAAAGTGTCTACAGACCGCGTCTAGTAGAGTCTTGATTATCGGTGTGTTGTGCCCCACATCTATAATCAGGAGGCTGCATGTTATACCCCGTATTTTCAGAGTATGTACGTAAGGACGTACGTAGAAAATTTGAAACTTGTACTAAGGCTTGGCCGAATTAATTTTGTTCACAACACCCGTTTAGAGTCGTTTCGACTAAACGCTTTCACACTTTCGTAGGGAATTTCCGGCTATGTCATTTTTAATTTTTGCGGATTTTTCCGAGAGACGAAACGAAGTTGGGCACAAGAGGGCGCCACTTGGCACCCTCCCATCAAGGACGTAAGGGCTCTGATTGGACGAAATGGAGAGGTGTAGTTGGTAGGATATTTTGTGTGTTAGTTGGTCAAGGACACACGGTGAATCTTGGCCCTACACTTGTCTTGCACTTGGCAAGATCTTCGCCATTGGTTGGCCTTCACTTGACCTATAAATACCCTTCCCTTTGAAGACTTCTTCATCCAAAAATCTCTAAGTCTTGAGAGCTCCTCCCCATTTCGCGAGGCCCCTTGGCGAGAGTAGCGCCTCCTAGTAGTGTGGCCGTGGGTACCCCTAGCCTAGTTGCTTTCGTATAATACCACCCTTTGTGGTGTAGAAATACTATCACAAGTGTTGTTATAATGCCAAAATTACCTTAGCCGTATACCTTGTTGTATTCTAAGGTTATACCTATACGAAAAGCCCGGAAATACTATTATACTCCACCACAAACCGAAACCCTAGGAACATCTCCATAGTCCGTTGGAGTATTGTGTAGAAGTTGGTTAGAACTTCTAAGGGTGGTTTAGAGCGGGTTGGAGCGCCTGAGTCGAGCTAAACGATTGCCCAGATCGACTTTAACTAGGATAATTATGGGCTTATCGAGGTAATTATCTTGTCCTCTATTGTAATTGGAAATTACATATTGTTAGAATAAATAGTTGAAGTATACTATATATAGAACTGAACGTAGTTATCGGCAATGTCTTTTGACTTAAGCCTGAATAATACTTACGGCAATGTCTTGCGACTTAAGCCCAATTTAAAGAAGAATACCGAATCAGAATTACATAGGTCGACATTACGCAGACTTGTGTAGTAGTACCGCGGGCTTGTTCGCATAGTCCCCGTTGTTGTAGGTGCTACATTCGTGGTATGACGGCCCGTCCGTCGTTGTTGTCATATCATTCGTAGAGGTCCTGTAGTAATCGCTGCGCGTGGTTTGTAAAAAGGATTAAACTGTTCATGTTGAAAAAGTTGTTATTTACATATATGCCGAAGGGCAAGTTTTTCTCAGAATATTGTTTCATATTTCATAATATGTCTTGTATCGCTTTATGTTCCATTGATTACTGATGTTGTATCACTAGGGTGCCCGGTAGGCACCACCACGCCCGGAATCGGGTCGACAAAAGTGGTATCGAGCGCTTAATCCTCTGAAAGTGTCTACGCATCGTATCCAAGAAGTCTCGATTATCGGTGTTGTGCACCACACCAATAATCGTGAGGCTATAGGGTATTTAGGATTGGTTTCTATTCTTCTCACTCCGAGATCGTGCCTTAGAGTGTTGTAATTTGGACCTCCGACGTATTTCTTTCCTTACCGCTATGCCTCGCGCAGGCAACCCGCCCGTGAGGGCAAGCGGCCGGAGCCGCGAGTAGAGTTCAGAGGTGGCGAGGCACACGCCCAATCATTACCTAGGTAGTGCTTCATTCGGGAGTTTTGCGACGCCACTAGCCCCAGAGAGATTGGCACGGCAGCTCCCATCGCGCCATGATATTTAAACCTTCGCCCACGACCGGAACAGTGAATATAGAGTGCAAAGAAGACGACCTCACATTAGCTATGGACGTGGCTACCAGAGAGTATACCGATGTACCACGTCTTGACTATCTAAGAGAGGTTGTGCAAGAGTAATTCTTCGCTTGAGCATGGCCTGTATGCGGGCTTATGCAAAGCGAGCCAAGAAACGTAGAGATTTACGTTAACAAAGGACAAGCAGGAGAGGGCCAGAGCGAAGGTCCTTTAGTAACTTTCGAGGCGAGTCGCCACCACAGATTAGATATGCACCTCCGCCAGCGCAGTGGTCTTCCACGATTTCGTGACGTTCGGTGCGGGAGTTGGTCGAACTCCGTGGCTTCCGGTTCATTGCATGACGCCATTCCGGAATGACGTCTTTTAGTTGGTACTTGTTGTACCTACGACCGTCCGGGTCTGATGTCGATGGGGTGTCCTTGTAGGAGGACTTAGCCTTCAGGATCGGTGGGTAGTTCGTCATCTTCCTTAGCTATGCGCCCTACGGGGCAGGTTTGATTAGAACGACTAAGGGGAGTGAAGCAGTAGATATAGATATATCTTTAACCCTCTAGAGATCAGTATGTGTGATAAGGTGAGTATACCTTAAGTGCTATGTTCTGATAGCAGTGTGTTAGTCGTGATTAGATCATGGTTGTTTAACCGAGTAAGATTTTGGGGGATAGAGAAGGTGTGAGCCTTAGAGCTTTTTACGTAAAGACCTTAGAGGTGAGGCCATCTCGAGAAAAGGTGTAGTGTTATGTTTGACCCTTATCGGAAGTGCATAGTGCACGTGAGTTATGTTGGGATAGGTCCCTAGTAGTGTGGAATGAAAGGGGGTAGTTGAGCGTATAAAGAGGTCAGAGCCTCTACCACGGGAACAGACCCGAACCGTGGCTCTCCGTATGGCACGTCCCGAGAAGATGGCCGTGAGGGCATGCCTCAGGGATCGCAAGCAGCCCGGTACCATTTGTTGGGTCGTCGGAGCAAGGCTCGCGACAAAGTGACAAAAGTGGTACCATTTGTTGGGTCGCCTGAGAAGGTTAATGCCTCAGGCAAAGTGACAAAGTGGTATCTACGACGAGTAAAGAGAGAAGCGAGCATGTATGGCGGGCATAGATGTGATCATTTCTTTTGTAAAGAGAAGGTGCGAAGGAAGTATATTTTAGACCCCGGTGAGGAGTGTTTTGTGGTGATGATTAGAGGTGTTTCCTCGTGGACTTTGATGTAAGTATTTACGCAGGTGCTTCTGTGGCCAGCTGTGGCAGGATTGTTCTCGTAAGTATAGTAGTGAAGACTATACTGGCGCGCTTGTTTTGAGACTTAGAAGGAACATTCGACGAATGTTTCTAAGGAGGAGAATGTTATACCCGTATTTTGAGTATGTATGCGTAGGACGTCGTAGAAAATTTGAAACTTGTACTAAGGCTTGGCGAATTAATTTTGTTCACAACACCCGCTTAGAGTCGTTTTTGACGAAACGCTTTCACGCTTTCGTAGGAATTTCCTATGTCATTTTTAATTTTTGCGGATTTTTCCGAGAGACGAAGCGAGTTGGGCAACAAGAGGCGCCACTGGCACCTCCCATGGCGCGTAAGGGCTCAGTTGGGACGAAATGGAGGTGTAGTTGGTAGGATATTTTGTGTGTTAGTTGGTCGGGACACATGGGTGAATCTTGGCCTACACTTGCCTTGCACTTGGCAAGATCTTGGCCATTGGTTGGCCTTCACTTGACCTATAAATACCCCTTCCCTTTGAAGACTTCTTCATCCAAAAATCTCTAAGTCTTGAGAGCTCCTCCCATTTCGCGAGGCCCTTGGCGAGAGTAGCGCCCCTCCTAGTAGTGTGGCGTGGGGTACCCCTAGCCTAGTTGCTTTCGTATAATACCCCTTTGTGGTGTAGAAATACTCTCAAAAGTATTGTTATAATGCCCAAATTACCTTGCCGTGATACCTTGTGGTATTCGAAGGTTATACCTATACGAACATGCCCAGAAAGACGAGTATACTTCCGTCCGTCACAAAACCGACACCCTAGGAAAATCTCCATCGTCCGTTGGAGTATTGTGTAGACGTTGGTTAGAACTTCTAAGGGTGGTTTAGAGCGGGTTGGGCGCTGGAGTTGGAGCTAAACGATTGCCCAGATCGACTTTAACTAGGATAATTATGGGCTTATCGAGGTAATTATCTTGTCCTCTATTGTAATTGGAAATTACATATTGTTAGAATATATAGTTGAAGTATACTATATATAGAACTGAACGTAGTTATCGGCAATGTCTTTTGACTTAAGCTGAATAATACTTACAGCAATGTCTTTGCGACTTAAGCTGAATTTAAAGAAGAATCTTGTTGTAATTACATAGGACAGTATTACAGTAGACTTGTGTAGTAGTACCGTGGAGTAGAATTGTACCGCTAGGGTTAGGCGTATAACCCCCGTTGGCTTGGTAACCTACTCGATAGAGGAGGAGATTTACGCTGTTGTTGGGGAGGTCGCGAATTTTTGGTAGAATGTTCTACGATGAGATCTAAATGTTAATAAGCGCCTTGTGGCCTTATAGGTTGAAGTACTACGTGTGGCGCGATACTTGGCTTAGGAGTAGCCGACGGTTGGAAGTACTTGAGCGTTTTGCTATTAGTCGATACTCGTCGCGAGGTATGTGAACCTCTTCCTATCTCTTCTAGCATGATATGTGTGAACTATGTAGTACGGTGACGTCATGTGCTAAACGTATTTGATTGGTTTAAAACATAAAGTGTTATAACGGCTTTATGGGAAGTTGGTTATAATGACTTTATGTTGGTAAGAAAATACTTGTGGTCTTTAAAAGGTAATCGATTTGAACTATAATCGCTTGTTATGTGTTAATAAAGAACTTGAAGTATTTCAAAAGATTTTTGAATCATTTTGAAAGAAGAAGTAATACTTGGTTTTGAAAAACTTAAGAGTTATACTAGCTTTATGGGAAGTTAGGTATAACGGCTTAAGAATGTTTTATCGATTTCGAAATCAAAATGTGTATCGACAAACCATCGCAGCGTTAATAAAGGAAATGTTTTGACTAATTAAGTATTATTAAAACCAGAGAAACTTCCATCCGCATAGAAGCTAAGATGAGACAAAATGATATTTCCTAGATCACTACTTTGTAATAAGATTGTTATAAACAAGAATATCCTACTCACATATAAGACTTATGTTTCTCGGATTGTTTAAAAGAGAATTATATTCTTAAATGAATAAGACTATGAACTCTGAAACCTTTCTAAAATAAGAAACGTGAACATTTGAAATTAGGCAAACTTGGACGCTTGGAAAATAATGTTGTTACTTGATTTTACAAAGGTAAGTGTTTTGGTTTATTTAAAAGACAAATACTCTATTTTATACTACGTATTGTGTGACTTATGTGAAAGCAACGGATCTTTTAAAAGATTTAATGTATGAAGTACTTTAGGGGTAGATACCCAACTTGTTAGCTTAAAGTACCTTGTGTGTATAACTTGATTGTGTTGGTTTGTGATAGCCTTGTAATACTTTCTTGTTGATTGATAAGTAAACATGCTAGGATCTACGCCGTTAGTATCTTGTGATGTTGTGTAAAGGGGTTTTCCTTTGTTGTGCTTATGTTGCTTAACGATAAATTTGTTGTGTTAGTATTTTACATCACTCATCTCTTGAGATGATTCCGGTTGCCGCCTCCGTCGCGGGGTAGACTCGGTAGGTCGATGGACCTATGATTCGAGAATACCTCACGCAGTCCCGGGGGCCTATGCGGAGCTACGAGTTCGTGTTAGTGTGCGTCCTTTATGGGCATGCGGTCCATGTGGCCATGCGGTGCGAAGTCGGGGCGATGCGGGAGTAGCTACCCTCGTCACGGGAATACCTCATGCGGGCGATGAGATTGGCCTATGCGAGTGCGGAAAGTTCCAGGCTAGACGCGCATTAGATCTGCGGGCAAGTGGCGGCTTTGATCATGTAACGGTGCAGACAGATCTTATGATACAGTTCATGACCTTGTTGGTACTGTGGGTGTTAGTAGTCGGCTATGCCTTCGTACTTACCCTGTACGTTTTCATTATGGCACAAGTGGGACCTGGTGTTCATGTGTGTTCCTTGGTGCTTTTATATCATAAAGCACGGCGATGAGGAAGGTATTCCACGCATGATTGATATTGTGGGCGTGAGACCCATTGTTATATTTGAGTGATGACTTGAGGCGTGAGTCCACGACTTGATATGATGCTTGTTTATTGTGAATCGTAGTTTTGTTATCATACATGTCTCCGCTTTATATAGCGCTATGATTTCATTCTGATATTTTGATTTCACATACTCGCACTGTTATCGACCTCCTTGGGCTGCGTTCATGCCGCAGTAAAGGTACACGATCGTTGATCCTCGCTCTTAGGTCACATTCGGTAGCAGGAAAGCTCCGTTTCTCGGAGGATTGTCTTCGTATAGTCCCTGTTGTTGTAGGTGCTACATTCGTGGTATGGCGAACCCCGTCCGTCGTTGTTGTCATATCATTCGTAGAGGTGCAGTAATCGCTGTGGCGGGGTTTGTAAAAAGGATTAAACTGTTCATGTTGAAAAAGTTGTTATTTACATATATGCGAAAGGCAAGTTTTCTCAGTTATTGTTTCATATTTCATAATATGTCTTGTATCGCTTTATGTTCGATTACTCGATGTTGTATCACTAGGGTGCCCGGTAAGGCACGATCACGCCCTAATCGGGTCGTGACAAAAGTGGTATCGAGCGATTAATCCTCGGAAAGTGTCTGATCAGTATCTGTAGAGTCTTGATTATCGGTGTGTTGTGCACCACACCAATAATCGTGAGGCTATAGGGTATTTAGGATTGGTTTCTATTCTTCTCACTCTGAGATCGTGCCTTAGAGTCATGTTGTAAGTTGGACCCTCGACGTATTTCTTTCCCTCACCGCTATGCCTCGCGTAGGCAACCCGCCCGGGAGGCGCAAAGCGGCGAGGCTGCGAGTAGAGTTCGGAGGGTGGCGAGGCACAGCCCAATCATTACCTAGGTAGTGCTTCATTCGGGAGTTTTGCGGCGTCGCCACTAGCCCCGAGAGATTCGGCGGTGGCGGTTCCCATCTGCGGCCATGATATTTAAACCCTTCCACGGCCAGAACAGTGAATATAGAGTGCAAAGAAAGCGACCACTGTTACTAGCTATGGATGTGGCTACGAGAGTATACCGATGTACCACGGGTCTTGATGACTATCTAAGAGAGGTTGTGCAAGAGTAATTCTTGATTGAAGCTTGAGCATGGCACGTATGCGGGCTTATGCGCAGCAGCCAAGAAACGTAAGATTTACGGGTTAACAAAGGACAGCGAGAGAGGCGAGCGGAAGGTCCTTTAGTAACTTTCGAGGCGAGTCGCCTCACCGTGATTAGATATGCACCTCGCCAAGTGCAGTGGTCTTCCGCAATTTCGGGGCGTTGAGTGCAGGAGTTGGTCAACTCCGTGGCTTCCGGTTCACGATGTGACAGACGTCATTCGGGAATGTCGTCTTTTAGTTAGTACTTGTTGTACTACGACCGTCGGTCGATGTCGATGGGGTGTCCTTGTAGGAGGACTTAGCCTTGTGGATCGGTGGGTAGTTCGTCATCTTAGCTATGAGCCCTACGTGGCGTGTTTGATTAGAACGACTAAGGAGTGAAGCGAGATATAGATATATCTTTAACCCTCTAGAGATCGTGATGTGTGATAAGGTGAGTATACCTTAAGTGCTATGTTCGATAGCGGTGTGTTAGTCGTGATTAGATCATGGTTGTTTAACCGAGTAAGATTTTGGGGGATAGAGAAGGTGTGAGCCTTAGAGCTTTTTACGTAAAGACCTTAGAGGTGAGGCCATCTCGAGAAAAGGTGTAGTGTTATGTTTGACCCTTATCGGAAGTGCATAGTGCACGTGAGTTATGTTAGGATAGGTCCTAGTAGTGTGGAATGAAAGGGGTAGTTGAGCGTATAAAGAGGTCGAGCTCTACCACGGAACAGGGCACGAACCGTGGCTCTCCGTATGGCACGTCCCGAGAAGATGGCCGTGAGGGCATGCCTCAGGGATCGCAAGCAGCCCGGTACCATTTGTTGGGTCGTCGGAGCAAGGCTCGCGACAAAGTGACAAAAGTGGTACCATTTGTTGGGTCGCCTGAGAAGGTTAATGCCTCAGGCAAAGTGACAAAGTGGTATCTACGATGAGTAAAGAGAGAAGCGAGCATGTATGGCGGGCATAGATGTGATCATTTCTTTTGTAAAGAGAAGGTGCGAAGGAAGTATATTTTAGACCGGTGAGACGTGTTTGGTGGTGATGATTAGAGGTGTTTCCTCGTGGACTTTGATGTAAGTATTTACGCAGGTGCTTCTGTGGCCAGCTGTGGCAGGATTGTTCTCGTAAGTATAGTAGTGAAGACTATACTGGCGCGCGTTTGTTTTGAGACTTAGAAGGAACATTCGACGAATGTTTCTAAGGAGGAGAATGTTATACCGTATTTTGAGTATATGCGTGGGACGTCGTAGAAAATTTGAAACTTGTACTAAGGCTTGGCGAATTAATTTTGTTCACAACACCCGTTTAGAGTCGTTTTTCGACGAAACGTTTTCACAGCTTTCGTAGGGGAATTTCCAGCTATGTCATTTTTAATTTTTGCGGATTTTTCCGAGAGACGAAACGAGTTGGGCCAACAAGAGGGCGCCACTTGGCACCCTCCCATTGGCGGCGTAAGGGCTCGGATTGGACGAAATGGAGAGGTGTAGTTGGTAGGATATTTTGTGTGTTAGTTGGTCAAGGACACATGGGTGAATCTTGGCCCTACACTTTCCTTGCACTTGGCAAGATCTTGGCCATTGGTTGGCCTTCACTTGACCTATAAATACCCCTTCCCTTTGAAGACTTCTTCATCCAAAAAAATCTCTAAGTCTTGAGAGCTCCCCCTCCCCCTTTCGTGAGGCCCCCGTGGCCGAGTAGCGCCACTCCTAGTAGTGTGGCGTGGGTACCCCCCCCGAGCCTAGTTGCTTTCGTATAATACCCCCCTTTGTGGTGTAGAAATACTCTCAAAAGTATTGTTATAATGCCCAAATTACCTTAGCCGTATACCTTGTTGTATTCTAAGGTTATACCTATACGAAAATGCCCAGAAATACTATTATACTTCCGTCAGTCACAAAACCGAAACCCTAGGAAAATCTCCATAGTCCGTTGGAGTATTGTGTAGAAGTTGGTTAGAACTTCTAAGGGTGGTTTAGAGCGGGTTGGAGCGCCGGAGTCGAGCTAAACGATTGCCCATGATCGACTTTAACTAGGATAATTATGGGCTTATCGAGGTAATTATCTTGTCCCTCTATTGTAATTGGAAATTACATATTGTTAGAATATATAGTTGAAGTATACTATATATAGAACTGAACGTAGTTATCGGCAATGTCTTTTGACTTAAGCCTGAATAATACTTACAGAATGTCTCGCGACTTAAGCTGAATTTAAAGAAGAATCTTGTTGTAATTACATAGGTCACATTAAGAGACTTGTGTAGTCGTACCGTGGAGTAGAATTGTACCGTTAGGTTAGACGTATAACCCCCCGGTTGGCTTGGCAACCTCGATAGAGGAGAGATTTACGCTGCTGTGCGGGGAGTGTTGCCAATTTTTGGTAGAATGTTCTACGATGAGATCTAAATGTTAATGCGCGCGTGGCCTTATAGGTTGAAGTACTACGTGTGGCGCGATCTACTTGGCTTAAGGAGTAGCGTTTGGAAGTACTTGGAGCGTTTTGCTATTAGTCGATACTCGTCGCGAGGTATGTGAACCTCTTCCTATCTCTTCTAGCATGATATGTGTGAACTATGTAGTACGGTAGACGTACATGTGCTAAACGTATTTGATTGGTTTAAAACATAAAGTGTTATAACGGCTTTATGGGAAGTTGGTTATAACAGCTTTATGTTGGTAAGAAAATACTTGTGGTCTTTAAAAGGTAACTGATTTGAACTATAACTGGCTTGTTATGTGTTAATAAAGAACTTGAAGTATTTCAAAAGATTTGTGAATCATTTTGAAAGAAGAAGTAATACTTGGTTTTGAAAAACTTAAGAGTTATACTAGCTTTATGGGAAGTTAGGTATAACGGCTTAAGAATGTTTTACTGATTTCGGAAATCAGAATGTGTATCGACAAACCACTGCAGCGTTAATAAAAGGAAATGTTTTGACTAATTAAGTATTATTAAAACCAGTAGAAACTTCCATCTGCATAGAAGCTAAGATGAGACAAAATGATATTTCCTAGATCACGGCTGATGTAATAAGATTGTTATAAACAAGAATATCCTACTCACATATAAGACTTATGTTTCTCAGATTGTTTAAAAGAGAATTATATTCTTAAATGAATAAGACTATGAACTACGAAACCTTTCTAAAATAAGAAACGTGAACATTTGAAATTAGGCAAACTTGGACGTTTGGAAAATAATGTTGTTACTTGATTTTACAAAGGTAAGTGTTTTGGTTTATTTAAAAGACAATACTTTCTATTTTATACTACTGTATTGTGTGACTTATGTGAAAGCAACGGATCTTTTAAAAGATTTAATGTATGAAGTACTTTAGGGGTAGATACCCGAACTTGTTAGCTTAAAGTACCTTGTGTGTATAACTTGATTGTGTTGGTTTGTGATAGCCTTGTAATACTTTCTTGTTGATTGATAAGTAAACATGCTAGGATCTACGCGTTAGTATCTTGTGATGTTGTGTAAAGGGGTTTTCCTTTGTTGTGCTTATGTTGCTTAACGATAAGTCATTGTGTTAGTATTTTACATCACTCATCTCGAGATGATTAGGGGTTAAGCTTCCTCCGTGCGGGGTAGACTCAGCGGTCGATGGACCTATGATTCGAGAATACCTCATGCAGTCCCGTGGGCCTATGCGAGCTACGAGTTCCGTTAGTGTGCGTCCTTTATGGGCACGCGGTCCACGTGGCCCGTGCGGATGCGAAGTCGGGGCGATGCCGGAGTAGCTACCCTCGACGCGGGAATACCTCATGCGGGCCGATGAGATTGGCCTACGCGGAGTCGCGGAAAGTTCGTGGCTAGACGCGCATTAGATACTGCGGGCAAGTGGCGGCTTTGATCATGTGACTGGGCCAGACAGATCTTATGATACGATTCATGACCTTGTTGGTACCGTAGGTGTTAGTAGTCGGCTATGCCTTCGTGACTTACCCGCATGCGTTTTCATTATAGCGCAGTGGGACCGGTGTTCATGTGTGTTCCTTGGTGCTTTTATATCATAAAGCCGCCGGCGAGGAAGGTATTCCACGCATGATTGATATCAGGCGTGAGACCCATTGTTATATTTGAGTGATGACTTGAGGCGCGAGTCCTCGACTTGATATGATCGCTTGTTTATCAGGAATCGTAGTTTTGTTATCATACATGTCTCCGCTTTATATAGATCGCTATGATTTCATTTGATATTTTCGTTTCACATACTGGCACTGTTATCGACCTCGCCCGGGGCCGCGTTCATGCCGCAGTAAAGGTACACCGATCGTTGATCCTCGCCTTAGGGTCACGATTGGCTGGGAAAGCTCCGTTTCTCCGGAGGCTTGTCTTCGTATAGTCCTGTTGTTGTAGGTGCCATTCGGGGTATGACGGCCCGTCCGTCGTTGTTGTCATATCATTCGTAGAGTGCATGTAAATCGCTGTGGCGTGGTTTGTAAAAAGGATTAAACTGCTCATGTTGAAAAAGTTGTTATTTACATATACGCCAAAGGCAAGTTTTCTCAGTTATTGTTTCATATTTTATAATATGTCTTGTATCGCTTTATGTTCGCTGATTACTCGATGTTGTATCACTAGGGTGCCCGGTAGGCACGATACGGGCCCGAATCGGGTCGTGACATCTGCAGACATTTAGGATTGGTTTTCATTCTTCTCTTTGAGATCGCGCGATGAGAGTCATAGTAAGTCAATCCTCTCGACCTATTCTTATGTACGCTTATGCCTCCACAGGCGACCGGGGCGAAGGGCAAGTGTTATACCCGTAGTTCCGTGGTATATAGGTGAGGATGTGCGTGCGAGATTACGTAAATTTTGGAAAGAAAGAAAGACGTGATTTTTCACGGAAAAGTTTCCGTTTTGTGAAGAAAAGGTTCGTTAATGGGAATTGGATTCCCATTTGGTATTCTGACTTCTTAGAATATTTGAGAATTATGGAATTTTATTTCCGAAATGGTCACGTGGGCCCACGGTGAAATTTACTGGTTTTGTAGGCCCGCTTAGTTTTTGAGATTTTGGCCATTATGGATATTTTCGAGATGAAATATTTTGGACGAGTAGGAGGCGACACGTGTCACCCCTAGGTGGCCCTTGGCCGAAATTAGCTAGACAAGTGGCAAGACATGTGGCCAAGTCTTGCTAGATATTTTGTGTGGGCATGTGGCTTGTGGGTCACACCCACTCTTGTCCCCAATCTCAACCACACTCTTGACTTCATCCTATCCCTTGGTTGTCCTATATGCACTTAGTTGATGAAATCTTCCACACTTAGACATTTGAAGACTTGAAAAACCCTCCTTCTCCCTCGACCTGAGCTCTCGGTTTTGCCTCATTTCTTGAGCAAAATTTGTCCAACAATTCTTAAACTCTCAAGTGTTCTTCCCTAAGGTGTTAGGAAGATTGTGTACCAAGAGTTGGAAAAGATTTCACACCCTAGCCTTGGGCGGATGCCTTGGCGAAAGTTGTCATCTTGAAACCCTAAGTGTTCTTCACTTTTTGGAGTTGAATCTTGAAGAGAAGTTGGTTAGGAGCTTCTATGGGTTGCTTGTAGCAGATTGGAACGTAAAGATTTGGAGCTAAGACTTGCTTGGAGCGACTTTAAGAACTTGGATATTTTTGGGCTATTTGAGGTAGTGGAACTTAAACCTCTTTGTGAATTGGTTGTTATACATATATTATAAGTATATTATGGATTATATAATATATGGAGTAAGTTTGGAAGAGTTGGATCTTGTTAACTTGTTAAAAGAAAGGATTGGCCGTTTGCCATTAAAATGGTAAAAACGTATCTTACTTGCTAAGAAGCTAATAACAAAGTAACTATAACTTATATTAAGAATGGAAATATAAGTTGGGTGACTAATGAGTAAATTCGATAAGTAAAATGGACAAAGTCGGCGACCCCAACTTAAGGATCAGATTTACTTTGGACCGTATTTACTTTGGACCGTATTTACATTGGATCAGATTTACATTTCGTTAAGGGAAGATTTTTCAATCGCGTTCGTTTGGCGTGTGATCCCCTTTTTAATTATTGTATTGTTATGAAGGCGTGATAGTAAACCGCACGGCCGGCGTAATCCCTTCTTTTTACTTATTGTTGTTATGGGCGTGATAGTAAACCGCTACCGTTTGGGCGTGTAATCCCTTCTTTATGTTGTTTAATTATTACGCCTTATATATATATATGGTATATATATTACGTTATTCGAGCCTTGGTAAAAGATGGAAAAGTGAGTATAAACGGCGGAAGTGCTGCCGAATTTTCCGTAGATTTTGAGGGCTTTTTATTGGTATAAGTCTTCAATGATAAGAAAGGTTTGATAGGAGTACTATGACCATTTTAGGAGCGAGTACTACGTGTGGCGTGATCTACTTGGCTTGGAGTAGCCGACGGGTTGAAGTACTTGGAGCGTTTTGCTTATTGTCGATAAATCGTCGCGAGGTATGTGAACCTCTTCCTATCTTTTCTAGCATGATTGTTGTGAACTATGTAGTACGGTGACGACATGTGCTAAGTGATTTGGTTGGTTTAAAACATAGGGTGTTATAATAGCTTTATGGGAAGTTAGTTATAACGACCTTACGTGAAGTGAAAATGGTTTCTTGATGTTAGAAGTTAAGAGACTTGATCTTATAAGATAAGAGACTTAACTTATTTGTTTTAATATGGATGTTTGTGTGAAACCTCATTCGTGAGTAATGAGTACTTGGTTTTAAAGGGATAATGTTTCTTGATTTCGAATCGAATGTGTATCGACAGACTATTGCAGCGTTAATAAAGGAAAATGTATTGAATAATGATGTGTTGTATTAAAACCAGTAGAAACCTCCATCCGCATGAAGCTAAGATGAGACAAAATGATATTACATTTTCTAGATCACGGTCATTGTAATAAGATCGTTATAAACAAAGAATAAACTACTCACATATATGACATATGTTACTCAATTGTTTTAAAAGAGATTAAGACTATGAGTTATGAAACCTTTCTAAAATAAGTGACTTGAGCATTTGAAAATGAGAAGTTTGAGTAATTGAAACTAGGCAACCGGAACTTAGGAAAAGAATGTTGTTACTTGATTTTGAAAAGGAATGTGGGTTGGTCATTCTAATACTACGGGTATAGGGTGACTTTTATAAAAGTAATGGATCTCTTTTAAAAGAACTTAACGTATGTAGTACTTTGGGGTTAAAAACCGAACTTTGGCATAAAATGAAAGTACTTTGAGTTGTGTGAAACTTGCCTATGCTTGTTGTTGTGAAACTTGCCTATGCTTGATGATAGCCTTTGTTGTGCAAACGTGGTATTTACGTTACCGCTCTCGATAGAGGCGGTCGACTTATCGAGAACTTACTTGGACGTCTTTGGCGGTGATGGAGAATTCCACGTATGTTTCCATTTTGATTATCGTCTTGTTGTTGATGTCACATGGACATGTCTGCCGTCTGCAATTAGGGGCATGCGCCCGTGCGGTCGGGTTGATTACCGATATATTGTTATTGTGGTTACATGGACATGTCTACCGCAGGTAGAATTCGGGGCATGTGGCCGTGCGGCGAGTTGATCACCCAGTGTATTATTGTTGATGTCACATGGACGTGTCTACACCGAGGTAGAATTCCGGGGGTGGCCGTGGGCATTGGTATTATTGTTGCATCACGGACATGTCTACACCGATGCAGTCCGGCACGCGCCGTGATGCGAACATGATTGATGTTGTGGGCGTGAGACCCATAGTTATATTTGAGTGATGACTGAGGCGTGAGTCCCCGATCGACATGATCGCTTTTATGTCGTGAATCAGTTTGGTTATCATACATGTCTCCGCTTCATATAGACTAGTATGATTTCATTCTGATATTTTACGATTTCCCATACTTGGTACTGTTGTCTTGACCTCCTTGAAGTGCGTTCATGCCGCAGTAGGTACATCGGCCGTGGATCCTCGCCTTAGGATCTCGGTTCAGCGTTTTAGGAAGCTCCGTTTCTCCGAGGCTTATCTTTTGGTATGTGTTCCCTGAGTTGTAGGTTCTGTACATTCGGGGTATGGCGGCCCTGTCCGCCATAGTTGTTGTAAATCTTAGAGTGCATGCAATCGTTGTGGCGTGGTTTGTAAAAGGGATTAAACTGCTCATTTTGAAAGAGTTGTATTTATTATGTTATTGGAAGGTAACCTGGGTTGGCTTCGCTTTATGTTCATATATCTGTTTCTTGTTTAAGTTTTATTTTCCATGGTTTTCTCTGATGATTAGATCACTAGGGTGCGGGATAAGGCACGATGCTTGCCCGGGCAGGTCGTTACAAAAGTGGTATCGAGCGATTAATCCTCGGAAAGTGTCTGAGACGTGTCTAGTAGAGTCTTGATTATCGATGTGTTGTGCACCACATCTATAATCGTGAGGCCGCAGACATTTAGGATTGGTTTCCATTCTTCTCATTCCGAGATCGTGCCTTAGAGTTGTGTTGTAAGTTGGACCCTCCGACGTATCTCGTTTTACCGCTATGCCTCGCGCAGGCAACCGAGCCCCGAAGGGCAAGACAGCCGAGGAACCGCTAGTGAGATACTGAGGAGTGCGAGCGCAGCCCGCATACACTGAGTTGTGCTTGAGACGGCGGGTTTTGTGACGCCCGGCCCAGAGAGTTGAGCCGCGGCAATGGCCGCCGAGACGCAGATACACGAGCCTCGCCCCACATGCGGCGAGGAGATGGGTTATAAGGAGATGGCGATTCTTTGGCGGTCGTGGCCGATATGAGGATAGGTTGAATCAGTGATTCGATTCGAGCACCGATGGTTCACCCCGAGCAGATAGTTTGAGGCTACGGACTTTACGAGTCAGAGCCGCGAGTTTTATGGGTCGAGGCACGAGGATGATCCGCAGGAGTTCATCCGGCGATTCTGACCGATCACGCGGTGATCAAGGCTTGAGACCGAGTCCATGACCTTTGGTTCGCGACGGCGCGTGATACCGCAATCGATTGGTTTGATTCATGGGAGCTTTCGGGAGAGCATGCCTCCGCAGATGGGATGAGTTTTGGGGCGTTCTCACGCACTTGCCTCGCGGATGAGGAGGCACGGGTACAGATTTTGATGCTTAGACAAAGCGGGCGTGCGGTTCGGGAGTACAATGTGGAGTTCGACTCATCGGCGTGCGTCCCGGGCGTTAGTAGCTAGTATGGAGGATCGAGTGCACCGACATGTTACAGGCTCGATGATTACATGTCGAGGCATGTTCAGAGTAGCTCTTTCACCGGGCATAGACATTGCCCGCACGCAGCTCACGACCGATGCGAGGCACCGGAGGTCGACGGAATGACCAAGATCGCCAAGAGGCGTAACAACAGGTCCTTTGGTGACTTTCGAGGCGGACCGCCTCGGAAAGATACTAGTTTTGTACCTCCGCCCGGTGCAGTGGTCCTCCACAACCTTGAGTATTCGGAGCGGTCGGGGCTCGAGGTTGTGTTTCGAGGAAGTAAGTGTTGGCGAGACGCGGTCACCCTACCTCGGTGTGGTCGATGTGGTAGACCGCATTTCGGAGGTCGTGGTGCCAGGAGCTTGTTATTTTTGCGGCGGCAGGCCATTTTGCGAGGAACTGTCCGGCCAAGGGTAGCACGGATGTTACGACTCACCACGGATCGCTGGGTGGTTCATCGCCCTACGATTATGCGCCTGCAGGCGTGCCTATGATTAGAGTGAGCGGTAGCTTGTGTATATCCTTAACCTCTGAGAGTTTGGTTTGCGCGATATGATGATCTTATTATCGTGTGCTATGCGGATAGCGTTGTGTTGTTTGTAAGTTAGAAAACATGGTTAGTTGGAAGGATAAGTGTGGGGGCGTGGTAAGTGTGAACCTTAGAGTTTTATACGTGGAGACCTTAGAGGCGAGGCCGTCTTGAGTGGAGTGATTTTACGGTTGGTCTTTGCCGATGTACTTGGTATGCGGGAAATATTGTGGGATAATTACATGGGTAGTGTGAGATGGAAGTGGTAGCTTTCATGACGTGAATTAGTAAGATTGTTCGGACGGAACAAGAGTTGGCGCGTTTAGGGGTCGGGTTGAGGGCCATTTGCGGGTCAACCCGCAGCCCATATTGAGGTGGGGTCAGTTCGAGGTGGTCGCCAGTGGTAGGGTCACGAGGGTGCTAGGCCCAAGTTTAGGTAACCATCGTGCGAGTTCGTGGACGTTCAACCAGAATCGGATCGTGAAGGCGGGAATGGCCTTAGAGTAAATTGAAGCTAGTGGGAGCCGTTGTAAGATTAGAAATGATTCCTCGTTGGCTTGGATTTGAGTTTTGCACATGTTATATTCTCGCCATTGGTGGCGTGATCGGTTTGTAAGTATAGTAGTGAAGACTATACCTACACAAGTACGCTTGGAGACTTAGAATGAACATTCGACGAATGTTTCTAAGAGGAAGAATGTTATACCCGTAGTTCCGTGGTATATAGGTGAGGATATGCGTGCGAGATTACGGCGTAAATTTTGGAAAGAAAGAAAGACGTGATTTTTCGACGGAAAAGTTTCCGTTTTGTGAAGAAAAAGGTTCGTTAATGGGGTGGATTCCCAGTTTGGTATTCGGACTTTAGAATATTTGAGAATTATGGAATTTTATTTCCGAAATGGTCACGTGGGGCCCACGTGAAATTCTGGTTTTGTGGGCCCGCTTAGTTTTTGAGATTTTGGCCATTATGGATATTTTCGAGATGAAATATTTTGGGCAGTGGGAGGCGACACGTGTCACCCCTAGTGGCCCTTGCCGAAATTAGCTAGACAAGTGGCAAAGCAGTGGCAAGTCTTGCTAGATATTTTGTGTGGACAAGTGGCTTGTGGGTCCCACCCACACTTGTCCCCAATCTCAACCACACACTTGCCTTCATCCTATCCCTTGGTTGTCCTATATGCACCCTTAGTTGATGAAATCTTCCACACTTAGACATTTGAAGACTTGAAAAACCCTCCTTCTCCCTTGACCTAGAGCTCTCGGTTTTGCCCATTTCTTGAGCAAATTTGTCCAACAATTCTTAAACTCTCAAGTGTTCTTCCCAAGGTGTTAGGAAGATTGTGTACCAAGAGTTGGAAAAGATTTCACACCCCTAGCCTTGAAGGGATGCCTTGGCGAAAGTTGTCATCTTGAAACCCTAAGTGTTCTTCACTTTTTGGAGTTGAATCTTGAAGAGAAGTTGGTTAGGAGCTTCTATGGGTTGCTTGTAGCGGATTGGAACGTAAAGATTTGGAGCTAAGACTTGCTTGGAGCGACTTTAAGAACTTGGATATTTTTGGGCTATTTGAGGTAGTGGAACTTAAACCTCTTTGTGAATTGGTTGTTATACATATATTATAAGTATATTATGGATTATATAATATATGGAGTAAGTTTGGAAGAGTTGGATCTTGTTAACTTGTTAAAAGAAAGGATTGGCCGTTTGCCATTAAAATGGTAAAACGTATCTTACTTGCTAAGAAGCTAATAACAAAGTAACTATAACTTATATTAAGAATGGAAATATAAGTTGGGTGACTAATGAGTAAATTGGATAAGTAAATGGACAAAGTTGCCAAGGACCCCAACTTAAGGATCAGATTTACTTTGGACCGTATTTACTTTGGATGTATTTACATTGACAGTATTTACATTTCATTAAGGGAAGATTTTTCAATCGCGTTAGTTTGGGCGTGTGATCCCTTTTTAATTATTGTATTGTTATGAAGGCGTGATAGTAAACCGTTCGGTTGGCGCGTAATCCCTCTTTTACTTATTGTTGTTATGGGCGTGATAGTAAACCGCGTTACCGTTTGGGCGTGTAATCCCCTTCTTTATGTTGTTTAATTATTACGCCTTATATATATATATGGTATATATATTACGGTTATTCGAGCCTTGGTAAAAGATGGAAAAGTGAGTATAAACGGGGGAAGTGCTGCCGAATTTTCCGTAGATTTTGAGGGCTTTTTATTGGTATAAGTCTTCAATGATAAGAAAGGTTTGATAGGAGTACTATGACCATTTTAGGAGTGGAGTACTACGTGTGGCGTGATCTACTTGGCTTAAGGAGTAGCCGACGGGTTGAAGTACTTGGAGCGTTTTGCTTATTGTCGATAAATCGTCGCGAGGTATGTGAACCTCTTCCTATCTTTTCTAGCATGATTGTTGTGAACTATGTAGTACGGTAGACGTACATGTGCTAAGTGATTTGGTTGGTTTAAAACATAGGGTGTTATAATAGCTTTATGGGAAGTTAGTTATAACGACCTTGTAGTGAAAATGGTTTCTTGATGTTAGAAGTTAAGAGACTTGATCTTATAAGATAAGAGACTTAACTTATTTGTTTTAATATGGATGTTTGTGTGAAACCTCATTCGTGAGTAATGAGTACTTGGTTTTTAAAGGGATAATGTTTCTTGATTTCGGAATCGTAATGTGTATCGACTGCACCATTGCGGCGTTAATAAAGGAAAATGTATTGAATAATGATGTGTTGTATTAAAACCATTAGAAACCTCCATCCGCATAGAAGCTAAGATGAGACAAAATGATATTACATTTTCTAGATCATGGTCAGTAATAAGATCGTTATAAACAAAGAATAAACTACTCACATATATGACATATGTTACTCAATTGTTTTAAAAGAGATTAAGACTATGAGTTATGAAACCTTTCTAAAATAAGTGACTTGAGCATTTGAAAATGAGAAGTTCGAGTAATTGAAACTAGGCAAACGGAACTTAGGAAAAGAATGTTGTTACTTGATTTTGAAAAGGAATGTGGGTTGGTCATTCTAATACTACGGTATAGGGTGACTTTTATAAAAGTAATGGATCTCTTTTAAAAGAACTTAACGATGTAGTACTTTGGGGTTAAAACCGAACTTTGGCATAAAATGAAAGTACTTTGAGTTGTGTGAAACTTGCCTATGCTTGTTGTTGTGAAACTTGCCTATGCTTGTGATGATAGCCTTGTTGTGCAAACGTGGTATTTACGTTACCGCTCTCGATAGAGGCGGTCGACTTATCGAGAACTTACTTGGGCGTCTTTGGCGGTGATGGAGAATTCCACGTATGTTTCCATTTTGATTACCGTCTTGTTGTTGATGTCACATGGACATGTCTACCGACGCAGACCGGGCATGCGGCCACGCGGTCGGGTTGATTACCCGATATATTGTTATTGTGGTTACATGGACATGTCTACACCGAGGTAGAATTCCGGGGGCATGTGGCCATGCGGCAGGGTTGATCACCAGTGTATTATTGTTGATGTCACATGGACGTGTCTACAGGTAGAATTCGGGGCATGTGGCCGTGGGGCATTGGTATTATTGTTGCATCATGGGACATGTATACACCGTCGCATTCCGGGCACGCGGCCGTGATGCGAACATGATTGATGTTGTGGGCGTGAGACCCATAGTTATATTTGAGTGATGACTTGAGGCGCGAGTCCTCCATCGACATGATCGCTTATGTTGTGAATCAGAGTTTGGTTATCATACATGTCTCCGCCATATAGACTAGTATGATTTCATTACGCATTTTTACGATTTCCATACTTGGTACTGTTGTCGACCTCCTTCGGGCTGCGTTATCGCCGCAGTAAGTACATCGGCGTGGATCCTCGCCTTAGGATCTCGTTCAGCGTTTTGGGAAGCTCCGTTTCTCCGAGGCTTATCTTTTGGTATGTGTTCCACGAGTTGTAGGTTCTTGTACATTCGTGGTATGGCGAGCCCTGTCCGTCATAGTTGTTGTAAATCTTAGAGTGCAGAGTAATCTGTTGTGGCGGGGTTTGTAAAAGGGATTAAACTGCTCATTTTGAAAGAGTTGTATTTATTATGTTATTGGAAGTAACAGTTGGGTTGCTTTGCTTATGTTCATATATCTTTCTTGTTTAAGTTTTATTTTCCTGGTTTTCTCGATGATTGTATCACTGGGTGCCGGATAAGGCACGATGCCCAGACCGGGCAGTCGTTCTGACAAAGCGCAGCAGGAGTCGCTAGTGGTACGCAGAGGTTACAGACTCGAGCACGCACTATGCCCGAGGTAGTAGGCGGATCGGAGAGTTCGGCCACGCCGGTATTAGAGGCCGAGGCGGCGAGCTCCAGAGTCGTGCACCGATCCTCCATTCGCGGCCTGGCGCGGATTTAGAGATTATGGAGAGCGGTCGGGCTATTGACTAGCATAGTGGTAGGCGGCGATCGGAGCGAGTAGCTAACCCTGTGAAGCGATTTAAGGATTCGGATTTTCCGAGTTGTAGTCCACCCGAGTTTTATGGTTCGAGATCCGAGGATAATCCTTAAGAGTTCGTTCGGCACTCTGACGGACTATCACAGTGCTTAGGGCCTCGGAGATAGAGTCGGTTGTGTTAGCTTCACCGTTCTGCGATATTGCGTTGAACTGGTTTGAGTCTTGGGAGGCCGCCGAGAGGTGTGAGCTCGTCCCAGCTTTGGGATGAGTTCACTGAGGCCTTTCTTGATCACTTTTGCCTCCCGAAATGAGAGAGCCGTGTTGATAGGTTCTTGTCATTGAGGCAGAATGGGAGGACCATCGTGAATACAACCGAGTTTGACTCGTTGGCGGTATGCACACTATCGTGGTGATATGGCGACAGAGTTCACCGCTATGTGATGGGGCTAGACCATTATATGATTACCGTGCACAGGAGTGGCCCTTCACCCGGCATGGATATTGCAGATGCAGCTTATGCGAGGATAGAGGCGAGAGAGAGAGAGGATCAACTAGACTCGGGCGGCCCAGAGGCTGTGACAACGTGGTTCCAGGCGGTCGCGAGGCTGACAGCCTCTCAGCAATAGGTCCACATTTCAGCCGACGCAGTGCTCCTTCCCGATCTTCCGTCGTAGGTTTTGTCAGCCGATATTCGGGAGCAGGCAGTGGCCTGGTCGCAGTTCACAGATGTCCGAGGATAAGAGCTGCCGAAGCCACCTTTGCCCCTGGTGTGGTCACCGTAGATTCCATTTTGGGAGTGTCGCACTACTGACAACTTATCTACAAGGACAAGGTTTTTTTGAGAGAGACCGTCCACCGTGACGGTGGGATAGCACACCATCGGATCGGGCATGTTCTTCGCTTTCAATAGCTAGGCAGGTTCACACCGCAAAGTGCGCGACAGTGCCGGCCGTGGTGGAGGTTCCATTTAGCAAATTTTGAACCGCCAATATGATTTCAGGTATATTTTTGACCCCTTTAGAAACTTGTATGCATGATAAAGTTGTTATATGTTTAAGTGTCATGAACAGATTATATTGAGACTATGTATATGCTAGAAGGGGTTGGAAGTACGAAAAGATAATCCCTTTTGGGCTTGTGATGGACGGATATGCGTGTGCGAGGTATTAGGGCCATAAGTGGCATAATTAGGTTTCATTAAGTGTAGTTGTATGAGATTATGCCGAGAAATGATAAAGTGAACTCCGAAAGAACATTCGAGGACGAATGTTTCTAAGGGGGGAAAAATGTTACACCCCATATTTACAGGACATGTTTTAAGAACGTACGTGATAATCCCAAATGTTAAGATTAGAGACTTGTAAAAATTTATCGGAATTATGGAATTGTCAGAAAACGAAATATTGTGATGAATGGGAGGGCGACACGTGTCACCCCCCCCCCCCTTAAGTGAGCTTGGGCGAATTGGACATGGCCAAAATGGTCATTGACCATAAATTTAAGATGACAATTCTTGCAAGTAGTGAGCTTGATATATTTGACTTAGTCAATGGGACCACTTAGTTGATATTTAAAAGTGATGCATCCAAACCACCCATTTGTTATAATCTTGACCCTCCATTATGCTATATATACATACTAGTAGCAAGACAAGGGTTCTACACTTAGAAAATTTTCATGAAAACTTGTTCTTGTTCTTAGGTGCTCTCGGGTTGGGTTCTTCCAAGAAAGAAAAAAAATTTGTTTGTTGTTCTTTAAGCTCCACACTTTAAACCAAGGTTCATACGGGTATTGTAAGGGTATCTCAATAGAAAGATCCCGGAAAAATAACGTTTTCGTATTAGTCGCAAGGTGAAAACCTAGTTGCTATCCTAGGTTTTGATTGAAAGATTAAAAGAAAGTGGTTTGTGATATTCTAAGGGTCTCAAGTGGCGGATTGAAGTGTCTAGAAGAGGCTCTAAGTTGCTAAGGAGCGACTTCGGATTTGAAGTTGGACAAAGACTCGTTGAGGTAATAATCTTGTCTCTTAAAGTGTTACAAGATTATATATTG
Organism: Przewalskia tangutica; assembly: GCA_029844215.1. Lineage (NCBI taxonomy): Eukaryota > Viridiplantae > Streptophyta > Magnoliopsida > Solanales > Solanaceae > Przewalskia > Przewalskia tangutica. The sequence continues at coordinate 79,947,775 of CM056720.1, read as the reverse complement.
TTGTTAGCCTTACATGTTTGCTAGCATGAAGTATATGTGTTGAAGTTTCATAAGTGTTATGGATTGTTGTAGCCTAAAAACCGAAATGTCATATAAGCCTTTTGAAGATTGAATTACAATTTGGTCGTTAATTAAAATCGTCGCATGTTACTTACTTGAAGATTATAGTAGTTATAATCGATTGCGACTTGATGCCATGTTATGCTAACAATTTGGATTGAAAAGGAAATTGGATAAGAATTGGTGTTGTTGTATCTCAAGTTTCCGGAATTTCACTTGTAGTTGTATTAGTTTGATATCAATTGTGGGGCGGAATTTTACACGTCTAGTAGGCGTGTAATCCCCTATTGATTAATTGCATCGTTGGGCCTTAAATGTGGCGTGTTTGGTTATTGAATTCGGCCTTGAAAAAGGTGGCAAAGTATGTAGAAACAAAGGAGGTGTTGTCCGATTTTCTGTAGAATTTAGTGACTTAGCACTTAAAATATTCTACGTTTGAAGTAAGAGGTTAATGGACGTATTGTGGCCATTATAGGTTGAAGTACTAAGTATAGAGTATTCTACTTGGAGGATGGAATAGCTATCAAGGTTGAAGTACTTTGGAGCATTTTGCTACTTGTCGATAATCGTCGCGAGGTATGTGAACCTCTTCCTTCCTTTGGCATGATTCTATGTATGGAATATACATGTGGTATTATTTCATGTTTCCTTCTACTCTTAGAAGTTAAGAGGCATGTGTGTGATTTACTCTATGTAAAGGTTATGTCAAAGTTATCCTAAGTACTTACCGAGTCTTATGGGGGATGTTGGTAAGAGTCGTTAGGAGGTACTTTGGAGCCAAGTTGACTTGGCTAATTTATGGCACGAATGAGAATAAGTATCGAACAAGCCATTGCAACGTTAATAAAGGAAAATGTAATGACAATTGATAATATTAAAATGAGTAGAATTCTCCATCTGCATAGAAGCTAAGATAAGACAAAATTGTATTACATTTTCTAGATCATGGCTGCTTTAATAAGATCGTTATAAACAAGTATAATGTACTCTCACACATAAGGCATATGTACTTAATTTAAAGAATTTACATTATGAAGTTTTAAGATTATGAACCTTAAACTCTTAAAGGGTTGAGAGACTTTATTTTTCAAGTAATAGAACTTGATTCTTAAAGGAAGAAATGACATAATTTAAGGGAAGTAACTTGTTTTTAAAAGATGTAAGTTACTTGAGATATAAGGTTAAGAAACTTGATTTCTAAAAGTTAAGAGACTTAAAGTATTTTGAAAGTTAAGAAATTGATTTGAAAGTATAAGTCTCTTGGTTGAAAAATGAATGAATTTGTCTAAAACTATAAAGAGTTATAACGACTTTATGGGAAGTTGGTTATAACGGCTTTATGGACGGTTAAGAGAATGGTTTCCTCTAATAATGTAAAAAAAGGAGTAACTTGAAATAAGGAAGGGCAATTTGATTTTAAGGTATCACTTGCTTAAAGCTTTAAAGTAAGGGTCACTTGATTTAGAAAGTAGAAATGTATTTCTAAAAGTATCTTGACTTATGTGAAATGTACATGACCTCGATACTACGGGTGTTAGTATCTTGGGGTTTTATATGATAAGGAATCTTTTGAAAAGAATGGAAGTACGTAGTACTTGGGGTTAAATTCCCGGATTTTTATGTGAAACGAAAAGTGCCTTGAGTATGTAAAAGTGAAAGTCTAAAGATTTAAGGAACTTGCCTATGCTTGCTTGTGATAGCCTTGATTGCAAGTATTATATGTTTACTTTGCCGTGACTCTCTGTTGGAGGGCCGGCTGACTTGTTGTGAATTTATTGGGCGTACCAGCAGTGACGGAGGATTCCACGGGTATGTTTTCATTGTAGTTGATATTGGCCATGCTTATACGATGAGGGATTCCAGGGCATGCGACCAGGAGGCGGGTTAGATTCCCGGATGTGTTTTATTACCCATGGCCATGCTTATTCGATGAGGGATTCCGGGGCATGCGACCATGTTATATTTTACTCCATGGGCTAGCTCCCCATGAAGATATGTACCCACGATGAGGGATGTCGGGGGCATGTTATATTATTACTCCATGGGCTAGCTCCCCATGAAGACCTGTACCCACGATGAGGGATTCCGGGGGCACGTTATGGCCATGCTTATACGATGAGGGATTCCGGGGCATGCGGCCACGTTGTATATATATATATATATATATATATGTTGTATGTGTGTACGCCGACAGTAAGGTAGGATGCCACGGGCGCGTCACATGGTTATATGTTACCCTACGATCGCCGGTGATGGGGATTCCAGGCAGGGGTATAGATATATATATGTGTTGTATGTGTGTACGCCGACAGTGAGGTAGGATGCCATGGGCGCGTCACATGGTTATGTTATTCACTTATAAATGCGACGATGATGGGAGATTCCACGCACGCTTTGATATTTGAGGGCTTTTGTCAGTAGCCCCGTGACTATTGTTCGTGTTGAAATAGTCTTTAAAGGTAAACCGACTTTCATTACTTTCATTTTTGGTAAGGCACGATTATCGTTATTTTGGTTATCATACATGTCTCAAGCTTTTTATAGTATTATGATTTCATTCTGATATTTCGATTTCACATACTTGATACATATTTAGATCGACCTCCCGGGGATGCGTTCATGCCGCAGGTTGAGGTACATAGCTTGTTGATCCACGCTCTTGGGTCACTGTTCAGTTCTTGGAAATCTCCATTTCTCCGGAGGCTTTATCTTTTGGTACGGTTCCCCTGAGGTTGTAGATTCATGTATATTCAGGGGTATGGCGGGGCCCGCCATACGATTGTTATGTTAAAACTCTTAGAGTGCAGTAGTCACATATGTGGGTCGCTTGTTAAGGTAAAGAGGCAAGCCCTTGATTTGTATATGTATGTCCACGAAGGTAGCCCTATCGGCTAACCTGTTGTTTTATTTCTGTTGTTTTATTTTATAAGTTTCATGTATGTTCCGCTGATTATCTCTGATGTATACTGTAGAAGTGCCCATGTGGCACCGATCGCGAGCATGATCGGTCGTGACAGGTTGGAAGCAAGAAAATGCATGTGGTTGTTGTTAGAATGTTGGTCGATTCTTGGCTATTTTTCATTACTTGGATTCGTTGGTTATTGTTGTTGTTATCACCACTTGCTACATGTTGTTAGATGAAGGAAATCTTGTTATGGAAAGTATAAACTGCTTATATGAAAGTGTTGTAACGAATTGGATTATAAAGAGTCGTGAAAAAGGGCCTTGGTTTGAAGTCTTGTTGTGGCCGAGAACTTCATATAAATTGTTGGATATTGTCGTGCTGTTTTAAGGGCTATTTTATGCGTGTATATTCTGAAAATTTAGTCATTGTTTAGGCATGTTTAGATGTGGTAATTGCTAACGTATTTCCTAAAGGAACGAGGGTGTAGAAAGGTGTAGAAAGGCTTCATATCTTACCCTCATTGTTGTTGGAATATGGACTGTTTTCGTGGACTATTTTAGTAAGGATTAAGGGGCTATTTTACGTGAGAAATAGGTGTGTGAATCACCTTAGTTAACTGTTTAGTTGTGCCCTTAATTGGTACTCGGTTATTGGTGTATTTGGCATTGTTTGTAAGTTCTGGATGGGAGCATTTATAGGAAGTCTTTGCCTGATTTTTATATGAAAAGAGAACTCTTACTTGGTATATGTCTTATACTAGTAAGCATGAAGTTGATAGACGTATTATTGTTGTTATAGGTTGAAGTACATTGAGACGTATTCTACTTATCGTGTGGGTATAGCCGATAAGGTATGTGGAACTATCTTTTTTTTTTCTAGCATGATTCTTTTTATAAAATGAATGTACGGTGAACGTACATAGTACTTTTGGGTTCAAGTCCCTAATATTACATGATATGATTCTTTTTATAAAATGAATAGTACTTTTGGGTTCAAGTCCCTAATAATATATGATATGATTCTTTTTATAAAATGAATGTACGGTGAACGTACATAGTACTTTTGGGTTCGAGTCCCTAATATTACATGATAAGATAGTGCCTTGATTTTTCTAAAATGAAAGTTCATTCTATTTATTCTAATGAGAGTCAAAGATGATTTAAAATGCATATGGTTGCTCATGATAGCTATTCGTGCAAGTGTTATTATTCCATTTCACTGAGTTCTATAATGGGCCGACAATGTTTATATATATATATATATGATTCCACGGACAAGATCCGTGATGCGAGTATAGATATTCATGCGGGTATAAATACTCATGCAGGTTCGATTCCCACGAATAGTATATGTATATGATTCCACGGACAAGATCTGTGATGTGAGTATAGATACTCATGCGGGTATAAAGACCCATGCGGGTTCGATTCCCATGAATAAGATATGCATAATGATTATATGGGCAGGTGTCCCTGATTTTGACATGACTTTCATATTTGAAAAGATCTGATTGATTTTATATTTTTAAAAGGCACGATTGACTCTCATTTTATAAAGAAATGCGATTGGTACAAAGGGTACGATGTCTGATGGTACAATAGTACAGTGATACTTGATACAAGGTACAGTTGACTCTTATTTTATATGGCACGGTTGGATCTGATATTTGATTTTCATACTTGTCCCTGTCATCTTTTGGCCAGTTATGATCTTATTTACTGTACTTTATGTTTACATACTCGGTACATTATTGTACTGACCCCCTTCTCTGGGGGGCTGCGTTCATGCCCGCAGGTATAGATACATAGTTTGGTGATCCTCGAGCTTAGGATCCCTGCTCAACGTTTTGGGATAGCTCCGATGTTCTGGAGCCTAGTCATTTTGGTACATGTCTTCCATTATGACTTATGTATATTCAGGGGTACGGAGGGGCCTTGTCCCGTCATAGTTATTATATACTCTTAGAGGTCTGTAGTCATGTGTGGGTTGAACATGTATAGTTGTAGTTCATTTCGGATTTGTGTATACAATGGCAGCTTTATCGGCTTGCCTATTTTATTATATGAACATTCTGGGGACAGGATCCCTTTGTTTTGAGATTATGAGTTTTCATTAGCTTCCGCTGGTCATATGTGATGTGTGGGTATAAGGGTGCCCAGGTAGGGCACTAGTCGTGGCCCGTCGGCTCGGGTCGTGAAAAAAATGGTATCAGAGCAGTTAGTCCTTGGAATGTCTACAGACCGTGTGCAGTAGAGTCTTGGTTATCGGTGTGTTGTGCACCACACCCATAAACATGAGGCTACAGTACATTTAGGATTGGTTTCTATTTTCCTTACTCTAAGATCATGCGATAGAGCTGTGTTGTTAGGGTAGTCCCTCCCTAACGTAGTGGTTGCAGCTATGCCTCCAAAGAAAGAGACAGCGGCCCAGAAGGGGAATATATAGACCTTGTATACAGGTTGGTAAAAATTGTTGTACAGTTGGTATGATAATGATGTACATCTATACAGACATATTTATTAGGGCCATATGGGTGTTGCCTGAAATGATTATGGGTTATCATGAGTTGGTTAAACTTTGATAATGTCTTGGAAGGTATGAAACCGTGTAATGAATCCACATCAAGGCTTTATATATGTGCTAATTTGGAACACCTAGGAGGTGATGAGTTGTCTGAGATTGGGATGAACTCTTAAAAGATCATGTTAAATTGACTTAATGTCATACCATGTTGTTAGATTAAGCTATGTTGTATGCTTAAGTGATAAGCGCGAATAATATTTGTATGGAGTAAATAGGGTTGTATGGTTAAGACAACATGATTTTGAGATTATGAGGAGCTATCTTACCCGTATACGGGAAGTGATAATGTAAGTTTTGGACAGGGAATATTTGAGGATCTTAGTGTTACACCCCGTAGTTCCAGAGTATGTATAAAAGGACGTACGTACGAGAATACGACATTAAAATTGGAAAGGAAGAAAGATGTGATTTTTCGACGGAAAAGTTTCCGGATTTTGTGAAGGAAAAAAGTTCGTTAATGGGAATTGGATTCCCAGATTTGGTATTCGGACTTTTTGGAATATTTGAGAATTATGGAATTTTATTTACGGTTTTGTGGGGCCCACTTTATTTTCGGATTTTTGGCATTACAGATATTTTCGGAAGATGAAATATTTTGGACGAGTAGAGGGGCGACACGTGTCACCCCCATATGGCCCTATGGCCGATTTGGAGTGCCACTTGGCATGTGGGGCGTTTTTGTGGTGGAAAAGTGGCTAGCCACTTGTCCAAATTTTGTGGTGGACATGTGGTTGGTAGAACCCACACACACATGTCCCCAATATACACCACACACTTGCCTAGATCTTGGCCCTTGATTTATCTATAAATACCCCTTGTGTGCAAGACTTATTCTTCATCCACTTAAGAGTTTCCAAGGCAAAAATTCTCCCTCCCCCCTTAAGTTGTTCTCGTCCAAACACCCCCCCCCCCTTTGTGTAGAAAATTCTTCAAGTGTTGGTATAGTCCCAAATACCTTAGCCTTGTATCCCTAGTAGTATTCTAAAGATATCCCAAAATAAGAGCCCGGAAATACTACTTTATTCCAATAGTCGCAAAGTGAAACCCTAGGAAAAATCTTCATAATTGGTTGAAGTGTTAAGAGAAGTTGTTTAGAAACTTCTAAGGGTTGCTTGGAGCGGGTTGGAGCGTAAGGAAGTGGAGCTAAACGTTGCTCAGGATCGACTTATAATCTTGGATAATTTTGGGCTTATCGAGGTAATGATCTTAGTCCTTCTATTGTAATTGGATATTACATGTTGTAGTAGTATAAATTTGAGTATAAGATATATTGGATGGATGATTAAAAAGAATTGAACTGTATTTACATCGGACTGTATTTACAGTAGACTTGTAGTATTATTGTGGGGCAAAATTGTACACGTGCCGTTAGGCGTGTAACCCTCGAGTTGTTGGCTTGGTAGCGGGCCTTGATAGAGGAGGAGATTTATGTGGTTACGGGGGGGAGGTGCTGCCGAATTTTCCGTAGAATAAGGAACCTTGTACTTAGAAATATTCTACGAAGGGATCTAGAAGTTAATAACCGTTTTATGGCCATTGTAGGTTGAAGTACTACGAGTAGCGTATTCTACTTGAAGGGTGGAAAAGGCTAGCAGGGTTATAGTACTTGGAGCATTTTGCTTATTGTCGATAATCGTCGCGAGGTATGTGAACCTCTTCCTATCCTTTCTAGCATGATATTTGTGAAATATATATAGTGCGGTAGACGCACGTGTGTTTAAAGGAATTTGATTTTCCTTTTGTGTCCTTGACTTGATTCCAAAGTTAAGTGACTTGTTATGAAATATTAAGGACTTGAATTATGTTAAAAAGTTGTAAAACCTCACTCATGAGTAATGGGTGTGTGGTCTTTTAAAGAATAAAGTTATCTTGATTTCGAAAATAAGAATAGTTGTCCTTGGTTGGTTTAAAACATAAAGTGTTATAATAGCTTTATGGGAAGTTATTTATAACGACTTTATGAAAACAAAAGAATGGTTTTATCATTGGATTTAAAATGATAACTTGACATTTAAAAGTTGGAGGTTGGTTTCCTTAAAAGATATGATTTAAAGATTAAGATCCTGATTTTTGAAAGTAAAGAGACTTGACTTATAAACAACTACTTGATTTAAAGGTATAGGTTACTTGTTTTTAAAAGAGTAAGACACTTGGTTTAAAAAGTATATTGCTACTTGACTTTAAAAAGGAAAAAGTGTCTTTGTTTTAAAGGAAGACATGGTTTTGTCTTAAAATGGTTTAAAAAGGAAGGTATGGAAATTGTTTTGGTTTACTTAAAAGATAGTTACTCTATTTTGATACTACGGGTATCGTGTGACTTTTGTGTGAGTAACTTGACTATGTTGGCTTGTGATAGCCTTGTAATACTTTCTTGTTGGTTTGATAAGTAAACATGTTATGATGCTACGTGTGTTAGTGTCTCGTGACGTTTGTGTAAGGGGGTTTTCTTGTTGTGCTTATGTTGTTTAACGATAAGCAGTTATGCTGATATTATATCACTTATCCCCCTGACTTGTTATGCCGAGGTTAGCGCCGATGCGAGAATACCTCATGCGCGGTGCATGTGACCTATGCGAGTCGCGGGAGTTCAGGATGATCACTCGGGTGTGTTACGCCGATGCGAGAATACCTCACGCGTCAGTGTGACTATGCGGTGCGGGAGTCGTGTTGATCCGAGGGTTAGCTACCCCGATCGGAGATTACCTCATGCGGACCTAGGTGGTCTATGCGGACTGCGGAAGTTCCAGGATTAGGCTCGCATAATGATACTATGGGCGATTGGCCTTGCTTCGATCATTAGCGGCCTAGAAAAGACCAGTTACGTTATACCTATTTTTGCTCTTGTTATGTTGTGGCACTATGTGCGGTTGAATTGGTTGTTCGTACGTATTTGTAATTGGTTTTAAAATGTTATGATTTTATTTCAGTACTTTACAGTTTCACATACTTGGTACCTGTTGTACTGACCTCCTTCGGGGGGCTGCGTTCATGCCGCAGGTAGAGGTACACCAGTCGTCGATCCTCGCTCATAGGATCACAGTTCAGCATTTTGGGAAGCTCCGTTTCTCCGGAGGCTTATCTTTTGGTATAGTCCCCTGTCGTTGTAGGTACTTACATTCAGGGGTATGGCGGGGCCCTGTCCCGTCGTAGTTATGGTTATATTCTTAGAGGTCCAGTAATGCTTGTGGCGAGTTTGTAAAAGGATGTAATGCTCGTGTTTAATCATTTATATATATATGCAGAAGGTGACCGCTTTGGTTAGCCTATTTGTCTTATTATATATCTTGTTTCATGTGTAAGTTTTTATTTCCACTGATTTTCTCTGATGTTGTATCACTAGGGTGCCCGGTAAGACACGATCCACGGGCAGGCTCGTCGTGACAAAAGTGGTATCGAGCGATTAATCCTCGGAAAGTGTCTGACGTATCTAGTAGAGTCTTGATTATCGGTGTGTTGTGCACCACACCTATAATCGGAGGTCGCAGGATATTTAGGATTGGTTTCCATTCTTCTCACTCGAGATCGTGCCTTAGAGATATGTTATAAGTTGGACTCCTCGCGTATTCGTATGTGCTAGTTATGCCTCTACGCAGGCAACAGAGCCGGAAGGCAAGACATCGAGGAGGCTGCGAGTAGAATACAGAGGGTTACGGGGCACGTGCCTAGTCATTACGAGATAGTGCTTCATTCGGTGTTCTGCGACCGCTAGCCCGAGAGAGTTTAGAGCGTGCGGTAGCTCACGAGACCACGATACCTGAGCCTCTAGTCCCACGGCCAGGAGCCGAGGATATGGTTACAAGGAGATGGCCCAGTTACTAGCTAGGCTTGTAGCGAGGCATGATGACAGACGAGAGTCAGAGGTTCCAGCAGTACCAGTAGTTCACCCTAGATCCGATAGTTTGAGACTTCGGGACTTCTTGAGTTGCAGTCCACCGGAGTTATATGGATCAAGAACTGAGGAAGATCCTCAGGAGTTTATTCGACAGTTGCAGTGGATCATGAAAGGGATCAAGACCTTAGAGGCATTTCCTACATACTTCTTGCCCTCGCGGATGAGGAGAGCTCGGGCAGATAGGTTTTTGATGTTGAGGCAAAACGGGCGGACGGTTCGGGAATACAGTATAGAGTTTGACTCATTGGCTCGTTATGTCCCCGCTTTAGTGGCAGACATGGAGGATAGAGTGCACCGATAGGTCACAGGACTTGATGATTATCTAGCAGAGAGTTGTACAGGAGTAGCTCTTCAGCCGGGCATGGACATTGCATGTATTACAGGCTTATGCACAGGGGATTGAGGAACGTAGAGATCGACGAATTAACCAAGATCGGCGAGAAGAGGCGAGCAATGGTCGCTTTGGTAACTTCGGCGGACCTTACCGGTGATCGGTTATGCGCCTCCGCCCGATCTGAGTGGTCCTCCACGAGCTTGAGGCGTTGGGTATGCAGGAGTTGGTGAGCTCGTGGTTTCTGGTTCACATATTTACATAGGTTCTAGCCAGCCAGATTCAGTTTTCCCTGTGTTCACTATGTGGTAGGCGTCATCCCGGCGAATGTCGTCTTTTTACTGGTGCTTGTTTTACCAGCGGCCGTCAGGGCCATGTGATGAGAGGATGTCTTAGTAGGAGGCATATAGGTGGAATGACTTAGCCTACCAAGTCAGTTGCGGATTCATTGGTTCGGAGATGAAGGGGTGTTAGCCAGAGGAGGCCACCCCCACCTCGGTATGGCCGTTGTGGTAGGTGTTCTTATGGGGAGTGTCGTACTACTTAGATAGCTTGTTAGGCTTGCGGCCAGCAGGGCCATTTTGCGAGAAATTGTCCGACCAGAGGTGGCGCGGATGTTACGACTCGACGCCGGGATCGGTGGGTGGTTCATCACCTTCGTAGTTATGCGCCCAGAGCGGGATTTGATTAGAGCGACAAAGGAAAGTGAGGCGATGAGTTACAGAGATATCTTGACCACTTAGAGACTTGTTTATGTCGTTATGGTAGATGCATGTGGAGTACTATGTGCGGATAACATGGTGTTAGGTGTGGATTAGAAAACATGGGTAGTTGAATAGGGTAAGTCTGGGGACGAGAAAATTTTGAGCCATAGAATACAGATAACCATGGAGACCTTAGATGCAAGGCCATCTTGAGTAAAGGATTGTACGTTTGATCGTTGTCAGGGTACATTGTATACGTGGAGTATTTTCAGGTGATAAGTCCATGAGTGGTGTGAAAGGGAAGTGGGTAGATGGGCTTAGAAGACCATTAGGTTCTCATGACTTGAATAGTGAGATTGTTCCGGATCGGGGAACGAGAGTTTAGTACGAAGTGGGTCGGGTTGAGGCCATATCGCGAGTCAACCCGCAGCTCGGAATGTGGTGGGGGTCAGTTTGAGGTGGTCCCGCTAGATGATAGGGTCACGAGGGTGTTAGGCCCAAGTTTAGGTAACCATCGTACGATTTTGTGGATGCGTTCGACCAGTAGTAGGGCCGATGGGGCCAGCCCATCTTGTCTTTTAGTCAGGACTGTTTACTCGGCGGAGGGTTATGCGAGATGTTATGTATCAGGGAGGTTGTAAGGCTGCACGGGATTCTTACTTTTTATGACAGGCAGTGGAGCCCAGTTTTCGGCTATTTCTTTTGTTTCTGGAGGTTTTACCAGACGGGGTTAGGAACTCAGGTGAGTCTCAGTATTGCATTCACCCTCGGGCCGACGGACAAACAACGCGTTTTATCCAGACATTTGAGGATAGGTTACGGGCCGGTGTTTTGATTTCAGGGGTAGCTGTGAGGATTATGTGCCTCTTGTTGAGTGGGTATTATACTAGCTACCATTTCAGTATTCAGATGGCGCCTTGTGAAGCCCTGTATGGGCGGAAGTGTAGATTGTCGGTCGATTGGTTCGATGTTGGCAAGGTTCAGATAATTGGTCCATACTTGATTCAGCAGGATGTGGATAAGGTGAAGTTTATCCAGAAGAGGTTATTAGCAGCTCGGAGTCAACAGAAGTCGTGCGGTTAATCGACGTCGACACTTGGAGTTCAGGTTGACAGTGGGTCTTCTTGAAGGTACCACCCAGGAAGGGTGTGACGAGTTTTGGAAAGCAGGGGAAACTTAGCCCGAGGTACTTTGGGCCTTTTCAGATCGTTTGTAGTATAGGCCAGGTTGCCTATAAGTTAGCACTGCCGTCCGACTTAGGAGGCAGTACGTCCGGTCTTCCATGTTGCTATGTTTCGGAAGAGTATCAGAGATCCATCCAGAGTGTTCCCAGTTAATGATGACCAAGTTGGAGATAGTAACCCCGAGATTTTGAGAACTAAAGAAATGACAGAAATATGGTACGTATATTAGGAAGAGTTCGAGTGTACGAGGAGGGTACGACAAGTAAGAAAAGAGGCGAAGATGTGTTAAGAAGATGGAAGTGTCCTTTTTATAAAGTAAAGAGGTGAAGAAAGTATCCTTTGCACCATGGGTGGGGCTAATAGTATTGTTATACGCTTTAGAGATGATTCTTCGTTGGCTCGGATGTGCGTTTTTGCGCATATAGTGTATTATGGCCATGTGCGGCATAATTGGTTTCGTAAGTATAGTAGGGAAGACTATACCGGCACAGGTATGTTTTGGAGACTTAGAAGGAACATTCGGGATGAATGTTTCTAAGGGGGGAAGAATGTTACACCCCGTAGTTCCAGAGTATGTATATAAGGACGTACGTACGAGAATACGACATTAAAATTGGAAAGGAAGAAAGATGTGATTTTTTGACGGAAAAGTTTCCGGATTTTGTGAAGGAAAAAGGTTCGTTAATGGGAATTGGATTCCCAGATTTGGTATTCGGACTTTTTGGAATATTAGAGAATTATGGAATTTTATTTACGGTTTTGTGGGGACCACTTTATTTTCGGATTTTTGGCATTACGGATAATTTCGGAAGATGAAATATTTTGGACGAGTAGGGGGGCGACAAGTGTCACCCCCATGTGGCCCTATGGCCGATTTGGAGTGCCACTTGGCATGTGGGGCGTTTTTGTGGTGGACAAGTGGCTAGCCACTTGTCCAAATTTTGTGGTGGACATGTGGTTGGTAGAACCCACACACACATGTCCCCAATCTACACCACACACTTGCCTAGATCTTGGCCCTTGATTTATCTATAAATACCCCTTGTGTGCAAGACTTATTCTTCATCCACTTAAGAGTTTCCAAGGCAAAAATTCTCCCTCCCCCCTTAAGTTGTTCTCGTCCAAACACCCCCCCCCCCTTTGTGTAGAAAATTCTTCAAGTGTTGGTATAGTCCCAAATACCTTAGCCTTGTATCCCTAGTAGTATTCTAAAGATATCCCAACATAAGAGCCCGGAAATACTACTTTATTCCAATAGTCGCAAAGTGAAACCCTAGGAAAAATCTTCATAATTGGTTGAAGTGTTAAGAGAAGTTGTTTAGAAACTTCTAAGGGTTGCTTGGAGCGGGTTGGAGCGTAAGGAAGTGGAGCTCAACGTTGCTCAGGATCGAGTTATAATCTTGGATAATTTTGGGCTTATCGAGGTAATGATCTTAGTCCTTCTATTGTAATTGGATATTACATGTTGTAGTAGTATAGATTTGAGTATAAGATATATTGGATGGATGATTAAAAAGAATTGAACTGTATTTACATCGGACTGTATTTACAGTAGACTTGTAGTATTATTGTGGGGCAAAATTGTACACGTCCGGTTAGACGTGTAACCCCCTTGGAGTTGTTGGCTTGGTAGCGGGCCTTGATAGAGGAGGAGATTTATGTGGTTATGGGGAGGTCTTTGAATTGTCCGTAGAATAAGGAACCTTGTACTTAGAAATATTCTACGAAGGGATCTAGAAGTTAATAACCGTTTTATGGCCATTATAGGTTGAAGTACTACGAGTAGCGTATTCTACTTGAAGGGTGGAAAAGGCTAGCAGGGTTATAGTACTTGGAGCATTTTGCTTATTGTCGATAATCGTCGCGAGGTATGTGAACCTCTTCCTATCCTTTCTAGCATGATATTTGTGAAATATATATAGTGCGGTAGACGCACGTGTGTTTAAAGGAATTTGATTTTCCTTTTGTGTCCTTGACTTGATTCCAAAGTTAAGTGACTTGTTATGAAATATTAAGGACTTGAATTATGTTAAAAAGCTGTAAAACCTCACTCATGAGTAATGGGTGTGTGGTCTTTTAAAGAATAAAGTTATCTTAATTTCGAAAATAAGAATAGTTATCCTTGGTTGGAGGTTGGTTTCCTTAAAAGATATGATTTAAAGATTAAGAGCCTGATTTTTGAAAGTAAAGAGACTTGACTTATAAAGAACTTGATTTTGGGAAAGGAGAAGTAACTTGATTTAAAGGTATAGGTTACTTGTTTTTAAAAGAGTAAGACACTTGGTTTAAAAAGTATATTGCTACTTGACTTTAAAAAGGAAAAAGTGTCTTTGTTTTAAAGGAAGGCATAGTTTTGTCTTAAAATGGTTTAAAAAGGAAGGTATGGAAATTGTTTTGGTTTACTTAAAAGATAGTTACTCTATTTTGATACTATGGGTATCGTGTGACTTTTGTGTGAGTAACTTGACTATGTTGGCTTGTGATAGCCTTGTAATACTTTCTTGTTGGTTTGATAAGTTAACTTGTTTTGATGCTTCGTGTGTTTGTGTCTCGTGAAGTTTGTGTATGGGGGTTTTCTTTTTGTGCTTATGTTGTTTAACGATAGCGGTTATCCGATATTATATCACTTACCCCCGACTTGTTATGCCGAGGTTAGCGCCCCGTCACGAGAATACCTCACGCGGTGCATGTGACCTATGCGGAGCGGGAGTTCGGGATGATCACTCCAGTGTGTTCTGCCGGCGAGAATACCTCACGCGATGCAGTGTGACTATCAGATCGCGGAGTCCAGGTTGATGTCGAGGGTTAGCTACCCCCGATGCGAGGAATACCTCATGCGGACCTAGGTGGTATATGCGGACTACGGAAGTTCCAGGATTAGGCTCGCATAATGATTCTATGGGCGATTGGCCTTGCTTCGATCATTAGCGGCCTAGAAAAGACCAGTTACGTTATACCTATTTTTGCTCTTATTATGTTGTGGCACTATGTGCGGTTAAATTGGTTGTTCGTACGTATTTGTAATTGGTTTTAAAATGTTATGATTTTATTTCAGTACTTTACAGTTTCACATACTTGGTACCTGTTGTACTGACCTCCTTCGGGGGGCTGCGTTCATGCCGCGGTAGAGTACACGATCGTCGATCCTCGCTCATAGGATCACGATTCGTTTTGGGAAGCTCCGTTTCTCGGAGGCTTATCTTTTAGTATAGTCCGCCGTTGTAGGTACTTACATTCGTGGTATGGCGAAGCCTGTCGTCGTAGTTATGGTTATATTCTTAGAGGTATGCTTTATTTGTGGCGGGGTTTGTAAAGGGATGTAAGCTCGAGTTTAATCATTTATATATATATGCAGAAAGGTGACCGTTTTGGTTAGCCTATTTTTCTTATTGTATATCTTGTTTCATGTGTAAGTTTTTTTATTTCCGCTGATTTTCTCTGATGTTGTATCACTAGGGTGCCCGGGGTAAGGCACCAGTCACGGGCCCGGGGTCGGGTCGTGACACTTAGAATATTGGATGATCGTTGAGACCTTAGAAATACAAGGCCTTCTTAAGTAAAATATTTTATGTGTGATATTGATTAAGGTACATAGTATACGTGAAGTATATTAGTTGTGATGATTCCTTGGGTTGAGTATAAGCCACTTGTGTGGTTAAAAAGTTGGAGTTATTATTGAAACTAGAAATAATATTTTTGAAGGATTTTATGTTAAGCATCATTTGGAGGTACTTGGAGTTGGTTTAGTGTGGCAACCATGTCCACGACATTCCGAAGCATCTCAAGTGGATGCGCGAAGTAAGAATAATATAAGTATAAGTGGTACAGATGAAAAACAGAGGTGCAGAAAAGTATCCCACAGCTTGAAAAGAAAAACAAGGAGATGTGTGATTATGATATTCAATATAAAGGACTAAAAGGGCTATATTGCGTATTATTAAGAATTACATGTATCAAGGTTAGTAAGCTAAGGTATGCTATAGATATTGGATTGAAAAGGCCCTCAGTTTCGGCTATGTGGTACAACATGTTACAATTCTACATAACTTTGGGATAACAATGGTTTGTTAGGGGTAATTGAGAACGACACTATGGAACAATCGAAGAAGTGTTGTAAGAATATGAAAGTAGTTAATAGGTATGAATGGAACTGTATGATCGAGTATCAAGGTACAAATATTTTTGTTTATTAATGAGTAGAATAAAGGATTACGACAAGAATGATAAAGGTGGATGAAATTATAGTTATGCAGATTTCATAAGATATGATTACTCCAGAACATTGTAAGGACCAACAGTAGAGGAAAGACGGTAAGAATACTTCGGCCAAAGGCGACGAACATCTGATGTTCAGGAAAATAGTATTAGCAATACTTTGAGATAAGAGACCCCCAAGGAAACTTGAAATGGAAATGTAAAGGTAAGCTGAATGGGCACTCGGTCGATGATAGACCTAATAATGATAAGACAAGAAAGATTGACAAGCCATTGGATCATGTAACACCGTAAATTGGATCTAAATATATGAAGCATCGATTCCCCAACATTTGTAGACATATCTTTCAGAAAGTGTGTAAACGAAAGTAACAATGAGTAAAGCTCAAGATTAGCACCTAAACAGTTGAAAAGAGGCCAATGGCGCCTATGGATATAAGTATAAGGTAGACAATAAAGATATATGTCAAGGGATAATGACATTATAATACAGATAAAGTGTCAAGCAAATGCAAATGTCTATGAGCATTTTTTATTGACCAAAAGTTCTATGAGATAGATAAAGTAATGGGTTTACAGATTAACAGATCAAGGAAATCCTTTCCTAAAAACTCCATTGACAGAAAGTCTTAGCTACGAGGTAAGTAAAGAAATTTGAATCTAAGTATAATGACCAAGTTTGAATATAGTAATGCCAAGGATTGGAATCAGGAGCAATATTTGAGATTACGTATGTATACCAGGATATTTTGGAATTATGAAGAGTACGACAAGTAAGAAAAGGAATGAACAAGTGTCAAAAGAATTGAAGTTGTTTATAATTACGAGTAGTGAGAAAGTTACGTACTAAGGACGTGTCTCCCGTCAAGAGTTGTGGCGAAACAATAATAGGGAAGAGATGACGTGGGAAGCAAAAGATGAGATGAAGAGGAAGTATCCTCACTTGTTCTCTACGCCTACAGATAATTCGATT
The DNA here is from genome assembly GCA_029844215.1 of Przewalskia tangutica. Taxonomy (NCBI): domain Eukaryota; kingdom Viridiplantae; phylum Streptophyta; class Magnoliopsida; order Solanales; family Solanaceae; genus Przewalskia; species Przewalskia tangutica. The sequence continues at coordinate 79,930,928 of CM056720.1, read as the reverse complement.
TCCTATTTGACTATTGATGGATGAGACCATGTGTTATATTGTGGCCCGGTGTGGCATCTTTGGTTTGCTGAGTATGGTTGGAACTTGTAGAAGAAGATGAGAGTAAGTGAGAAATGCGAGCTGTGAATTTCAGGCACAGCACCGCGGTGTCGACGTGCAAGATCGTGGTGCTGAAAGTTCAGAGAAACTGCAGGGGTTACGGCACCACGGTGCCAATGTGCAGGACCGCGGAGCTGAAACTTCAGAGGAGCGGCAGTAATTCAGGGTCGCGGCGCCGACACTAACGAGTATAGGTTGATAGGTATAGTTAAAGGAGACTATGCCGAAATTTGTATAGCTTGAGACATTTGATGAACATTCGAGGACGAATGTTTCTAAGGGGGGAAGAATATTACACACCGTAATTCTAGGGTATTTAATTGAGAACATGAGTATGGAAATAAGATTTGAATGTTGGAAGGAAAGTATAATTACATTTTCTTATGAAAAAATTTGGATAAAAATGTGACAACGAAAATTTATTAACTTGTAGTTAAATTCCTTAATATGGATTTATGGACTTAGTATTGTATTATGAAGTCTTGGCATTGATAATATGGGCTCCACCGAAATTTCACAATTTTGTGGGCCCATCGAATTTTAAGATATTTTGGCTAAGTGTAGAGATATTTTTGTGAAGAGATGATTATGACCAATGAGAGAGTGACACGTGTCCCTCTCCACTTGTGATTACAAGTTCTATCTATATAAGATAAGTCTTGCAAGACTTGGCTAATAATATCTTTTCACCACAAAATTTATTTCTCTCTTCTTTCCTTTCTCTCCAAGTTTCGAACCAACCATAACAAAAGTGAACATCAAAGACAACTAATTTTCCAAGATTAAGCCCTCGACCTAAGTTCTAAGCCAAGTTTACTCTCCAAGAACTTTAAACCACGGTTTGGCCGAAAAGTGTCTTGAAACCCTAGACTTGGAAATGAACGTTTTGGAAGGGAAACATGAAAGGAAGATGGTTACAAGCTTGTAGAGGGTACGTGCATGTGGTTGTAGCGTGAAGAAGTGGTGTGGAAGTGAAGTGTGAGCCAAAAACCTAAGGACTACTTTGGCTAAAGTAGAGGTAAGAGTTCTTCCTCTTAATAAGTTATTGGTAGATAAATGATGTTATAGTTAATGGATGAACATGTAGTTAGAAGGGTTGGAAGCAAGAAAATGCATGTGGTTGTTGTTAGCATGTTGGCCGATTCTTGGCTATTTTTCATTACTTGGATTCGTTTGTTGTTGTTGTTGTTATCACCACTTGCTACATGTTGTTAGATGAAAGAAATCTTGTTATGGAAAGTATAAACTATTTATATGAAAGTGTTGTAACGAATTGGATTATAAAGAGTTGTGAAAAAGGCCTTGGCTTGAAGTCTTGTTGTGGCCGAGAACTTCATATAAATTGTTGGATATTGTCGTGCTGTTTTAAGGGCTATTTTATGTGTGTATATGCTGGAAATTTAGTCATTGTTTATGCATATTTAGATGTGGTAATTTCTAACGTATGTCCTAAAGGAACGAGGGTGTAGAAAGACTTCATATCTTACCCTCATTGTTGTTGGAATATGGACTGTTTTCGTGGACTGTTTATGTAAGGATTAAGTGGTTGTTTTATGTGAGAAATAGGTGTGTGAATCACCTTGGTTAACTGTTTAGTTGTGCCCTTAATTGGTACTCGGTTATTGGTGTATTTGGCCTTGTTTGTAAGTTCTGGATGAGAGCATTTATAGGGGAAGTTCTGCCCAAAGTTTTATATGAAAAGAGAACCCTTACTTGGTATATGTCTTATACTAGTAAGCATGAAGTTGATAGACGTATTATTGTTGTTATATGTTACACCCCGTAATACCAGAGCTACTAATTGAGAACGTGATTAAAGAATCAACATTTGAAGGCTGAAAGGAAAGAATATTTACATTTTCCTCCGGAAAAATTATTAACTTGGAGTTTAATACTTCTAATTGGATTTATGGGATTAGTATTGGATTACGAAGAATTAGAATTGATAATATGGGGTCCGCCGAGAATTTCACAATTTCGCGGGGCCCTTCGATTTTATGATATTTTAGAAATATCTAGATATTTTATCAAGTGGGAATTTCCGGCCAATGGGAGGTTGACACGTGACACTCCTCTACTTGTCTTGGAAAAAATATCTATATTAGAGATAAAGATTGAAGACTTAGCCATTTATTTTATTTCTCACAATTTTCATCTTCCAAACTTCCTCTTCTCTCCTCTCCTTGCCTTGAGTCACGAAAATCCATGGAAATTCCATGAACAAAGGTTTATTATTATACAAGATTAAGAACACTAATCATGTTCTAAGACAAGTTAACTCTCCAAGTACTCCAAAAAAATCTATGTTGGCCGATATTGGGGTTGAAAACCCTAGCCTGTTCATCGACTTTTTGGAGGTAAAACGTGAAGGGAAGTTGGTTATAAGGTTGTAGTGGATATATGGGAGTGATTGGATCTTGAAGAAGTGGAGCGAAATGAATACTGCGGGCCAAAGTTGAGCGGACTGTCTTGGACGTTTTTGGCTTGAAAAAAGGGTAAAAATTCTTCCTTCTCTTGAAGTAATTGGATATTACATGTTGTTATAATTTATAGACGAGCTTGTGCTAAAAATAATGAAGATTAAAAAGTGTTTGGACCATTTTTTAATGTTGGGCCGAGAATAGACAACATTCGGATCTTTGGAGTTTGTTGGTTATTTTTGTTGTTATCTTCACCTATTGCATGTTAAAAATGGAGTAATATTGTTGTATATAAGTTGTTATACCATATATAGAAGTGTTGGAACTTGAAGTGGAATAAAATGGATTAAGGAAAGAGTTATCGGATTGTAGTTGTTGGCCGTGGAATTTATAAAACTGTTGGATATTGTCGTGCAATTTTTATGGACTGTTTTGTGGCGTTCATATGCTAGAAATTCAGTTGTCAACATGCATGATTAATGTGGTAAAATTGCTAATGAAAGTCTTAAGGAATAAGGGTGTAAAAGGGTGTTAAAAGGCTTCACATTTTACCCTTATTGTTGATGAAATTGTGGACTGTTTTTATGGACTGTTTTGTATAGATTAAGGGGCCAAATTTTACAAGTCAAGTAGGCGTGTAATCCCCTTTGGTAGTTGTTTTGATTGTGCCTTAAATGGGCTTGATTATTGTTGAATTTGGGCCTTGGAAAAGTTGGAAAAGTACGTGTTTATAGGGGAAGTGCTGCCCAAATTTCCATAGAAAAAGGAGAACCTTTACTTGGTGTTAACCTACTTTAGTGAGCACGTGTTGATATGCGTGTTATTGTCGTTATAGGTTGAAGTACATTGAGACGTATTCTAGATTGTAAAGTTGGTTAGTCGCCAAAAAGGTATGTAACCTATCATTTCTTCTTCTAGCATGATTCCTAAAGGGAGTGAATCCTACTCCATAATGATGTGCTTCATTAATAATACTTTGAGTTTCTAAAATAGAAGTGTTCTATCTACTTCACTAATAGTACTTTGAGTTCCAAAAAGGAAGTTGTTATATCCATTCTCTTGATAATACTTTGGGTTTTACAAAAAGGAAGTTGTTATATCCATTTTCTTGATAATACTTTGGGTTTTATAAAAAGGAAGTTGTTTACCTATTCTCTTGATAGTACTTGGGATTTCTAAAATGAAAGATTGTTATATATATTCTCTTGATAGTACTTTGGGTTGTCTAAATGAAAGTTATTTTATTTTGGTTCATTGAGAGTCAAAGGATTTATTATAAAGGAAAAGAATGTACGGTGGATGTACATAGTACTTTGGGTTCAATTCCCTAAAATTACAATATGTGATAATGCCTTGAGTTCTTCTAAAATGATAGTTCATTCTATTTATGCTAATGAGAGTCGGAGATGATTTAAATTATACATAGTTGTTTGTGATAGTTATATGTGTACAGTCTTTTATATTTGGACCGCGTCCCAGAATGGGTCGGACAATATACCTTAATGGGCAGGGCAGTATACCTTAATGGGCAGGGCAGTATATATTACATGACTTTACCGTGTCCCAGAATGGACCGGGAAATATACCTTAATGGGCAGGGAAGTATATATTACATGACTTTACCGTGTCCCAGAAGGGGCCGGACAGAATACCTTATTTGACTTATTGACTTTACCGCGTCCCAGAAGGGGCCGGGAAAAATACCTTAATGACTTTACCGCGTCCCAGAAGAGGCAAGGCAGAATACCTTATTGACTTTACAGCGTCCCAGAAAGGGCCGAGCAGAATACCTTATTGACTTTACTGCGTCCCAGAAGGGGCCGGGCATAATACCTTATTGATGTTATCACGTCCTAGATAGGGCCAGGCAGAATACCTTACAGGGCAGTATTTGTGTACAATGTTCGGGTTCAACTCCCATGACAGTATTTGTTTATATGTGTCACGACCCGAACCCGGGCCCGTGACTGGTGCCTTACCCCGGGCACCCTAGTGATACAACATCGTAGTGTCAGCGAACATAAGGCGATAACATGAAATAACAAGAAGTATGAACAATAGTGCGAGAAAACTTGCCTTCGGCATATATATATAAATCAATTTAAAACCGACGATTACATCCCATTACAACTCGCCCAACAAGATTACTACGGACCTAAGAATGATCGACAACAATGGCGGGACGGGGCCCGCCAAACCCACGAATGTAAACACCTACTACGGCGGACTATACCATGATAAGCCTCGAGAAACGGAGCTTCCCAACGCTGAATCGTGACCACGAGCTAGGATCACGACTGGTGTACCTCAACCTGCGGCATGAACGCGGCCCCGAAGGAGGTCAGTACAACAGGTACCAAGTATGTGAAACTGAAAATACTGTAAATGAAATCATAGTAGTCTATATAAAGAAGGAGACATGTATGATAACCAAAACTATAGTTCACAATAAATAAGCAGTCATGTCAAGTCAGGGACTCACGCCCTCAAAGTCATCATAAAACCGTGCACGGAGTAAGTGCGAAGGCATAGCCGACTACTAAAACCCACAGTACAAACAAGGTCGTAAATCAGATCATGAGATCTGTCTAGACCGTCACATGATCAAAGCCGCCACTCGCCGCGATATCTAATGTCGCGTCTAGCCCCGAACTTCCCATAGCTCGCGTGGGCCACTCCGATGGCCCGCGTAGGTATTCCCGCATCGAGGGTAGCTACTCCGGCGTCTGGACTCGCCGTCCGCGTAGCCACAAAGACCGCGTGACCACAAGGGCCGCAAACTAACACTCGAACTCGTAGCTCGCGTAGGCCATACTGACTGCATAAGGTATTCTCGAATCATAGGTCACTAGACCGCTGAGTCTACCCCGTGGAGGGCAACTTAACCCCCGGAATCATGAGTGATATAATATCATCATAACAACTTATCGTTAAACAACCGAAGCACCACAAGGAAAAATCCCTTTACACAAACATCACAAGATACTAACTCACGTAGCATCCTAACATGTTTACTTATCAAGTCAACAAGAAAGTATTACAAGACTATCACAAATCAATACAATCAAGTTATTCACACAAGGTACTTTCTACATTATGATTAACCGGTCGGTATCTATTCCCAAAGTACTTCATACATTATCTTTTAAAAGATACGTTACGTTTACAAAAGTCACACAATACGTAGTATATGAAAATAGAGTGATTATCTTTTGAAGTAAATCAAAACACTTCTCTTCGTAAAATCAAGTAACGACATTCTTTTCCAAATGTTTGAGTTTGCCTAATTTCAAATGTTCACGTTTCTTATTTTAGAAAGGTTTAGTAGTTCATAATTTTAATCACTTAATGATATAATTCTCCTTTAAAGGCAATTTGAGAAACATATATATACGTCGTGAGTAGGTTATTCTTGTTTATAACAATCTTATTTAAGACCATGATCTAGGAAATGTAACATCATTTTGTCTCATCTTAGTTTCTATGCGGATGGAAGTTTCTCTGGTTTTACTAATACATTATTAGTCAAAACATTTCCACTTTATTAAGCGCTTTGTGGTTTGTTCGATACTTATACGATTTCAAATCGGTAAAACATTATTGCTTTTAAAATCAAGTACTCATTACTCATGAATGAGGTTTTACAACATTTTTAACAAAATGTTAATTACCAAGTAAAACAAGTTAAGTCTCTTATCTTTAAGATTAAGCCTCTTAACTTTTAAAATCGATAAACCATTCTCTTTACCTCTCTTAAAACGTTATACCTAACTTCCCATAAAGCTAGTATAACTCTTCTTTATTATCACACATCAAGTCGTTACCTTTTAAAACCACAAAGCATTTTACATGCGTCTACCGTACTACATAGTTATACACATATCATGCTAGAAAAGGTAGGAAGAGGTTCACATACCTCGCGACGATTATCGACTAATAGCAAAAGCGCTCAGTACCTCAAACCGTCGGCTACTCCTTAAGCCAAGTAGATCGCGCCACGCGTGGTACTTCAACCTATAAGGCCACTGGCGCTTATTAACATCTAGATCATATCGTAGAACATTCCACGAAAATTCGTGACCTCCCCACGCAGCGTAAATCTCCTCCTCTAACGGGCGGCTACCAAGCCAACGAGGGGTTATACGTCTAATCCGGACGTGCACAATTCTACCCCTGTAAAAGCTACACAAGTCTCTTTATGTCTGATCTATGTAATTACAGTTCAGGACTCTTCTTTACATTCGGGCTTAAGTCGCAAGACATTGCGTAAGTATTATTCGAGCTTAAGTCAAAAGACATTGCGCACAACTATGTTCCATTCTATATATAGTATACTTTAACTATATATTCAACAACATGTAATCTCCAATTACAACAGAAGGTCAAAAGTGTTTACCTCTATAAGCCCAAAATTATCCAAGTGTAAAGTCGATCCTGGGCAACGTTTAGCTCCAACTCCGTGCGCTCCAACCCGCTCTAAACCACCCTTAGAAGTTCTAACCAACTTCTACATACTACTCCAACTAACTATGGAGATTTTCCTTAGGGTTTCGGTTTTGTGACTGACGGGAAGTATAATAGTATTACGGGGCTTTTCGTATAGGTATAACCTTAGAATACTACAAGGTATACGGCTAAGGTAATTTGGGTATAACAACAATACTTTTGAGAGTATTTCTACCAAGAGGGGGGTATTTATACGAGACAACACCACAAGGGGGTGTATACCTCGGCCTACCCACTGGGGGTACTCTCGGCCAAGGGGAGGGCTCTCGGCCGGGCCTCACCAAAGGGGAGGGTGTTGGGCGAACACCACAAGAGAGGGGAAGGGATTTTAGACTTAGCACAATTTTGGATGAAGAAGTTCATCAAAGGAGAGGGTATTTATAGGTCAAGCCATGGCTAACCAATGGCGAGATCAAGCCAAGTGTGGTGCAAGTGTAGGGCGAAGATCATGCCAAGTGCACCTTATCCATCTACCACAAAATATCCTACCTACTACTTGACAAAAATATCAAGGAAATCGTCGAGGGCGCACAATTCCGCCAATGAGAGGGTGCCAAGTGGCGCCCTCTTGTTGATCAACATGTTCGACTCTCGGAAAAATCCGCAAAAATTAGAAATGACATAGCCGGAATTTACCTACGCGAGTTGTGTAAAGCGTTTCGTCGAAAACGACTCTAGCAGGGTGTTGTGCACAAAAATAATTTCGGCCAAGCACTTTAAGGCACAAACTTTTCTACGTCGTCCTTACGTACATACTGCAAATACGGTATAACATTCTCCTCCTCGCCGAAACATTCGTCCGAATGTTCCTTCTAAGTCTCAAACCAAGCGTGCGCCAAGTATAGTCTTCACTACTATACTTACGAACAATCACGCCCTGGTGGCCCACAACAACACTGCGCAAAATACTTACATCCAAGTCACGAGGAAACACTCTAACATCACCACAAACACCTCTAACATCACAACGCTCCCGTCGAGGTCTAAAATATAATTCCTTCGCACTTTCTCCATACAAAAGAAATGGTCACATCTCTGCTCGCAATACATGCTCGCTTCTCCCTTTACTCGTCGTGATACCACTTTTGTCACTTTGCGAGGTTCTAGTGTCACTCGGCGACCTAACAAATAGTACCTGCATGCGATCCCCGAGGTATCGTACACTCTAACTCTTACCATATTTAAATCGCTTGATTTCCAAAACTCGGGTTACTATCTCTAACGTGGTCATCATTAAGCGGGAACACTCTGGATGGATCTCGATACTTTCCCGATCATAACAATACGCAAGATCGACATCGCCTCCTAAGTCGGACGGCAAATGCTAACATATAGGCAACCCGCCTATTCTTCACATGAACTCAAAAGGCCCAAAGTAACTCGGGCTAAGCTCTGTTTTCCAAAACTCGTCATACCTATCCCGGTGGTATCTTCAAGAAGACCGATCGTCAACTGAACTCTAAGCGTCGTCGCCGATTATCCGCACGATTTCTCCGAGCCGCGGAACCTCTTCTAGACAAGCTTTACCTATCCACGATCTGCTGGAACAAGCTGAACCAACTATCTGAATCTTGCCAACATCAAACCAATCGGCCGTGACTTACACTTCCGCCGCAAGCGTCATAAGCGACATCCGAATCTTGAAATGGTAGCTACTAAAACACTCCCTCAACAGGAGACAACAATCCTTACAACTACCCCTGAAATCCACACACTGGCCCGAGGGCAAATACGATACGGATACTCACCTGAGTTCCTAATCCTGCCTGGTAAAATTTCGGAAAAAGCGGTAGTAACACAGGCTCCACTGCATCATAAGGTAAAGGTAGGCACCGTGCGACCTTACAACCTTTCGATATAACGCCTCAACATACCACCGAGTACACGGTTTGGACTAAAAGATAATCTGGTGACCTCATCGACCACTGCGATTGAAACGCATCCACGAACTCGTACGCTGGTTAACTAAACTTGGGCCTAACACCCTCATAACCCTAACACAAAGCGGGACCACCACAAACTGACCCCACCACCAAACAGGCCGCGGGTTGACCCGCAACGTGGCCTCAACCCGACCCACTCTCGCGTAAAACACTTGCTCCCCGAACCGGAACAATTTCACTAATTATGTTACGAAAACCTAGCGGTCTTCTTAGCTCAACTACCCTCTTTCATACCATACTACTCAGGGACTTATCCCACAACCATAGCTCACGTGCACTATGCACTCCTATAAGGGTCAAACATAAACATACGTCTTTTACTCGAGATGGCCTTACCTCTAAGGTCTCTGCGTATAAAACTCTAAGGCTCACACCTTCTCTATCCCCCAAATCTTACTTGGTTAACTAACCATGATTTCCTAATCACAATTTACACCATGCTATCTGAACATAACACTTAAGGTATACTCACCTTATCACATATACCAAACTCTAGAGGGTTAAAGATATGCCTGCATCTACTGCTTCACTCCCCTTAGTCGTTCTAATCAAACCTGCCCCGTAGGGCGCATAGCTAAAGAAGATGACAAACTACCCACCGATTCTGAAGGCTAAGTCCTCATACTAGGACACTCTTCTAGACATCAGACCCTGACGGTCATAGGTACAACAAGTACCATCTAAAAAGACGACATTCCCCGGGATGACATCGCCTGCCGTGAGCGGAAGCCACGGAGTTCGACCAACTCCTGCATACCCGAGCGTCCCGAAATCCGTGGAAGACCACTCTGCCGGCGGAGGTGCATATCTAATCTTTGGTGAGGCGACTTGCCTCGAAAGTTACCAAGGACCTTCTTTGCTCTGGCCTGCCTTCTCGCCCGTTAACCCGTTGATCTCTACGTTTCTTGGCCTGTCGCGCACAAGCCCGTACACAGGCCATGTTCAAGCCTAACTGAAGAATTACTCTCGCACAACCCTTTCTAAGATATTCATCAAGACTCGCGGTACATCGGTATACTCTCTGGTAGCCAAATCCATAGCTAATGCGAGGTTGTCTCTTCGCAATCTATATTCTCTGTTTGGTCGTGGGCGAAGGTTCAAATATTATGGTCTGTAGAGCGCTTCTTGCGTGTGCTAAACTCTGCTGAAGTGGTGACGTAGCATAACTCCCGACGAAGCACCTAACTCGGGTGATGGTTGGGCGTGTGCCTCGTAACCCTCTGTACTCTGCTCGCGGCTCCGCCTGCGCGCCTCTGGGCGGGTTGCCTCAGCGGAGGCATAGCGGTAAGGGAAAGAAATACGTGAGAGGGTCGACTTACAACACGGCTCTAAGGCACGATCTCGAGTGAGAAGAATAGAAACCAATCCTAAATATCCTATAGTCTCACGATTATTGGTGTGGTGCGCAACACACCGATAATCAAGACTTGCTTGGATCTGATGCGTAGACACTTTCCGAGGATTAAGCGCTCGATACCACTTTTGTCACGACCGAACCGGGCGTGGTCGTGCCTACCGGGCACCCTAGTGATACAACATCAGAGTAATCAGCGGAACATAAGACGATAACATGAAATAATAAGAAGTATGAACAATAGTCTGAGAAAACTTGTCTTACGACATATATATATATATAAATCAATTTAAAACCGAACAGTTACATCCCATTACAACTCTGCCCACAACAGTACTACAGACCTCTAAGAATGATACGACAACAATGGCGGGACAGGGCCCAAACCACGAATGTAAACACCTACTACGACGGACTATACTGATAAGCCTCGGAGAAAGCGGAGCTTCCCAACGCTGATCGTGACCACGAGAGCTAGGATCAACGGCGGTGTACCTCGACTGCGGCGTGAGCGGCCCGAAGGAGGTCGATAACAGTACCAAGTATGTGGCGAAAATCATAAATGAAATCATAGTAGTCTATATAAAGCGGGAGACATGTATGATAACCAAAACTATAGTTCACAATAAATAGCGGTCATGTCAAGTCGGGGACTCGCCTCAAAGTCATCATAAAACCGTGCGGGGTAAATGCGAAGGCATAGCCGACTACTAAAACCACGGTACAAACAAGGTCGTAAATCGTATCGTGAGATCTGTCTGGCCGTCACATGATCAAAGCCGCCACTCGCCGCGATGTATCTAATGTGCGCGTCAGCCACTGGAACTTCCATAGCTCGCGTGGGCCACTCCGATGGCCCGCGTGAGGTATTCCCACATCGAGGTAGCTACTCCCGGCGGCGTCTGGACTCGCCGTCGCGTAGCCTGAACCGCGTGACCACAAGGGCCACAAACTAACGGAACTCTCGTAGCTCGCGTAGGCCATATAGACTGCGTAAGGTATTCTCGAATCATAGGTCACTAGACACTTTGAGTCTACCCCGCGTGGAGGCGACTTAACCCGGAATCATGAGTGATATAATATCATCATAACAACTTATCGTTAAACAACCTAAGCACAACAAGGAAAAACCCCTTTACACAAACATCACAAGATACTAACTCACGTAGCATCCTAACATGTTTACTTATCAAGTCAACAAGAAAGTATTACAAGACTATCACAAATCAATACAATCAAGTTATTCACACAAGGTACTTTCTACATTATGATTAACCAGGTCGGGTATCAATTCCCAAAGTACTTCATACATTATCTTTTAAAAGATACGTTACGTTTACAAAAGTCACACAATACCCGTAGTATATGAAAATAGAGTGATTATCTTTTGAAGTAAATCAAAACACTTCTCTTCGTAAAATCAAGTAACGACATTCTTTTCCAAATGTTTCAGGTTTGCCTAATTTCAAATGTTCACGTTTCTTATTTTAGAAAGGTTTCGTAGTTCATAATTTTAATCACTTAATGATATAATTCTCCTTTAAAGGCAATTTTGAGAAACATATGTCTGATACGTGAGTATGTTATTCTTGTTTATAACAATCTTATTTAAGCAGCCATGATCTAGGAAATGTAACATCATTTTGTCTCATCTTAGTTTCTATGCAGATGGAAGTTTCTACTGGTTTTACTAATACATTATTAGTCAAAACATTTCCCTTTATTAGAGCTGTTGTGGTTTGTTCGATACTTATACTGATTTCCGAAATCAGTAAAACATTATTGCTTTTAAAATCAAGTACTCATTACTCGCGAATGAGGTTTTACAACATTTTTAACAAAATGTTAATTACCAAGTAAAACAAGTTAAGTCTCTTATCTTTAAGATTAAGCCTCTTAACTTTTAAAATCGATAAACCATTCTCTTTACCTCTCTTAAAAGCGTTATACCTAACTTCCCATAAAGCTAGTATAACTCTTCTTTATTATCACACATCAAGTCAGTTACCTTTTAAAACCACAAAGCATTTTACACATGTACGTCTACCGTACTACATAGTTATACACATATCATGCTAGAAAAGGTAGGAAGAGGTTCACATACCTCGCGACGATTATCGACTAATAGCAAAACGCTCCAAGTACCTCAAACCGTAGGCTACTCCTTAAGCCAAGTAGATCGCGCCACGCATGGTACTTCAACCTATAAGGCCACAAGGCGCTTATTAACATCTAGATCATATCGTAGAACATTCTACAGAAAATTCGGCAGCACCTCCCCTCCCCCCCCGCAACAGCGTAAATCTCCTCCTCTAACGGGGCCGGCTACCAAGCCAACCAGGGGGGGTTATACGTCTAATCCGGACGTGCACAATTCTACCCCACAGAAAAGCTACACAAGTCTACTGTAATACAGTCCTATGTAATTACAGTTCAGTACTCTTCTTTACATTCAGGCTTAAGTCGCAAGACATTGCCGTAAGTATTATTCAGGCTTAAGTCAAAAGACATTGCCGCACAACTATGTTCCATTCTATATATAGTATACTTTAACTATATATTCAACAACATGTAATCTCCAATTACAATGAAGGTCAAAAGTGTTTACCTCGATAAGCCCAAAATTATCCAAGTATAAAGTCGATCACGCAACGTTTAGCTCGACTCAGTGCGCTCGACGCTCTAAACCACCCTTAGAAGTTCTAACCAACTTCTACATACTACTCCAACTAACTATGGAGATTTTCCTTAGGGTTTCGGTTTTGTGACTGACGGGAAGTATAATAGTATTACGGGGCTTTTCGTATAGGTATAACCTTAGAATACTACAAGGTATACGGCTAAGGTAATTTGGGTATAATGTGATACTTTTGAGAGTATTTCTACCAAGAGGGGTATTTATACGAGACAACACCACAGGGGGTGTATACCCTCGGCCTACCCAGCTGGGGTACTCTCGGCCAAGGGGAGGGCTCTCGGCGAGGGCCTCGCAAAGGGGAGGGGGGTGTTGGACGAACACCACAAGAGAGGGGGAAGGGATTTTAGACTTAGCACAATTTTGGATGAAGAAGTTCATCAAAGGGGAGGGGTATTTATAGGTCAAGCCATGGCTAACCAATGGCCAAGATCAAGCCAAGTGTGGTGCAAGTGTAGGGCCAAGATCATGCCAAGTGCACCTTATCCATCTACCACAAAATATCCTACCTACTACTTGTCAAAAATGTCAAGGGAAATCGTCCAAGGGACGCCCATAATTTCCGCCAATGAGAGGGTGCCAAGTGGCGCCCTCTTGTTGGTCCAACACGTTTCGACTCTCGGAAAAATCCGCAAAAATTAGAAATGACATAGCCGGAATTTACCCTACGCGAGTTGTGTAAAACGTTTCGTCGAAAAACGACTCTAACCGGGTGTTGTGCACAAAAATAATTTCGGCCAAGCACTTTAAGGCACAAACTTTTCTACGTACGTCCTTACGTACATACTCTGGAAATACAGGGTATAACAATATGGACAGACGTCCATAATTTTGACATGGATTTCATATCTTGAAAAGGCACAGTGTACTGGTATTTGATTATTATACTTGTCTTCTTGTTATCTTTTTGGCCTGTTATAATCTCATTTCCAGTACTTATTGTTTCACATAATTGGTACATTTTCCGTACTGACCCCCTTTCTCCGGGGGAATGCGTTCATCTTGCGAGTTTAGGTCTGTGATTTGGTGATCTGCAAGTGTAGGATCCTTGCTCAGAGTTTTGGAATAACTCCATTGTTCTGGAGTTTATCATTTCGGTAATGATCTTTCATAACAGGTTTTTTTTTCATTTATGGGTACGGCGGGGCCTTGTCCCGTCATAGTATATTGTCCAAACTCTAAGAGGTTTGTATTCATATGTAGTATTGGGCTCGTATATAGTGTAGTTTCATTTTGGCTTATATATATATAGTGGCGGCCTTGCCGACTTTGGCTTTGCTTGTTTTAAAAAAAATGATGATGCGTATCTTTATCTTCCGCGGGTTACTTGGGATGAATAGGTAGAAGGGTGCCCAGGTAGGGCACCACTCGCGGGCCTGAGGTTCGCATCGTGACATTATAGGTTGAAGTACATTGAGACGTATTCTACTTATCGTGTGGGTATAGTCGATAAGGTATGTGAAACTATCATTTCTTCTTCTAACATGATTCTTTTTATAAAATGAATGTACGGTGAACGTACATGGTACTTTTGGGTTTGAGTCCCTAATATTACATGATATGATTTTTTTATAAAATGAACGTACGGTGAACGTACATAGTACTTTTGGGTTCGAGTCCCTAATATTACATGATATGATAGTTCCTTGATTTTTCTAAAATGAAAGTTCATTCTATTTATTCTAAGGAGAGTCAAAGATGATTTAAAGTGCATATGGTTGCTCATGATAGCTATTCGTGCAAGTGTTATTATTCCATTTCACTAAGTCCCATAATGGGCCGACAATGTTTATATGTATATGATTCCACGGACAAGATCCGTGATGCGAGTATAGATACTCATGCGGGTATAAATGTTACACCCCGGAACTTCAGGATATTTTTATAAGAACGTACGTAAGAACTAAAAAATGTTAAGATTTGAGACGAGTAAAATTTATCGGAATTATGGAATTGTCGGAAAACGAAATATTGCGACGAATGGGAGGGTGACACGTGTCACCCCCCTTACTTGGTCTTGGATGAAATTTACATGGATAAAATGGTCATCTGACCATAATTGAAGATGACCAAGTCTTGCTAAAGCTAGAGCTTGATATTGTTGACTTAGTCAAGGCCACTTGGCTAGAATCCTTGTGAAACTCATCTAGGCCACCCATTTGTTCTAATCTTGACCCTCCATTATGTTATATATGTATACTAGTAGCAAGACTAGTTCCCACACTTAGTCATATTTCAAGAAATCTTGAAGAACACTTTGAGAGGCTCTCTGGTTTGAGGGTTTCAAGGAGACAAATTTTTTTGTTTGTTGTCGAATAAGCTCCACACTTTAAAGCAAGGTTCCTAAGGGTATTGTAAGGGTATCTCAATAGAAAGATCCCGGAAAAGTGGCGTTTTCGTATTAGACGCAAGGTGAAAACCTAGTCACTTTCCTAGGTTTGGATTGAGAATTGAAGGAAAATTGTTTGTGATCTTCTAAGGGCTTCAAGTGGCGGATTGGAATGTCAAGGAGAGGCTCTAAGTTGCTAGGGAACGGCTTCGGATCTTGAAGTGGATTAAGGCTCACTAAGGTAACAATCTTGTCCTCTTAAGTGTTACAAGATTACATATTGTTGTAGGCCTTACATTTTAACTAGCATGAAGTATATGTATTGAAGATTGATAAGTGTTATGGATATTGGAAGCCTAAAATCCGAATTGATATGTTGAGCCATTTGAAATTGAATTACAATTTTGGTCGATAATTAGAATCGTCGCATGTTACCTACTTGAAGATTGTAGTAGTTATAATCAATTGCGACTTGATAACATGTTATACTAAACAACTTGAATTGAAAAGGAATTGGAAAGGTTGATATGTTGTTACACCTTTGGCCGAGAATAACTTTGTATGTTGGACTAGTTTGATATTAAATTGTGGAGCGGAATTTTACACGTCTTGTAGGTGTGTAATCCCCTATTGATAACTACATTGTTGGGCCTTAAATATGGAGTGTTTGGTTATTGAATTTGGGCCTTGAAAAAGGTGGAAAAGTATGTAGAAACAAAGGAAGTGCTGTCCGATTTTCCGTAGAATTTAGTGACTTTGCACTTAGGATATTTTACGTTGAAGCTAAAAGTTAATAAACGTAATATGATCATTATAGGTTGACATACTACGTACGACGTATTGGACTTGGCAAGTGGATTGAACCGAAGAGGAATGTGGAATTTTCTTATCTCTTGAGCATGAATAGTTGTAAACATATAGTACGGTAGACGTACGAGATTTTGACAATCTAGTCCATTTGATATCCTTGGCCTATTTTAAGAATGTCCAAGTTGGTTGAGTTAGGGAATTAACTCACTTGTTTAAAAATATTAAGGATATCTTGGTTTCTAAAAGTTAAGGGACTTGAAGTATTTTAAAAGTATATGATACTTGTTTCGTTTTAAAAGTATAAGTCCCATGGATATAAGGAAGAATGAAAGTGTCTAAAGCATAAAACTAGTATAACGACTTTATGGGAAGTTGGTTATAATAGCTTTATGGAAAGTTAATAAGAGTGGTTTACTCTAAGTAATGTAAGTATGATAAATGACTTGATATAATGAAAGGCAAATTGATTTGAAGGCATCAATTGCTTAAGGTTTTTAAAAGAAATAAGTCACTTGATTTAGAAGACTAAATGTATTTCTAAAAGGTATTGTGACTTGTCTTGAAAAATAGATGTGACTCGATACTACGGTTATTAGTATCTTGGAAGTTTTATATGAAAAAGAGTCATTTTAAAAGAGTAGAAGTACGTAGTACTTTGGGTTAAATTCCTGGATTTTATAATGACATGTTAGTGCATTAAGTAAACTAAAATGAGAGTGTATATGAATAAGACTAATAAGAAGTTAGGGGATTTCTTAACTTGCTTATGATATGTATGATAAGCCGGTAGCGCTTATGTTATGTTAGGATAAGCCGGTAGCGCTTATGTTATGTATGATAAACCGGTAGTGCTTATGTTATGTATGATAGCCAGTTGTGCTAGTTTATGTTATTCTTACGGGGTAAAGCCCCGGGTTACTACTAATTCCATGGATTTGCTACCCATGATGCGAGTGCGGCGTTTGTACTCATTGCGGGCCCACCGGGCCCAAGCAGGTGAAATAGTCCTGTGCGGGTGAAATAGTCCTATGCGAGGAATACCTCATGCGGGTCCACACGACCTATGCAGGCGAATATAGCCTATGCGAGGAAGTTACCTCATTGCGGGTCCACAGGACCTATGCGGGTGAAATAGTCTCAGGAGTAGGATTGCTTAATGATACTACGGGCGGGTGGCCCTACCTTGATCATGAGCCTCCTATTTTTATGCAGTAAAGTATACTCTTGTTTACTCTCATTGTTAGTAAGGCACGATTATCTTTAATTGAGTTATCATACACGTCTCCAGCTTTATTTTAGACTTATGATTTCACTACAGTACTTTTCGTTTCACATATTTGGTACATGTTGTACTAACCTCCTTCGGGGGGGCTGCGTTCATGCCGCAGGTAGAGTATACAGGTTGCTGATCCTCACTCTTAGGATCATTGTTCAGTTGTTGAGAAGCTCCATTACTTCGGAGGCTTATCCCTGGTATTGTCGGTTGTTGTACATTCAGGGGTATGGCGGGGCCTTGTCCCGCCACAGTTGTTATTCTTAGAGGTCTGTAGTCACATTTGTGCAGTGGGTTAGTAAGAACAGAGATGTACTGTTTTAATTTTGTATTATGTATATGTTACGGAAGGTGGCCTTATCGGCTAGCCTGTTGATGTCTATTGTCTAAGTATGATTTTTATTTTATGAGTTGTGTATGTTCATTTGCTATTCTCGATGTTTACACGAAAGGGTGCCTGTGTAGGGCACCGATCCTTGAGCCCGGTCGGGTCGTGACAAAAGTGGTATCAGAGCAGTTAGTCCTCGGAAGGTGTCTACAGACCGTGTCTAGTAGAGTCTTGGTTATCGGTGTGTTGTGCACCACATCTATAACCAGGAGGCGGCAGGACATTTAGGATTTGTTTCCATTCTTCTCACTCTGAGATCGTGCGATAGAGCTGTGTGGTTAGGGTCGTCTCTTCCTAACAAGTTATGTTGATTGCAGCTACGAGAAAGGCAGCAGTCCCAGGAAAGATTATGTGGATTGCATATCCAGGTTGGTAATATTTGTAGTATAGTTGGTATTATGGCATACAACTATACAGATTTATGTATGAGGGTCACATATGTGTTGCCTAGAATGATTTTTATTACCAGGAATTGGTAAGGACTAAATAAATACCGGGAATGTATGAAACAATTTAATGAACTCTCATCAAGGTTTTACGTACTAATTTGAGATAATTAGGAGATGAGTTGTCTGAGAAGGTAATGGACCCTTAAGAAGTTATAATTAAGGGACTTAATGGGAGACTATGTTAGTAACTTAAGCTACGTAACATGATTAAGAGAATGGTACGGGTGAGAACCGTATGGAGTAAGTATGGTTGTTGTGGTCAAGACAACACGATTGTGGTATTATGAGAAGTTATTGTACCCGTTTACGGGGGGACTGATAAGGTACGCTTGGAGCATGGGAATTGCGAGCCTAAAAATAGTTATAATCGCCGAGACCGTAGGTATATAAGGCCTTCTCGGGTAGTAAAAAGTTAAGTCAGACCAAGGATAAGAGTTAAGTACGACGCCGAGTCGGGTTGGGGACCTATTAAGGGTCTCCCCATAGCCTGAAATGAAATGGGATAAGTTGGTAGTAGTCCCGCTACGTGGCAGGGTCACGAGGGTGCAGGGCCCAAGTCTAGTTAATCGTTTTATGGGTTCGTGGACGCATTCCACCGGAACCAGGTTGTGAGAACCGGAACTGGCCTAATATTGTTTAACTTAGTAATTCCAAGATTGGAGGCCAACTTTATTATGGAAGTTATGTACGTAAGTTAGAATAAGTATTGGAAGTACGGAAAAGGGTACGACCAGTAAGAAAGTGAGCAACCAGTGTAAAAGAAATAGAGCCTGAATCCAAGAGAACCTTTCGAAGTAACTACACCCGTGAGTGATGGGTGGTAGCTGAGCGGGTGTATAATAACTGCCCGGTGACGATCTGATCGTCGGACCTACTTGAACCTAGTAGAGTGACATAGCGGACCTTGAGGTCATTATGAGTACGGGTTAGTTGGCCTCTTGTTATGACAACGTTGACTGCGGAGAGGGATTTGTTCTATTCCAGTTTTCTGGTAAGCCGATTATCGAGTGGAAAGGAAGATAAGTGGTGGTAACCAGTGAATTATCCTTCCTTCTCTGACATAGTTGATTTTAATAATTCTGTGTGACTTGTTCATTTGAGGTGAATTAATGCAGAAAGTAAGTAATACTCGAATTTGAAGGAGTTTATGCTAAGTGCCCTTGGAGGTACTTGGGTTGGGTTGGTGTGGCGGTCAGGGCCACGACCTTCCGGAAAATTTCAGGAAAATGCGCAAAGCAAGAATAAGATAAGTACGAGTGTTGCCTGCGGAAAACAGAAGACATCTTTGGCAGGTTTTGAAAATCTACACAATTTTAAGGAGGTTCTTGATGATTAGATATTTATAGGACCGCAAGGGGACCCGGTGATTAGGGTTGTGACTCCAAGGAAAGTTTATTTAAGGGATATAAGTTCTCTCCCCCACGTAAATGATAGTTTTATGTATTATGGGGTTACGTGTACCCATGTTGTTAGACAAAGGATAGGAGACGAGTAAGGTCTTCGGTATCGTCATGCCATAGGTTACACTTTTAGATAACCGTTGGAAAAGTATTGTGTTGGGTAATTAAGAACGACGTTATGCAATGGTCGAGAAAGTGTTGTAAGGATATAAATGTCACGCCCCGAACCCGGGCGTGGTAGTGCCTACACAGGCACCTTCTATAACAACTAAGTAAATCTGCGGAAATTAAATAACACCCCTTTTTTTAAACCAACATACGTGCGAGGGCAAAACCGACAAAGTGCCATAATATACATACTCGAAAGACACTACGTATACATGAGTCAATCCAGCATATGAATACGAACTCTAAGAGTTTCTTGAACTATGGGGACAAGGCCCCGTACCCATAATCGTACAAAAGCACATCGAAAGAACTTATACCAAAAGATAAAACTCCGAGAAGGAGCTATCCAAAACTCGAGCGGTCCTACACTGCCGATCACCAAACATCGTACCTAAACTGCGGCGTGAACGCACCTCGAAGGTCGGTCTGAATAATGTACCAAGTATGTGAAGCGATGAAATCAGTAATGAAATCATAATCTAAACAAAGCAGAGACATGTATGATAGCCAACCTACGATATAATACATAGCGATCATATCAAGTCGTGGGCGCGTACCTCAAGTCATTTCTAAAATATAACCATGGGTCTACGCCCATAATATCAATCATGCGTGGAATCCTTCCTCACCGCCGCGATCCATGATATAATATAACACCAATAGGCATACATGAACACCAAGTCCACCTGTGTCCTAAAAGCATGCGGGCAAGTAGGAAGGCGGCGGTGGTAAGCGAGGGTATAATGTCTTGGAGGTTTACCCCTCATTTATACTCTTACCCTGGAGAAGGTGGTATAGCGTCTTGGGGGTTTACCCCTCACTTATACTCTTACCCTATCTCGACCGACCATCAAACAAAACAAGCAGGGGGTATAATGTCTTGGGGGTTTACCCCTCATTTATACTCTTACCCTGGAGAAGGTGGTATAGCGTCTTGGGGGTTTACCCCTCACTTATACTCTTACCCTATCTCGACCGACCGTCAAACAACACCTAAGCACTACCAGGTCTTCTATAAAAATCCGGAAATTTAACCCAAGTACTACAAATAACGGAAGCATACCCGTGGAATCCCACATCACTGTCGGTACGTCCAAGTACTTACAATAAGACCACACCACTCCGTAGAGAGTCGCGACAACGTAATAAAACATAATATTTGCACTCAAAGGCTATCACCAGCACATATAGGCAATTCTTAATTAAACAAGCCAAAGTACTTAGCAAGGCACACTTAGAATAATTCTCAATTAATCAATCCAAAGTACTTATCAAGACACACTTAGAATAATTCTCAATTAATCAAGCCAAAGTACTTATCAAGGCACACTTAGAATAATTCTCAATTAATCAAGCCAAAGTACTTATCAAGGCACACTTTAGAATAATTCTCAATTAACCAAGCCAAAGTACTTATCAAGGCACAAATAGAATAATTCTCATTTAACAAGCCAAAGTACTTATCAAGGCACAAATAGAATAATTCTCATTTAACAAGCCAAAGTACTACGTACGTACATTCTTTTCAAAAGACTCATTTTTATGTAAAATCCCAAGATACTAACACCCGTAGTATCAAGGTGTATCTATTTTTCAAAGTAAGTTACTACACTCTTAGAAAACTCATTTCAAAGCTTGAAATTAAGTAACTTCAAATTTTCACAATCAAGGCAACTTATGCCCATTAATCAAAATAGACAACTTTCTAAACCTTCCATAAAGCCGTTATAACCAACTTCCCATAAAGCCGTTATAACCCTTTATGGTTTTTTTTTAGACAATTTCATTCCTTTTATAACCAATAGACTTATACTTTTAAAACCAAGTATCACATACTTACAAATCAAGTTCTTAACTTTCAAAATATTTCAAGTCTCTTAATATTTAGAAAACAAGTTACTTCTACTTTTAAACCTCAAGTAACTCACACCTTTAAAACAAGTTACTTCTCTTAAATCATGTCATTTCTCCTCTCTTAAAACAATTAAGTAAATCACTCCTTTGACTCCCCTAAAGTCATTATAATGACCTTTAGGTTTTGGAACTAAGGCACTAGCCAAAAGGTTTGGAAACCACTTCCTTTTCAAGACTCTATGTACTTTAAGTAAAATACTTTCACTTTTAAGAATCCAAACTCACTAAGGCAATGGATTATACAACTTACAATTTACACATCAAAGTACAATCAAGGAAGTTCATAGAACAAATTCTATATTAGGCAATCCAAGTACAACCAAGGAATGAATCATTTGAGGAGTAGAACTTACTTTCTTTATCTTAAGGAATCATGCTAGAAGAGGAGATAGTTCACATACCTTTTCGGCTAAATCCACAAGCTAAGCCGAATACGCCGTATGTAGAAGTGTCAACCTATAATGGTCACAACAAGACTATCAACTTCTAGTCTCTAACGTAGAATAATACTAAGTATCTGATCTACAATTACGAAAAATCGGCGGCGCCTCCTTTGTTCCTACTCACTTTGCCACCTTTTTCAGGTCGAATACAATAACCAACACGCCACATTTAAGGCTCCAAACAACAACCAAACAAAGGGATTACACGCCTTACAATACGTGTAAAATTAGCCCACAATTAAATACGAAAATAGCCCATAATCTAGCCATTCTCGACGACATAAATAATAACACCAAGTCCTTTCCAATCCTTTTCCAATTCCAAGTTCTAAGGTCTAACATGTTATATAGTTATAAACCACTTCAAAACTACAATTTCCTTCTTTTTACAACATGCGACTTCACTAATAATCGACTTGAATTGAAATCTTAGGGCTAACATGCTAGTTTTGGTTGGGTTCCAATAGCCAATACACCAATCCAACTACATAATATATAACTCATGCTTGCTAATATCCATAGCTACAATCAATAAGTAAACTTAATTGCTAAAGCGACAAAATTTATACCTTTCCAAGCCCTTAAAATTTCCAAGATTCAAAGTCGCCTTAGCAATTCTTAGCTCCTTTCCTTAGGTTCCAATCCGCTCCAAGCACTCCTTGAGGCCTATGAAGAACCCATCTTCAAGTTCCAACTTCAAAGTTGAAGAACTCCTTTAGTTTCGCCTTGCGACTAATACAACGTCGTTTTCGAAATCTTTCTATTGAGATATCCTTACAATATCCTAAGGGACATTGGGTTAAAGTCTTGTGGCTAATGGATCAAAACTACAAAATTTTCTTGTTGGAAATGGGAATGGCCAGAGGTCTATTGAAGAACAAGAATTGTTGTGATATTTTCTAAGTGTAAAATGAGCTTGTCTTGCACTAGCTTAGTACTTATAACACTATGGATGGCCAAGATTATAACAAATGTGAGGCTTAGATGGTTTTCACTAGGATCAAGCCCATGTGGCCAAGTTGACAAGTCAACAATGTCATGCTAGCAAGACTAATCTTCCAAGGTGGTTAATGACCATTTTACCCTCCCTAAATTTCATCCAAGACCACATGTGGGGGTGCCACGTGTCGCCCTCTCATTCGTCCATAAAATTCCGTAACCCTCGTGGGCCCCACAAAACGTAAAATTCCTCGGGTGGGCCCCACATGACCAAATCCGTCAAAATAAATTTCCAAAAAGTTAAGAGTTCCATACTCTTCAAATAATGCATTTTGAGAATCCAATTCTCAACAACGAACATTTTTCCTTTCCGGCGTTCGGAAGATTTTCCGTCGGAAAAACAATTCCTCCTTTCGTACTAATTTCCTAGTCTTGTTTCCTTAAGCACATTCTCTTTTACATGTCCTGGACTTACGGGGTGTAACATTCTTCCCCCCTTAGAAACATTCGTCCCCGAATGTTCTTAGTCGGTTGCCAAGCTATACAAACTCCGGCATAAACTCTATAATATGCCTATCAATCAAAACATGCACAAGACCAACGATGCCACACATGGCCACCACAACATACTTGAACATACTAATGGACCTTCCGTCCGAGGTCCCTTCTCACAAAACTCGAAGGTTACTGTCTTCCCAAACACGGGATCCTTAGAGGTTCCTTTCTTTCCTTACTTGTCATACTTTCTCGTACTTTCAAACTCATCTAGTACACGTACAAAATCTCAAATTTTGTTTCTCTTCTCCAATCCTTGGAGTTACTATCCAAACTTGGCTATATTGTTACTTACATTCCCGTTAAGGCTCTTCTCGGTCCTTACGACCTAGTTTCGGTGGAACGCATCCACGAACTCGTACAACGATTAACTAAACTTAGGCCTAGCACCCTCGTGACCCTATCACATAGCGGGACCATTTCTAACTGACATCACCCCATTCCATACTATCGGCTGACCTGAAATGAGTCCATAACCCGACTCATCGTCACACTTAACTTCTCATTCTTAGTCTGCAATAAATCTTTCTCTTATCTCAAGGTACTTCCCACCCTATCCCCCCATTCACTAGAGGTTCGTCACATAAGCCAAAGTATTTCTACTATACATCCTTCCATATCGGTCTTACACTGTTACGGGGTAATTACAACTTGTGAACTCTACACAACTATAGTCTCGGTCCACTTACCATTCTTGTCAACATTCTTAACTTCTCATTTTACTACTCAAGGTATCCCTACCTCTGGGGTACTATCACTTTACAACTCTAGAAATAAAGGGAAAACATATACGCTAGGGTAAAATCTGAATCTAACAATGCACGTATGATTCCAAAGAATCAACATACACCTGTAACCCCGTGCGATGTCGCTTCCTGATCCCGTCCCGTAGTCACGTCATCTCTGCGGTTCGAAGGACCGCCAGAACTATAAACTCCACCCTGACCTCTACCACTACTGACTGACATCTGAACACCCTGTCGTGGGGGACGCACATCTGTGGAGGAAAGGTAACCAACCATCGGCCTCATAGGCTGAGCCACCTCACCGGTGCCTCTTCTAAAAGGACATACCCTCAGTATATGGCCCGGACGGCCACAATAAAAACATAGACCTGTGCCATAACGACATTTCCCCAAATGACGCTTACTACATCGGAAACACTGAGGAAAAAGTGGCCTCGACTGAGAAAATCCTCTGCTTCTCTGAGAACCTCGACCCCTGGAGCTTGGACCGGCTCCTAAATACCTTGTGGGATCAAATCTCCCACCTGTGAGCTGCGGGGGTATGTACTGGGTAGGCTGGGACGAATATCTCACTCGCTGCTGAGGTTGCTCGTCCAAAAACTCACTGGGATAACCAACCGGTCTAGCCCTCTTACGCTGATCCCCGCTTTGGCCATCTACCCTCAACACTGCTGTCTTGGCGAATAACTTCCTGCTTTGGTGGCTGCACCGCTATCTTGGTTAATAACATAATGGCTTCCTCGCTGACCCTAAAGTCTTCTCTGGCGAGAAGCGGAGACTCGTGCTTTGGGGCCTCAAAACTGGCCTTGAGAAGAACTTCGCCGATTGCGGAACAACATCCGGTATACCACAGGCATAAGCCCTATCAACTCTGAGTCGACTAGTAGCTCGCTACTCCTTTGCCACTACAGGCGGCTGTTGCCCTCCTTGGAGGCATAACTGTAACACAACAATACGTCAGAGAGGAATTATCTTACTAACACAACTCTATGGCACGATCTTAGAGTGAGAAGAATAGAAACCAACTCCTAAATGTCCTGTAGCCTCCTATTTATGGGTGTGGCGCGCAACACACCGATAATCAAGACAATACTAGACACGATGCAGTACATTCAGAAGTGTCGCTCACGATACCACTCTGTCACGCCGAACCGGGCGTGTGGGTGCCTTACAGGCACCTTCTACCTTAACAACTAAGTAAATCGGAAATTAAATAACACCCTTTTTTTAAACCAACATACGTGCGAGGGCAAAGCGAGCAGTGCCATAATATACATACTCAAAATAAAATACAGTGTACATTAGTCCAATACCACATATGAATACAGAACTAAGAGTTTCTTGAACTATATGGAGACAAGGCCCATGTACCCATAATCGTACAAAAGCACATCTTGAAAGAACTTATACCAAAAGATAAAACTCCGAGCGAAGGAGCTATCCAAAACTCTGGCGGTCCTACACTGCCGATCACCAAACAGCGTACCTAAACTGCGGCATGAACGCAGCCCGAAAAGTCGATCTGAAGAATGTACCAAGTATGTGAAACCGTAAGTACTGTAATGAAATCATAACAGTATAAACAAAGAAGGAGACATGTATGATAGCCAACCTACAATACCTAATACATAAGCAGTCATATCAAGTCAGGGACGCATGACCTCAAGTCATTTCTAAAATATAACCATGGGTCTACGCCCATAATATCAATCATGCCCATGGAATCCTTCCTCACTGCCGGCAGTCCATGATATAATATAACACCAATAGGCATACATGAACACCAAGTCCACTGTGTCCTAAAAGCATGCGGGCAGTAGGAAGGCGAGCGTGGTAAAGCGAGGTATAATGTCTTGGGGTTTACCGCCATTTATACTCTTACCACTGGAGAAGGTGGTATAGCGTCTTGGGGTTTACCCTCACTTATACTCTTACCCTATCTCGGACCATCAAACAAAACAAGCGAGGGTATAATGTCTTGGGGTTTACCCTCATTTATACTCTTACCCTGGAGAAGGTGGTATAGCGTCTTGGGGGTTTACCCCTCACTTATACTCTTACCCTATCTCGACCGACCGTCAAACAACACCTAAGCACTACCAGGTCTTTTATAAAAATCCGGGAATTTAACCCAAGTACTACAAATAACAGAAGCATATCCGTGGAATCCCACATCACTGTCGGTACGTCAGTACTTACAATGACCAAGGCCAACCGAGAGTCGCGACAACGTAATAAAACATAATACTTGCACTCAAATGCTATCACCAGCACATATAGGCAATTCTTAATTAAACAAGCCAAAGTACTTAGCAAGGCACACTTAGAATAATTCTCAATTAATCAAGCCAAAGTACTTATCAAGGAACACTTAGAATAATTCTCAATTAATCAAGCCAAAGTACTTATCAAGGCACACTTAGAATAATTCTCAATTAATCAAGCCAAAGTACTTATCAAAGCACACTTTAGAATAATTCTCAATTAACCAAGCCAAAGTACTTATCAAGGCACAAATAGAATAATTCTCATTTAACAAGCCAAAGTACTTATCAAGGCACAAATAGAATAATTCTCATTTAACAAGCCAAAGTACTTATCAAGGCACAAATAGAATAATTCTCATTTAACAAGCCAAAGTACTTATCAAGGCACAAATAGAATAATTCTCATTTAACAAGCCAAAGTAATACGTACGTACATTCTTTTCAAAAGACTCCTTTTTATGTAAAATCCCAAGATACTAACACCCGTAGTATCAAGGTGTGTCTATTTTTCAAAGTAAGTTACTACACTCTTAGAAAACTCATTTCAAAGCTTGAAATTAAGTAACTTCAAATTTTCACAATCAAGGCAACTTATGCCCATTAATCAAAATAGACAACTTTCTAAACCTTCCATAAAGCCGTTATAACCAACTTCCCATAAAGCCGTTATAACCCTTTATGGTTTTTTTTTAGACAATTTCATTCCTGTTATAACCAAGAGACTTATACTTTTAAAACCAAGTATCACATACTTACAAATCAAGTTCTTAACTTTCAAAA
Organism: Przewalskia tangutica; assembly: GCA_029844215.1. NCBI lineage: Eukaryota > Viridiplantae > Streptophyta > Magnoliopsida > Solanales > Solanaceae > Przewalskia > Przewalskia tangutica. Next base: position 79,903,450 of record CM056720.1, on the reverse strand, counting down.
TACTTCAAGTCTCTTAATATTTAGAAAACAAGTTTCTTCTACTTTTAACCTCAAGTAACTCACACCTTTAAAACAAGTTACTTCTCTTAAATCATGTCATTTCTCCTCTCTTAAAACAATTAAGTAAATTACTCCTTTGACTCCCCTAAAGTCATTATAATGACCTTTAGGTTTTGGAACTAAGGCACTAGCCAAAAAGTTTGGAAACCACTTCCTTTTCAAGACTCTATGTACTTTAAGTAAAATACTTTCACTTTTAAGAATCCAACTTCACTAAGGCAATGGATTATACAACTTACAATTTACACATCAAAGTACAATCAAGGAAGTTCATAGAACAAATTCTATATTAGGCAATCCAAGTACAACGAGGAATGAATCATTTGAGAGTAGAACTTACTTTCTTTATCTTAAGGAATCATGCTAGAAGAGGAGATAGTTCACATACCTTTTCGCTAAATCCAAGCTAAGCGAAAGCGCCGTGCGTATAAGTGTCAACCTATAATGGTCACAACAAGACTATCAACTTCTAGTCTCTAACGTAGAATAATACTAAGTATACGGTCTCTAATTCTACGGAAAATCGGGACACCTCCTTTGTTTCTACTCACTTTGCCACCTTTTCAAGGTCGAATACAATAACCAACACGCCACATTTAAGTCTCCAAACAACAACCAAACAAAGGGGATTACACGCCTTACAATACGTGTAAAATTCGCCCACAATTCATACGAAAATAGCCCGTAATCTAGTCGTTCTCGCAACATAAATAATAACACCAAGTCCTTTCCAATCCTTTTCCAATTCCAAGTTCTAAGGTCTAACATGTTATATAGTTATAAACCACTTCAAAAACTACAATTTCCTTCTTTTTTACAACATGCGACGACTTCACTAATAATCGACTTGAATTGAAATCTTAGGGCTAACATGCTAGTTTTGGTTGGGTTCCAATAGCGATACACCAATCCAACTACATAATATATAACTCATGCTTGCTAATATCCATAGCTACAATCAATAAGTAAACTTAATTGCTAAAACGACAAAATTTATACCTTTCCAAGCCCTTAAAATTTCCAAGATTCAAAGTCGCGCCTTAGCAATTCTTAGCTCCTTTCCTTAGGTTCCAATCCGCTCCAAGCACTCCTTAGAGTCCTATGAAGAACCCATCTTCAAGTTCCAACTTCAAAGTTGAAGAACTCCTTTAGTTTCCGCCTTGCGACTAATACGAAAACGTCGTTTTTCCGAAATCTTTCTATTGAGATATCCTTACAATATTCGAAGGGACATTAGGTTAAAGTCTTGTGGCTAATGGATCAAAACTACAAAATTTTCTTGTTGGAAATGGGACAAAGCCGAGAGGTCTATTGAAGAACAAGAATTGTTGTGATATTTTCTAAGTGTAAAATGAGCTTGTCTTGCACTAGCTTAGTACTTATAACAATACGGATGGCCAAGATTATAACAAATGTGAGGCTTAGATGGTTTTCACTAGGATCAAGCCCATGTGGCCAAGTTGACAAGTCAACAATGTCATGCTAGCAAGACTAATCTTCCAAGGTGGTTAATGACCATTTTACCCTCCCTAAATTTCATCCAAGACCACATGTGGGGGTGCCACGTGTCGCCCTCTCATTCGTCCATAAAATTCTGTAACACTCGTGGGCCCCACAAAACGTAAAATTCCTCGAGTGGGCCCCACATGACCAAATCCGTCAAAATAAATTTCCAAAAAGTTAAGAGTTCCATACTCATCAAATAATGCATTTTGAGAATCCAATTATCAACAACGAACATTTTTCCTTTCCGGCGTTCGGAAGATTTTCCGTCGGAAAAACAATTCCTCCTTTCGTACTAATTTCCTAGTCTTGTTTCCTTAAGCACATTCTTTTTTACATGTCCTGGACTTACGGGGTGTAACAATAAATGCAGAAAGTACGCATGCATGAAACCGTATGATTATGAATCAAGATAGAAATACTTTTGCTAATTATAAGTATAAGAAAGTGTTATGACCAGAATGATAAAAGATAATGCAACTATGGTTATGTAAGTTGCACGAGAAATGATTACCCCAGACTAGTGTAAAAACCATCAGTATGGGATGGGCAGTAGAAACACCTCGAGGGAAGGTGGTAACATCTGTACTGACGATAAAGATAGTAAGGAAATACGGAGGGGTAAGGGACCCCAGGACAACTTGAAATAACTTATAAAGGAAAGACGAGTAGACACTCGAACGATAAGAAATCTTGACAAGTCATTGGGTTATGTAATGCCGTGAATTGAGGTTGAACACCTGGCTATAAGCTCTACGAGCTGGGAGAGAATAATCGGGTTACTACTTGACGAGATCAAGGAAATCTCCCCCCTAAATTATGATTGACAGTAAGTCTTAGCCATGAGGCAAGCAAAGGAATCAAATCTAAGTTGGTGACCAAGTTTGGTTGTGACAGAGAAAGGGAAACAGGAACCATAATTGAGATTAAGGATACCCGAATATTTCGCAGGTATGAGAAAGGCTTCCAGTTATTGGAAGATAAGTTGACCACGACTACAGTTCTAACCCCTCCTGAGAGACTAGAGGGTTAGGTTATTATTGTAACACGTTGGGTGTTGGGCTAGGTTTTGTGCTGACGCAACACGATAAGGTTAGAGCATATGTTTCTCGGCAGTTAGGGAGGCATGAGGGGAAATTACGCCACTCACAATTTAGAGTTGGCGGCGGTTAATCATACCTTGAAGATTTGGAGGGATGACGTATATATAGACTTCATGTGGATATTTGTGCAGACAGAGGCGGTTGAATTTGCGATAGAGACGGTGGTTAGAGTTACTCAAGGAGTGTGATATTGATACCTTATACCATCCGGGGAAAGCCAAGACAGTTACAAATGCTCTTAGTCGTGGATCTATGGGTAGTCTGTCGGATGGGCAGCCAGATAAACAGGAAGTGGTCCGTGAGATTCATCAGCTACCGAGCCAAAGGGTTCGATTAATTGTTTCCAAGGTTAATGAAGCTTAGATCCGAGAGGTTGCCGAGTCTTCCGTCATTGAGGAGGTAAAGAGGCGGCGATGAGGATCAATTATGATCTGATATCGAATCGGCTTTCAGAAGGAAGAGCTTGTTTGAGTAGCCGGATGGGTCTTTGTGATATGAGGATAGATTGTGTGTACCGGTCTTTGCGGGACTAGTCGGCGAGTTTTAGGAGGCACGCAGTGCTTATTGCTCTAATTGTTCGTGGTCGACTAAGTTGTGTCGTGACCTCAGATGTATGTATTGGTAAGATGGCCTGGAAAGGGACGTAGCAGAGTTGTTGTAATGTAAAAATAGTAGCAGTCAAGGTTGAACCCAGAATCGATGAGGCTATTACAGGCGATTTAGATCCCGACTTAGATATGGGAGGTAATTAATATGGATCTTGTTACAGGGTGGCATCGTACTCAGAGGAAGTGCGACTCCCTGGGGGCATAGTAAATAGGCTGGCGAAACTAGCCGTGTTCTTCCGGGTAGGACCACTTACTCGGCTGAGGATTATGCTAGCTTATATAGCAGGGAGATTGTGAGACTGCACGGGGTTCCTACATTTATGATGTCAGATAGATGAGCGGTTATGGATAACTTCTGGAGGTTTTTCAGAAGGGATTAGGGACACAGGTGAGTCTCAGTGTTGCATTACACCCTCAGACCGACGGACAGGCAGAGCGTACTATCCAGGCACTTGAGGATAGGTTGCGGGCCGATGTTATTGATTTCAGAGAAAGCTGGAAGAATTATTTGCCTCTTGTTGATGCGTGCGATGCGAGATACCATTCCGAGATTCGGATGGCCTGTATGAGGCCTTGTATGTAAGAAAGTGTAGATCGCCGGTTGGTTGGTTCGGCGTGGCGAGTTCGATTATTTGGTCCAGACTTGATTTAGCGGGCTGTGGATAAGGCGAAGCTTATCCAAGAAAGATTATTAGTAAGCTCAGAGTCAGCAGAAACTTTATGCAGATAACCGACGTTGACACATGGGGTTCAGCTCGACATTTTAGTATGAGTATTGTTATGTGGCCACGTGTGGCATTATTGGTATGTAGGGGTTGTAAGGAGACTATGTCGCTATCTTTGAGTTTGACTCCCAAGAGAACATTCGGGGACGAATGTTTCTAAGGGGGGAAGAATGTTACACCCCGGAACTTCAGGATATGTTTATAAGAACGTACTTAAGAACTCAAAAATGTTAAGATTTGAGACGAGTAAAAATTTATCGGAATTATGGAATTGTCAGAAAATGAAATATTGTGACGAATGGGAGGGCGACACGTGTCACCCCTGACTTGGTATTGGATGAAATTTACATGGATAAAATGGTCATCTGACCATAATTGAAGATGACCAAGTCTTGCTAAAGCTAGAGCTTGATATTGTTGACTTAGTCAAGGCCACTTGGCTAGAATACTTGTGAAACTCATCTAGGCCACCCATTTGTTCTAATCTTGACCCTCCATTATGTTATATATGTATACTAGTAGCAAGACTAGTTCCCACACTTAGTCATATTTCAAGAAATCTTGAAGAACACTTTGAGAGGCTCTCTGGTTTGAGGGTTTCAAGGATACAAATTTGTTTGTTTGTTGTCGAATAAGCTCCACACTTTAAACCAAGCTTCCTAAGGGTATTGTAAGGGTATCTCAATAGAAAGATCCCGGAAAAGTGGCGTTTTCGTATTAGTCGCAAGGTGAAAACCTAGTCACTTTCCTAGGTTTGGATTGAGAATTGAAGGAAAATTGTTTGTGATCTTCTAAGGGCTTCAAGTGGCGGATTGGAATGTCAAGGAGAGGCTCTAAGTTGCTAGGGAACGGCTTCGGATCTTGAAGTGGATTAAGGCTCACTAAGGTAACAATCTTGTCCTCTTAAGTGTTACAAGATTACATATTGTTGTAGGCCTTACATTTTAACTAGCATGAAGTATATGTATTGAAGATTGATAAGTGTTATGGATATTGGAAGCCTAAAATCCGAATTGATATGTTGAGCCATTTGAAATTGAAATACAATTTTGGTCGATAATTAGAATCGTCGCATGTTACCTACTTGAAGATTGTAGTAGTTATAATTGATTGCGACTTGATAACATGTTATACTAAACAACTTGAATTGAAAAGGAATTGGAAAGGTTGATATGTTGTTACACCTGTCACGACCCGTTCCGGGGCCCGTGACTGGTGCCTTACCCTGGGCACCCTAGTGATACAACATCAGAGTAATCAGCGGAACATAAAGACAATACATGAAACCAATGTAATAAGACAGTGAAATAAGAAGACAGGCTAACCAAAAACGGTTACCGTCAGTATATATAAATAACAATTTGAACAGTTACATCCCTTTCTACCACTCTGCCCATAACAGTACTACAGACCTCTAAGAATGATATGACAACAACGACGGGACAGGGCCCCGTCATACCCCTGAATGTAAGCACCTACAATCAACAGGGGACTATACCAAGATAAGCCTCCGGAGGAACGGAGCTTCCCAAACGCTGAAATGTGACCCTAAGAGCGAGGATCAACGACTGGTGTACCTTTACCTGCGGCATGAACGCAGCCCCCCGAAGGAGGTCAGTACAACAGGTACCAAGTATGTGAAACATGAAGATACTGTAAATGAAATCATAGTAGTCTATAAGCGGGAGACATGTATGATAACCAAACTACGATTCCTGATAAATAAGCGATCATGTCTAGTCGTGACTCACGCCTCAAAGTCATCACTCGATATAACAATGGGTCTCACGCCCACAACATCAATCATGCCCGTGGAATACCTTCCTCCGCTGCGATCAATGATAGAAAAGCACCAAGGAATACACATGAACAGCAGGTCCCACCTGTGTCCAAATAAAACAGTACAGGGTAAGTACGAAGGCATAGCCGACTACTAACACCCACAGTACTAACAAGGTCATAAACTGTATCATGATATCTGTCTAGACCGTCACATGATCAAAGCTGGTCGCTCGCAATATCAAATGTGCGCGTCTAGCCCTGGAACTCCCCGCAGCTCCGCATAGGCCAATCTCATAGGCCCGCATGAGGTATAACCCCGCATCGAGGGCAGCTACTCCCGGCGTAAATCACTGGACTCGCGATCGCATGGCCACATGTAGACGCGTGACCATAAAGGCCGCACTAACACGGAACTCTCGTAGCTCGCGCATAGGCCCGGGACCGCGCGAGGTATTCTCGAATCATGGTCCCGCACCGCTCGAGTCTACCCGCGTCGGAGGCGGCTTAACCCCGGAAACACGGTGAGTGGTATAATACTAACATAACGGTTTAACGTTTAAACAACATAAGCACAATCGAGGAAAACCCTTTACACAAACATCACGAATACTAACACACGTAGCATCCTAATATGATTACTTATCAAATCAACACGAAGGTATTACAAGGCTATCACAAACCAATACAATCAAGTTATTCACACATAAGGTTCTTTCTACTATATGATTAACGAGATCGGGTTTTATCCCCAAGTACTTTATACAATAACTCGAAGATATGTTACTTCACAAAACCACACAATACCCGTAGTATATGAAAATAGAGTGATTATCTTTGAAGTAAATCAAAACACTTACCTTTGTAAAATCAAGTAACAACATTATTTTCCAAACGTCAAGTTTGCCTAATTTCAAATGTTCACGGTTCTTATTTTAGAAAGGTTTCAGTAGTTCATAGTCTTATTCATTTAAGAATATAATTCTCTTTTAAACTATCTCAGAAACATAAGCCTTATATGTGAGTAGGATATTCTTGTTTATAACAATCTTATTACAATGACCATGATCTAGGAAATATCATTTTGTCTCATCTTAAGCTTCATGCGGATGGAAGTTTCTCTGGTTTTAATAATACTTAATATGTCAAAACATTTCCTTTTATTAACGATGCGATGGTTTGTCGATACATTCGATTTCCAAATCGAGAAACATTCTTAAGCGTTATTACCTAACTTCCATAAAGCTAGTATAACTCTTAAGTTTTCAAAAACCAAGTATTACTTCTTCTTTCAAATGATTCAAAAATCTTTTGAAATACTTCAAGTTCTTTATTAACACATAATAAGCGATTATAGTTCAAATCGATTTACCTTTTAAAAACCACAAGTATTTTCTTACCAACATAAAGTCATTATAACCAACTTCCCATAAAGCCGTTATAACACTTTATGTTTTAAACCAATCAAATACATTTAGCACGTATGCGTCACCGCACTACATAGTTCACACATATCATGCTAGAAGAGATAGGAAGAGGTTCACATACCTCGAGACGATTATCGACTAATAGCAAAACGCTCAAGTACCTCAAACCGTCGCTACTCTTTAAGCCCAAGTAGATCGCGCCACGCGTAGTACTCAACCTATAAGGCCACAAGGCGCTTATTAACATTTAGATCTTATCGCAGAACATTCTACAGAAAATTCGGCAACTCCCCACGCATGGCAGCGTAAATCTCTCCTTTATCGGTAGCTATCAAGCCAACCAGGGGTTTGCACGTCTAACCGGGCGTGCGATTCTACTACACAACAAAGCTACACAAGTCTCATGTCTGATCCATGTAATTCTGATTCGGTACTCTTCTTTCGAAAACGTTTCTCATTATTCAGGCTTAAGTCAAAAGACATTGCCGATAACTACGTTCAGTTCTATATATAGTATACTTCAACTATATAATCATACAACATGTAATTCCCAATTACAATAGAGGGACAGGATATTTACCTCGATAAGCCCATAATTATCCGAGTTTAAATGTCGATCCTGAGCAAGGTTTAGCTCTACTCCGCGCTCAGGCCTCCAAACAATCCTTAGAAGTTCTAACCAACTTCTACTTATTACTCCAACTAACCATGGAGATTTTCCTTAGGGTTTCGGTTTTGTGGAAAGGAAGTATAATAGTATTTACGGGCTTTTCGATAAGTATAACCTTAGAATACTACAAGGTATACTAAGGTAATTTGGGCATTATAACAATACTTTTGAGTATTTCTACCAAGAGGGGGTATTATACGAAACAACTAGGCTGGGGTACCCACACTAGCACCCTGGGAGGGGAAGGGCTCTCGGCAAAGGGGGATGGAGGAGGCTCTTGTCCGAACTCTACACTAAGGGGAGGGAGGAGTATTTAACACTTAGAATTAAATGGAATGGATCAAGAATTCATCCAGGGGGTATTTATAGGTCTTGCAAAGGCCAACCAATGGCGAATCTTGCCAAGTGCAAGTCAAGTGTAGGCCAAGATCTTGCCAAGTGCACCTTATCCATCTACCACAAAATATCCTACCAACTCCAAGACAAAAAGCCAACCCATTCGTCACTCCGCCCAAGACGTCTTCCAATGAGAGGGTGCCAAGTGGCGCCCTCTTGTTGGTCTAAAATGTTTCGCCTCTCGGAAAAATCATAAAAATTAAAAATGACATAGCCGAATTTTCCCTACGAAAGCTGTGAAAACGTTTCTAAAAACGACTCTAACCGGGTGTTGTGCACAAAGTGAAATCGTCCAAGCCTATGTAAAAGTTTCAAATTTTCTACGTGCGTCGTGCATACATACTGAAATACGGGTATAACATTCTCCCTCGTAGAAACATTCGTCCCGAATGTTCCTTCTAAGTCTCAAAACAAGCGTGCTTGAGATAGTCTTCACTACTATACTTACGAACAATCCGCCACACACTGCCACAGAAACATCCGCGCAAATCTTTGTTATACCCGTATTTCCAGTATATGCGTGGGGCGTGCGTAGAAAATTTGAACTTGAGAAAGTAGCTTGGCGAAATTTATTGTGCACAACACCCGATTAAGTCGTTTTTCGAAACGCTTTCACGACTTTCGTAGGGAATTTCGGCTATGTCATTTTTAATTTTGCGGATTTTTAGAGACGAAACATTTTGGACCAACAAGAGGCGCCACTGCACCCTCTCATTGGTGCGGTAGAGTGGACGAAATGGTGACTATTTTGTCAAGTAGTTGGTAGGATATTTTGTGTGTAGTTGGTTAAGGTGCACTTGGCAAGATCTTGGCCCTACACTTGCACTTGGCAAGATCTTGGCCATTGGTTGGCCTTTGCTAGACCTATAAATACCCACTGAAGACTAATTCATCCACAAATTGCCTAAGTCTTGAAGCTTCTTCCTCCCCCTTAGTGTAGTGCCTTGGCGAGCCCTCTCTCCCCAGCGAGAGTTCCCCACAGTGGGGTAGTAGAGGGTAGCCACTCCTTGGGGTCTTGGCAGTGGTACCCCACTGCCTAGTTGCTTTGTGATAATACCCCCCTCTCTTGGTAGAAATACTCTCAAAAGTATTGTTATAATGCCCAAATTACCTTAGCCGTTTACCTTGTAGTATTCTAAGGTTATACTTATACGAAAAGCCCAGAAATACTATTATACTTCCCTTCCGTCACAAAAACCGAAACCCTAAGGAAAATCTCCACAGTTAGTTGGAGTATTAAGTAGAAGTTGGTTAGAACTTCTAAGGGTTGGTTGGGCGGGTTGGACCACGGAGTAGGAGCTAAACCTTGCTCAGGATCGACATTTAAACTCGGATAATTATGGGCTTATCGAGGTAAATATCTTGTCCCTCTATTGTAATTGGAAATTACATGATTGTTAGACTATATAGTTGAAGTATACTATATATATAGAACTGAACGTTGTTGTCGGCAATGTCTTTGGACTTAAGCCTGAATTATAAGAAACCTTTTTAGAAGAAATCGAATCGTATTTACATAGGTGTATTCTGATGAGACTTGTGTAGCTTTTCCGTGGAGTAGAATTGTACCGTTCGGGTTAGATGTATAACCCACGGTTGGCTTGGTAGCCGCCTCGATAAAGGAGGAGATTTACGCTGTTGCGGAGGTCACGAATTTTACGTAGAATGTTCTCTAAGGGATCTAAATGTTAATAAAGCGCCTTGTGGCCTTATAGGTTGAAGTACTACGTGTGGCGCGATCTCGGCTAAGGAGTAGCCGACGGTTTGAAGACTTGGGCGCTTTGCTATTAGTCGATACTGTCGCGAGGTATGTGAACCTCTTCCTATCTCTTCTAGCATGATATGTGTGAACTATGTAGTACGGTGACGTACGTGTGCTAAATGTATTTGATTGTTTAAAACATAAAGTGTTATAACGACTTTATGGGAAGTTGGTTATAATGACTTTATGTTGGTAAGAAGATACTTGTGGTTTTAAAAGGTAATCGGTTTGAACTATAATCGGCTTGTTATGTGTTAATAAAGAACTTGAAGTATTTCAAAAGATTTTTGAATCATTTTGAAAGAAGAAGTAATACTTGGTTTTGAAAACTTAAGAGTTATACTAGCTTTATGGGAAGTTAGGTATAAACGCTTAAGAATGTTTCTTGATTTGAAATCGTAATGTGTATCGACAAACCACTGCAGCGTTAATAAAAGGAAATGTTTTGACAGATTAAGTATTATTAAAACCCGAGAAACTTCCATCCGCATAAGCTAAGATGAGACAAATGATATTTCCTAGATCACTACTTTGTAATAAGATTGTTATAAACAAGAATATCCTACTCACATATAAGACTTATGTTTCTCGATTGTTTAAAAGAGAATTATATTCTTAAATGAATAAGACTATGAACTACAAACCTTTCTAAAATAAGAAGCGTGAATATTTGAAATTAGGCAAACTGGACGTTTGGAAAATAATGTTGTTACTTGATTTTACAAAGGTAAGTGTTTTGGTTTATTTAAAAAGACGACCACTCTATTTTATACTACGGTATTGTGTGACTTATGTGAAAGCAACGGATCTTTTAAAAGATTTAATGTATGAAGTACTTTAGGTAGATACGAACTTGTTAGCTTAAAGTACCTTGTGTGAATAACTCGATTGTGTTGGTTTGAGATAGCCTTGTAAATACTTTCTTGTTGATGTGATAAGTGAAAATGTTAGGATGCTACGTGTGTTAGTATCTTGTGTGATCATGATGTAAGGGGGTCATTCTTGTTGTGCTTACGTTGTTAAGCGTTAAGCGTTGTACTATTATTGTATCACATACCCTTCGACTTATTATACCGAGGGCTTGCCACCCTCGATGCGGGTCTTTACGGCTATGCGGTCCTCGTGACTATGCGGTCGCGGTAGCTCCAGATTGATCATTCCGTGTTTAGCCCGATGCGGGGATTCCTATGCGATGTTGAGACTATGCGGTCTTTTGAGACTATGCGGGTTGCGGGAGCCTAGGCGGATACCGAGGGTTAGCCGCCGATGCGGGGTATACCTCGGCGATGCAGGACCATGATTCGAGGAATACCTCATGCGGGTCCGTGTGTGACCTATGCGGAGTCAGCGAGAGTTCGAGGATAGACGCGCATTGATATTGCGGGCGAGTGGCTAGCTTCGATCATGTAGTGCGGTCTAGAAAGACCTCGGGATACGCTTTGTGGTATTTTTTGGTCTTGTGGGTCTTAGTAGTCGGCTATGCCTTCGCACTTGCCGTCACGGTTTTATTGTGATGACTTTGAGGCGTGAGTCCTCGACTTGACATGATCGCTTATTTGTTGTGATCGTAGTTTGCTTATCATACATGTCTCCGCTTTATAGACTATTATGATTTCATTTACGATTTTTAGTTTCACATACTCGCACTGTTGTCGACCTCGCCGGGGCTGCGTTCATGCCGCAGTTGAGGTACACCGATCGTTGATCCTAGCTCTCGGGTCACAGCTTGCGTTTGGGAAGCTCCGCTTCTCGGAGGCTTATCGGTGGTATAGTCCCGTCGTAGTAAGTGTTTACATTCGGGGTTTATGGCCCTGTTCGCCATTGTTGTCATATCATTCTTAAGTCTAGTAATCTGTTGTGGCGTGGTTTGTAAAAAGGATTAAACTGCTCATGTTGAAAAGGTTGTTATTTATATATACGCCAAAGGCAAGTTTTCTCAGTTATTGTTTCATATTTTATAATATGTCTTGTATCGCTTTATGTTCGTGATTACTCGATGTTGTATCACTAGGGTGCGAGGTAAGGCACGATCACGCCCCGAACGGTCGTGACAAAAGTGGTATCAGAGCAGTTAATCCTCGGAAAGTGTCTACAGACCGTATCCAGTAGAGTCTTGATTATCGGTGTGTTGTGCACCACATCAATAATCAGGAGGCTATAGGGTATTTAGGATTGGTTTCTATTCTTCTCACTCTGAGATCGTGCCTTAGAGCTGTGTTGTAAGTTGGACCCTCTGACGAAATTATTTCCCTTATCATTATGCCTCCGCGTAGGCAAACCCGCCCGGGAGGCAAGCGGCCGAGGAGGCTGCGAGTAGAGTTCGAGAGGGTTACGAGGGCACATGCACAATCATCACCTGATTTATGTTCTTCATTCGGGAATTTCTGCGACTTCACTAGCACCAGTAAAGTTTAGCACGGCGGAGGCAGTTCCTACTGCGGCCATGATATTTGAACCTTCACGACCGAGGCAGAGAATATGGATTGCAAAGGCGACCGTTACTAGCTATGGATTTAACTACCGCAGAGTATACCGATGTCGCGAGTCTTGATGAATATCAACGAGAGGTTGTGCAAGAGTAGTTCTTGATTAGGCTGAGCATGGCTGCATGCGAGCTTATACGCAGCCGAAAGCGTAGAGATCGACGGGTTAACAAGGGCGACAGAAGAGGGCGGGCGGCAAGGTCCTTTGGTAACTTTCGAGGCGAGTCACCTCACCAAAGAGATTTGATTATGCGCATCCACAATGCGGAGTGGTCTTCCACGGATTCGGGACGTTCGGGTATGCAGGAGTTGGTTAGAACTCGAGCTTCGGTTCACATTTTGGCGCACGCCATCCGGGAATGTCGTCTTTTAGTTGGTACTTGTTGTACTGCGCCGTCGAGCCATGTGTCGAATGGGTGACCTAGTAGGAGGACCTTGCCTTCGATGCAGGTGGGTAGTTCGTCACCTTCCTTAGCTATCGCCTGCAGGCGTGTTTGATTAGAACGACTAAGGGAGTGAAGCGGAGATATAGATATATCTTTAACCTCTAGAGATCTGTATGTGTGATAAGGTGAGTATACCTTAAGTGCTATGTTCGATAGCGTGTGTTAGTCGTGATTAGATCATGGTTGTTTAACCGAGTAAGATTTTGGGGATAGAAGGTGTGAGCCTTAGAGCTTCTTCACGTAAAGACCTTAGAGGTGAGGCCATCTCGAGAAAGGTGTAATGTTATGTTTGACCCTTATCGGAAGTGCATAGTACACGTGAGTTATGTTGGGATAGGTCCCAGTAGTGTGGAACGAAGGGGGTAGTTGAGCTAAGAAGACCGCTAGGTTTTCGAAACGTGATTTGTTAGATTGTTCCGAATCGGGGAGCTAGTATTGTGAGCGTTGCCGGTTCGGGTTGAGGCCACATTGCGGGTCAACCCGCGATAGGTTTGGTGGTGGGGTCGTTGTGGTGGTCCGCCTTGTGTTAGGGTTGTGAGGTGTTAGGCCCAAGTTTAGTTGACCAAGCGTGCGAGTTCGTGGACGATTCGACCAAGATGGTTGGGCGAGAGGTCGGCCGTGTTGTCTTAGCAAAGACACTGTACTCGCAGAGGTTATGCGAGATGATATATCGTAAAAGTTGTAAGGCTGCAGGGTGCCTACCTTCACCTTATGTCGAACTGGAGCCCGTTGCGGCTTTCTTTTACGGAGGTTTTACGTGCAAGGTTAGGAACTCGAGTAAGTCTCGGAATCACATTCGCCCTCGGGCGGTGTTTGATTTCGGTGATAGTTGCGAGAATTGTTGTCTCCGGTTGAAGGAGTGTTTAAGCTACCATTTCAGTGTTCGGATGTCGCCTTATGAAGCCTTGTAAGGGCGGATGTGTGAGTCGCCGGTCGATTGGTTCGATGTTGGCAGGATTCAGATAGTTGGTTCAGGCTTGTTCCAGACCGACGGATAGAGTAAAGCTTGTCTAGAAGAGGTTCTGGCAGCTCAGAGAAATCGTGCGGATAATCGGCGACGACGCTTAGAGTTTAGGTTGACGGTCGATCTTCTTGAAAGCACCGCCCCGGGGTGGGTGTGACGAGTTTTGGAAGACAGAGGGAACTTAGCCCGAGTTACTTTGGGCCGTTGAGTCCATGTGAAGAATAGGCCAGGTTGCCTATATGTTAGCTTTTGCCGTCCGACTTAGGAGGCAGTATGTCCGGTCTTTCGTATTGTTGATCGGGAAAGTATCGGAGGTCCATCCAGAGTGTTCCCAGTTAATGATGACCACGTTAGAGATAGTAACCCGAGTTTGAGCGAAGCGAGATCAAGAGTTTGGGTGTCTGACGATGCAGTGATCGCATGCAGTCCGGTACCATTTGTTGGGTCGCCTGAGAAGGTTTATGCCTCGGGCAAAGTGACAAAAGTGGTATCATGTGGTATGAATTCGAGTGTACGAGAAGGGTACGACACGTAAGGGAAGAAGCGAGCGTGTATGGCGAGCGTAGATGTGATCATTTCTTTTGTGTGGAGAAAGTGCGAAGGAAGTATATTTTAGACCCCGGTGAGAAGTGTTTTGTGGTGATGATTAGAGGTGTTTTCCTCGTGGACTTGGATGTAAGTTTTTTTGCGCAGTTGTTTCTGTGGCCATTGTGGCAGGATTGTTTCGTAAGTATGGTAGTGAAGACTATCTTTGGCGCACGCGTTTGTTTGAGACTTAGAAGGAACATTCGACGAATGTTTCTAACGAGGGAGAATGTTATACCGTATTTCCGAGTATGCGTGGGGCGTGCGTAGAAAATTTGAACTTGAGAAAGTAGCTTGGCGAAATTTATTTGTGCACAACACCCGATTAGAGTCGTTTTTTTAAACGTTTTCCACGCTTTCGTAGGGAATTTCCGCTATGTCATTTTTAATTTTTGCGGATTGTTCCGAGAGACGAAACCTGTTGGACCACCAAGAGGGCGCCCCTTGGCACCCTCTCCTTGGTGGCGGCAGAGTGGACGAAATGGTGACGATTTTGTCAAGTAGTTGGTAGGATATTTTGTGTGTAGTTGGTTAAGGTGCACTTGGCAAGATCTCGCCCTACACTTGCCTTGCACTTGGCAAGATCTTGGCCATTGGTTGGCCTTTGCTAGACCTATAAATACCCGCCCTTTTGATGTCTGCTTCGTCCAGAACTTGCCTTAGTCTTGAAAGCTTCTTCCTCCCCTTAGTGTAGTGCCTCGCCGAGCCCCCTCTCCCCCTTGGCGAGAGTTCCCCACAGTGGGGTAGGCCGAGGGGTAGCCACCCCCCCTCCTTGGGGTGCTAGCCGTGGGGTACCCCCCCCTAGCCTAGTTGCTTTCGTATAATACCCCCCTCTCTTGGTAGAAATACTCTCAAAAGTATTGTTATAATGCCCAAATTACCTTAGCCGTATACCTTGTAGTATTCTAAGGTTATACTTATACGAAAAGCCCAGAAATACTATTATACTTCCTTAGTCACAAAAACCAACACCCTAAGGAAAATCTCCACAGTTAGTTGGAGTATTAAGTAGAAGTTGGTTAGAACTTCTAAGGGTTGGTTGGAGCGGGTTGGAGCACACGGAGTAGGAGCTAAACCTTGCTCAGGATCGACATTTAAACTCGGATAATTATGGGCTTATCGAGGTAAATATCTTGTCCCTCTATTGTAATTGGAAATTACATGATTGTTAGACTATATAGTCAAGTATACTATATATATAGAATCAACGTTGTTGTCGGCAATGTCTTTGGACTTAAGCCCAATTATAAGAAACCTTTTGAAAGAAGAGTCAATCGTATTTACATAGGAGTATTCAGATGAGACTTGTGTAGCTTTTCCGTGGAGTAGAATTGTACCCGTCGTTAGATGTATAACCCCCTCGTTGGCTTGGTAGCGGCCTCGATAAAGGAGGAGATTTCTGCTGCGGGGAGAGTCTTTGCCGAATTTTCTGGAGAATGTTCTACGAAGGGATCTAAATGTTAATAAAGCGCCTTGTGGCCTTATAGGTTGAAGTACTACGTGTGGCGCGATCATCGCTAAGGAGTAGCCGACGGTTTGAAGTACTTGAGCGTTTTGCTATTAGTCGATACTGTCGCGAGGTATGTGAACCTCTTCCTATCTCTTCTAAAGCATGATATGTGTGAACTATGTAGTACGGTGACGTCGTATGCTAAATGTATTTGATTGGTTTAAAACATAAAGTGTTATAACGGCTTTATGGGAAGTTGGTTATAATGACTTTATGTTGGTAAGAAGATACTTGTGGTTTTAAAAGGTAATCGTTTGAACTATAACTGGCTTGTTATGTGTTAATAAAGAACTTGAAGTATTTCAAAAGATTTTTGAATCATTTTGAAAGAAGAAGTAATACTTGGTTTTTGAAAACTTAAGAGTTATACTAGCTTTATGGGAAGTTAGGTATAAACGGCTTAAGAATGTTTTACTGATTTCGGAAATCAGAATGTGTATCGACAAACCACTGCAGCGTTAATAAAAGGAAATGTTTTGACAGATTAAGTATTATTAAAACCAGTAGAAACTTCCATCTGCATAGAAGCTAAGATGAGACAAAATGATATTTCCTAGATCACTACTTTGTAATAAGATTGTTATAAACAAGAATATCCTACTCACATATAAGACTTATGTTTCTCAGATTGTTTAAAAGAGAATTATATTCTTAAATGAATAAGACTATGAACTACGAAACCTTTCTAAAATAAGAAACGTGAATATTTGAAATTAGGCAAACTTGGACGTTTGGAAAATAATGTTGTTACTTGATTTTACAAAGGTAAGTGTTTTGGTTTATTTAAAAGACACCACTCTATTTTATACTACGTATCAGGTGACTTATGTGAAAGCAACGGATCTTTTAAAAGATTTAATGTATGAAGTACTTTAGGTAGATACGAACTTGTTAGCTTAAAAGTACCTTGTGTGAATAACTTGATTGTGCTGGTTTGAGATAGCCTTGTAAATACTTTCTTGTTGATGTGATAAGTGAAAATGTTAGGATGCTACGTGTGTTAGTATCTTGTGTGATCATGATGTAAGGGGTCATTCTTGTTGCTTACGTTGTTGCGTTAAACCCGCTGTACTATTATTGTATCACATACCCCTTTGACTTATTATACCGAGGGCTTGCCACCCTTGATGCGGTCTTTACGCCTATGCGGTCCTCGTGACTACGCGAGTCGCAGTAGCTCAGGATTGATCATTCGGTGTTTAGCCCGACGGGGATTCCTACGCGTCCATTGAGACTATGCGGTCTTTTGAGACTATGCGGGTTGCGGAGCCTAGGCGGATACCGAGGGTTAGCCGCCTCGATGCTGGTATACCTCAGCGATGCAGGACCATGATTCGAGGAATACCTCATGCGGGTCCGCGTGTGACCTATGCGAGTCGCGAGAGTTCAGGATAGACGCACATTGATATTGCGCGAGTGGCTAGCTTCGATCATGCGGTGCGGTCTAGAAAGACCTCGGATACGCTTTGTGGTATTTTTTGCTGTGGGTCTTAGTAGTCGGCTATGCCTTCGTACTTGCCCCGCACGGTTTTATTGTGATGACTTTGAGGCGTGAGTCCGACTTGACATATTCGCTTATTTGTTGTGAATCAGTAGTTTGCTTATCATACATGTCTCGCTTTATAGACTATTATGATTTCATTTACAGATTTTTAGTTTCACATACCGCACTGTTGTCAGATCGACCTCCTTGGGGCCGCGTTCATGCCGCAGTTGAGGTACACCGCCGTTGATCCTAGCTCTCAGGGTCACAGTTTCAGCGTTTGGGAAGCTCCGTTTCTCCGGAGGCTTATCAGTGGTATAGTCCCCTGTCGTAGTAAGTGTTTACATTCAGGGGTTTGGCGGGGCCCTGTTCCGCCATTGTTGTCATATCATTCTTAGAGGTCTGTAGTACTGTTGTGGGCAGGGTTTGTAAAAAGGATTAAACTGTTCATGTTGAAAAGGTTGTTATTTATATATATGCCGAAAGGCAAGTTTTTCTCAGATTATTGTTTCATATTTTATAATATGTCTTGTATCGTTTTATGTTCCGCTGATTACTCTGATGTTGTATCACTAGGGTGCCCGGGGTAAGGCACCAGTCACGGGCCCCGGAACGGGTCGTGACAAATACCTCCATCCAAGTCCACGAGGAAACACTTCTAACATTACCACAAACACCTCTCTCCGGGGTCTAAAATATACTTCCTTCGCACCTTCTCCTTACAAAAGAAATGATCACATCTATGCTCGCCATACATGCTCGCTTCTTCCCGATACCACTTTTGTCACTTTGCCGCGAGGTTCTAGTGTCACCCGCGACTCCAACAAATGGTACGGACTACATACGATCCCTAAGGTCGTCAGACACTCGAACTCTTACCACATTTGACATCGCTCAGCTTCCAAAACTCGGGTTACTTTCTCTACCGTGGTCATCATTAACTGGGAACACTCTGGATGGATCTCCGATACTTTCCTGATCATAACAATACGAAAGACCGGACGTACTGCCTCCTAAGTCGGACGACAAATGTTAACATATAGGCAATCTGGCCTATTCTTCACATGAACTCAAAAGTGGCCCGGCAACTCGCTAAGTTCTCTGCTTTCCAAAACTCGCCATACCCAACCCGGTGGTATTTTCAGAAGACCGACCGTCAACTCGAACTCTAAGCGTAGTCGCCGATTATCCGCACGATTTCTCCGAGCCGTGCAACCTCTTCTAGACAAGCTTTACCCTATCCACACCGCCGAACAAGCTCAACCGACTATCCAACCTTGCCAACGCCGAACCAATCGACCGGCACTACACTTCCGCCCGCAAGGCGCCATAAGGCGACATCCGAACACCGAAATGGTAGCTAAAACACTCCTCAACAGAGACAACAATCCTACAACTACCCTCAAATCCACACACTGGCCCGAGGGCGAATGCGATTCTGAGACTCACCTGAGTTCTTAACCCTGCTAGGTAAAACTTCCCGAAACAAAAACAGCCGTACCCTGGGCTCCACTGTCTGTCATAAGGTAAAGTTGGGCACCCCGTGCAGCCTTACAACCTTTCCGATAAATCAACACTGCCGAGTAAACGGTCTTTGCTAGAAGACAAGACGGCTGACCTTCTCGGCCCGACTACTGGTCGAATGAATCCACGAACTCGTACGCTGGTTAACTAAACTTGGGCCAAACACCCTTATGATCCTAGCACAAGGCGGGACCACCACAAACTGACCCCACCACCAAACTGACCCGACCCGGCAACGCGCTAAACGCTAGCTCTCCGAAGGAAAACTCTCACTAATCACGTTACGAAAACCTAGCGGTCTTCTTAGCTCAACTACCCTTTTTCATGCCACACTACTCAGGGACTTATCCCGTAAACATAGCTCACGTGCACTATGCACTCCTATAAGGGTCAAACATAAACATACGTCTTTTACTCGCGATGGCCTTGCCTCTAAGGTCTCCATGTATAACGCTCTAAGGCTCACACTTTCTCTATCCCCCAATCTTCCCTGGTTACTAACCATGATTTCTAATCACAAATCACACATCGCTACTAACATAGCACTTAAGATATACTCATCTCATCATACGCACTAATCTCTGTAGAGGTTAAGGATAAACTCAGATTCATCGCTTCCACTTGTTGCTCTAATCGCCTGCAGGCGATAGCTGGAAGGTGACGACTACCCATCGATCCTCAAGGCTAAGTCCTCCTACAAGGACACTCTTGACATCGACCGACGGCCGTAGTAAAACAAGTACTAACTAAAAGATGACATTCCCGACGACGTCGCCACACCGTGAATACTGGGAAAATCAATCCGGCCGGAACCTACGTAGCCGTGAATCTAAGCTCGAGCTCGACCAACTCCTGATACCCGAACGCCCCAACCCCGCGAGGACCTTTCGCATCGTGGATGTGCATAATCTAATTCACGCGAGGCGATCGCCAAAGTTACTAGCGACCTCGCCGCTCGCCCTCTTCGCCGCTCCTTCGTTAACCCGCCGATCTCTACGCTTTCGCCGCGCATAAGCCCGCATACGTGCCATGCTCAAGCCTCAATCAAGAATTACTTTCGCACAACCTCTCTTAGATAGTCATCAAGACTCGCGGTACATCGGTACACTCTCTCGTAGCCAAATCCATAGCTAGTAACAGGGTTGTCTTTTCGCAATCTATATTCTCTGTGTTCGGTTGTGGAACTGAAGGTCCAAACATCGTGGCCGCAGTAGGAACCGCCGCTGCATAAACTCACTGGGCTAGCGACGCCTCAAAACTCCCGAACGAAGCACCACCCTGTGTGATGATTGGGCTCGTGCCCACGTAACCCTCCGCACTTACTCGCAGCCTCCTGGCTGCCTGCCCTCTCCCGGGTCTGTTCTACGCGGAGGCATAACGGTAAGGGAAAGAAATACGTTAGAGGGTCCAACTTACAACACAGCTCTAAAGCACGATCTCAGAGTGAGAAGAATAGAAACCAATCCTAAATATCCTATAGCCTCCTCGACATTGGTGGTGCACAACACACCGATAATCAAGACTCATCGATACTGGTCAGACACTTTCCGAGGATTAATCGCTCGATACCACTTTTGTCACGACTGCCCGGTTCGTGGATCGTGCCTTACCCCGCACCCTAGTGATACAACATCGAATAATCATCGAACATAAAGACAATACATGAAACCAATGTAATAAGACAAGGAAATAAGAAGACAAAGCAACCAAAACGTTACCGCCAAGAGATATATAAATAACAATTTGAACAAGCATCCCTTTCTACCACTCGCCCATAACAAGCATTCATGCACTCTAAGAATGATATGACAACAACGACGGACAGGCCCCGCCATACCCCGAATGTAAGCACCTACAATCAATGGGGACTATACTAAGATAAGCCTCCGAGGAACGAGCTTCCCAAACGCCGAATCATGACTCCTAAGAGCGAGGATCAACGATCGCGTACTTTACTCGCTGCAGATGAACGCAGCCCCCGGCGGAGGTCAAGACACGTACCAAGTATGTGAAACATGAAGATATCAGAAATGAAATCATAGTAGTCTATAGAAAGGCGAGACATGTATGATAACCAAACTACGCCACAATAAATAAGGCCATGTCTAGTCGTGACTCACGCCTCAAAGTCATCACTCCAATATAACAACGGGTCTCACGCCACAACATCAATCATGCCCGTGGAATACCTTCCTCACCGCCGTGATAATGATAGAAAAGCACCAAGAAATACACATGAACAGCAGTCCCACTCGTGTCCAAATAAAATAAAGACAGGTAAGACGAAGGCATAGCCGACTACTAACACCTACAAGATTAACAAGGTCATAAATCAGATTATGATATCTGTCAGACCGCCACATGATCAAAGCTGGTCGCCGCCTGCAATATCAAATGTGCGCGCTAGCCCCGAACTCCCGCAGCCTCCGCATAGATAGCCCTCATAGGCCCGCATGAGGTATAACCCGCATCGAGGGTAGCTACTCCCGCATCGCCCCGACTCGCATCGCACGCCACATAGACCGCATGACCATAAAGGCCGCACACTAACTCGAACTCTCGTAGCTCGCATAGGCCCCCGACCCGCATGAGGTATTCTCGAATCACGGTCCTGCATCACCGAGTCTACCCCGCATCGTAGGGCAGCCTTAACCCCTAAACACGTGAGTGGTATAATACCAACATAACGGTTTAACATTTAAACAACATAAGCACAATCAAGGAAAACCCCTTTACACAAACATCACGTATCACTAACACACGTAGCATCCTAATATGATTACTTATCAAATCAACACGAAGGTATTACAAGGCTATCACAAACCAATACAATCAAGTTATTCACACATAAGGTTCTTTCTACTATATGATTAACTAGATCGGGTTTTATCCCCAAGTACTTTATACAATAACTCTGAAGATATGTTACTTCACAAAACCACACAATACCCGTAGTATATGAAAATAGAGTGATTATCTTTTGAAGTAAATCAAAACACTTACCTTTGTAAAATCAAGTAACAACATTATTTTCCAAACGCCCAAGTTTGCCTAATTTCAAATGTTCACTGCTTTATTTTAGAAAGGTTTCTAGTTCATAGTCTTATTCATTTAAGAATATAATTCTTTTAAACTATCCGAGAAACATAAGCCTTATATGTGAGTAGGATATTCTTGTTTATAACAATCTTATTACTGAATGCATGATCTAGGAAATATCATTTTGTCTCATCTTAGCTTCTATGCATGGAAGTTTCACCGGTTTTAATAATACTTAATCACAAACATTTCCTTTTATTAACGCCGCAGTGGTTTGTCGATACACATTCGATTTCAAATCAAGAAATATTCTTAAGCCGTTATTACCTAACTTCCCATAAAGCTAGTATAACTCTTAAGTTTTCAAAACCAAGTATTACATCTTTCAAATGATTCAAAAATCTTTGAAATACTTCAAGTTCTTTATTAACACATAATAAGCCGCTTATAGTTCAAATCGCTTACCTTTAAAACCACAAGTATTTTCTTACCAACATAAAGTCATATAACCAACTTCCCATAAAGCCGTTATAACATTTTATGTTTTAAACCAATCAAATACATTTAGCACATGACGTCTACCAGACTACATAGTTCACACATATCATGCTAGAAGAGATAGGAAGAGGTTCACATACCTCGCGACGATTATCGACTAATAGCAAAACGCTCCAAGTACCTCAAACCGCCGCTACTCTTTTAAGCCAAGTAGATCGCGCCACGCATAGTACTCAACCTATAAGGCCACAAGGCGCTTTATTAACATTTAGATCTTATCGCAGAACATTCTACGTAAAATTCGAAGACTTCCCCAACAACAGAAATCTCCTCTTATCGAGGCCGCCATCAAGCCAACCAGTGGGGTTTGCACGACTAACCGGACGTGTACGAGTCTACTACACAAAGAAAGCTACACAAGTCTCATCAGAATACAGTCCTATGTAATTACAGCTCAAGATTTTCTTTCGAAAAGGTTTCTCATTATTCAGGCTTAAGTCAAAAGACATTGCCGATAACTACGTTCAGTTCTATATATAGTATACTTCAACTATATAATCATACAACATGTAATTTCCAATTACAATAGAGGGACAAGATATTTACCTCGATAAGCCCATAATTATCCGAGTTTAAATGTCGATCCTGAGCAAGGTTTAGCTCCTACTCCGCGCGCTCCGACCCGCTCCAAACAATCCTTAGAAGTTCTAACCAACTTCTACTTATTACTCCAACTAACCATGGAGATTTTCCTTAGGGTTTCGGTTTTGTGACGGAAAGGAAGTATAATAGTATTTCTGGGCTTTTCGTATAAGTATAACCTTAGAATACTACAAGGTATACGGCTAAGGTAATTTGGGCATTATAACAATACTTTTGAGAGTATTTCTACCAAGAGGGGGGGGTATTATACGAAAACAACTAGGCTAGTGGGTACCCCATGGCTAGCACCCCGAGGGGGAAGGGCTCTACCAATGGGGAGGAGGAGGCTCTTGGCCGAACTCTACACTGGGGAGGAGGAGGATTTAACACTTAGAATTATATGGAATGGATGAAGAAGTCATCCAGGGGGTATTTATAGGTCTTGCAAAGGCCAACCAATGGCCAAGATCTTGCCAAGTGCAAGGCAAGTGTAGGGCCAAGATCTTGCCAAGTGCACCTTATCCATCTACCACAAAATATCCTACCAACTCCAAGACAAAAAGCCAACCCATTCGTCCACTCCACCGCCCAAGACGTCTTCCAATGAGAGGGTGCCAAGTGGCGCCCTCTTGTTGGTCCAAAATGTTTCGTCTCTCGGAAAAATCCGCAAAAATTAAAAATGACATAGCCGAAATTTTCCCTACGAAAGCTGTGAAAATGTTTCGTCGAAAAACGACTCTAACCGGGTGTTGTGCACAAAGTGAAATCGTCCAAGCCTATGTAAAAGTTTCAAATTTTCTACGTACGTCCTTACGTACATACTCTGGAAATACGGGGTATAACAACACCTTTAGCCGAGAATAACTTTGTATGTTGGACTAGCTTGATATTAAATTGTGGGGCGGAATTTTACACGTCTTGTAGGTGTGTAATCCCCTATTGATAACTACATTGTTGGGCATTAAATGTGGAGTGTTTGGTTATTGAATTCGGGCCTTGAAAAAGGTGAAAAAGTATGTAGAAACAAAGGAAGTGCTGTCCGATTTTCCGTAGAATTTAGTGACTTTGGACTTGGGATATTCTACGTTGAAGCTAAAAGTTAATAAACGTATTATGATCATTATAGGTTGACATACTACGTACGACGTATTGGACTTGGCAAGTGGATTGAACCGAAGAGGAATGTGGAATTTTCTTATCTCTTGAGCATGAATAGTTGTAAACATATAGTACGGTAGACGTACGAGATTTTGACAATCTAGTCCATTTGATATCCTTGGCCTATTTTAAGAATGTCCAAGTTGGTTGAGTTAGGGAATTAACTCACTTATTTAAAAATATTAAGGATATCTTGGTTTCTAAAAGTTAAGGGACTTGAAGTATTTTAAAAGTATATGATACTTGTTTCGTTTTAAAAGTATAAGTCCCTTGGATATAAGGAAGAATGAAAGTGTCTAAAGCATAAAACTAGTATAACGACTTTATGGGAAGTTGGTTATAATAGCTTTATGGAAAGTTAATAAGAGTGGTTTACTCTAAGTAATGTAAGTATGATAAATTACTTGATATAATGAAAGGCAAATTGATTTGAAGGCATCAATTGCTTAAGGTTTTTAAAAGAAATAAGTCACTTGATTTAGAAGCCTAAATGTATTTCTAAAAGGTATTGTGACTTGTCTTGAAAAATAATGTGACTCGATACTACGGTTATTAGTATCTTGGAAGTTTTATATGAAAAAGAGTCATTTTAAAAGAGTAGAAGTACGTAGTACTTTGGGTTAAATTCCTGGATTTTATAATGACATGTTAGTGCCTTAAGTAAACTAAAATGATAGTGTATATGAATAAGACTAATAAGAAGTTAGGGGGATTTCTTAACTTGCTTATGATATGTATGATAAGCCGGTAGCGCTTATGTTATGTTAGGATAAGCCGGTAGCGCTTATGTTATGTATGATAAACCGGTAGTGCTTATGTTATGTATGATAGCCAGTTGTGCTAGTTTATGTTATTCTTACGGGGTAAAGCCCTGGGTTACTACTAATTCCATGGATTTGCTACCCATGATGCGAGTGCGGCGTGTGTACTCATTGCGGGCCCACCGGGCCCTGTGCGGGTGAAATAGTCCTATGCGAGGAATACCTCATGCGGGTCCACACGACCTATGCGGGCGAATACAGCCTATGAGAGGAAGTTACCTCATCATGGTCCACCGACCTACGCGTGAAATAGTCCTGTGAGTAGGATTGCTTAATGATACTACGGGCGGGTGGCCCTACCTTGATCATGAGCCTCCTATTTTTATGCAGTAAAGTATACTCTTGTTTACTCTCATTGTTAGTAAGGCACAGTGTACTGTTAGTTGAGTTATCATACACGTCTCCAGCTTTATTTTAGACTTATGATTTAACTACAGTACTTTCCGTTTCACATATTTGGTACATGTTGTACTAACCTTCTTCGGGGGGCTGCGTTCATGCCGCAGGTAGAGTATACAGGTTGCTGATCCTCACTCTTAGGATCACTGTTCAGCTGTTGAGAAGCTCCTTTACTTCGGAGGCTTATCCCTGGTATTGTCGGTTGTTGTACATTCAGGGGTATGGCGGGGCCCTGTCCCGCCACAGTTGTTATTCTTAGAGGTCTGTAGTCACATTTGTGGAGTGGGTTAGTAAGAACAGAGATGTACTGTTTTAATTTTGTATTATGTATATGTTACGGAAGGTGGCCTTATCGGCTAGCCTGTTGATGTCTATTGTCTAAGTATGATTTTTATTTTATGAGTTGTGTATGTTCCGCTGCTATTCTCTAATGTTTACCTGAAAGGGGTGCCCAGGTAGGGCACCAGTCGCGGGCCCGGGGTCGGGTCGTGACAATAAAGACCCATGCCGGTTCGATTCCCACGAATAGTATATGTATATTATTCCACGGACAAAACCCGTGATACGAGTATAGATACTCATGTGGGTATAAAGACCCATGCGGGTTCGATTCCCATTTTGACATGACTTTCATATTTTAAAAAGATACAGTTGATTTTATATTTTTAAAAGACACAGTTGACTCTCATTTTTATAAAGTACAGTGGTACAGTGGTACAGTGGTACAGTAGTACATTGGTACAGTGATACAAGGTACAATTGGGTCTTATTTTATATGGCACGGTTGAATTTGGTATTTGATTTTTATACTTGTCCATGTCATCTTTTGGCCAGTTATGATCTTATCTACTGTACTTTATGTTTACATACTTGATACATTATTGTACTGACCCCCCTTCTCCAGGGGGCTGCGTTCATGTCTGTAGGTATAGGTACACAGTTTGGTGATCCTCGAGCTTAGGATCTGTGCTTAGCATTTTGGGATAGCTCCATTGTTCCGGAGCCTAGTCATTTTGGTACAGGTCTTCCATTATGACTTATGTATATTCAGGGGTACGGCGGGGCCTTGTCCCGTCATAGTTACTGTATACTCTTAGAGGTCTGTAGTCATGTGTGGGTTGGACATGTACAGTTGTAGTTCATTTCGGATTTGTGTATATAATGGCAGCCTTGTCGGCTTGCCTAATTTATTATATGACCGTTCTGGGGACAAGATCCCTTTGTTTTGAGATTATGAGTTTTCATTAGCCGCTGGTCATATGTGATATGTGGGTATAAGGGTGCCCAGGTAGGGCACCAGCCGCGGCCCGTCGGTTCGGGTCGTTATAGGTCCTTTTGAGATGGTGGACATAGTTGGTGAGGTAGCCTATGAGTTGTCTTTACCTTCTGGGTTATCAGGTACTCTATGTTTTATGTGTCGATATTAAAGAAGCATGTTACTGATGGTTCTCATGTGATTAGATGGGTTTCAGTGATGTTTGATCAGAATCTAGTGTATGTGAAGAGGCCTGTAGCTATTCTGCATGCATGTGTTCAAAAGTTGAGGTCCAAGAAGATAGCTTCGGTGAAAGTGCAATAGAGAAATCACCCGGTGGAAGAAGCTACATGGGAGTTTGAGTCTGATATGCGGGCTAACTATCCCCAAGCTATTTGAGAGTCCAATTATTTCCTTTACTTTATCGTTCGAGGACGAACATTTATTTAAGTGGTACTTGATGTAACGACTTAAAAAGTTGTTTTACTTATTTTGCCTTGAAACTGCTAAACTTCCCTTCCCGAGTCTTTATTTGCTTGCTTGTGACTTACAGGGATAGGTGATACATCTCTCGAGGAGTTTAGATAGGATTTAGATCCTTTTTGGTAGGTTTGGAAAATCCTAAGTTAAAAGAATAGAGAAGTTTGACTTAAAGTTGACTTTTGGGTAAATTTGCTCCTTTCGTAGTTTCGTCAATTCCATTAGCTCTTGAACGACGTTTATGACTTAGTTGAGTCTTTGGTTCGATTCCCAAGGAATTTAAGTGTATTTTGAGGGTTAGTTTATGAAATTATAGAATTAGAACTTAAAAGTGGACTTTAGTCAAACCCAAGTCTTAGAGACCTTTTTCAGAATATTAGAGTGCGCGAACAGGTCTGGAATGTATTTTCTAATAGTAATGCATGTTTGATTTGTATCCGGGAGGTCCCGATATTATTTTGGGTATTTGATTGTGAGTTGGTGAGTTTGGGCTATTACTGGTGTCAGCGCCCTTTGTTCCACTTTTGTGGGTCCACCTCAGCGGAGGTCTGGCTCGCGGAAGTGAGATTTGACCAGGAGCCGAGGGTCCGCTTTAGTGGACAAGTTCCTCATCTGGTCGGGTGCGCCTCTACAGAGCTTTGTTTTGCCCCAATTCAATTAAGGATTTTATGCGATTCCGCCTTAGCGGATGGGTTTTTCACCAAAGCGGGTCCGCTCCAGCGGGATCGATCCGCCGAAGCGAAAACACTATTCATATTATAAAAATTGATTACCTAGAATTATTTCTGATTCACCAAAACATTCATCTTGGAACTAAAGCTTGGACAATAGATATTCTTGAATAATCAAGGGAATTCATCACCTAAGGTAACCTTCCTCCATTAATTATGATGTATTATATAAATTTCTATCCTAATTATGATTCTTAGATGGGGGAAATAAGAGAAGTGTTTTGTTGAGAATCAGAGAGTTATATTTGAAGATTTGGAAATTGGTATTAGATTATTGTTGTTGATATTGTAAACTAGTGATGTATTAGACTAGTGGATGGTATGTATTTGGCCAATTGTTATAAACCCTTTTGGGAATTGGGAGAATTC
Organism: Przewalskia tangutica; assembly: GCA_029844215.1. Lineage (NCBI taxonomy): Eukaryota > Viridiplantae > Streptophyta > Magnoliopsida > Solanales > Solanaceae > Przewalskia > Przewalskia tangutica. The sequence goes on along the minus strand of CM056720.1, from coordinate 79,875,030 downwards.
TAGGGTTAGAATTGAGGTTTTTTGCCAAATCATGAAATTAAGGATCCAATTGGTTTTTGTTATTAAATTAACTTGAGATTATGACTATCTAGCATGTTATGGTATTATTAGGGTAATAAAGTTTGAGTATTGATAATGTGAGCCCATGGTTCTTTTTTAGTTTAACTTAGGGATTCTAGTTTCGCCTATAGATATATGTATCGTTAGAACCATAATCTCATATAATTGATGTGATTGACCAGAGTGGTCTCGTGAGGAGGCTCCACGAAAGGGGAAAGTTGTTGCGTGAGTTATTTAGTGTCCATTCAGGAAAGTTGAGACATACTAGACTCTAGTATAGCATTATGTGTTAGTATGATAATAATGAACTAATAGGAGTAATGGGAAATTGGACGTCCCGTGTTAGTGAGGTGACGAGCACTAATACAGACACCAATGAACTGATCTTGGTTCAAAAATAAAATAGTATGATATACTTGAAGGAGATTACGTGCTTAGCCTTCAGACCGTGAGCGCGGTGCATAAATCCGCTTAGAAAGATATGATTGCTGATTATTTGGGCTCGTAGCCATGTTTGATACTTATATCCCTGATTTGACTTGTCATGCATTCATCGCTCTACATATTGTCTAATACTTAAAAAAGAACTTATAATAATGGTTGTATTATTTATGTTGATTACATGGTGTACACATATCCATCTCATTTATACATATAATATTGCCATTTGAATTGTTGATTTATTGTTGAACGAGGCTTGGAAAGACGGTTGTTGGATATGGTACATGATACGTGAGTGATGCCTGATGATGGCACTTCAGCCACAAAGCTGGTATTCGACGGAAAATTTTGAATGGGTATATGGACCTCATGAGTCCTTCGTGGGTCACGTGACAGATACTGCAACAACGTGTGTATACCGTGTACATATGATTATTGCATTCATACATATCATCTAATTGCATTCATTCTCATTTTAATATGTACTTGATGTTGTGTGTACTCAGTGTTGATTTTCTGATAAACTATATGATCTTATGGCTTGATAGATGAAATATTGATACTTGAGACTTGTAACTGCTGTGAGGTGGAGTTGTGAGACTTGATGGGACTAGACACCCGGTTATGGATTATATGTTGACTTGGTAATACTATTGAGAATTATGTAAAGACTTGTGAACCTTAATAACACTTGTACATTGTTGAACTGTAAGAACTATTGATAGGTTTGGTTAATTGAACTCTTATTATGCTTAATTGACTAATTAGTAGAGAGGTATCGTCAACTACCAACCCTCACACCGTTATAGCTAGTGTCGTTCAATGATGCTGCTGAATACACGTATTTCCCTTACTCACACTATGATTGTTTCACTCTATGTGTAGGTACCGAAACAGACGATGAAGGAGCAGGTAGAGCTTATCTTGTTTGGAGATTGCTTGGAGAGTCCAAGGTGAGCCGCTGATGTATTCCCGTCACTGGAACTCTTTTTTTATATTTACATTTTTGTCCTTGTTGTATTCAGACATTACTTATTATTCACATTTAAACTTGTATTCGATTAGCGCTTTATACTCATGATATCAGATCATTTGAGGGTTTTAATCAAACTATGTATTAAGTCATAAGACTTGTTGATTTTTCTCTTGTTATCTCTTTACTTTGTGCATTTACTTTCGTATTCCTTATGTTGTATGATTTAGGTTCGGCTACGGGTTAGGGTAGGTGTCCTCACGGCATAATGAGATTTTGGGTCATGACTGTATATTGGTCCACCAGTTTCCATAAAAATAAATACAAGCTATTGTCTGGATTCACCCATAGATGGGCCTTCGATGCTATGCGGGCCATAAAAGTTGGGCTTTAGGCCCAACAAGCTCAATAGATGCGCAGGAGGAGAAATATGGGCCCACTAGGCCCACAGGTCATGCAAAGGGGCGGGGAAAACACACAAGGCAGTTTGAACGCATCCAATATCTATCGTAATATAAAATAACACACAGTTATGCATAGAATTAAGGTTAATTAGGCAGACAAAGAAAAAGACAACACGGACTTAAAAGGCTCAAACAAATAGTAATTTATATATATATATATACACTCTTAATTCATTATTGGGCTATACTAACGACAGCAGGCCCATCATGCAAACAACAGTCCAAAGCAGAAGAGAGGAAAGAAATGAGAACGAGGCCGAACGGAGGATATTTTCACTTAGGCACATACAGAGGCCCGTTCTTCCATATATTCAGTCATATATGAATGATGAGGTATACACAACGTATTCAAAATATACATGATATATCTGGAGATATACAATTTTATACAACCTTGGTACACCTTGTGTATGTCGGGGTTCTTATACCTTGTATGTCCTGCGGTGTATCACTATATACTCCTCTAAAATAAGAAGAAAAATTCAAAGAAAACAAGAAACACACGGACAAAACATACTCATGGTACAGATGACACAGTCAAGAAACATATGCATGCACATTCAATTTCAATTAGTGGAAAAGAAGTAATGCATTACATTTTACTCATGGGTGCACACAGATCTGAGAACCTGACATGTTAACGTCATCAAAGAAGGCAAAATATCTAGATAAGAAGAAATTCAGTTAATAGTCTACTAAATCTTGGTCATCTTACATGCACACAAGTCATCAAAGAAGGCAAAATATCCACAGATCCTTTTTGGAGGTGAAGCAAACACATACTGCCAACAATTTGGATGTCAAAACAAGTGACATGTACCCTAATTTGAAATCTATATGAAAATCTAATACTCAGCTCAGTTAACTAGCAATCTTTAAGCAAGCATGTCATTTCAAATGTGCACCTATACATACTTTCCAAAAACCAAGTCAGCAAACCAAATGCAAACATGTAAGGTCTAATGATTAACATGGTATATCTAACCTCATACAAGACACAAAATGCTAACATAGAGATACCTAGATCTAGACATGTCATAGGATCATGGCAGAGACATGTGTGTTCAAAAATCAAATGTAATCTTAACTACTACATAGTCAGAAATCACAAGGCACATAGGATGTACATATTGGCTATTTTATGGTTTTGCTTATGACATTATATATCCAAGAATGTTTATGAATAAGAGTTTTTGCCTATACTTTCTTTAAGCTAACAAATGAATGTGGGACAGTTTGTATCTACTTAAACTTACAAGGGGGCAATTAGACATCTTGTCATTATTTAACACAAACTGAAATAGATGAGAAAATCATAATCTGAATAGCATTTATCAGATGATCATGCATATTATAGCCCTTGAAGAAAACAAACCTTATGTTAGTCATTAAATTTCAAACAAACACACACATCATATAGAACTAAGTATGGACTTCAACATAGCATGTCTAGACATGGAAAAAAATTAAACAATATCATATGACATCCCACTAGTCATACCATAATCTTACACAAGCATACTGAAACTCAAATGTCTTTACATATGACAAATATCAAACTCTATTTTATCATAAGGCACCCCTTTAGTTTCCATTTAGGGACTCACTTACCAACTAGTACCAACAGACAAGCAATTCATTATAACATAACCTATTTGTACATCATTACTACTCTTCTAGGCAGTAGATAAGGCCAATTTGAGGCTAATTATGAATCAACATTTATACTATGAGAAGAAATTAGATTACCAAGTTTCAGACATTGTGTAACACACCAGTACAAAACATATTAATCGTCAAAATGGCTATATCAACAACATATCATAGATCGAGCAACTACATATGATAGCTAACAACAACTACAACTATGAACCAATTGGAAGGAATTAGTTAAGATAGACAAGTCTCACACTTTTTAGTCTATGACGGATCAAATAAGTATCCAAAGTACCCTGGAATACACAAAACCTCTATGTTGACCATCCTAAACTCATTACAGAAAAAATTATAGGCATGCTCAGTTGATATTTAATGTTAATCTGCACTATGCTACTCTTAAGACATAGAAAACAAGTTATCAAATACAAATCTAGGCCTACATGGCCATTAAGGTTTCGTTATTGCTTAGCACAATTCCAAAAAGATATAGAATCAAACATGATCTTACTTTCAAATCTCAATTTAGCCTAAATCACAACAAACACCCCTACTAATCATGATGTCTACCAAACAAGTGTCAAACAACATACAAACTTGCATTTCTAAAGGTAAATGTATCATAGTATTCTCTATCTATTGCAATCAAACAAAAACATGTAAGTAAAATAACTTAGTTGTTAAGGACTTAACCTACAATCTATAGCATCTTCTAAGGTCTTTTAGTAAAAGATTATGGTCAACATATCACTAGGCAAGTATAAGTTAACTAAAAAAATTATTATGTAGGTCTGAGTATACCACAACTGGATATGTATATCCTAAGGAGTCTAAATCAGGTCCTAAAAGACCTATTATCTTCTTGTGTTTGACTAAAAAGTATTTAAACATTATTTGAGATAAGAACACATAAAGATTATGATGTGAACCATGAATTGTAATAATTTGTTCTGTTGTTGCTTATACTTTGACTATTTAACCCTCATTAACTCGAATCCCAAAGTTATTGGATGATTCAAGTAGAAGTTGAGAAATTGGATCTTTAAAATATGAAAGCATTGACCAAAAGTTGACTTTTTTGTGAACAATCTTTTTTAGAATTTCATTGATTTTGTGAGGTCTGAAGGGTCATTTATGACTTGGTGGGATAGTTGGTTCGGTTCTCAAGGCTCCCAGGAGCATTTTTGGCTATTGATTGGGAACTAGTTTAGCCCGTTGAGGGTTGTCTCATAGAATTAGAACCCCAATGGAAATTCATAGACCATGATGAGTTCGTAGAGTGTTTTTACATATGTGTACATATCTGATTTGTGTCGGAGAGGTCTCGATGATTATCAGATTTCAGGTTGAAATTGCATAAGTATGAAATGTTCTAGTTTCTGGTGCAGCGGATGACGTTCTTCTACAGCGACCTTTTGGAATTTTGTCAAGGGACCGTAGGAGTGGGGTGGACCATGGGCGTGGGTACTCGCAGCGAGCTATAGCAGATGACGTGATTTTCCAGATTCATTTAAGTGTCATTAAAACCTTACATTCCCTCATTTTGAAAATACTTATCCAAAGCACCATTAGAGATGTCAAGCATAGACGTCGCGGGCCCCCATGGGACATTATTATTGGGATGATGATATATTCCATCTGCAACATATATGTACGTATTGATCATTTGGCCATTGCATTGCATATTTATTCATCATTCATTCTTATATTTGGATCCTGACTTAATTTCCTATACTTGGCGGATTATTCTTGGACTATGATAGTACTTGTACTTGATTGTGAGCATGTCTAACTTTCAGCATCTTTGTTATGCATATGCTAGCTAACTATTGTCGTCCTATGATACCTATTATTACATAATGTTTGTACTGATACTGCCTTACTCCATTCTTTTCTGAATGCAGAGTATGTGACTGGTTCTACCTCTTCCCCTAGCGATTGATATGTGGCTTCTGTTGAGTCTTTAGGGTGAGCATTGCTGATGGATCCGTTGTCCGGAGACTCTTTCCTATCTACTTGTCTTATCTTTATTTCTAGACATTATTAATATTTTTAGACTTATGTACTATTTAGATATGTATTATTAATAGCTCTTTGTCTTGTGCACTATGTTCCTTTGGGGGTTGTATTTAGGATTCATATGTTCCTCATTTTCATATTTATGACATAAGTAGACTTTATATTATTCTGCTTATTTTACTTAAATGTGGTTGGATTATTGATAAATGGAAGGGTTTATCCTATCGAGGTGGGAAATGGTAGGTTCTCTCACGACTTAGTTATTTGGGGTCGTGACAAGTTGGTATTAGAGCCCTAGGTTACCCAGACTATAAGTGTCACGACCCGTTCCAGGGCCCGTGACTGGTGCCTTACCGGGGCACCCAAGTAGTCATACATCAGAGTAATCAGCGGAAATATAAAGCAAGACATGAAACAGTTTATAAAATAGGACACAGTTTATGTGAGAAAACATCGCCTTTCGGCATACATATATAAACATGGTTTAGCAGTTACATCCGACATCGCATAACATGACTACAGCACTTCTAAGGAAATATACAACTATGGCGGACAGGGCCCCGCCATACCTCGATCTGCACAAAACTATCTACAACAGTGAGATCATACCCAAAAGTAGAGCCTCCGAAAAGATGGAGCTCCCGACACCAACGTAGAGATCCTAAGAATGTGGATCTAGCACTGCTGCCTTACTGCGGCATGAACGCAGCCCCAAGGAGGTCGATAACAGTACTAAGTATATGAAATCAGAAATACTTAAATGAAACATATCATTTAAAAAGGTTTTGCAAGTATGTATGAAACAACCAAGGAACCCGCATATACAGGCCACATCACAAACAAGAGCAACAATAGGTAAACTGTAATAGGTCTTTTCTAGGTCGCGAATGATTCAAGCAGGCCACTCGCCTGATTATCACTCGCAAGCCTAATCCTGGACTCCCTGAGTCCGCATAGGCCACTCACATGGTCCCGCATGAGGTATAACCCCGCATCGATGGTAGCTACTCCTCGGCATCGCTCGACTCGTTGTCCGCACGGCCACATGTAGACCGCAGGCATAACCCCGCATACTAACTCGAACTCGTAGCTCCGCATAGCCCTCGACCCGCATGAGGTATTCTCGAATCATGGTCCTGCATCACCGAGTCTACCCCGCACGGAGGCGCCTTAACCCCCGGTATCATCTCAAGAGGTGAGTGATGGTACACTAACGTAACAGCTTATATTTAAACAACATAAGCACAACAAGAATACTCTTTTTCACAAACGTTACAAGACACTAACACACATAGCATCATATCATGTCTACTTATCAAACCATCTTATTATTCTTTTCACAATTCAATTTAAGTCTGTTATACACACATAGTCAAACTTGTTTCTTTTATCAATCTTAAGTGGTTATACTCAACTTCCCATAAAGCTAGTATAACTCTTAAGCTTTTGTTTTTAAAAACCAGTTAGTTCTCTTCTGTTAAAAATGATTCAGTATTCTTTTGAAATGCTTTCAGATCTTTATTATTCAGGCTTAAGCCGTGAGGCATTGCCGTAAGTGTTATTCAGGCTTAAGAGGCATTGCCGTAAGTATTATTCAGCTTAAGTCAAAGACATTGCCGTAGTTATTATTCGCTTAACATATGTACGCCTACCGCACTATATATATATTGTAAAATATCATGCTTTAGGAAGAATCACATACCTTCTCAAATAAAACCACCGCCAAGTGAATATGTCGCACGCAGAGTCACCATAATAGTCACAGATATCTATCAAAGACTACTCAAGGTCATTCTAAACAGAGGGTTCATAATTCTACTGCAAGTCGGGCAGACTTCCCTACCCGTGAGCTATATAAGTTCATCGTGAAAACAAATTCTATGTAAGTACAGTTTGATTATTCTTCTTTTAAACCCTTCTACTGTGGTAACAGTTCAATTCTATTCTGTGATATTCTTCTAAGTATTTATACTTATTCTTATACTACAACAGTATATACTCTCTAATTCAAAAGAGGGTTAGGATTAGTTACCTCGGTAAGCCCAATAGTATCCTAGAAAAAGTCGCGCCTGAGCAAGGTTTTGCTCCTAAGTTGTATGCTCCAAGGAAACCTTAGAAGTTCTTCACAACTTCTACTAAGTACTAAGGTATTTGGGCTAGGGTATTTTGGGCATTATAACAATACAAGAAGGCAACTTTTCTACCACGGGAGGGGGTAGATTTCGCTAGGCTAGGGGGAAGCCTCGCCAAGGGCCACTTAGGCTAGAGGGGGCAGAGGGCTTGGACGAAATGGCTAACAAGGGAGAAGGGAGGATTTTCAAGACTTGGAAAGTAATTTGTGGATGAAGAACTCTTCATCTTAAGGGGGGTATTTATAGGTCAAGAAGTGGCCAACCAATGGCCAAGATTATGACAAGTGCAAGGCAAGTGTAGTGAGGATTAACTATACACAAATATCCTACCAACTCCTCGACTTGTGCACAAGGCACAAAAACGTGCCATAGCTAGTCCAATTCGTCCAAATGGACGATTTGGAGTCCACCAATCGGAGGTGCCAAGTGTCGCCTCCCGCTGGTCCAAAATGTTTCGCCTCTAAAAATCCGCAAAAATAGAAATGGCATAGCCGAATTTACTCTACGAAAGTCGTGGGAAACGCTTCGCCGAAAACTATTCGCTTTGTGAGTCAGGCCTAAAAAATCGCCCAAGGCCTAACTTTAAGACCAAACTTTTGACGTATTCCTTTACGCATACTGAAATACGGTATAACATTCTCCTCCTTAGAAACATTCGTCCAATGTTCCTTCCCAAGACGATTAACGATAAGATTCTTCATAACTAAAAGCTTGCAAAGCCACACACGCCATAAAACAACACTTAGGCATAACCGATAATGAAGATTTACAAGTAGGAAAGTGAATTACCCGGAGGTGGGGAATAGGTGAGGATACTTCGCCTCATGTCCTCCTCGCTTCCCACGCCATCTCCTCCTCGAGCTCGTTCCGCCACAAGACTTTGACTAAGCCACGCCCTTCGTCCGCAGACGCCTAACTCGACGATCGATTATCGCTATGGAATCTCCTCATACGATAACCCCTGGCCACCGACATCGCCAATCGGATGTACCCTAGATGGATCCCCGATACATCTCTCAAAGATAGAAACGTGAAACACCGGATGCACCGCTTCCGCATCGCATTTACGATCCAACTCATAGGCAACCTTGCCTACCTCGCGACAATCCAAACGCCCAATGTACCTGGCCGAGTGTCCCCTTCTTCCCGAATCTCATCACACCCTTCATGGGTGACACCTTCAGGAAAACCCAATCATCAACTGCGAACTCCAGATGTCGACGACGATGATCTGCATACGACTTCGCCGACTCGAAGCCAATAGCCGCCTCTGATAAGCTTCACCTTATCCATCGCCGCACCAACCTGGTCCCACTAGCTGCACCTCGCCCACATCGAACCAACCTATAGGCGATCTGCACTTCCTCCCATACAAGGCCTCATAAGGCGCCATCTGAATACTGGAGTGGTAGCTATTATTATACGCGAACTCAACTAGAGGCAAATGATCCTCCCAACTACCACTAAAGTCAATAACACAGCTCGCAGATATCCTCGAGTCCGATAGTGCGCTCTGCCGTCCGTCTGCCTGTGGATGAAATGCAGACTCGTGCTCACTCGCCCCTAAACCCTCTCGAAGGACCTCCGAAGTTAGCCAGAACCAGGCTCTCGTCTGATATGATCAAGTAGGGACTCATGCACCGACGATCTCTCTGATGTAAAGTCGGCATAATCCTCACCAAAAGTCGCCCCGACGGAAGAAGTGGGCTGATTTTCGCACACGCCGAATAACCCATATAGAATCATGTCTCCTCTCCGAGTGAGAGGTAATCCCGTGATTAAGTCCATGTTGATTACCTCCCACTTCCGTGTCGGGATCTCAATCGTCAGAACAAACCACCGGGCCTCGTGCTCTACCTTCACCGCCGACAACACGCACCGAGCTACGAACTCGCAACGCCTCTCTTCAAGCCATCCCACCAATACACGTATCTAAGGTCGTGGTACATCTTGGTCGACTCGGATGGATAGAGTAACGCCGCTACCGTGTGCTTCCCAGAACTCCGCCAAGTCCTCAAACATCCGAACACACACCGCTTCTCAAACCTTAGCACCCCATCAGGTGCTACCTCAAAAGGACCTTGCCTCACGAAGAGTTGTATCACGATATCGAATCAAAGCCGGATCTCGAATCGCTGCCTCTTCACCTCCTCGACGATGGAAGACTCGCAACCTCACGAACTCTAACCCCATCGCTATCGTAATCAATCAAACGGACACCAAGGCTCGCTAATCGATGCAAATCACGAACCATGTCCTCCTCTCTAGTGCACATCCGATAGGCTCCCATCGACCTACGACTAAGAGCATTCGCCACAACATTGGCCTTTCGGGTGGTACAGATATCAACATCGTAATCCTTAAGCAACTCTAACCACCGTCTCGCCGTAAGTTCGGCTCCTCTGGTGAAGATATACCGAGGCTCTTGTGGTCTGTATAAATATCCACGTGAACCCCATACAAATAGTGCCTGCATCTTCAAGGCGTGAATCACTACCGCTAACTCCAAATCATGGGGGTAGTTCCTCTCGTGTTTCTTCACCGCCGGATGCATATGCTATAACCGCCATGCCGCATCAACACACATCCCAACCCGATGCCCGACGATCACAATACACGACATAACCATCCGACCTCCGGAAGAGTAAGAACGGGGCGGTCGCCGCCTCTCTTTCAAAGAATCGAAACCCCGCCACAAGCATCACCATCAAACTTGGTTGCCTTCTCGAGTCACCCTAGTCAACGGTGCGTAGATAGAAGCAAACTTCTACGAACCGATAATATCCTCGCAAGGCCCGTAAAATCGCGAACCTCTGCTTGAGTAGTAGGTTCAGGCCAAGTCCCGATCGCTGATCTTGTCCAGATTCACTGAATGCCATCACCACAATATGCCCAAGAAACGCCATCAAGTCAACCAAAACTCACATTTGGAAAACTTGGCGCATAATCACCTGGTCCCGAGAATCACAAGACACTTCAAATGCTCCGCATGCCTCGCTCGAGCGAATAAACCAAGATATCATCAATGAACACTATCACAAACGTGTTCAAAAATGGTTTGAACACTCGGTTCATCAAATCCATGAATACCGCCGAGCATCGTCAACCTAAAAGACATGACCACGAACTCATAATGCCCGCACGTCCCGAATGCAAATCTGTGGACATCCACCTCTCTCGACTCGCACTGATGATAGCCCGATCGCAGATCAATCTTGAGAAACATCTCGCACTCGCAATTGGTCGAACAAATCATCAATCCCGGAAGGGGGTATTCGTTTAATGGTCACCTTGTTCACCGTCAGATCAACACACATGCGCAGCGCCCCGCCCTTCTTCTTCACGAACACACCGGCGCTTCCCTGCGAGAAACACTAGGCCCGATGAAGCCCTTCTCCAAAGAAATCTCTAAGCCGATCCTTCAACTCTCTCAACTCGGCAGCGCCATTCTCAGTATGGCGAATGGAAATAGGCCGAGTATCCGCAACACATCTATACAAAACTCGATCTCCTCTCGTGAGGATACCCGAGGTCATCCGAAACACGCCCTGGAACTCGCGACCATCGAATCGATCAAAATCTGGTACCGCAGCCTTCGAGATCAAACACCCAACGAGATGGTAGATATACCCTTCGCACCATCTTCCTAGCCTCGAGGTAGGAAATAAACCTACCTCTGCGATACCGCGTTCTCCCACTCAACAACCGCCTCAGAAATCGAACTGCATTACTCTCTCTCGCAGCCTACATTGGCGTAGCAAGAAGCTAGCCAATCCATCCCCATAATCACGCCGGTCAATCATCTCCAACTCTATCAAGTCGGCTAGGTCCGACGATCAGAATGGTCACAGACAAGCTCTATATACCCGCCGAGCTACCACCGAATCACCCATCGCGTAGCTACCTCGAAGTGGTCTATGGACTCGTGCTCTATCCCTATCCTACTAGCAACAAGGGAGATATATAGACAGAGTAGAACCCGATCTATCAAAGCATACACATCAAACCCAGAACCGATAAGGTACCGTGACGACATCGTGAGGCCTCCGATCTCCGCTTACCGACAAAGCATAGACGCGTTCGAGGACCGCTAGAATCGACCCGAGCCACGACTCCGCCGCGACTGCTGACCCATGTGCACCCGCCCGGGCGAGTAATCAGGAGATGATGAAGAATGTAACTCGTAGCCGAGCCCTACCACCGCCACGCTTGGCCTGACAAGCCTCGCAAAGTGACCTCGCCGCTACAATCAGAATAAGCTCCAAAAGTAGTACCACACTTCCCGTAATGGATCTACCGTGATCGCCACACCGGGGTGGTCCCGACGCCGCACTCGCTACTCGACGCCCGCCCCTGCCCGGTCCGCCTCAAAACTCGGGCCGCGGCCGAGGACGCGCGAGTGCTCGAGCCGCCGTGGTGCGACCCAGATCGGGCCGAGGCCACCCACCACGATAACCACCGTAAGACCCTCCCGCCCCGCCTTCTTCTCGCCGTCGCCCACTCGCCGACCTGCGCCTCGCATCCAAGGGCGCGAGCTCGCACGCGTAATGTCCATACCCGGCCGAGAGAAACCCCGCATACGACTTCGCCATATAGTCGCTTCAGCCCTGACATAGCGGTACCCTATCCTCCATATCTGCTACAATGCCGGGACATATCGAGCCAATGAATCAAACTCGACATTGTACTCGACAAAGGCCCTTCTCGCCTCGAGTAAAAATCTATCCGCCCGCGCCTCCTCATCCGCGAGGAAGAGTGAGGAAAGCCTCGAGAACTCATCCCAGTAGCCGGGACGCTGCGTTTCCTCGGATAACTCCCATGAATCAAACCAATCGATCGCGTATCACGCACCGACGCGAACCGGCGTCACAGACTGCCTCGAGGCCTTGATCACCTCACGATCCTTCAAGCCGACGGATGAACTCCTCGCGATCATCCTCCCGCCGACCAAAACTCGCGGCTACAACTCAAGAAATCTCGTAGCCTCAAACTATTCGCCTCGTGTACCACGGTGCGACGGCCGAGCCGAACTGGAATCGCCGATCCAGCCTTCTCTCGATCGGGCCACAACTTTAGCCAAAAGTCGGGCCATCTCTCAGACCCTAACCTCCGCCTGTGCCGCGGGATGCGAGGTGGGTACTGTGGTCTGTGGTGGCCGGGCGGCGCATAGAACTCGCCGCCTCGTATAGACCGCCCGAGCCTCGTGACTCGGGTGTCTCGCTAGCGCTCTCGCCGCTTTGCCTTCGGGCCCGGCCTTACGTGGAGGCATAATCATACAGAAAGGAATACGTTAGAGGTCCAACCTATAACACGCCTCTAAAGCACGATCTCGTAATGAAAAGAATGGAAACCAATCCTAAATATCCTATAGCCTCCTCGATTATTGTGGTGCACAACACACCGATAATCAAGACTTACTAGATACGGTCAGAGACACTTTCCGAGGATTAATCGCTTGATACCACTTTTGTCACGACTCGCTCTGTGGCCCGTGGATCGTGCCTTACCGGCACCCAAGTAGTCATACATCGAGTAATCAATGAAATATAAAGCAAGACATGAAACAGCTTTATAAAATAGACACAATTTATGAGAAAACATCGCTTTCTAAGATACATATATAAACATGGTTTAGCTACATCCGACATCGCATAAATACTGACTACGCACTTAAGGAAATATACAACTATGGCGACAGTGGCCCCGCCATACCCTCGACCAGACAAAACTATCTACAACAGGAGATCATACCCAAAAGTAGAGCCTCCTAAAAGATGGAGCTCCCGACACCAACGTAGATCCTAAGAATGTGGATCTAGCACTGCTGCCTCTTACTCATGATGAACGCAGCCTCAAGGAGGTCAAGATAACAGTACTAAGTATATGAAATCAGAAATACTTAAATGAAACATATCATTTTAAAAGCTTTTGCAAAGATGTATGAAACAACTAATGAACCCGCATATAGTGCCACATCACAAACAAGAGCAACAATAGGTAAACTGTAATAGGTCTTTTCTAGGTCGCGAATGATTCAAGCAGGCCACTCGCCCAGATATCACTCGCAAGCCTAACTCGACTCCGAGTCCGCATAGCCACTCACGGGCCCGCATGAGGTATAACCCCGCATCGAGGTAGCTACTCCTGCATCGCCCCGACTCGTTGTCCGCATGGCCACATAGATCGCATGAGGCATAACCCCGCATACTAACTCGAACTCTCAGAGTTCGCATAGGCCCCTCGACCCGCATGAGGTATTCTCGAATCACGGTCCTGCATCACCGAGTCTACCCCAGACGGAGGCGCACTTTAACCCCAGATCATCTCAAGAGGCGAGTGATGGTACACTAACGTAATACTTATATTTAAACAACATAAGCACAACAAGAATACTCTTTTTCACAAACGTTACAAGACACTAACACACATAGCATCATATCATGTCTACTTATCAAACCATCTTATTATTCTTTTCACAATTCAATTTAAGTCTGTTATACACATAGTCAAACTTGTTTCTTTTATCAATCTTAAGTGGTTATACTCAACTTCCCATAAAGCTAGTATAACTCTTAAGCTTCGCTTTAAAACCGCTAGTTCTCTTCATAAAAATGATTCAAGATTCTTTGAAATGCTTTCAGATCTTTATTATTCAAAGCTTAAGCCGAGGCATCACTGTAGTGTTATTCGTGCTTGCCGTGAGGCATCACGTAAGTATTATTCAGCTTAAGTCAAAGACATTGCCGTAGTTATTATTCAGCTAACATATGTACGCTCACCGCACTATATATATATTGTAAAATATCATGCTTTAGGAAGAATCACATACCTTCTCAAATAAAACCACCGCCAAGTCAATATGTCGCGCAGAGAGTCACCTATAATAGTCACAGATATCTATCAAAGACTACTCAAGGTCATTCTAAACAGAGGGTTCATAATTCTACTGTAAGTCGGGCAGCACTTCCCTACCCATGAGCTATATAAGTTCATCGTGAAAACAAATTCTATGTAAGTACAGCTTTGATTATTCTTCTTTAAACCCTTCTACTGTGGTAATAGCTCAATTCTATTCGTGATATTCTTCTAAGTATTTATACTTATTCTTATACTACAAAAGATATACTCTAATTCAAAAGAGGGTTAGGATTAGTTACCTCTGTAAGCCCAATAATATCCTAGAAAAGTCGCTACCTGAGCAAGGTTTTGCTCCTAAGTTGTATGCTCCAAGGAAACCTTAGAAGTTCTTCACAACTTCTACTAAGTACTAAGGTATTTGGGCTAGGTATTTTGGGCATTATAACAATACAAGAAGGCAACTTTTCTACCAAGGGAGGGGTAGATTTCGCCAGGCTAGGGGAAGAAGCCTCGCCAAGGGTCACTTAGGCTAGAGGGAAGAGGGCTTGGACGAAATGGCTAACAAGGAGAAGGGAGGATTTTCAAGACTTGGAAAGTAATTTGTGGACGAAGAACTCTTCATCTTGGGGGTATTTATAGGTCAAGAAGTGGCCAACCAATGGCCAAGATTAAGACAAGTGCAAGGCAAGTGTAAAGTGAGGATTAACTATACACAAATATCCTACCAACTCCTCGACTTGTGCACAAGGCACAAAAACGCGTTATAGCTAGTCCAATTCGCCCAAATGGACGATTTGGAGTCCACCAATTGGAGGGTGCCAAGTGTCGCCTCCCGCTGGTCCAAAATGTTTCGCCTCTAAAAATCCGCAAAAATAGAAATGGCATAGCCGAATTTACTCTACGAAAGTCGTGGAAACGTTTCGTCGGAAAACTATTCGCTTTGTGAGTTGTGCCTAAAAAAAATCGTCCAAGGCCTAACTTTAAGACCAAACTTTTTGTACGTATTCCTTTACGTACATACTCTGGAAATACGTGGTATAACAATAAGTACAAAAACATTTCTAGTAGAGTCTTGCGGATGAGTATGAAGAGCTCTGTACTTATATGCGAGAAGCTATGAGACATTTAGGAAACTTCAAATTTCTTCGTTATTTCGTGATACTTTATTCAAATTAGTATATCTAACGTTTGAATTGGTATCTGATTTATTTCTGCTATCTTACTTTTTGTGAGGACACGACCAAATCTTACAAGGAATGGTGAGCCTGAGCCTATTATTATTGGGGTCGGCTGTCACGACCCGAACCCGGGCCCGCGACTGGTATCCTACATGGGCACCCATTACATGTATACATCAGAGAATAGCAGCGGAACATACATAAAACTCATAAATACTAGTCATGAAATATCAACAGGCTAGCCGATAAGGTCACCTTCCGAAAAAAGATATACATAAGCCAAAAAGCAGTTACATCCCTTTTTTTTTCAACCCAATCCACAAGATATGACTACAGACCTCTAAGAATTTACATAACAACTGTGACGGGATAGGACCCCGCCATACCCCTGAATGTACATAAATCTACAACATCAGGGAAGCCGTACCAAAAGACAAGCCTCCGGAGAAATGAAGCTTTCTGACAACTGATCAGTGATCCTAATAGTGAGGATCTGCAACTCGCTACTCCCTACCGGCATGAACGCACTTCGAGGAAGGGGTCGATAACAGATGTACCAAGTATGTAAAATCGAAAATCAAATGAAATTATATAGTCTAAAATAAAGCTGGAGACATGTATGATAACCCAAATAACAGTACACTGTGACTTACTAATAATGAGAGTAAACAAGAGTATACTTTACTGCGTAAAAATATGAAGCTCATGATCAAACTAGGGCCACCCGCCCGTAGTATCATTAGGCAATCCTACTCTTGGGACTATTTCACCTGCATAGGTCATGTGGACCCGCAATGGAGCAATTTGCTCCGCATGGGACTATTTCACCCGCATGAGACTATTTCACCCACATGGGCCCGGTGGACCTGCAATGAGTACAAATGCCGCACTCGCATCGTGGGTAGCAAATCCACGAAATAAGTAGTAACCCGGGGGTTTACCCCGCAAAATTTACATAACACTAGCACTTAAGGCTACCATAAGTATCATAACATAAGCACAAGCGGCTATCGTAAATATCATAAGCAAGTTAAGAAGTCCCTTAACTTCTCATTAGACTTTAATTAGCATGCACTCTCATTTTTATTTAACTTAAGGCACTAACATGTCATGAAAAATCCGAGAATTTAACCCAAAGTACTACGTACCTTTATCCCTTTTAAAAATGACTCTTTCTCGTATAAAACCCCCAAGATACTAACACCCGTAGTATCAAGGCTTGTCTACTTTTCAAAACAAGTCACTACACCTTTTAGAAATACATTTTTTTAGGCTTCTAAACCAAGTAACTTTTAGTTTAAAACTTTAAGCAATTGATGCATTTAAATCAAATTGTCCTTCTTCATTTCAAGTCATTTATTTTTATTTACCTTACTAGAGTAAACCATTCTTTTAACTTTCCATAAAGTTGTTATAACCAACTTCCCATCGAGCAAAGTTTCAATTTTCAACATCTCGATTACACGTTGACGTTACGTCGACGTTTGGTACATTTGTTCCTTTATTAAATTATTATTGTTTCTTTATTTTACTTAGCGCACTTAATTTCATTATCTTTAACTATTTATTAGCATAAATTATAATGAAAGGAAAATGACTAAGAAGTATGTTGGGTTTGTCTGGTTCTAGTAGGGGTGACAAGGGCAAGGGCCCTTCTTCTAGTCATCCTATACAAGATGATTTTATTGATACTCAAAATTTTCCTGAAGTACCAGTAGATTTAGACGATGAGCTATTTTCTGGAAATCAACAAGAGTTTAATTTAGAAGAACATCTAGATGACACACCAACTAATCTTGATGACACGCCAACTAATGCACCTCAATCTGGAACGCCTCCTATTCCCCCTAGTATGAGACGAGGCCCACCAGAACGAAAATTAACATCACATGTATGAGATTTTTTTGATAGAGACGTACACAATCAAGTTGTTACATGAAAAATTTGTAAAATTGTTTATAAATTTAAAATGGGAAAAGGTCAGAGCGGGACGGGAGGTTTAACTACGCATTTGAATATCAAACACAAAGCTAGGTGGAATGAATATAAGGCTCAAGTGAAGGGTGAGTCAACAATTCCCTCTCAGTCGGGACAAGCTTCACATACTGTCTCGCACTAGGTACAGGGTCAAATTGACCCTATGACGGAGGCAGTTGTAGGCCCTAAATACGATAAAATGGAAGATAGGGAAGAATTATCAAAATTAGTTGCAGTGGAGGGTTTGCCTTTTTCATTTCCTGATTCTCCTGGTTTATTCATTATATAAGATCAATGTACAACCCTTCTTATAACGGTTTTCCTAGATCAACTGTTAGGAGAGATGTTTTTAAATTTGCACACGAATATCAACAATATTTATGTTATTATTTATATCATTACCCTGGAAAAATATCTATCACATCTGATATAGGCCGCAGTACTAACAGTCATGATTATTTAAATGTAACATGTCATTGGATAGACCATTGGTCTATGCAAAAATATATTTTAGCGTATAGATATATTGATGAAAGACACACTGATATTTATATTCAAGAAAATATTTTTTATGTTTGCGTTTATTATGGCATAAGTGATAAAGTCATGACTATTACATTAGATAATGTTTCTTCTAATATTTCTGTTGTTAGATTATTAAAAATTGTCTTAACTCCATCTTTTCCAGATAATTTTCATATAAAATGTGCATGTCATATTTATAACTTAGTTGTAAAGGATGGTATAAAACTTTTTGAAGACATTCTTGCAAAAAATCAATTTGCTATAAACTATATTTTAAAAAATAATAGAATACAACGACTAAAACAATATAAAAAAACTTGTCACAATTGTGGTCTACCTTACAGAAAAGTTCCCGAAGAAGTATGCACTAGATGAAATTCTTTATACAACCAACTACGTGTTTCTTATGAGTATAGACAACCTATAACTCAATTTTTTAACGCCCGTAATCGAAATCCCAGTGATATGCTTATAGATTATGATTGTGATACAATTTTAGAACTTAATGTATTTTTAGAGAAATTTATATAGCTACTAAAGAATTTTCCGGAATTTATTATCCTACTATTTCATCAATGTTATTTTATATAGCTCTAATATTTATATTACTTAGTGAATATATGGAAAAACCAACTTATAAGGAAGCTATTAAAAAAATTACAAAAATTCTTATTCTTATTCCCCCATTATTTTTTATTAGTGTTGTATTAAATCCGTCTATTAAAATAGACGGTTGTAAAAATTGTTACACCCCGTATTTACAGGACATGTTTTAAGAACGTACGTGAGAATTCCTAATGTTAAGATTAGAGACTTGTAAAATTTTATCGGAATTATGAAATTGTCGGAAAACGAATATTGTGACGAATGGGAGGGCGACACATGTCACCCCCCCTTATAGTTTCCTTGGACGAAATGTGTCATGGCCAAAATGGTCATTGACCATAGTCTTAAGATGACAAGTCTTGCAAGTTGTGAGCTTGAGAAAATTGACTAAGTCAAAGGGTCCACAAGTCTTGATATTTAATTGAAACTCATCCAAGCCTCATATTTGTGCACATCTTGACCCTCCATTGTGCTATATAATACTACTAGTAGAAAGACAAGCTCAACACTTAGCCAAATTTTCAAGAAATTGAAGAACTCACTATAGTTGCTCTCGGGTTCATGCCCATTTGAAAAGAATTTTTTTTTTGTTTCTTGTCCATTAAGCTCCACACTTTAAACCAAGGTTCTTGAGTGTATTGTAAGTGTATCTCAATAGAAAAATCTCGGAAAAAGATAGTTTTCGTATTAGTCGCAAGGTGAAAACCTAGTTGCTTTCTAGGTTTTGTTTGGAAGTTTGAAGGAAATTTGTTGGTGTTGTTCTAAGGGTCTCAAGTAGAGGATTGAAGTGTCTTGAAGAGACTCTAAGTTGCTAAGGAGCGACTTCGGATTTGGAGTTGGATTAAGATTTGTTGAGGTAATAATCTTGTCTCTTAAGTGTTACAAGATTATATATTGTTGTTAGCTTTACATGTTTGCTAGCATGAAGTATATGTGTTGAAGTTTCTTAAGTATTATGGATTGATTGTAGCCTTAAATTCGAAATTTCATTTAAGCCATGTGAAGTTGGATTACAAATTGGTCGTTTATTAGAATCGTCGCATGTTACTTACTTGAAGATTATAGTAGTTATAATCGCTTGCGACTTGATATCATGTTATGCTAACAACTTGGATTGAAATGGAAATTGGATAAGAATTGGTATTGTTGCATCTCAATGTGGCCGAATTGGACTAGTAGTTTGTATTAGTTTGATATCGTTGTGGGGCGAAATTTTACACGTCTAGTAGGCGTGTAATCCCCTATTGTTAATTGCATTGATTGGGCCTTAAATGTGGCGTGTTTGGTTATTGAATTCGGCCTTGAAAAAGGTGGCAAAGTAGAAACAAAGGAGGTGCTGTCCGATTTTCCGTAGAATTTAGTGACCTTACACTTATAATATTCTACGTTTGAAGTAAGGCGTTAATAGACGTATTGTGGATATTATAGGTTGACATACTACGGGCGGGATATCAGACGCGTGGCAAGTGGTTTGACCCGAAGAGGTATGTAGAACTTTTCCTATCTTTTGAGCATGACTAGTTGCACATATATAGTACGGTAGACGTACAAGACCTTGATATCCTTTACTAGTTTTATGAATAGCCAAGTCGGGTGAGTTAGGAGATTAACTCACTTCTTTGAAAGTATTAAGGATGTCTTAAGTTTTATTAAAGTTAAGGGACTTGAAGAGTTTTAAAGTATGTGATACTTGTTTCGTTTTAAACGTATAAGTCCCTTGGATAGGAAATTGTATTTGGTTAAGGTATAAAGTGAATATAACGACTTTATGGGAAGTTGGTTATATTAGCTTTATGGAAAGATAAATGACTTGATTTAATGAAAGGCAAATTGATTTTAAGGCATCAATTGCCTATGGTTTTATAAGAAAAGGAGTCACTTGATTTAGAAACCTAACTTTATTTCTAAAGGTATTGTGACTTGTCCTGAAAAGTAATTTTGACTTGATACTATGGTTAATAGTATCTTGGAAGTTTTATACTAAAAAGAGTCATTTGTTTTAAAGAGTAGAAGTATGTAGTACTTGGGTTAAATTCCCGGATTTTCATAAAAGATATGTTAGTGCCTTAAGTAAACTAAAATGAGAGTGTATATGAATAAGACTAATAAGAAGTTAGGGGGATTTCTTAACTTGCTTACTTATTGTATGATGTTTCAGAGTGCTTATGTTATGTATGATGGCCGGTTGAGATAGGGTAAGAGTATATCTGAGGGGTAAATCCCCAAGATCGTTATACCACCTTCTTCAGGGTAAGAGTATATCTGAGGGGTAAATCCCCAAGATCGTTATACCACCTGCTTCAGGGTAAGAGTATAAATGAGGGGTAAATCCCCAAGATCGTTATACCACCTGTTTCCGTGGATTTGCTACCCACGATGCGAGGAATACCTCATGCGAGTCCTTATGGGCTTATGCGGGTGAAATAGTCTCATGCGGGCGGATACAGCCTATGCGAGGAATACCTCATGCGGGTGAAATAGTCCCAGGAGTAGGATTGCTAAATGATACTGTGGACGGATGGTCCTGCTTTGATCGTGAGCTTCCTATTTTTATGTTGTACGTATACTATTAGTTACTCTCATTGTTAGTAAGGCACTGTGTACTGTAATTTTGTTATCATACATGTCTCCGGCTTTGTTTTAAACTTATGATGTAATTACGATTTTCCGCTTTTACATACTTAGTACATATTGTGTAATCGACCCTTCCTGGGGCGCGTTCATGCCGCAGTGGTAAGCGGTGGTGGATCCTCATTCTTGGATCACTTATCGACGCCGTAAGCTCTATTTCTCCGAGGCTTGTCATTTTGGTACGCTTTTCCACGATGTTGTAGATTTATGTACATTCGTGGGTATGGCGGGCCCCGTCCCGCCACTGTTGTTATTCCTAGAGGTCTGTAGTCACATGTTGTGGTTTGGGGCTGTAAGAACCGAGTTGTACAGTTTTTCTTTGATTATGCATATTTTATGGAAGGCGACCTTATCGGATAGCCTGTGATATTATTGTCTAAACATGTTGTATGTTGTGTATGTTCCGCTGCTATTCTCTGATGTATACCGCGCCTGTGTAGGGCACCGCGCCGCGCCCCGGGTCGGTCGTGACAAAAGTGGTATCGAGCGCTTAGTCCTCTGAAAGTGTCTGCACCGCGTGTCTAGTAGTCTTGATTATCGGTGTGTTGTGCACCACATCTATAATCGTGAGGTCAGAGACATTTAGGATTGGTTTCCATTCTTCTCTCTCTGAGATCGTGCAGTAGAGATGTCTTATTAGGTTGAATCCTCTCTGACCTATTCTTATGAAACAATTATGCCTTCACGGAAGGAGACCAGGGCCCAGAAGGGCAAGGCAGCAGCAGGAGCTGCTAGCGGTACTCAGAGGGTTACACGGACTCAGGCACAGACTATGCCTGAGGTAGTAGGCGGGTCGGCGAGTTCAGCCACGCCGGCAGTATTAGAGGAGCCGAGAGAGGCAGTAGCTCCAGAGGTTCCGGTACCAGAGCCTCCAGTCCCACAGCCAGGAGCTGAGTATAGAGACTACGGGGAGCAGATCCGGTTATTGACCAGTATAGTAGCAGGGCAGCGCCGACAGGAGCAGGAAGCTTGTCACGACCCGACCTCGGTCGCGATCGGTACTTACCGGTACCTGTCAGTATACATCAGAGAATAGCAGCGGAACATACATAACACATAACTTATAAAAAGGTAAACATCACTGGCCAGCCGATAAGGCTGCCTTCCATAAAAACATACTTAATCAAAAGTATAGCAGTACAACTTGCTCTTACAACCCAAAACACATACGTGACCACAAACCTCTAAGGATAACAACTGTGGCGGGACAGGGCCCCACCATACCCCTGAATATACACAATGTCCATAATATCAGTGAAAACCCGTACCAACAAAACAAGCTTCCGGAGGAGTGGAGCTTCTGACACCGGAACAGTGATCCTAAGAACGAGGATCCACCACCGCTACTCCTTACCGCGCATTTAACGCAACCCCCGAGGAAAGGGGTCAGTACACAATATGTACCAAGTATGTAAAACTGGAAAATACTGTAGTAATAATATCATAAGCTTAAAAGTAAGCTGGAGTCATGGAAGACAATCAAATTACCTTTTACTGTGCCTTACTAACAATGAGAGTGACAAGTATATATATATATATAATACTGCATAAAAATAGGAGGCTCATGATCAAAACAGGGTACCTCGCCCGTAGTATGAATAAGCAATCCTACTCCTGGGACTATTTCACCCGCATGGGTCCTGTGGACCCGCATGAGGTATTCCTCGCATAGGCTGTACCCGCCCGCATGGGACTATTTCACCCGCATAAGCCCATAAGGACTCGCATGAGGTACTCCTCGTATCGTGGGTAGCAAATCCACGGAACATGTGGTATAACAATCTTGGGGATTTACCCCTCAGACATACTCTTACCCTGAAGCAGATGGTATAACGATCTTGGGGATTTACCCCTCAGATATACTCTTACACTGGAGCAGATAGTATAACGATCTTGGGGATTTACCCCTCAGATATACTCTTACACTGGAGAAGGTGGTATGACGATCTTGGGGCTTGCCCCTCATTCATACTCTTACCCTGGAGAAGGTGGTATAACGATCTTGGGGCTTGCCCCTCAGATATACTCTTACCCTAGCTCAATCAGTCATCATATCATAATCATAAATAAGTTAAGAAAACTTATAACTTCTTATTAGTCTTGTTCATATACCCTCTCATTTTAGTTTACTCAAGGCACTTAATCATATCTTTAATAAAAGAAAACCGGGAATTCAACCCAAAGTACTACATACTTCAACTCTTTTAAAAGTGACTCCTTTTCATATAAAACCTTTGGGCAATTGATGCCTTAAAATCAGTTTACCTTTCATAGATCAAGTCATTTGTCCTTACTTATCTTACTTAGAGTAAATCTCTTCTTATTATCCTTCCATAAAGCTAACAAACCAACTTCCCATAAAGTGGTTATATTAACCTTATACTTTAGTAAAAAAATATACTTTTCCCATAACCAAGGGACTTATACTTCTTAAAACGAAACAAGTCTTTATATACTTAAAACAAGTAAAAATACAAAATCTTGTACGTCTACCGTACTACATAGATACAACTACTCATGCTCAAGAGATAGGAAAGCTCCACATACCTCTTCGGTCAATCCACTTGCTAATTCCAAACACCGCACGTAATATGTCAACCTATAATGACCATAATGTGTTTATTAACCTCTAATTCCAATGTAGAAATAATCTAAGTTCAAGGCCACGAAATTCTATGGAAAAATGGGCGGCATTTCCTTTGTTTCTACATACTATGCCACCTTTCTCAAGGCCGAATTCAACATCCAAACGCCACATTTAAGGCTCAACAATCCAAACATTTCAAAGGGGATTACACACCTAAACTTTGGTGTGTAAAATTCTGCCCCATAAGGTACAACAATTCACTTAACAAGTCTAAGGTAGTTTTTAGGCTACAACATGCTCATAATATCTTCTTAACCAATTCTTTCACATCCAAACCATATTTCTTATATGCAATGAATCTAAGAGCATTATTACTACTACAAATTCCTTCTTCTTCACATGCAACATCAATACTAGCTACAAGAGAAGAAATGTTACCTTTGGAGCTTTAGCCAAAACTATTCCAACAACTTTGCTAGCCTCCTTTCCAAGAATACCACCACAATAACTCCTATAAGCTAGCCACAAGCTTCCTTCTTGTCCTTAACTTTTCAGATTTTTCTTAGGCTTTGAATTCCTCTTGGAATTTTAGAGAGAAGTGAGAGCTTTTGCTTAGAGAGAGAGAGAGATTTGGAAGATGACCAAGTCTTCAAGACTTGGTCAATATAAGACATGCAAGAATTCAGATGGGGGGGGGGGGGGGACACTTGTCCTTCACCCATGACCTCTTTTAAAAAAAAACAAAGGCGTAAATCCCCACTCAACTCGCAGAACCCGCGCAGCCGCTGCCTGGCGCGGCGCTGAAACTTCTGCCGCCTCTTAGACTTTTCCGCCGCGCTGCTTCCCGGCGGCGGCTGCAACTTTAGCGACCCTTCAGATATCCGCGCCGCTGCCTCGCATCCGCGCGCGACCTGCCGCTTCGTCCAAACGCATTTACGTCACAAGACCGAACTTGTAACTCTCATAACTTCCTACTCCGATGTCTTATCGACGAACGGTTGGTTGCGTTAGAATCTAGACTCAACAAAATATGCCCTAGGCCTTTGAAACACTTAGGAACTCTCAATGTACCGGGTCATAACCCGCCTCAAAGTTGACTAAAGCCCGTCCGAATAATCCGTCAACCTATCTTTTGAAAATTTTAAGTCTTACTCCCTTTCGCACGCTCTCACACGTACGGCCAGAACTACGGGGTATAACACAGCTAACCCTAGAGCCGACAGTTTCCGGATTCGGGATTTTCCGGGTTGTCATCCGCCCGAGTTTTATGGTTCGAGGTCTGAGAAGGATCCGCAGGAGTTCATTCGGCAGCTACAGCGGACTATGCAGGTTCTTAGGGCTTCAGAGACAGAGTCTGTTATGCTAGCCTCTTACCGGTTACGCGATATTGCGTTGAACTGGTTTGACTCATGGGAGCTGTCGAGAGGTGAGGATGCTCTTCCAGCTGTTTGGGAGGAGTTCACAGAGGCCTTCATGGATCACTTTTTGCCTCCTGAGATGAGGAGAGCCCGTGTAGATAGATTCTTGACCTTGAGGCAGAATGGGAGGACTATCAGGGAGTATACCCTGGAGTTTGACTCCTTATCCAGGCATGCGCACACCATTGTAGCTTACATGGCGGATAGAGTTCATCGTTATGTGATGGGGGTAGACCGTCATATGATTACTGCATGCTTGGGGGTGGCTCTTCAGCCCGGTATGGACATTGCCGTGATGCAGCCTATGCGCAGGGATAGAGGATAGAGAGGAG
Source organism: Przewalskia tangutica (assembly GCA_029844215.1). Taxonomy (NCBI): domain Eukaryota; kingdom Viridiplantae; phylum Streptophyta; class Magnoliopsida; order Solanales; family Solanaceae; genus Przewalskia; species Przewalskia tangutica. The sequence goes on along the minus strand of CM056720.1, from coordinate 79,849,173 downwards.
GACCAGATTGACTGAGCCACCCGGCAGGCCAGACAGCAGGTCTCGAGGCGCTCGAGGCGGACAAATTTCGCAGCAGATTAGGTCCACATTCCAGCCAGCACAGAGTGCTCCTTCACGGTTTTCTAGCAGGAGGTATGATCAGCCAGGTCATTCAGGAGCAGGTCAGGGCTCCAGGACTTCGGGGTTTCAGGGAGGCAAAAACCGTCACCGATCGAGACCACCCACATCTCAGTGTGCTCGATGCGGTAGGTCTCACTAGGGCGAGTGTCGCATGGCCCCGGGAGCTTGTTACTCTTGTGGCCAGCAGGGCCATTTGAGGAGAGATTGTCCGCCAGAGGCGGTGGGTGGTACGCGCACCCGATGTGATCGATTCTTGGGTCTTCCTTTCCTTCAGGTTATGCGCCCGAGGCGTGGTACTCACGACGGCAGCCGTGGTAGAGGTCGTGGTGGTGGTTCCAGTTCTAGCGGTCCCCATAACCGCATATATTCATTAGCCACCGCCAGATCGTGAGGTTTCCACGCCGTCACGGGTACATTATTGATTTCATGTCGGACGTTTATGCTTGATAGATCCAAGTTCTACCTTGTCCTATGTGTCCCCTCTTATCATGGGTAGAATCGAGATAGAGCGGTGTCGATAGAGCCTTTTGAGGTAGCTACGCCAGTGGGTGATTCGGTGTTAGCTGAGCGGGTCTATAGAGGTTGTCCGGTGTTTATTTACAGTCGTCAGACCCTTGCAGACTTGATAGAGTTGGAGATGGCAGATTTTGATGTCATTATGGGTACGGATCGGGCTTCTGTTATGCCAACGTTGATCGTAGGGACAGTTGGTTCGGTTCGCTTCCTAGAGCCGCTTATCGTGGAAGCGGCAACACAAATGGCCGCCGGCGGTAGGTTTAATTCTTACCTCAAGTGGGAAGATGGTGCGAGCGGTACATCTATCATCCGTTCGTATTTGATACGCAGGCCGAGGTGCGCTTGATCGCCAGTGGTTAGGGAGTTTCGGATGTGTTCCCGCACGATCTTCCGTATCCTCCTGAGAGGGAGATTGAGTTTTGTATTGACACGTTGCCAGACACTCGACCTATTTCCATTCCGCCATACAGGATGACACCTGCTGAGTTGAGGGAGCTGAAGGACCAGCTGAAAGATTTGCTGGAAAAAGGCTTCATTAGGCCTAGTGTTTCTCCCTGGGGAGCGCCGGTTTTGTTTGTGAAGAAGAAGGATGGGACGCTGCGTATGTGTGTTGATTACAGGCAGCTGAATAAGGTAACCATCAAGAATAGGTAACCCCTCCCCAGGATTGATGATTTGTTTGACCAGTTGCAGGGTGCGAGGTGTTTCTCCAAGATAGACCTGCGATCTGGTTATCATCAGGTGCGAGTTCGAGAGGCAGATATCCCAAAGACTGCATTCAGGACCTGGTATGGGCACTATGAGTTCAGGGTTATGTCTTTCGGTTTGACCAACGCTCCAGCGGTATTTATGGATTTGATGAACTGGGTGTTCAAGCCATTTTTGGATACATTTGTGATAGTATTCATTGATGACATCCCGTTTATTCGCGACGAGCAGAGCATGCAGATCACTGAGGACGGTATTGGGTCCTCCGAGCCGGCAGCTATTCGCCAAGTTCTCCAAGTGTGAGTTTTGGTTGGCCTCGATGGCATTCCCGGGCACATATCGGGCCGATGGTGTTCGGTGGATACGGCAAAGATTGAGGCGCTCAGTCTTGGCCGAGACCTACTACTCCGACCGAGTGCGCAGCTTGTGGTCGGCGTGTTACTATCGTAGGTTTGTGGAGCGCTTTGCTTCGATTTCAGCACCATTGACTAGGTGACTCGTATGCGCGCCAAGTTCCAGCCGACGAGGCTTGCGAGAGCGGTTTCGATTCTTTGAAGGAAAGGTTGACTACGGCTCCAGCCTTAATCTTCCGGAGGGTTAGACGGCACGCGTGATCTATTGTGATGCCTGCATCGGGCTGGTGTGTTTTGATGCAAAGACGGCAGTTATAGCCTATGCTTCCCGCTACTAAGCATGAGGGGAATTACCCTACCCACGACTTAGAGTTGGCCGCAGTTATTCATGCCTTGAAGATTTGGAGACATTATTTGTATGGGGTTCATGTGGATATTTATACAGACCACAAGAGCCTCCAGTATATCTTCAGGCAGAGGGAGCTGAACTTGCGACATAGACGGTGGTTAGAGTTGCTGAAAGATTATGATATTGATATTCTATACCATCCGGGGAAAGCCAACGTAGTTGCTGATGCCTTGAGTCGTAGATCGATGGGAGCCCGCAGGTACGGCAGAGAGACAGGACATGGTCCGTCAGATCCACCAGCTAGCGAGCCTTGGGGTTCGATTGATCGATACCGACGATAGTGGGATACGGGTTCGTGAGGTTGCCGAGTCTTCCATCGTTGACGAGGTGACAGTTTGAGGACCCAGTGTTGGTACGGTATCGAGATGCAACTCTTCGGGAGGAGAAGAGTCTATTCGAGGTAGCGCCCGATGGGGTGCTAAGATTTGAGGGCCGGTTGTGTGTTCCCGATGTGACAGGACTTCGTCAGCAGATTTTGGGGGAGGCACACAGTGCTCGTTATTCTATTCATCCGGGGTCGACCAAGATATACCATGACCTCAGATATTTGTATTGGTGGGATGGCCAAGAGGACGTGGCGCGTTTTGTTGCAGATGTCCTAATTGCCAAGCAGTCAAGGTCGAGCACCGAGGCCCGATGGATTATTACAGTTATTGATATTCCGACATGGAAGTGGGAGGTGATCAACATGGACTTTGTTACAGGTTACCTCATACTCAGAGGAAGTATGACTCCATCTGGGTTATTATTGACAGGCTGACGAAATCAGCCCATTTCCTTCCAGTCAGGATGACGTTTTCGGCTGAGGACTATGCCAGATTATACATCAGAGAGATTGTGAGGCTGCACGGTGTTCCGGTGTTGATTATATCTGATAGGGGAGCCCAGTTTACGGCTAACTTCTGGAGGTCTTTCCAGAAGGGAATAGGGACACAGGTGAGTCTCAGTACAGCATTTCATCCTCAGACTGACGGACAGGCAGAGCGTACTATCCAGACACTTGAGGATATGCTGCGAGCCTGCGTGAATGATTTCAGGGGTAGCTGGGATGATCATTTACCTCTTGTGGAGTTTGCTTATAACAATAGCTACCATTCCAATATACAGATGGCGCCATACGAGGCTTTATATGGGCGGAAATGTAAATCGCCGATTGGTTGGTTCGACGTGGGCGAAGTGCTGTGTTATACCCCGTATTTCCAGAGTATGTACGTGAGGGCGTACGTACAAAAGTTTACCCTTAGTTAGGCATAAGGGACGAAAATTTGTGCACAACCCACGAAAAGAATTGTTTTCCGATGAAACGTCTTCCAAAGCTTGCGAAGGGAAAATTACGGCTGCGACATTAATAATTTTTGCGGATTTTTCCGAGAGATGAAATATTTTGGACCAACGAGAGGGCGACACTTGTCACCCTCAAGTGGACGGCAATGGTGTGCATTCCTTGGCACGTTTTTTTCAAGTTAAAGGCCTTAAACATTGGTCAAGGTTAGGTAGGATATTTTGTGATATTTGTGTGGTAGATGGATAAGGGTACACATGTGCAAATCTCCACCATCCACTTGCCCTCCACTTGCCTTCATCTTGACCATTGGTGGTCCTATAAATACCCCCCCCCCCCTTAGTTGAAGAATTCTTCATCCACAAATTATCTTTGAAGTCTCAAAAACTCCCTTCTCCCTTAAGATCTCTCGTCCAAACACCATCTCCCCCCCCCCCCCCTCTTGAAAGCCCTAGCAAAAACACCCCCCCCCCCCTTGGTAGAAAGTTGTCTTCAAGTATAGTAACTACTCCAAAATACCTTAGCCAATCCCTCATAGTATTTCCAAAGTTATCTCTATACTTAGAGTCCGGAAAATACTACTATACTTCCTTTAGTCACTAAACGAAACCCTAAGAGAAACTTCATTGTTGGTTGAAGTAGTAAGTAGAAGTTGTGTAGAAACTTCTAAGGGTTTCTTGGAGCGGATTGGAGCATACAGATTAGGAGCTAAACCTTGCTCAGGATCGACATTTAAACTGGGATAATTTTGGGCTTATCGAGGTAAATAATCGTATCCTTCTATTGTAATTGGAGATTACATACTGTAGTAGTATAGAATTAAGTATAAGATTTATAGAAGGATATTAGAGAAGAGAATTGAACTGAAATCACATCAGAAGAATATTAAAGAAGATTGAACTATACTTACATAGGACTGTATTTACAGTAGACTTGTGTAGCTTGGCGGGTAGGGAAGTGCTGCCCAATTTTCCATAGAATAGAGAACCCTCTGCTTAGAATATTCTACAGAGTAGTCTAGACGTTGATAGACGTATTTGACTATTATAGGTTGATTCTATGCGCGCGACATATTCGACTTGGCAGGTGGATTTCGCCGAGGAGGTATGTGATTCTTCCTATCCTCTTGAGCATGATATTTTTAAATATATATATAGTACGGTAGACGTACATGTGTTAACTGAACATGGTTTTACTTGACGTCTTTTGACTTGAGTCTAATAAAAATCTTGAAGTATTTCAAAAGAATTATGAGTCATTTTTGAAAGAAGAGTGATACGTGGTTTTAAACAAAAGCTTAAGAGTTATACTAGCTTTATGGGAAGTTAGGTATAACGACTTAAGAAAGATAAAAGGAACAGTTTACTTATGTGTTTATAAAAGACTTGTATTGATTTCTGGAAAGTATAGTAAGATGGTTTGTTGAGTAGACATATTGTGATGCTATGTGTGTTAGTATCTTGTAACGTTTGTGTAAAGAGGTTATTCTTATTGTGCTTATGTTGTTTAACGATAAGCCGTTATGATAGTATTACATCACTCACCTCTTGACATGATATACCGGGGTTGCCGCCTCACGCGGTATACCTCAGCAATGCGTGTGACTATGATTCGAGAATACCTACGCGGTCCAGGACCTATGCGAGCTACGAGAGTTCCAGTTAGTGTGCGGGATTACCTCACGCGGTCTATGTGGCCATGCGGACTACGAGTCCGGGATGATGCCGGTGAGAGAGCTACCCTCGATGCGGAATACCTCACGGGCCTAGATGGCCTACGCGATCATGAGTCCGTGATTAGGTACGCATAATGATACTATGGGCGATTGGCCTTGCTTCGATCATTCGCAGCCTAGAAAAGACTCATTCTGCTTTACCTATTATTGCTCTTGTTTGTGATGGGCACTATGTGCGTTACATTGATTGTTTCAACATAATTGTAAACTGGTTTTAAAATGATATGATTTCATTTAAGTACTTTACGCTTCACATACTTGGTACTGTTATCGACCTCCTTCGGGCCGCGTCATGCCGCAGTAAAGGGAAGCAGTAGCGGATCCTCGCTTTAGGATCTTTTCGTGTCGTGAGCTCCATCTTCTCCGAGGCTCGACTTTTAGGTATGATCTCCCGTTGTTGTAGATAGTTTTGTACATTTCAGGTATGGCGGGGCCCTGTCCCGCCATAGTTGTTTACTTCCTTAGAGGTCTGTAGTCCTATTGTACAGTTGGGATGTAACTGCCAGATTGTGGTTATATATATATGCCGAAAGGCGACCTTTTCTCAGATAAATTGTGTCTCAATTTACATTTGTTTCATGTCTTGTTTTTATTCACGATTTCTCCGATGTATGACTACTGGGTGCCCGTAAGGCACAAACACGCCCCGAACGTCGTAACAAAAGTGGTATCGAGCGCTAATCCTCTGAAAGTGTCTACGCATCGTATCTAGTAGTCTTGATTATCTGTGTTGTGCACCACACCAATAATCGTGAGGCTATAGGATATTTAGATTGGTTTCCATTCTTCTAACTCGAGATCGCGGCCTGTAGTCAGGTTATAAGTCGACCTCTAACGATTTCCTTTCTTTAACGCTTATGCCCACGTAGTGCAACCCGCCCGTGGCAAGGCAGCCGAGGAGCCGCTAGTAGACACCGAGAGTCACGAGGCTCGTGCCCGCCATACCCGAGACGGCGAGTTCCACGACGCCGCCGCCCCAACAGAGTTTAGGTCGCAGCAGCCGGGCCGATGAGACCACAAGACCGCACTCCACCACGTACCGGAGCAGATGAGACGGGTTATAGAGATGGCGCCATCGCCGTGATCGTGGCCGATACGAGGATAGGCCGACGCAGCAGCCCAGCCCAAAGAAGACTGTGGTTCACCCGAGATCGATAGCTGAGGCTACGGATTTTCTCGAGTCAGAGCCCGCCAGAGTTCTACGGTCGAGGCACGAGGATGATCCGCAGGAGTTCATCCGCCGCCATGAAGGATCACGCGAGTGATCAAGGCTTCGAGACCGAGTCCGTGATCTTGGTTCGCATCGGCCGCGTGATACCGCAGATTGGTTTGACTCGCGAGTTGTCCCGGAGAGCACGCGCCCCTCACTTACTGGGACGAAGTTCTTGAGGCTTTTCTCACTCACTTCGCCTTCACAGATGAGAGGGCACGCCGACAAATTTTTGTTGTTGAGACAGCAGAGGACGCACAGTGAAGTACAACGCTGAAGTTCGATTCGTTGGCTCGATATGTCCTCGCTGTGTTATACCGTATTTCCAGAGTATGCGTGGGAATACGCATAAAAGTTTAGCCTTAAAGATTAGGCCAAGTTCGAAATTGTGCACAACTCGCTTAAAGAATCGCTTTCCGACTAAACGCTTCCACACTTCGTAGGATAAATTCCGCCATGCCATTTCTAATTTTGCGGATTTTTCCGAGAGACGAAACATTTTGGACCAACGAGGGCGACACTTGGCACCCTCCAATGGTGGACTTCAAATCGCCCATTTGGACGAATTGGCTAAGCAATGGCACGCTTTTTGTGCGTGCACAAGTCAAGGAGTTGGTAGGATATTTGTGTATAGTTAATCCTCACCCTACACTTGCCTTGCACTTGTCTAAATCTTGGCCATTGGTTGGCCACTTCTTGACCTATAAATACCCCCCTTAAGATGAAGAGTTCTTCATCCACAAAGCTTTCCAAGTCTTGAAAATCCTCTCCTCTCCCTTTGTAGATCTTTTCGGCCACCACTCCTCCTCCCCTGAAGGTCCTGGCCGAATACCCCCTAGCCTAGCTAAAAATCTACCCCCTCCTCGTAGAAAGTTGCCTTCAGATTGTTATAATGCCCAAAATACCCTAGCCCAAATACCTTACTACTTAGTAGGTTGTGAAAAACTTCTAAGGTTTCTCGAGCATACAACTTGTGAGCAAAACCTTGCTCAGCGCGACTTTTCTAGGATATTATCGGGCTTACCGAGGTAACTAATCCTAACCCTCTTTGAATTGTAGAATACTTACATTTGTAGTATAAGAGTAAGTATAAATACTTAGAAGTATATCACGTATAGAATTGAATCATATCACGTAGGGCGGTTTAAAAGAAGAATAATTGAATCAGACTCACATAGACTGCTTTTCACAGAGACTTATATAGCTCACCGCAGTGGTCACGCCCGACTTTCCGTAGAATTGTGAACCCTCTGCTTAGAATGACCTTCGCAGTAGTCTTTGATAGATATCTGTGACTATTATAGTCGACTCTCTTACGACATATTCAACTCGCGTGGTTTTCACTGAGTATGCATGTGATTCTTCCTAAAGCATGATATTTTACAATATATATAGTACTAGACGCATACGTGTTAATCGAATAATAACTACGGCAATGTCTTTGACTTAAGCTCGAATAACACTTACGGCAATGCCTCACGCTTAAGCCCGATAACACTTACTTAGAATGCCTCACGCTTAAGCCCTAATAATAAAGATCCAAAGCATTTCAAAAGAATATCAATCATTTTAAAGAGAACTAATTGGTTTTTTAAAATGTGCTTAAGAGTTATACTAGCTTTACGGGAAGTTAAGTATAACCACTTAAGATTGATAAAAGAAACAAGTTTGCCTATGTGTTTATAAATGGACTTATATTGTGAAAAGAATAATAAGATGGTTTGATAAGTAGACATGATATGATGCTACTGTGTTAGTATCTTGTAACGCTTGTATAAAGTGAGTATCCTTGTCAGGCTTATGTTGTTTAAAGATAAGTTGTTATGTTAGTATACTATCACTCACCTCGAGATGATACCGGGTTGCGCCTCCGACGCGGGTAGACTCAAAGCGTCCAGGACCATGATTCGAGAATACCCTACGCGTCCAGGGGGCCTATGCGAGCTACGAGTTCCGTGTTAGTATGCGGGTTATGCCTCATGCGGTCTATGTGGCCATGCGACAATGAGTCCAGACGACGCCGAGGAGTAGCACCCTCGACGCGGTTATACCTCACGCGCCCACGCGAGTGGCCTACGCGACTCGAGTTCAGGATTAGGCTTGCAGAATGATGATGGGCGAGTGGCCCTGCTTTCGATCATTCGCAGCCTAGACAAGACTTATTACGCTTACCTATCGTTGCTCTTGTTTGTGATGCGCACTATGCGGCTTTCCTCGTTGTTTCACACATATTTGTAAACCGGTTTTATAAATGATATGTTTTCATTTAAGTACTTTACGCTTTCACATACTTAGTACCTGGCCAGATCGACTCTCCTGGGCCGCTCATGCCGCAGGTGGCAAGCAGTGCTAGATCCGCATCCTCAGATCTCTACGCTGCCTGAGCTCCATCTCTTCCGAGGCTCTACTTTTGGTATGATCTCCTGTCAGAGATAGTTTTGTATAGCCAGGTATGGCGGGCCCCGTCCCGCCATAGTTGTATCTTTCCAGAGGTCCGTAGTCATGTTGCAAGGTTCGGATGTAATCGCTAAACCATGATTATATATATACGCCGAAAGGCGATGTTTTCTCTCATAAATCAGGTCTTATTTTATAAACTGCTTCATGTCTTGCTTTATATTTCCGCCGATTACTGATGTATGACTACTTGGGTGCCTTGAAAGACTACCACTGCCCCGAACGGTCGTGACAAAAGTGGTATCAGAGCGCTTAATCTCTGAAAGTGTCTACGCATCGTATCTAGTAGATTCGATTATCGGTGTGTTGTGCACCACACCAATAATCGTGAGGCTATAGGATATTTAGGATTGGTTTCCATTCTTCTCATTCCGAGATCGTGCTTTAGAGTCAGTGTTATAGGTCGACCTCTAACGTATTCCTTTCCTCGTATGCTTATGCCTCCACGCAGGCAACCCGCCCGTATGGGCAAGGCAAATGGCGGAGTCGCTAGCAGACACCCAGAGTTACGAGGGCTCGTGCCCGCCTATACCGTAGACGGCGAGTTCTATGACGCCGCCACCAAAGAGACCACAGCACCCACACCTCCCGCCCCACACCGGGCGGAGGAGTTAGGTACAAGGAGACGGCCCAGCCTTTGGCTAAAGTCAGGCCCGACACGGCGAGAGGCCGACGCGGCAGCCCAGCTCCACCCACTCCGGGCCGTACTGCTCACCCGAGGCAGAGTTTGAGGCTACGAGACTTCGAGTCAGAGCTCACGGAGTTTTACGGGTCGAGGCCGGCGATGATCCGCAGGAGTTCATCCGCCGCCTTCAGAGGATTTTGAGAGTGATCGTATGCCGGAGACCGAGTCCGTGATCTTTGGTTCACATAGGTCGCGTGATACCGCAATGATTGGTTTGATTCACGGGAGTTATCCCGGAGAGCACGCGCCCCCGCCTACTGGGACGAGTTCTCGAGGCTTTCTCACTCACTTCTTGCCTCCACAGATGGCGAGGGCGCTGGCCGATAGATTTTTACCGCTAAGGCGCAGAGGACGACCGCTGTGGAGTACAATGTCGAGTTTGATTCATCGCTCGACATGTCCCAAAGATTGGTAGCAGATATGAGGATAGGTACACCGCTATGTCACCGGGCTTGACGACTATATGGCCGAGTCATGTGGCGGGTTTCTCCACCGTATGGACATTACCCGCACGCAGCTCACGCCTGGATGCGGCGAGCGCAGAGGTCGACGCGCAGGATGCATAAAGAAGCAGGTTAAGGCCGTGACGGAGGGTCTTCTCGTGGTTATCGTGGGCGGCCTCGCAGCTAGCCTAGATTCGCACCACGCCCACCAGAGCACTCCTCGCACCGCCCTCAAAGACACCCGAGTTTTCGAGGCGCACTGCGCCCTGTGGCTTCGTGACGCCCGCAGTAGCAGAGGTATCGCCGACGGACCACCCCAGCAGTGGCCGATGCGCAGATCCCATTACGGAAGCGTGGTACTACTTATGGATCTTGTTACGCCAGGCCGCAGGTCACTTTGGCGGATCGTTCGACCGGGCGCCGTGGTAGGCTCACCTTCGTGTTCTCAGGCCGCTTCATCATCTCCTACGCTACTCGCCGAGGCGTGGTGCTCTGGGTCACAGGTCGCGGCAGAGGTCGTGGCTCGTGTCCCGCTCTAGCGTCCTCGTAACCGCATTTATGCTTTGTCCACCGACAGATCGTGAGGCCTCACCGATGTCGCCACAGTACCTTATCGCTTCGGGTTTGATGTGTATGCTTTGATAGATCCGGTTCTACCGCCCCATATATCTCCCTTGTTGCTAGTAGGATGGATAGAGCCCGAGTCCATGCACTTTTCGAGGTAGCTACGCCAATGGTGATTCGTGGTAGCTCTACGGGTATATGAGCTTGTCCCGTGACCATTTACAATGCCGACTCAGCCGACTTGATAGAGTCGAGATGATTGACTTCGACGTGATTATGGGGACGGATTGGCTAGCTTCGCCACGCCAATGTAGATCGCAGAGAGAGTAGTACGGTTCCAGCTCTCGGCGAGCCATTGTCGAGTGGGAGGAGCACTCAGACGCCGGTGGTAGGTTTATTTCCTACCTCAAGGCTAGGAAGATGGTGCAGGGGTATATCTACCATCTCGTTCGTGTTTGATAATCAAGCCGCGTACCAGATTTTCATCCCAGAGTCGAAGTTCCCGACGTGTTTCCGCATGACCTCCCGTATCCTCCCGAGAGGAGATCGAGTTTTGTATTGACATATTGCTGCACACTCGCCTATTTCCATTCCGCCATACGTAATGGCACCCGCCGAGTCGAGAGAGTCAAGGATCACCTAGGGATTTGCTGCAGGCGGTTTCATTAGGCCCAGTGTTTCTCCCGGGCGCCAGATTGTTCGCGAAGAAGAAGGGCGACGCGCACGCATGTTGATTACAGCACCGAACAAGGTGACCATTAAGAACAGATACCCTCCCCGTGATTGATGATTTGTTCGACCAAATTGCAGGTGCGAGATGTTTCTCCAAGATTGATCTGCGATCGCTATCATCAAAGTGCAGTCGAGAGAGTGGATGTCCCTAGGATCGCATTCCGACCCAGACGCATTATGAGTTCGTGGTCATGTCTTTGTCACCAATGCTCCGCAGTATTCATGGATTTGATGAACCGAGTGTTCAAACCATTTTTGGACACGCTTGTGATAGTGTTCATCGATGATATCTTGGTTTATTCTCGCCAGAGCGAGCACGCGAGCATTCGGCGATCGTGGCCGACGCTTCTCCAGACTGCAGCTTGTACGCCAAGTTTTCCAAATGTGAGTTTTGGCTGACTTCGATGGCGCTTTCGGGCATATTGTCGGGCCGATGGCATTCGAGTGATACGCCAAGATCGAGGCGGAGACTGCCGAGACCTACTACTCCGGCTGAGGTTCGCAGCTCGGGCCTCAGGTTATTATCGGCGTTCGTGGAGAAGTTTGCTTTATCTCGCACCATTGACTAGGCCGACTCGTAAGGCAACAAGTTCCAGCCGACTGATGCTTGGAGCGTGGTTTCCAAATTCGAAAGAGAGATTGACGATCGCCTCGCTTCTACTCTTCCGCAGGTCCAGACGGTTATGTTGTGTATTGTGACGCGCCGTGCATCGGGTTGGGATGTGTGTTGACGCAGATGGCAGTTATAGCATACGATCCCGACACCAAGAAACACGAGAGGAACTACCCCACCCATGATTCGAGTCGCACCGTGATTCACGCCAAGATCCGAGGCACTATTTGTATGGGGTTCACGTGGATATTTATACGCACCACAAGAGCCTCCAGATATCTTCACCAGAGGAGCCGAACTTACGACAGACGGTGGTTAGAGTTGCTTAAGGATTACGATGTTGATATCCTATACCACCCGGAAGGCCAATGTGTGGCGTACGCCTAGTCGTAGGTCGATGGGAGCCTATCGATGTGCGGCTAGAGAGAGGACATGGTTCGTGATTTGCATCGCCAGCGAGCCTCGTGTCCGCTTGATTGATTCTCGATAGCGCGGGTTAGAGTTCGCGAGGTTGCCGAGTCTTCCATCGCCGGCGAGGTGAAGAGGCAATAGCTCGAGGATCCACCTTTGATTCGATATCGCGATACGCCTCTTCGTGAGGGCAAGGCGCGGTCCTGAGGCAGACCACGGGTGCTAAGGTTTGAGGCGCATCGTGTGTTCCGATGTTTCGTGACTTCGGCAGCAGTTCTGGGAAGCACACGCCGCGTTACTCTATCCATCCGGTCGACCAAGATGTACCACGACCTTAGATCTGTATCGTGGGATGGCTCAAGAGACGCTGCGAGTTCGTAGCTCGCCCATGTTGTCGCAGTGAAGGCAGAGCACCGTGAGGCCCGTGGTTTGTTACGCATTTATCGAGATCCCGACCGAAGCCGGAGGTAATCAACACGGACTTCATCACGCGATTACCTCGCACTCGCAGGAAACATGATTCTATATGGGTTATCGCCGACAGTCGATTTAAATCAGCCCACTTTCTTCCCGTCAGACGACTTTTTCTACCGAGGATTATGCCGCACTTTACATCCGAGAGATCGCCGATCGCATGAGTCCCTACTTCGATCATATCGCATGTGGAGCCCGCCACGCTAACTTCGAGGTCCTTCCGCAGGGGTTTAGGACGCAGTGAGCCCGAGTAATCGCATTTCATCCACGCATCGGACGGACAGCAGAGCGCACTATCCGCACTCTCGAGGATATGCCGCGAGCCCGTGTTATCGACTTCAGGTAGTTGGGAGGATCATTTGCCTCTAGTTGAGTTCGCGATAATAATAGCTACCACTCCAAGATTCGGATGGCGCCTTATGAGGCCTTGTATGGGAGGAAGTGCAGATCGCCTATAGGTTGGTTCGATGTGGGCGAGGTGCGTTAGTGGGACCAGATTTGGTACAAGCAGTGGATAAGGTGGCTTATCCGAGCGGCTATCGATACCGTAGTCGCATGTGTCGATGCAGATCATCGCCGCCGTGATCTTGAGTTCGAGGTTCATGATTGGGTTTTCCTAAGGTGCCACCCATGGCGGTGTGATGAGATTCGAAGAAGGGAAGCTCACCAAGGTACATCGGGCCGCTTCAGATTGTCCGCAGGTAGGCAGGTTGCCTACGAGTTGGATCCGCCGTCCGATCCGAGGCAAAGATCCGTGTTTCACGATCTACGCCGGCGAGACGTATTGGGATCCATCTAGGTGCACCCGATTGACGATGTCCAGTGACCGGCGGGTTATCGATGAGGAGATTCCCATAGCGATAGTCGATCGTCAAAGTTAGGCGCTCGCGACGCGGACGTGGCTTCACAAAGTCTCGCGCGAACGAGCTCGTGAGGAGATGACATGGGAAGCCGAGGAGACATGAGGCGGAAGTATCCTCACCTATTCCCACACCTCCGTAAATTCACTTTCCTACTTGTAAATTTTCGTTATCGTTATGCCTAAGTGTTGTTTTGTGGCCGCGTGGCATTTGCAAACCGCTTAAGCATGAAGAATCTTATCGTTAATCGTTTCAGGAACATTCGACGAATGTTTCTAAGTGGGGAGAATGTTATACCCCGTATTTCCGCAGTATGTACGTAAGGGAATACGCATAAAAGTTTAGCCTTAAAGATTAGGCCAAGTTCAAATTGTGCACAACTCGCTTAAAGAATCGCTTTCACGCAAACGCTTCCTGACTTTCGTAGGATAAATTCCGCCATGCCATTTCTAATTTTTATGGATTTTTCCGAGAGACGAAACATTTTGGACCAACGAGGCGACACTTGGCACCCTCCAATTGGTGGACTTCAAATCGCCCATTTGGACGAATTGGCTAAGCAATGGCACGTTTTTGTGCTCAGGCACAAGTCAAGGAGTTGGTAGGATATTTGTGTATAGTTAATCCTCACCCTACACTTGCCTTGCACTTGTCTAAATCTTGGCCATTGGTTGGCCACTTCTTGACCTATAAATACCCCCCGTAAGATGAAGAGTGCTTCATCCACACAGCTTTCCAAGTCTTGAAACTCCTCTCCTCTCCCGTTGTAGTTCTTTTCGGCCGACACTCCTCCTCCTCCTGAAGGCCCTTGGCCGAATACTCCCTAGCCTAGCCAAAAATCTACCCCCTCCCTGGTAGAAAGTTGCCTTCTTGTATTGTTATAATGCCCAAAATACCCTAGCCCAAATACCTTACTACTTAGTAGAAGTTGTGAAAACTTCTAAGGTTTCTCGAGCATACAACTTGTGAGCAAAACCTGCTCAGCGACTTTTCTAGGATATTATTGGGCTTACCGAGGTAACTAATCCTAACCCTCTTTTGAATTAGAGAATACTAACTGTTGTAGTATAAGAGTAAGTATAAATACTTAGAAGTATATCACATAATAGAATTGAACTGTTATCACAAGTAGGCGGTTTAAAAGAAGAATAATTGAATCAGATCACATAGATCAAGCTTTCACAGAGACTTATATAGCTCACCTGTAGGGTTTTCACGCCCGACTTTCCGTAGAATTGTGAACCCTCCGCTTAGAATGACCTTCAGAGTAGTCTTTGATAGATATCTGTGACTATTATAGGTCGACTCTCGCGCCTTGACATATTCAACTCGCGTGGTTTTCACTGGTAGGTATGTGATTCTTCCTAAAGCATGATATTTTACAATATATATAGTAGACGCATACGTGTTAATCGAATAATAACTACGGCAATGTCTTTGACTTAAGCCCTAATAACACTTACTAAGAATGCCTAACGCTTAAGCTCAATAACACTTACGAATGCCTCACGCTTAAGCCCGAATAATAAAGATCCAAAGCATTTCAAAAGAATATCAATCATTTTAAAGAGAACTAATTGGTTTTTTAAAATGTAAGCTTAAGAGTTATACTAGCTTTATGGGAAGTTAAGTATAACCACTTAAGATTGATAAAAGAAACAAGTTTGCCTATGTGTTTATAAATGCACTTATATTGTGAAAAGAATAATAAGATGGTTTGATAAGTAGACATGATATGATGCTACGTGTGTTAGTATCTTGTAACGCTTGTATAGGTAGCATCCTTGTCAGGCTTATGTGTTTAAAGATAAGTTGTTATGTTAGTATACTATCACTCACCTCTTGAGATGATACCGGTTGTCGCCTCCGACGCGTGGTAGACTCGCGCGGTCCGACCATGATTCGAGAATACCTCATGCGGTCCAGGGGCCTATGCGAGCTACGAGTTCCGTGTTAGTATGCGGGTTATGCCTCACGCGGCCTACGGCCATGCGACAATGAGTCCGTGATTTACGCCGAGGAGCTACCCTCGACGCGGGTTATACCTCACGCGGGCCCACGCTGAGTGGCCTACGCGACTCGAGTTCAGGATTAGGCTTGCAGAATGACGATGTGGGCGAGTGGCCCTGCTTCGATCATTCGCAATTTCTAGACAAGACTTATTACGCTTACCTATCATGTTGCTCTTGTTTGTGATGCGCACTATGCGGTTTCTGGTTGTTTCACACATATTTGTAAACCGGTTTTATAAATGATATGTTTTCATTTAAGTACTTTACGCTTTCACATACTTAGTACCTCAGATCGACTCCTTCGGGGCCGCTCATGCCGCAGTAAGGGCAAGCAGTGCTAGATCCGCATCCTTAGGATCTCTACGTTGCGCCTGAGCTCCATCTCTTCCGAGGCTCTACTTTTTGTACGATCTCCTGTTGTAGATAGTTTTGTATAGCAGGTATGGCGGGCCCCGTCCCGCCATAGTTGTATCTTTCCTTAGAGGTCAGAGTCATGTTGCACAGTTGTCTGATGTAATCGCTAAACCATGATTATATATATATGCCGAAAGGCGATGTTTTCTCTCATAAATTGTGTCTTATTTTATAAACTGCTTCATGTCTTGCTTTATATTTCCGCCGACACTGATGTATGACTACTTGGGTGCTTAGAAAGCACTACCACGGCCCCGAACGGGTCGTGACAGTTGGTAGCAGATATGGAGGACATGGTGCATAGCTACGTCACCGGGCTAGATGATTATATGGCCGAAGTTCAGGTCGCGTGGCTCTTCACCAGCATGGACATTACCCGCATGCAGGCTCATGCACTTGGATGCGAGGAGCGTAGAGGCCGACGGGTTGACAGACAGCAGCAGAAAAAGGCCAGGACGACAGGGTCTTTTGGTAGCTTTCGGGGTGGACGGCCTCAGCAGCAGTCTAGATTTGCACCACAACCAGCTCAGAGCACTCCTACACCGTCCTCAGGACAGCCAGGGTATTCGAGGGCAGACCAGGGCCCAGGACTTCTGACGTCCAGGGTAGCAGAGGTGCTAACCGACGGACCACCTCGGTGTGGCCGATGCCAGAGATCCCATTACGGAATTGTGGTACCGCTCCGAGTTTGTTCTGCGGCCATGCCAGGTCACTTTGCGAGCCTGTCCGACCAAGCGGCAGCGCAGGTGTGGTCACCACGTGGTCTTTCACCGGGTCTTCTTCATCTCCTACAGTTACTCGCCCCGGAGGGCATGGTACTCATGGGCCGGCAGGTCGCGCAGAGGTCGTGGCGCGGTCCCAGCCTGCAGCCTCGAATCGCATATATGCCTTGTCCAATGGCAGACCGTGAGGCCTCACCGATGTCGCCACAGTACTTTATCGCTTCTTGTTGGACGTATGCCTTGATAGATCCGGTTCTACTCGCCCCATATATCTCACCATGTTGCTAGTAGGATAGGGATAGAGCCTGAGTCCATAGACCCTTTCGAGGTAGCTACGCCAGCCGGTGTTTCTGGTAGCTCGGTGGGTATATAGGGCTTGTCCTGACCATATGCGATCGCCGACCTTGCCGACTTGGTAGAGTTGGATATGACCGATTTCGATGTGATCACGGTATGGATTGGCTAGCTTCTTGCTACGCCAATGTAGACCGCAGGAGAGAGAGTGCAGTTCGATTTCGAGGAGCCGTTGTTGAGTGGGAGGAACACGGTGTCGCCGGTGGGTAAGTTTATTTCTTACCTCAAGGCTAGGAAGATGGTGCAGGCGGTATATCTACCATCTCATTCGGTGTTTGATAATCGAGGTCATGCACCAGATTTTCATCGGCCCAGAGTCAGAGAGTTCCCAGATGTGTTTCCAGACGACCTCCCAGGTATCCCTCCGGAGAGGGAGATAGAGTTTTGTATCGATGTGCTGCCAGAAACGGCCTATTTCCATTCCGCCATACAGAATGGCACCTGCCGAGTTGAGTGAGTTGAAGGATCAGCTTAGAGATTTGCCGGAAGGGCTTCATCAGCCTAGTGTTTCTCCCGGTAGCGCCAGATTGTTCGTGAAGAAGAAGGACGGACGCTGCGCATGTGTGTTGATTACGTGCAAATTAACAAGGTGACCATTAAGAACGAATACCCTCTTCCTGTGATTGATGATTTGTTCGACTGGGCCAGGCGAGATGTTTCTCCAAGATTGATCTGCGATCGGGCTATCATCAAAGTGCGAGTTAGAGAGGCGGATATCCCTAGATCGCATTCCGACCCAGACGCACTATGAGTTCAGGGTTATGTCTTTCGGTTTGACCAATGCTCCGACGGTATTCATGGATTTGATGAACCGAGTGTTCAAGCCATTTTTGGACACGTTTGTGATAGTGATCATTGATGACATCTTGGTTTATTCCCGCTCAGAGCAGGAGCATGCGGAGCATTTGAGGACCGGGCCGAGAGTTCTCCAGACCAGCGCTTATACGCCAAGTTTTCCAAATGTGAGTTTTGGTTGGCTTCGGTGGCTTTTCTTGGGCATATTGTCGGGGCCGATAGTATTCGGGTGGATACGGCCAAGATCGAGGCAGCCAGGAGTTGGCCCAGACCTACTACTCCGACAGAGGTGCGCAGCTTTCTGGGCCTCGCAGGTTATTATCGGTGGTTCGTGGAGAAGTTTGCTTCTATCTCTGCACCATTGACTAGCCGACTCGTGGCGCAGCTATGTTTCATGGACTGATGCTTGTGAGCGTGGTTTCCGCCATCGGCGAAGGAGATCGACGACCGCCCATTCTTACTCTTCCGCAGGGTCCAGACGGCTATGTCGTATTGTGATCGCGCCGACATCGGGCCGATGTGTGATGCAACAGGGCAAGGTTATAGCGCACGCATCCCGACAGCTTAGAAGCATGAGGAACTACCCCACCCATGATTTGAGTTGGCGGTGATTCACGCCTTAAAGATCTGGAGGCACTATTTGTATGGGGTTCATGTGGATATTTTACAGACCACAAGAGCCTCCAGTATATCTTCAGCCAGAGGGAGCTGAACTTACGACAGAGACGGTGGTTAGAGTTACTCAAGGATTACGATGTTGATATCCTGTACCACCCGGGGAAGGCCAATGTTGTGGCAGATGCCCTTAGTCGAAGGTCAATGGGTAGCCTATCAGATGTGCAGCCAGAAAGGAGGGGCATGGTTCGCGATTTGCATCAGTTAGCGAGCCTTGGAGTCCGATTGATTGATTCTGATAGCAATGGGGTTCGAGTTCGAGAGGTTGCCGAGTCTTCCATCGTCGAGGAGGTGAAGAGGCAACAGTTTGAGGATCCAGTTTTGACGCGGTACCGTGATACGGCTCTTCGTAAGGGGAAGAGTCCTTTTGAGGTAGCACCTAATGGGGTGCTAAGGTTTGAGGGCAGGTTGTGTGTTCCAGATATTTTAGGACTTCTGCAGGTTCTAGGGAAGCACAGCAAGCGTTTCATCCATCCGGGTCGACTCAAGATGTACCACGACCTCGATCCGTGTATTGGTGGGATGACTTGAAGAGGCACGCTGCAGTAGCTGTGGCTCGCACTGTTGTCGCAGTGAAGGTAGAATACCGCAGGCCCGTGGTTTGTTGCGCATTTACAGAGATTCCGACCGGAAGTGGGAGGTGATCAATATGGACTTTATCACGTGATTACCTCGCACTCGTAGGAAGCATGATTCTATCCGGGTTATCGTCGACAGTGACGAAATCAGCCCACTTTCTTCCCGTCGATGACTTTTTCTACCGAGGATTATGCCGACTTTACATCCAGAGATCATCGATCGCATGGGGTCCCTACTTCTATCATATCGCATGAGGAGCCCACTTCGGCTAACTTCGGAGGTCTTTCCCGGCGGTCTAGGGACGCAGTGAGCACGAGTAATCGCATTCCATCCTCGGGACAGACGACGCGAGCGCACTATCCGCACTTTTGAGGATATGTCGCGAGCCCTGTTATTGATTTCGTGGTAGCCGGGAGGATCATTTGCCTCTAGTTGAGTTTGCATATAATAATAGCTACCACCCGGATTCGGGATGGCGCCATGAGGCCTTGTATGGGAGGAAGCGCATCGCCGATAGGCTGGTTTGATGTAGGCGAGGTGCGATTAGTAGGACCAGACACTGATACAGCAGCCGATAAGGTGAAGCTTATCCAGCAGCGGTATCGATACCGTAGTCGATGTAAGTCATATCGCAGATCATCGCCGTCGGATCCGAGTTCGAGGTTGATGATTGGGTTTTCCTGAAGGTGTCACCCATGAAGGGTGTGATGAGATTCGGGATAAAGGGAAACTCAGCCCAAGGTACATTGGGTCGTATCAGATTGTCCGCAGGGTAGGCAAGGTTGCCTATGAGTTGGATCTGCCGTCCGACCTGGAGGCAGTGCATCCGGTTTTTCATGTTTCTATGCTGAGGAGATGTATCGGATCCATCTAGGGTGCACCCGATTGACGATGTCGTGACCGGCGGGTTAGCGTATGAGAGATTCCCATAGCGATAATCGATCGTCAAAGTTAGGCGTCTGCGGACCAAGGACGTGGCTTCCACAAAGTCTTGTGGCGGAATGAGCTCAGGGAGGAGATGACGTGGGAAGCTGAGGAGGACATGAGGCAGAAGTATCCTCACCTATTCCCCACACCTCTAGGTAACTCACTTTCCTACTTGTAAATTTTCATTGACATATTCCCCCGCCCCCCCCCCCTCTTGAAAGCCCTAGCTGAAACACCCCCCCCCCCCCTTGGTAGAAAGTTGTCTTCAAGTATAGTTACTATGTCACGACCCGAACCCGGGCCCGTGACTGGTGCCTTACCCCGGGCACCCAAGTAGACATACATCAGAGTAATCAGCGGAATATAAAACAAGACATGAAATAACACGGAAGTGAAACAGCTTATTCGAGAAACGCGTTTTCGCATATATATATAAAAACTTAAATCCAACCGAAGTTACATCCTTTTACAAACTCGCCACAACAAGATTCATGCACTTAAGAATGATATGACAACAATGGCGACGGGGCCCGCCATACCCCTGAATGTAAGTACGCATAACGACAGAGGACTATACCATCGATAAGCCTCCGAGAAACGGAGCTTCCAAACGCCGAATCGTGACCATGAGCGAGGATCAACAATCGTGTACTTACCTACGGCATGAACGCATTTCCGAAGGAGGTTAGTACAACAGTACCAAGTATGCGAAATCAAAAATACGTAAATGAAATCATAGTAGTCTATATAAAGCAGAGACATGTATGATGACCAAACTACGCTCACAATAAATAAGCGATATGTCAAGTCGTGACTCACGCCCTCAAAGTCATCACTCAAATATAATTATGGGTCTCACGCCCACAACATCAATCATGCCCGTGGAATACCTTCCTCACTGCCGGCAGTCTATGATATAAAAGCACCAAGGAATACACATGAACACCAGGTCCCACCTGTGTCATAATAAAACCGTACGGGGTAAGTACGAAGGCATAGCCGACTACTAAAACCCACAGTACCAACAAGGTCATAAACTGTATCACGAGGTCCTGCAGATCGCCACATGATCGGCCGCCACTCGCCTACGATATCAAATGCGGCGTCTAATCCTCGAACTTCCCGCAGCCCGTATAGGCCACTACATAGGCCCGCGCATGAGGTATTCCTCGCATCGAGGGTAGCTACTCCCAAGATCGCCCCGACTCGCAGTCCGTATGGCCACATAGATCGCATGACCATATAGGCCGCACACTAACCTGGAACTCTCGTAGCTCCGCATAGGTCCCCTGGACCCGCATGAGTTATTCTCGAATCATGGTCCCAGACCGCCTGAGTCTACCCCGCATCGGAGGGCAGCTTAACCCCCGGAAACACGGTGAGTGGTATAATACCAACATAACAGTTTATCGTTTAAACAACATAAGCACAATCAAGGGAAAACCCCTTTACACAAACATCACAAGATACTAACACACGTAGCATCCTAACATGTTTACTTATCAAATCAACAAGAAAGTATTACAAGGCTATCACAAACCAACACAATCAAGTTATTCATACAAGACACTTCCTACTTTATGTCAACAAGTTCGGGTTTTTATCCCCAAAGTACTTCATACATTAATTCTTTAAAAGATCCGTTTCTTTCACAAAAGTCACACAATACCCGTAGTATAAAAATAGAGTGACTATCTTTTTAAGTAAACCAAAACGCTTTCCTTTGTAAAATCAAGTAACAACATTATTTTCCAAACGTTCAAGTTTGCCTAATTTCAAATGCTCAAGTTTCTCATTTTCGAAAGGTTTCGTAGTTCATAGTTTTAATCACTTAATAATATAATTCTCCTTTAAAACAATTTGAGAAACATATGCCTTATGTGTGAGTAGGTTATTCTTGTTTATAACAATCTTATTAAAGCAGCCATGATCTAGGAAATGTAATATCATTTTGTCTCATCTTAACTTCTATGCAGATGGAGGTTTCTACTGGTTTTCATAATACTTTATTAGTCAATACATTTCCCTTTATTAGCGCCGTGGTTTGTTCGATACTTATTCTCATTTCAAATCAAGAAACATTATTCCTTTACAAACCAAGTACTCATTACTCACGAATGAGGTTTCACACTTTTTAACAAAATTCATATTAATTCAATTAAGTCAAGTCTCTTATCTTTTAAGATCAAGTCTCTTAACTTTTAAAATCAATAAATCATTCTTTTTATCTCTCTTAAGTCGTTATACCTAACTTCCCATAAAGCTAGTATAACTCTTAAGCTTTTAAAACCAAGTATTACTCTTCTTTCAAAAAGGTTTCTTAATTCTTTTGAAATACTTCAAGATTCTTATTATTTAAACTCAAGTCAAAAGACATCGCAGTAAAACCACGTTCAGTTAACACACGTACGTCTACCGTACTATATATATTCTTTTAAAATATCATGCCCAAGAGGATAGGAAGAATCACATACCTCGCGACGATTATCGACTATTAGCAAAAAGCTCCACCGCTATAACAAGGCTAGCCTTGTCCACCTTTCAAGTAGAACATGCTACTCGCAGTTCTTCGACCTATAACGGTTATATAAGTCTATCAACGTCTAGACTACTCTGTAGAATATTCTAAGCAGTAGGTTCTCTATTTTACGGAAAATCGGGCAGCACTTCCCTACCCGTTAAGCTACACAAGTCTACTGTAATACAATCATATGTAAGTACAGTTCAATCTTCTTCTTTAATATTCTTCTGATGTGATTTCAGTTTTACTCTCTTCTGTAATATCCTTCTATTACAGTTCAAATCTTATATACATTTCTATACTACTACAATATGTAATTTCCAATTACAATACAAGGACAAGAGTACTTACCTCGATAAGCCCAAAATTATCCAAGTTTAAATGTCGATCCTGGGCAACGTTTAGCTCCTACTCTGGGTGCTCCAACCCGCTCCAAACAACCCTTAAAAGTTCTACGCAACTCTTCTTAATACTTCAACCAACTGTGAAGATTTTCCTTAGGGTTTCGTTTTTGTGACTGAAGGAAAGTATAATAGTATTTCTGGGCTTTTAGTATAGGGGTAACCTTGGAATACTACAAGGTATTTGGGCCAAGGTATTTTGGAATAGTAACAATACTTGGAGAATACTTTTCTACCAAGGGGGGTTGTATTTTATGAGAACAACTCAAGGTAGGGGGAGGGGGGTACTCTCGGCTAGCACCACTAGGAAGGGCGGTGGGGTACCTCTCGGCCAAAAGGCCTCACAAAGGGGGAGGGGGAGGCTTGGACGAGAACCTCTCCAAAGGGGGGGGGGGAAGGGTTTTGTTATACCCCGTATTTCCAGAGTATGTACGTGAGGGCGTACGTATACAATTTGAGCCTTAAAGTTGGCTAGTTTCGAAATTTGTACACAACACCCGAAAGGAGTCGTTTTCGACGAAACGTTTCCACAGCTTTCGAAGGGAAAATTCCGGCTATGTCATTAATAATTTTTGTGGATTTTTCCGAGAGACGAAACATTTTGGACCAACGGGAGGGTGACATGTGTCACCTCACATCGAAGAGGTTGAACGGCAATTGGGCTAAGTCTTGCACGTTTTTGGAGTGAAATTTTGGTCAAGGGTTAGGTAGGATATTTTTGTGTAGATGGATAAGGTAGCACATGGCTAAATCTTGGCCTTACACTTGCTATGCACTTGTCTTCATCTTGGCCATTGGTTTGCCTTCACTTGACCTATAAATACCCCTCTAAGTGATGAACTTTCTTAATCAAAAAAACATTTTCAAAGTGTTAAAAATCCCTGCCCCTTTAGTGTTGAGTTCGTCCAACTCTCACCCCCCTCCTTTGAGAGTCTTGCCGAGGCCTCCCTCCCCTTTGTGGTGCCCTAGCCGAGGGGTACCCCCCCTAGCCTTGTTGTCTCGTATAAATACCCCCCTTTTGTGGTATAGAAATACTCTCCTAGTAGTGTTATAATGTCCAAATACCTTGGCCCAAATACCTTGTAGTATTCCCAAAGTTACACTTGTACAAAAGCCCAGAAAATACTATTATACTTCCCTCAGTCACAAAAACGAAACCCTAAGTAAATCTTCACCCGTAGTTGAAGTTATAAGTAGAAGTTGGTTAGAACTTTTAAGGGTTGGTTGAGCGGCCTGAGCGCACGAGTAGAGCTAAACCTTGCTCGTGATCGACATATAAACTCGGATAATTTTGGGCTTATCGAGGTAAACACTCTTGACCTTCTATTGTAATTGGAAATTACATGTTGTAGGAATATATAGTTGAAGTATACTATATATAGAACTGAACATTATAATTGTGCGTCAATGTCTTTGACTTAAGCTGAATAATACTTACAGAATGTCTTGCGACTTAAGCTGAATTTAAAGAAGAGAATCGAATCAGAATTACATAGATCGTATTAAAGTAGACTTGTGTAGCATTCTTGTGTAGTAGAATTGTACACGTCCGGTTAGGCGTGTTAACCCCCTTGGTTGGCTTGGTAGCCGCCTCGATAGAGAGGAGATTTACGCCATGCGGGGAGGTGCCGAATTTTCTCGTAGAATATTCTACGTCGGATCTAAAAGATATTAATAGGCGCTTTGTGGCCTCTATAGGTTGTAGTACTACGTGTGAGTGATCCGCTTGTCCGAGAGTGTAGCAGTTTGAGGTACTTGGAGCGTTTTGCTATTAGTCGATACTGTCGCGAGGTATGTGAACCTCTTCCTATCTGTTCTAGCATGATATGTGTATAACTATGTAGTACGGTAGACGTACGTGTTAAATGTATTTGATTGCCTTTAAACATAAAGTGTTATAACGGCTTTATGGGAAGTTGGTTATAATGATTTCTATGTAAATGAGAAATGCTTTGTGGTTTTTAAAAGATAAGCGATTTGACTTATAACCGACTTGATGTAAAAGAACCTCAAGTATTCTAAGAGATTAAGAAACCTTTTTGGAAGAAGTGTATACTTGGTTTGAAAACATAAAAGTTATACGACTTTATGAAAAGTTAGGTGTAACGCTAAGAGAGATAAAAGAATGGTTTAATGGTTTAGAAGTTAAGAGACTTGACTTAATATGGATGTTTGTGTGAAACCTCATTCGTGAGTAATGAGTACTTGGTTTTTGGAAGGAATAATGTTTTACTGATTTCGGAAATCAGAATGTGTATCGACAAACCACTGCAACGTTAATAAAGGAAATGTATTGAATAATTAAGTATTATTAAAACCAGAGAAACCTCCATCCGCATAGAAGCTAAGATGAGACAAAATGATATTACATTTCTAGATCATGGCTGCTAATAAGATTGATTATGAACAAGAATAACCTACTCGCCTAAGGCATATGTTACTCAATTGTTTTAAAAGAGATTAAGACATTGAACTATGAACTTTTCAAAAAAGAGACTTGTGTATTTGAAATTAGGCAAACTGAACTTTAGGAAAAGAAAGGCATTGTGTTGTCTTAAAATGGTTTAAAACATAAGGTGTATAACAACTTTATGGGAAGTTGGTTATAACGACCTTATGAAAACAAAAGAAAGGTTTTATCATTGGTTTTAATGTGGTAACTTGACTTTAAAAAGAAAAGTGTTTTGGTAAAAAAAAAGAAGGCATGGTGTTGCCTTAATTTGGTTTTAAAAAGGAAAGTATGGAAGTTGTTTTGGTTTACTTAAAAGATATAAGTCACTCTATTTTTATACTACGGGTATCGGGTGACTTTTAGAAAAGGATTAGCTCTCTTTAAAAAGGAATTTAACGTACGTAGTACTTTAGGGTTAAAACCCGGACTTTGGCATAAAATGAAAGTACTTTGAGTTGTGTATAACTTGCCTATGCTTGTTGTGATAGCCTTTGTTGTGCAAAGATTGTGTTTCTATACTACCGCGTCTCTCGATGGAGGGTCGGTTGACTTGTTGAGAACTTACTTGGACGCGCGGCGACGTAGAAATTCCACCGCACGCGTTCGCTGATAGTGTTACTTTTGTTAAATCACTTTGGACATACTGACACGATGCGTAGCGCACGGGTATGCTTCCACTTTGATTACCGCCTTGTTGCTTATTGTTTCCCTTTGGACATACTGACACGATGCGTAGCGCACGGGTATGCTTCCATTTGGAATGCTGTCTTATTGTTTCCTTGGACTCATCGACACGATGCGTAGCGCATCGTATGCTTCCATTTGGAATGTTATCTTATTTGTTCCTTTGGACATACCGACACGATCGTAGCGCACGTATGCTCCCATTTGGATTGCTATCTTGTTGTTATCATATCATAGACCGCGGTGAGGAAGGTACTCCACGCGTGATTGATGTTGTGGGCGTGAGACCGAATTGATATAATCATATGTGTATGCATCGTAGTTTGGTTATCATACATGTCTCCCGCTTATAGACTATTATGATTTCGCCATGATTTTACGCTTCACATACTTGGTACCTGTTGTACTGACCTCCTTCGGGGGGCTGCGTTCATGCCGCAGGTAGAGGTACATCGGCTGTCGATCCCCGCTCACCTTTCAGCGTGTTGGGAAGCTCCGTTCCTTCGGAGGCTTATCTTTGGTATGTTACCCTGAGTCTGTAGGTTCTTGTACATTCAGGGGTATGGCGGGGCCCTGTCCCGTCATAGTTGTTGTATAAACTCTTAGAGGTGCAGAGCTTTGTGTAAGGTGGTTTGTAAAAAGGATAACTGTTCGGGTATTTATGTATATATGATGAAGGCAACCGTTTTGGTTGGCCTGTTTATTTATTTTGTCTCTTAATTCATGTTCATGTTTTTATTTCCGCTGATTTTCTCTGATGTTGTATCACTAGGGTGCCCGGGTAGGCACGATCACGCCCGATTCGGTCGTGACAAAGTGGTATCGGAGCGCTTAGTCCTCGAAAGTGTCTACGCACCGTGTCTAGTAGAGTCTTGATTATCGGTGTGTTGTGCACCACATCTATAATCAGGATGCTATAGGACATTTAGGATTGGTTTCCATTCTTCTCATTCTGAGATCGTGCCTTAGAGCTGTGTTGTAAGTTGGACCCCTCTGACGTATCTCGTTTTTACCAGTTATGCCTCCGCGCAAGGCAACCCGCCCGGGCGGCAAGGCAGCAGAGGGAGATACGAGTAGTGCAGCTGCAGTCTCTACAGAGACCGCAGCACGAGCCTCCATCCCACAGCCGCGCAGGAGACGGGTTACAAGCGAGATGGCCCGATTAATGGCCGTGGTCAGGCCATACTTGAGGATAGATCGATGCAGCAGCCCAGCTCAAAGAGCACCCGTAGTTCACCCCGAGCGCATTTGAGATTACGGGATTTTCTGAGATGTAACCCGCCGAGTTTTATGGGTCGAGGCCTGAGGATGATCCGCAGGAGTTCATCTGGCAATTGCAGCGGATCATGAGAGTGATCAAGGCATCGGAGACCGAGTCGGTGGTCCTAGGTTCGCATCGGCTGCGTGATACCGCAATGATCGGTTTGATTCGCGGAGTTGTCCCGGAGAGCATGCACTTCCGCTTTATGGGACGAAGTTCTCAAAGGCATTTCTTGCACACTTCTTGCCGCCACGTATGGAGAGGGCTCGCGCATGATTTTTGGTGTTGCGCAGAATCCGCGCACGGTTCGGGAGTACAATGTGGAGTTCGACTCATTGGCCCGGTACGCCCCCGCATTAGTAGCTAGTATTGAGGATCGAGTGCACCGATATGTTACAGGGCTCGATGATTACATAGCAGAGAGTTGTTCGGGTGTATCACTTCAGCCGGCATGGACATTGCCCGCACGCAGCTTATGCACTGGAGGTGAGGAGCGGAGAAATCGACTAAATAACCAAGGTCGCAGAAGAGGCCGAGCAGCGAGGACCTTTGGTGACTTTCGAGGCGGACCGCCAGCAGAGACTAGTTATGCGCTCCGCCAAGACAGAGTGGTCCTCCACAATCTTGAGCACCCAGAGTATTCGTGAGCGGTCGTGGCTCCAGGTTCAGATTTTCGAGAGAGCAGGTGTTAGCCACCAAGCCACCCCTACCTCGTAGGACTGGCGTGGTAGACTCCACGGTGGGAGTGTCGTGCTAGTCCGGGAGTTTGTTTTACATGCGGCAGGCCATTTTGGGAGAAATTGCCCGACTGTGGGTAGCGCTGGTAGATAGCACAGACTACGGATCGATTATGGTTCTTCACCTCCCATAGTCAGCAGATGTTCATACACCTGGCGCCACGGTAGAGGTCGCGGTGGAAGTTCCCGCTTTAGCGGTCCTCTGAATCGCCTATTTTCAGGTATATCCTTAACCCTCTAGAGTTTTGTATGTATTGATGTTGTGATGATGTGTTTAGTGTTATGTTCGGATAGCTTTGTGCTAAAATGTGATTTAGAAACCTGGTTAGTGAAAAAGGGTAAGCTCAAAGTGAGAAATGATGAACCTTAGAATATTACACTGAGACCTTAGATGTAAGGCCGTCTTGAGCACAAGATCTTGCGGGTGATCTTTGTCAGAATGTATTATCATACGTAGAGTAATTGTGGGGAAAATTTCCTTGGGTAGTGTAAAAATGGAAGTGGTAGCTTTCATGACCTGTAGAGGTAAGATTGTTCCGGATCGGGGAACAAGAGCGTGATGCGTAAGTGGGTCGGGTGGGCCATGTTGAGGGCCAACCCGCGACCGGTTTCAAAGTGGGGTCAGCTCTGGGTGGTCCCGCCAGGTGGTAGGGTCACGAGGGCGCTAGGCCCATGATTAGATAACCATCGTATGAGTTCGTGGATATGTTCGACCAGAAGCGGATCGTGAAGACAGAGTGAAGCTAGTAAGATGACCAAGTTTGGAGGTTGTGACTCCAAAGTATTGGGAACTGAAGCGATGACTGAAGTGTGGTACGTATACTAGAAGAGTTCAAGTGTCCGAGAAGGGCACGACGAGTAAGGAAGGAAGAGAACGTGTGATATTTCGTGGCCAGGTGTGGCGTTGGCAACTTGTTAGAAGAACTTCTTCGTTATCTGTTTCGAGAAGGAACATTCGGGACGAATGTTTCTAAGTAGGGGAGAATGTTATACCCCGTATTTCCAGAGTATGTACGTGAGGGCGTACGTATACAATTTGAGCCTTAAAGTTGGCTAGTTTCGAAATTTGTACACAACACCCGAAAGGAGTCGTTTTTCGACGAAACGTTTCCACAGCTTTCGAAGGGAAAATTCCGGCTATGTCATTAATAATTTTTGCGGATTTTTCCGAGAGACGAAACATTTTGGACCAACGAGGGTGACATGTGTCACCCTCACATTGGAAGAGGTTGGACGGCAATTGGGCTAAGTCTTGCACGTTTTTGGTATGAAATTTTGGTCAAGGGTTAGGTAGGATATTTTTGTGTAGATGGATAAGGTAGCACATGGCTAAATCTTGGCCTTACACTTGCTATGCACTTGTATTCATCTTGGACATTGGTTGGCCTTCACTTGACCTATAAATACCCCAATAAGTGATGAACTTTCTTCATCCAAAAATCTTTTCTAAGTGTTAAAAATCCTCCCCTTTAGTGTTGAGTTCGCCCAACTCTCCCCTCCTTTGAGAGTCTTGCCGAGGCCTCCCCTCCCCTTTGTGGTGCTCCTAGCCAGGGGTACCCCCTAGCCTTGTTGTCTCGTATAAATACCCCTTTGTGGTATAGAAATACTCTCCTAGTAGTGTTATAATGTCCAAATACCTTGGCCCAAATACCTTGTAGTATTCCCAAAGTTACACTTGTACAAAAGCCCGTAAAATACTATTATACTTCCTACCACAAAAACGAAACCCTAAGTAAATCTTCACCCGTAGTTGAAGTTATAAGTAGAAGTTGGTTAGAACTTCTAAGGGTTGGTTGGAGCGGCCTGAGCGCACGGAGTAGAGCTAAACCTTGCTCAGATCGACATTTAAACTCGGATAATTTTGGGCTTATCGAGGTAAACACTCTTGACCTTCTATTGTAATTGGAAATTACATATTGTAGGAATATATAGTTGAAGTATACTATATATAGAACTGAACATTATAATTGTGCGGCAATGTCTTTTGACTTAAGCTCAATAATACTTACGACAATGTCTTGCGACTTAAGCTCGAATTTAAAGAAGAGAATCGAATCAGAATTACATAGGATCAGACATGAGACTTGTGTAGCATTCTCGTAGTAGAATTGTACACGCCCGTTAGACGTGTTAACCCCGGTTGGCTTTGGCAGCCTCGATAGAGAGAGATTTACGCCATGTGGGGAGGTGCCGAATTTTCTGTAGAATATTATACGGCGGGATATAAAAGATATTAAAAGGCGCTTTGTGGCCTCTATAGGTTGTAGTACTACGTGGAGTGATCCGCTTGTCCGAGAGTGTAGCAGCGGCTTGAGGTACTTGAGCGTTTTGCTATTAGTCGATACTGTCGCGAGGTATGTGAACCTCTTCCTATCTGTTCTAGCATGATATGTGTATAACTATGTAGTACGGTAGACGATACGTGTTAAATGTATTTGATTGCCTTTAAACATAAAGTGTTATAACGGCTTTATGGGAAGTCAAGTTATAATAAATTTCTATGTAAATGAGAAATGCTTTGTGGTTTTTAAAAGATAACCGATTTGACTTATAACCGACTTGATGTAAAAGAACCTTGAAGTATTCTAAGAGATTAAGAAACCTTTTGGAAGAAGTGTATACTTGGTTTGAAAACATAAAAGTTATACCACTTTATGAAAAGTTAGGTGTAACGCCAAGAGAGATAAAAGAATGGTTTAATGGTTTAGAAGTTAAGAGACTTGACTTAATATGGATGTTTGTGTGAAACCTCATTCGTGAGTAATGAGTACTTGGTTTTGAAGGAATAATGTTTTACCGATTTGAAATCGTAATGTATCGACAAACCACCGCAAAGTTAATAAAGGGAAATGTATTGAATAATTAAGTATTATTAAAACCAGAGAAACCTCCATCCGCATGAAGCTAAGATGAGACAAAATGATATTACATTTCTAGATCATGGCTGCTAATAACATTGATTATGAACAAGAATAACCTACTCGCCTAAGGCATATGTTACTCAATTGTTTTAAAAGAGATTAAGACATTGAACTATGAACTTTTCAAAAAGAGACTTGTGTATTTGAAATTAGGCAACCGGAACTTTAGGAAAAGAAAGGCATTGTGTTGTCTTAAAATGGTTTAAAACATAAGGTGTATAACAACTTTATGGGAAGTTGGTTATAACGACCTTATGAAAACAAAAGAAAGGTTTTATCATTGGTTTTAATGTGGTAACTTGACTTTAAAAAGAAAAGTGTTTTGGTCAAAAAAAAGAAGGCATGGTGTTGCCTTAATTTGGTTTTAAAAGGAAAGTATGGAAATTGTTTTGGTTTACTTAAAAGAGATAAGTCACTCTATTTTTATACTACGGTATCGGGTGACTTTTAGAAAAGGATTAGCTCTCTTTAAAAAGGAATTTAACGTACGTAGTACTTTAGGGTTAAAACCCGGACTTTGGCATAAAATGAAAGTACTTTGAGTTGTGTATAACTTGCCTATGCTTGCTGTGATAGCCTTTGTTGTGCAAAGATTGTGTTTCTATACTACCGCGTCTCTCGATGGAGGGTCGGTTGACTTGTTGAGAACTTACTTGGACGCGGCAAGGTGGCGTAGAAATTCCACCGCACGCTCCTCGCTGATAGTGTTACTTTTGTTAAATCACTTTGGACATACTGACACGATGCGTAGCGCACGGGTATGCTTCCACTTTGATTACCGCCTTGTTGCTTATTGTTTCCCTTTGGACATACTGACACGATGCGTAGCGCATGGGTATGCTTCCATTTGGAATGCTTTTATTGTTTCCTTGGACTCATCGACACGACGCGTAGCGCACGTATGCTTCCATTTGGAATGTTGTCTTATTTGTTCCCTTTGGACATACCGACATCGATGCGTAGCGCACGTATGCTCCCATTTGGATTGCTATCTTGTTGTTATCATATCATGATCGCCAGAATGGCGGAAGGTACTCCACCGCGGGATTGATGTTGGGCGTGAGACCGAATTGATATAATCATATGTGTATGTACTGTAGTTTGTTATCATACCGCTCTCGCTTATAGACTATTATGATTTCAAGCATGATTTTACGCTTCACATACTTGGTACCTGATCGACTCTCCTTCGGGGTTGCGTTCACGCCGCGTAGAGGTACATCGGCGCCGATCCCCGCTTTAGGATCACCTTTCAGCGGTTGGGAAGCTCCTCTTCGAGGCTTATCTTTGGTATGTTACCCCAGTCCAGAGGTTCTTGTACATTCTGTGGTATGGCGGGCCCCGTCCCGTCATAGTTGTTGTATAAACTCTAGAGGTCCGTAGTAATCAGCAAGTGTGGTTTGTAAAAAGGATAACTGTCGGTATTTATGTATATATGATGAAGGCAACTGTTTTGGTTGGCCTGTTTATTTATTTTGTCTCTAAATTCATGTTCATGTTTTTATTTCCGCTGATTTTCTCTGATGTTGTATCACTAGGGTGCCCGGGGTAAGGCACCAGTCACGGGCCCGGGTTCGGGTCGTGACAGGTTTTCAAGACTTAGAAATTTTTGTGGATGAAGAAGTCTTCAACAAAGGGGGGGTATTTATAGGCCAATCAATGGCCAAGATCAAGACAAGTGGGGGGCAAGTGGAGGGTCAAGATTTGGACAAGTGTTTGTGGGTCCCACTTGTTCATCAACTACACAAAATATCCTACCTAACCTTGACCAAAATTTCAACACAAAAAACGTGCCAAGACAAGCCCTTTGCCGTCCACTTTGAGGGTGACACATGTCACCCTCCCGTTGGTCCAAAATATTTCATCTCTCGGAAAAATCCGCAAAAATAATTAACGTTACAACCGTAATTTTCCCTTCGCAAAGTTCGGAAAACGTTTCGTCGGAAAACAATTCTTTTTGGTAGTTGTGCACAAATATTTTCGTTCCTAGCCTAACTTAAGGCCTAAACTTTTGACGCACGCCCTCACGCATATACCGAAATACGGGTATAACATTCTCCCCTCCTTAGAAACATTCGTCCCGAATGTTCCTTCTCGATACAGATAATGATAAGTTCCTCTTAACTAAAACAAGTTGCCAATGCCACATATGGCCACAAAAATAACACACGCGCAAATACTTACATCCAAGTCCACGAGGAATCACCTCTAACATCACAAAAGCTCCCACCCGAGGTCTAAAAAGATACTCCCTTCACACCTTTTCTTTACAAACGAAATGATCACTCCTATGTTCTTAACACATGCTCGCTTCTTCTCTTACTCGTCGTACCCTTCTCGTACACTCGAACTCTTTCTCATAACTTACCACATTTCATATCGCCTGGTTCCAAATCTCGGTTACTATCTCCAACTTGGTCATCATTAACGGGAACACTGATGGATCTCCGATACTTTTCTCGCACATAACAACATGAAAGATCGGACGCATCGCTCCTACGCTGGACGACAAAGCTAACTTATAGGCAACCTGGCCTATTCTTCACATGACCTGAAAAGGCCCAAAGTAAGTCGGACTAAGTTTCCTCTGTTTTCCAAAACCAGTCACACCCTTCCGGGGTGGTACCTTCAAGAAATCCTACCGTCAACCTGAACTCCAAGTGTCGACGCCGACACCCGTCGACTTCGCTGACTCGAGCCGCCAATAACCTCTTCGGATAAGCTTCACCCTATCCGCATCCTCAAAAACAAGTATGAACCAACTATCTCAACCTTGCCAACATCGAACCAATCGACCAAGAACTTACACTTCCGCCCCTACAAGGCTTCATAAGGCGATATCCGAATCCGAAATGGTAGCTATAAATCACTCCTCAACAGAGGCAACAATCCTCACAGCCTACCCTCGAAATCCAAACACCGCCCGAGGGCGAACGCGACATCGAGACTCACCGAGTTCCTAACCCCGCCTCGTAAAGAAGAAATAGTCAGAACACGGACTCCATCAGCTGTCATAAGGTGAAGGTAGGCACCTCGTGCAGCCTTACAACCTTCCTGATATAACATCTCGCATAACCCTCTGCCGAGTAAACGGTCCTGACTGAAAGACAAGATGGGCTGACCTCATCGGCCCGACTACTGGTCGAACGCATTCACGAACTCGTACGATGGTTAACTAAACTTGGGCCTAACACCCTAGTGACCCCACCACCTGGATGGACCACCTCGAACTGACCCCACCACATTGCAGGCCGCGGGTTGACCCGCGATCGGTCCTCAACCCGACCCGCTATCGCGCAAAACTCTAGTTTCCCCCGATCCGGAACAATCTCACTAACCAAGTTACGAAAACCTAGTGGTCTTCTTAGCTCAACTACCCTCTTTCATTTCATACCACTCAGGTACTTATCACACAAACATATCTCACGTGTACTATGCACTCCGATAAGGGTCAAACATAAATGTAATCTTTTACTCGAGATGGCCTTGCCTCTAAGGTCTCCATGTATAACATTCTAAGGCTCACACTTTCCCTATCCCCAATCTTACCCCTTTTTAACTAACCATGATTTCTAATCACAATTAACACAATGCTATCTGAACATAACACTTAAGATATACTTATCTTATCACACATACAATCTCTGTAGGTTAAGGATATACCGATCTACCGCTTCACTCCTCCTCTGCTCCAATCAATCCTGCCCTGTTGGGCGCATAGCTAGGGAAGGTGACGAACTAGCCACTGATCCTGAAGGCTGAGTCTTTACATCCGCGCCACCTCTGGTTGGACAATTTCTCGCAAAATGGCCCTGCTGGCCACAAGCATAACAAGCTGTCGAAGAAGTACGACACTCCCCACAATTACACTTACCACAACGTCCACACCGAGGTGGGGGTGGCCTCCTCTGGCTAACACCCCTTCCTCTCCGAGCCACTGAATCCGCAACTGATCTGGTAGGCTGAGTCCTCCTACTTACATCCCTCCTACTAGGACATCCTTTCGACACATGGCCCTGACGGTTGCAGGAAAAACAAGTACCAACAAAAGACGACATTTGTTATACCCCGTATTTCCAGAGTATGTACGTAAGGGAATACGTACAAAAAGTCTAGCCTTAAAGTTTAGGCAAAACGTTTTTTTTTGGGCACAACTCACAAAACGAATAGTTTTCCGACGAAACGTTTCCACAGCTTTCGTAGGGTAAATTCCGGCTATGCCATTTCTAATTTTTGCGGATTTTTCCGAGAGACGAAACATTTTGGACCAACGGGAGGGCGACACTTGTCACCCTCCAATTGATGGACTTGAAATCGTCCATTTGGACGATTTGGACTAAGGAGAACACGTTTTTTGTGCCTTGTGCACAAGTCAAGGAGTTGGTAGGATATTTGTGTATAGTTAATCCTCACCCTACACTTGCCTTGCACTTGTCTTAATCTTGGCCATTGGTTGGCCACTTCTTGACCTATAAATACCCCCTTAGAGATGAAGAGTTCTTCATCCACAAATTACTTTCCAAGTCTTGAAAATCCTCCCTTCTCCCTTGTTAGCCATTTCGTCCAAGCCCTCTTCCCCCTCTAGCCTAAGTGACCCTTGGCCGAGGCTTCCTCCCCCCTAGCCTAGCCGAAATCTACCCCCCCTCCCTTGGTAGAAAAGTTGCCTTCTTGTATTGTTATAATGCCCAAAATACCCTAGCCCAAATACCTTAGTACTTAGTAGAAGTTGTGAAGAACTTCTAAGGTTTCTTTGGAGCATACAACTTAGGAGCAAAACCTTGCTCAGGCGCGACTTTTTCTAGGATATTATTGGGCTTACCGAGGTAACTAATCCTAACCCTCTTTTGAATTAGAGAATATATACTGTTGTAGTATAAGAATAAGTATAAATACTTAGAAGAATATCACAGAATAGAATTGAACTGTTACCACAGTAGAAGGGTTTAAAAGAAGAATAATCAAACTGTACTTGCATAGGACTGTTTCACAGTAGACTTATATAGCTCACCGGGTAGGGAAGTGCTGCCCGACTTTCCATAGAATTGTGAACCCTCTGTTTAGAATGACCTCCAGAGTAGTCTTTGATAGATGTCTGTGACTATTATAGGTCGACTCTGCGCGACATATTCAACTTCGGTGGTTTTCACGGAAGGTATGTGATTCTTCCTAAAGCATGATATTTTACAATATATATAACTACGGCAATGCCTCACGGCTTAAGCCTGAATAACACTTACGGCAATGCCTCACGGCTTAAGCCTGAATAACACTTACGGCAATGCCTCACGGCTTAAGCCTGAATAACACTTACGGCAATGCCTCACGGCTTAAGCCTGAATAATAATAAAAATCTGAAAGCATTTCAAAAAGAATACTGAATCATTTTTAAGGAGAACTAATTGGTTTTTAAACAGAAGCTTAAGAGTTATACTAGCCTTATGGGAAGTTAAGTATAACCACTTAAGATTGATAAAAGAAACAGTTTGCCTATGTGTTTATAATGCACTTATATCAATTGTGAAAAGAATAATAAGATGGTTTGATAAGTAGACATGATATGATGCTATGTGTGTTAGTGTCTTGTAACGTTTGTGAAAAAGAGTATTCTTGTTGTGCTTATGTTGTTTAACGATAAGCTGTTAGGTTAGTGTAGCATCACTCACCTCTTGACATATTACCGGGGTTAAGCCGCTCCGACGCGGTAGACTCAGCGATGCAGGACCATGATTCGAGAATACCTCACGGGTCCAAGGGACCTATGCGAGCTACGGAGTTCCGTGTTAGTGTGCGGGTTATACCTCACGCGTCTATGTGGCTACGCGGACGACGAGTCCAGTGATGATGCCGAGAGTAGCTACCCTCGACGCGGGTTATGTACCTTACGCGGGCCTATGTGATTGGCCTATGCGGACTACGGAGTCCGTGATTAGGCTTGCATGGTGATACTACGCAATTGGCCTCGCCGATCATTCGCAGCCTAGAAAAGACACATTCGCTAGTTACCTATCACGCTCTTGTTTGTGATGTGGCACTATGTGCGGTTTCGTTGTTTTATACATACTTGCAAAACTATTTTTAAAAATGATATGTTTCATTTAAGTATTTTACAGTTTCATATACTTAGTACCGTTGTGATCGACTCTCCTTCGGGGCCGCTCATGCCGCAGTAAGGGCAAGGTGTGCTAGATCCACATTCTAGGATCTCTACGTTGGTGTCGTGAGCTCCATCTTTTCCGAGGCTCTACTTTTGGGTATGATCTCCTCAGAGATAGTTTTGCATACAGGTATGGCGGGCCCTGTCCGCCATAGTTGTATATTTCCTTAGAGGTCTGTAGTCATGTTATGCAGGTCGGATGTAATCGCTAAACCTCGTTTATATATATATGCCGAAAGGCGATGTTGTATCACATAAAGGGCGTGTTATTTTATAAACTGTTTCATGTGTTGCTTTCTATTTCCGCCGATTACTGATGTATGACTACTGGGTGCCCTTAAGGCACCAAACACGCCCCGAACGGTCGTGACAAAAGTGGTATCGAGCGCTTAATCCTCGGAAAGTGTCTACGCACCGTATCTAGTAGAGTCTTGATTATCGGTGTGTTGTGCACCACACCAATAATCGTGAGGCTATAAGATATTTAGGATTGGTTTCATTCTTCTCATTCCGAGATCGTGCTTTAGAGTCGTGTTATAGGTTGGACCTCTAACGTATTCCTTTCTGTAATGCTTATGCCTCCACGTAAGGCAACCCGGCCCGAAGGGCAAGGCACCGAGGAGTCGCTAGCGTGACACCCAGAGTCACGAGGGCTCGTGCCCGCCTATACCGTAGACGGCGAAGTTCTATGACGCCGCCGGCCCCAAATAGAGACCACAGCACCCACACCTCCCGCCCCACACCGGGCGGAGGAGTTAGGGTACAAGGAGATGGCCCAACCTTTGGCTAAAGTTGTGGCCCGATACGAGGAGAGATTGGATGCGGCAGTTCCAGCTCCAGCTCCAGTCGCACCCGTGGTACACCCGAGGGCAGATAGTTTGAGGCTACGAGATTTCTTGAGTTGTAGCCCGCCAGAGTTTTACGGGTCGAGGCCGGAGGATGATCCGCAGGAGTTCATCCGTCAGCTTCAGAGGATCATGAGGGTGATCAAGGCCTCAGAGACAGAGTCTGTGACCTTCGGTTCGCATCGGCTGCGTGATACCGCAGTCGATGGGTATGATTAATGGAGTTATCCCGGGGAGAGCACGCGTCCCCAACTACTTGGGATGAGTTCTCAGAGGCTTTCCTCACTCACTTCTTGCCTCCACAGATGAGGAGGGCGCGGGCTGATAGATTTTTACTACTGAGGCAGAGAGGACGCACTGTCAGGGAGTACAATGTCGAGTTTGATTCATTGGCTCGATATGTCCCAGCATTGGTAGCAGATATGGAGGATAGGGTGCACCGCTATGTCACCGGGCTAGACGACTATATGGCCGAGTCATGTGCGGGTGTTTCTCCACCGGTATGGACATTACCCGCACGCAGCTCATGCTCGATGTGAGGAGCGTAGAGACCGCCGTTGACAGCAGCAGGAAGACCAGACGGCAGGTCTTTTGGTGGCTATCGTGGGCGGCCTCAAAGCTAGCCTAGATTTGCACCACCCAGCCCAGAGCACTCTCGCCGCCCTCGCACACCTGGTATTCGAGGGCGCACAGGCCCTGTGACTTCGAGACGCCCAGAGCGGCAGAGGTATCGCCGACGGACCACCCTCACAGGCCGATGCAGTAGACCCCACTTCGAGTTGTGGTGCTACGGAGTTTGTTTCGCCAGGCCAGCAGGTCACTATGCGAGGAACCGTCCACCAAGGGCAAGGCCGATGGTAGGGTCACCATGTGAGTTCTTTCACGCCGGTCTTCATCCTCGACAGCTTACTCGCCTCGAGGCAAGGTACTCATGGACCGGCAGGTCGCGAAGAGGTCGTGGCGCTGGTCCCAGATTCTAGCGGTCCTCGAATCGCATTTATGCTTTGTCCACCGACAGATCGTGAGGCCTCACCGATGTCGCCACAGTACCTTATCGGGCTGGGTTTGATGTTTATGCCTTGATAGATCCGGTTCTACTGGCCCTATATATCTCCCTTGTTGCTAGTAGGATGAGGATAGAGCCCGAGTCCATAGATCCTTTCGAGGTAGCTACGCCAGTGGTGATTCGATTCAGCTGGTAGCTCTACGGTATATAGAGCTTGTCCCGTGACTATTTACGTCGGACCCAGCCGACTTGATAGAGTGGAGATGATTGACTTCGACGTGATTATGGGGATGGATTGGCTAGCTTGCTACGCCAATGTAGACCGCAGAGAGAGAGTAGTACGGTTCCAGCTCTGCAGGAGCCGGTTGTTGTGGGAGGAGCACTGTATCGCCGAGCGGTAGGTTTATTTCCTACCTCAAGGCTAGTAAGATGGTGCGAAGGGTATATCTACCATCTCGCTCGGGTGTTTGATATCGAAGTTGCGGTACCAGATTTTCACCGCCCAGAGTCACGAGTTCCAGACGTGTTTCAGATGACCTCCCGGTATCCTCCCGAGAGGAGATCGAGTTTTGTATAGATGTGTTGCGGATACTGCCTATTTCCATTCCGCCATACGTAATGGCACCGCCGAGTTGAGAGAGTTGAAGGACCACCGAGGATTTCCGGAGAAGCGGCTTCATCAGCCTAGTGTTTCTCCCCGGGAGCGCCGGATTGTTCGTAAAGAAGAAGGGCGGACGCCGC
Source organism: Przewalskia tangutica (assembly GCA_029844215.1). Lineage (NCBI taxonomy): Eukaryota > Viridiplantae > Streptophyta > Magnoliopsida > Solanales > Solanaceae > Przewalskia > Przewalskia tangutica. Next base: position 79,809,400 of record CM056720.1, on the reverse strand, counting down.
GCATGTGTGTTGATTACAAACGGTGAACAAGGTGACCATTAAGAACGCATACCCTTCCCGTGATTGATGATTTGTTCGACCCGCAGTGGTGCGAGATGTTTCTCCAAGATTGATCTCGCGATCGCTATCATCAAAGTGCGAGTCGAGAGGTGGATGTCCCTAGGATCGCATTCGTGACCCTGACGCATTATGAGTTCGTGGTCATGTCTTTTGGTTGACCAATGCTCCGGCCAGATTCATGGATTTGATGAACCGAGTGTTCAAACCATTTTTGGACACATTTGTGATAGTGTTCATTGATGATATCTTGGTTTATTCTCGCCAGAGCGAGCACGCGAGCATTTGAGCGGCCGACGCTTCTCCAGACCAGCTTGTACGCCAAGTTTTCCAAATGTGAGTTTTGTTGACTTCGATGGCGTTTCTTGGGCATATTGTCGGGCCGATGACATTCGAGTGGATACGCCAAGATCGAGGCGCCAGACTTGCCTAGACCTACTACTCCGGCAGAGGTTCGCAGCTCGGGCCTCGCAGATATTATCGGCGTTCGTAGAGAAGTTTGCTTCTATTTTCGCACCATTGACTAGCCGACTCGTAAGGCCCAAGTTTCATGGACTGATGTCAGGAGCGTGGTTTCCAGCTTTGAAAGAGAGACCGACGACCGCCCCGTTCTTACTCTTCCGCAGGGTCCGGATGGTTATGTCGTGTATTGTGACGCCGTGCATCGGGTTGGGATGTGTGTTGATGCAGCATGGCAGGTTATAGCATATGCATCCCGACACCAAGAAACACGAGGAACTACCCCACCCATGATTGGAGTCGCACCGTGATTCACGCTTTGAAGATCCTGAGGCACTATTTGTATGGGGTTCACGTGGATATTTATACGCACCACAAGAGCCTCCAAGATATCTTCACCGCAGGAGTCGAACTTACGGCGCAGAGACGGTGGTTAGAGTTGCTTAAGGATTACGATGTTGATATCCTGTACCACCCGAAAGGCCAATGTTGTGGCGTATGCCTTAGTCGTAGGTCGACGGGAGCCTATCGATGTGCAACAGAGAGGAGGACATGGTTCGTGATTTGCATCGCTTAGCGAGCCTGGTGTCCGCTTGATTGATTCCGATAGCAATGGGGTTAGAGTTCGTGAGGTTGCCGAGTCTTCCATCGCCGGCGAGTGAAGAGGCAACGCCGAGGATCCGGCTTTGATTCGATATCGTGATACGACTCTTCGTGAGGGCAAGGGTCCTTTGAGGTAGCACCTGATGGGGTGCTAAGGTTTGAGGGCGCATCAGTGTTCCGGATGTTTCGTGACTTCGGCAGGAGTTCTTGGGAAGCACACAGCGCTACTCTATCCATCCGGTCGACCAAGATGTACCACGACCTTAGATCCGTGTATTGGTGGGATGGCTTGAAGAGGACGTTGCAGTTCGTAGCTCGCGCCCGTGTTGTCGCAGTGAAGGTAGAGCACGAGGCCGGTGGTTTGTTCTGACGCATTTATCGAGATCCCGACCTGGAAGTGGGAGGTAATCAACATGGACTTCATTACAGGATTACCTCGCACTCAGAGGAGACATGATTCTATATGGGTTATCGTCGACAGGCTGACGAAATCAGCCCACTTTCTTCCCGTCAGGACGACCTTTCTACCGAGGATTATGCCGGACTTTACATCCGAGAGATCGCCGATCGCATGGAGACCCTACTGATCATATCGCATGTGGAGCCCGCCACGCTAACTTCTCGAGGTCCTTCCGAGGGTTTAGGACGCAGTGAGCCTGAGTAATCGCATTTCATCCACGTACAGACGGACAGCAGAGCGCACTATCCGCACTTGAAGATATGCTGCGAGCCTGTGTTATTGACTTCAGTGGTAGTTGGGAGGATCATTTGCCTCTAGTTGAGTTCGCGTATAATAATAGCTACCACTCCAGTATTCAGATGGCGCCTTATGAGGCCTTGTATGGGAGGAAGTGCAGATCGCCTATAGGTTGGTTCGATGTGGGCGAGGTGCAGCTAGTGGGACCAGATTTGGTACAGCAGGCAGTGAATAAGGTGAAGCTTATCCGAGAGCGGCTATCGACACTCGTAGTCGATGTAAGTCGTATGCGATCATCGCCGTGATCTTGAGTTCGAGGTTCATGATTGGGTTTTCCTAGCGTCACCCATGGCGGTGTGATGAGATTCGGAAGAAGGGGAAACTCATTTCAGGTACATTGGGCCGCTTCGATTATCCGCAGGATAGGCAAGGTTGCCTATGAGTTGGATCTGCCGTCCGATCCGGAGGCGATGCATCCGGTTTTCACGTATCTATGCCGAGGAGATGTATCGGGATCCATCTAGGTACACCCGATTGACGATGTCCAGTGACCAGGGGTTATCGTATGAGGAGATTCCCATAGCGATAGTCGATCGTCGTTAGGCGTCTGACCAAGGACGGGCTTCCGCAAGGTCTTGTGGGCGAACGAGCTCGGGAGGAGATGACGGGAAGCCGGCGAGGACATGAGGCGAAGTATCCTCACCTATTCCCACACCTCCGGTAATTAACTTTCCTACTTGTAAATTTTCGTTATCGTTTTCGCCTAAGTGTTGCTCGTGGCCGTGTGTGGCATTTACAATCGCTTAAGTTATGAAGAATCTTATCGTTAATCGTTTGGGAAGGAACATTCGGACGAATGTTTCTAAGGAGGGGAGAATGTTATACCCAGATTTCTAGAGTATGTGCGTAAGGGAATACGCATAAAAAGTCTAGCCTTAAAGTTTAGGCAAAACGCTTTTTTGGGCACAACTCACAAAACGAATAGTTTTCCGACGAAACGCTTCCACGCCTTCGTAGGTAAATTCCGCTATGCCATTTCTAATTTTTGCGGATTTTTCCGAGAGACGAAACATTTTGGACCAACGGGAGGGCGACACTTGTCACCCTCCAATTGATGGACTTGAAATCGTCCATTTGGACGATTTGGACTAAGGAGAACACGTTTTTTGTGCCTTGTGCACAAGTCAAGGAGTTGGTAGGATATTTGTGTATAGTTAATCCTCACCCTACACTTGCCTTGCACTTGTCTTAATCTTGGCCATTGGTTGGCCACTTCTTGACCTATAAATACCCCCTTAGAGATGAAGAGTTCTTCATCCACAAATTACTTTCCAAGTCTTGAAAATCCTCCCTTCTCCCTTGTTAGCCATTTCGTCCAAGCCCTCTTCCCCCTCTAGCCTAAGTGACCCTTGGCCGAGGCTTCCTCCCCCCCTAGCCTAGCCGAAATCTACCCCCCCTCCCTTGGTAGAAAAGTTGCCTTCTTGTATTGTTATAATGCCCAAAATACCCTAGCCCAAATACCTTAGTACTTAGTAGAAGTTGTGAAGAACTTCTAAGGTTTCTTTGGAGCATACAACTTATGAGCAAAACCTGCTCAGCGCGACTTTTCTAGGATATTATTGGGCTTACCGAGGTAGCTAATCCTAACCCTCTTTTGAATTAGAGAATATATACTGTTGTAGTATAAGAATAAGTATAAATACTTAGAAGAATATCACGTATAGAATTGAACTGCTACCACAAAGAAGGGTTTAAAAGAAGAATAATCAAATCAGACTTGCATAGACTGCTTCACATGAACTTATATAGCTCACCGTAGGAAGTGCTGCCCGACCTTCCATAGAATTGTGAACCTCTGCTTAGAATGACCTCCAGTAGTCTTTGATAGATGTCTGTGACTATTATAGGTCGACTCTCTGCGCGACATATTCAACTCGCGGTGGTTTTCACGGAAGGTATGTGATTCTTCCTAAAGCATGATATTTTACAATATATATAACTACTGGCAATGCCTCACGGCTTAAGCCTGAATAACACTTACGGAATGCCTCACGCTTAAGCCCAATAACACTTACGGCAATGCCTCACGCTTAAGCCCGAATAACACTTACTAGAATGCCTCACGCTTAGGCCCAATAATAAAAATCTGAAAGCATTTCAAAAAGAATACTGAATCATTTTTAAGGAGAACTAATTGGTTTTTAAACAGAAGCTTAAGAGTTATACTAGCCTTATGGGAAGTTAAGTATAACAACTTAAGATTGATAAAAGACTCAGTGTGCCTATGTGGTTATAACAGACTTATATTGAATTGTGAAAAGAATACTAAGATGGATTGATAAGTAGACATGATATGATGGTATGTGTGTTAGTGACTTGTAACGTTTGTGAAAAAGAGTATTCTTGTTGTGCTTATGTTGTTTAACGATAAGTCGTTAGGTTAGTGTAGCATCACTCACCTCGACATATTACACGGGGTTGTCGCCTCCGACGCGGTAGACTCGGCGGTCCGGGACCATGATTCGAGAATACCTCATGCGGGTCCAAGGGACCTATGCGAGCTACGGAGTTCCGTGTTAGTGTGCGGGTTATACCTCACGCGGTCTATGTGGCCATGCGGACGACGAGTCCAGGCGATGTCGAGGAGTAGCTACCTTCGATGCGGGTTATGTACCTACGCGCCTATGTGATTGGCCTATGCGACTACGGAGTCCGAGATTAGGCTTGCATGGTGATACTACGCAATTGGCCTGCCGATCATTCGCAGCCTAGAAAAGACACATTACGCTTACCTATCACGCTTTGTTTGTGATGTGGCACTATGCGCGTTTCTCGTTGTTTTATACATACTTGCAAAACTATTTTTAAAAATGATATGTTTCATTTAAGTATTTTACAGTTTCATATACTTAGTACCGTTGTAATCGACCTCCTTCGGGGCCGCGCTCATGCCGCAGTAAGGGCAAGCAGTGCTAGATCCACATTCTTAGGATCTCTACGTTGGTGTCGTGAGCTCCATCTTTTCCGAGGCTCTACTTGGGTATGATCTCCTGTTGTAGATAGTTTTGTATACAGTGGTATGGCGGGGCCCTGTCCCGCCATAGGTGTATATTTCCTTAGAGGTCTGTAGTCATGTTGTACAGGGTCGGATGTACCTGCTAAACCATGTTTATATAGATATGCCGAAAGGCGATGTTTTCTCACATACACGGTGTCGTCTGGTAGAAACTGTTTCATGTCTGGCTGTATATTTCCGCTGATTACTCGATGTATGACACTTGGGTGCCCGAAGACACGATCCACGGGCCCGAACGTCGTGACAACATTCCCGATGACGCTTTCACATCGTGAACACCGGGAAAACTGAATCCGCCTGGCCGGAGCCTACGTGTAGCTGTGAACCGAAGCCTCGAGTTCACCAACTCCGCATACCAACGCCCCGAACCCCGCGGAGGACCACTGCACCGGCGGAGGCGTAACTGGCTCACGAGAAGGTCCGCCAAAGTTACCAGCGACCTCGTTGTTACGCCTCTTCACGATCTTGGTTAACCCGTCGATCTTACGCTGCCGCTGCGCATAAGCCCGTACACAGGCCATGCTCAAGCCTGACTGAAGAGATACTCTTGCACAACCCTATCTTAGATAATCATCAAGACCCGTGATAAATCGGTGCACTCTATATTCTCTGGCTGCTAAAATCCTAGCTAGTAACAGGTCCATTCCTTTGTAATCCATATTCTCTGTTCCCGGTCGTGGAACTGAAGGTTCAAATATCATGGCCGCAGTAGGAATCGCCGCCGCACTAAACTCTGGGCCGACGACGCCGCAGAACTCCCGAATGAAGCACCACCCGGTGATGATTGGGCACGAGCCTCAGTAACCCTCTCGTGCTCGCCGCAGCCTCCTCGCCGCTTGCCCTTCTGGGCCCGGGTTACCTTACGCGGAGGCATAACGGTAAGGGAAATAAATACGTTAGAGGGGTCCAACTTATAACACAGCTCTAAGCACGATCTCAGAGTGAGAAGAATGGAAACCAACCCTAAATATCCTATAGCCTCCTGATTATTGGTGTGGTGCACAACACACCGATAATCAAGACTCTACTAGATACGGTCTGTAGACACTTTCCGAGGATTAACTGCTCTGATACCACTTTTGTCACGACCCGAACCCGGGCCCGTGACTGGTGCCTTACCCCGGGCACCCAAGTAGACATACATCAGAGTAATCAGCGGAATATAAAACAAGACATGAAATAACATGAAGTGTGAAACAGTTATCTGAGAAACGCGTTTTCGCATATATATATAAAAACTTAAATCTGAACAGTTACATCCCTTACAAACTCTGCCCACACAGTACTACAGACCTCTAAGAATGATATGACAACAATGGCGGGACAGGGCCCCGCCATACCCCTGAATGTAAGTACCTACAACGACAGGGGACTATACCACTGATAAGCCTCCGGAGAAACGGAGCTTCCCAAACGCTGAACTGTGACCCTATGAGCGAGGATCAACAACTGGTGTACCTCTACCGCAGATGAACGCAGCCCCAAAGGAGGTCGATAACAGTACCAAGTATGCGAAATCAAAATATCAGAAATGAAATCATAGTAGTCTATATAAAGCAGGAGACATGTATGATGACCAAACTACAGTTCACAATAAATAAGCAGTCATGTCAAGTCAGGGACTCACGCCCTCAAAGTCATCACTCAAATATAACTATGGGTCTCACGCCCACAACATCAATCATGCCCGTGGAATACCTTCCTCACTGCCGGCAGTCTATGATATAAAAGCACCAAGGAATACACATGAACACCAGGTCCCACCTGTATCATAATAAAACCGTATGGGGTAAGTACGAAGGCATAGACGACTACTAAAACCCACAATACCAACAAGGTCATAAACTGTATCACGAGGTCTGTCTAGATCGCCACATGATCGGCCGCCACTCGCCGCAGCAGATCAAATGTGCGCGTCTAATCCCGGAACTTCCCGCAGCTCCGCATAGGCCACTCACATAGGCCCGCATGAGGTATTCCCCGCATCGAGGGTAGCTACTCCCCGACATCGTCCTGGACTCGCAGTCCGCATGGCCACATAGACCGCATGACCATATAGGCCGCACACTAACCTGGAACTCTCGTAGCTCCGCATAGGTCCCTGGACCCGCATGAGGTATTCTCGAATCATGGTCCTGCATCGCTCGAGTCTACCCCGTGACGGAGGGCGCTTAACCCCCGGTATCATGTCACGAGGTGAGTGATATAATACTAACATAACAGCTTATCGTTAAACAACATAAGCACAACAAGGGAAACCCCTTTACACAAATATCACAAGATACTAACACACGTAGCATCCCAACATGTTTACTTATCAAATCAACAAGAAAGTATTACAATGCTATCACAAACCAACACAATCAAGTTATTCATACAAGGCACTTCCTACTTTATGTCAACAAGTTCGGGTTTTTATCCCCAAAGTACTTCATACATTAATTCTTTAAAAGATCCGTTTCTTTCACAAAAGTCACACAATACCCGTAGTATAAAAATAGAGTGACTATCTTTTTAAGTAAACCAAAACGCTTTCCTTTGTAAAATCAAGTAACAACATTATTTTCCAAACGTTCAAGTTTGCCTAATTTCAAATGCTCAAGTTTCTCATTTTCGAAAGGTTTCGTAGTTCATAGTTTTAATCACTTAATAATATAATTCTCCTTTAAAACAATTTGAGAAACATATGCCTTATGTGTGAGTAGGTTATTCTTGTTTATAACAATCTTATTAAAGCAGCCATGATCTAGGAAATGTAATATCATTTTGTCTCATCTTAGCTTCTATGCATGGAGGTTTCTACTGGTTTTCATAATACTTTATTAGTCAATACATTTCTTTATTAGCTACCGATGTGGTTTGTTCGATACTTATTCTCATTTCCAAATCAAGAAACATTATTCCTTTACAAACCAAGTACTCATTACTCACGAATGAGGTTTCACACTTTTAACAAAATTCATATTAATTCAATTAAGTCAAGTCTCTTATCTTTTAAGATCAAGTCTCTTAACTTTTAAAATCAATAAATCATTCTTTTTATCTCTCTTAAGTCGTTATACCTAACTTCCCATAAAGCTAGTATAACTCTTAAGCTCTTAAAACCAAGTGTTACTCTTCTTTCAAAAGGTTTCTTAATTCTTTTGAAATACTTCAAGATTCTTATTATTTAAACTCAAGTCAAAAGACATCGCAGTAAAACCACGTTCAGTTAACACACGTACGTCTACCGTACTATATATATTCTTTTAAAATATCATGCTCAAGAGGATAGGAAGAATCACATACCTCGCGATTATCGACTATTAGCAAAACGCTCCATCGCTATAACCCGCTAGCCTTGTCCACCTTTCAAGTAGAACACGCTACTCGCAGCTTCTTCAACCTATAACTGCTATATAAGTCTATCAACGTCTAGACTACTCAGAGAATATTCTAAGCAAGAGGTTCTCTATTTTACGGATAATCGGGCAGCACTTCCTACCCGTTAAGCTACACAAGTCTCATCAGTCTGATCCCATGTAAGTCTGATTCAATCTTCTTCTTTAATATTCTTCTGATGTGATTTCAGTTTAACTCTCTTCTGTAATATCCTTCTATTACAGTTCAAATCTTATATACATTTCTATACTACTACAGTATGTAATTTCCAATTACAATACAAGGACAAGAGTATTTACCTCGATAAGCCCAAAATTATCCAAGTTTAAATGTCGATCCTGGGCAACGTTTAGCTCCTACTCTGGGTGCTCCAACCCGCTCCAAACAACCCTTAAAAGTTCTACGCAACTCTTCTTAATACTTCAACCAACTGTGAAGATTTTCCTTAAGGTTTCGTTTTTGTGACTGAAGGAAAGTATAATAGTATTTCTGGGCTTTTAGTATAGGGATAACCTTGGAATACTACAAGGTATTTGGGCCAAGGTATTTTGGAATAGTAACAATACTTGGAGAATACTTTTCTACCAAGGGGGGTGTATTTTATGAGAACAACTCAAGGTAGTGGGTACTCGGCTAGCACCACTAGGAAGGGGGTACCTCTCGGCCAAAAGGCCTCACAGGGGAGGAGGCTTGGGCGAACCTCTCCAAAAGGGGGGGGGGGAAGGGTTTTCAAGACTTAGAAATTTTTGTGGATGAAGAAGTCTTCAACAAAGGGGGGGTATTTATAGGCCAATCAATGGCCAAGATCAAGACAAGTGGGGGGCAAGTGGAGGGTCAAGATTTGGACAAGTGTTTGTGGGTCCCACTTGTTCATCAACTACACAAAATATCCTACCTAACCTTGACCAAAATTTCAACACAAAAAACATGCCAAGATAAGCCCTTTGCCGTCCACTTTGAGGGTGACACATGTCACCCTCCCGTTGGTCCAAAATATTTCATCTCTCGGAAAAATCCGCAAAAATAATTAACGTTACAACCGTAATTTTCCCTTCGCAAAGTTCGGAAAATGTTTCGTCGGAAAATAATTCTTTTTGGTAGTTGTGCACAAATATTTTCGTTCCTAGCCTAACTTAAGGCCTAAACTTTTGTACGTACGTCCTCACGTACATACTCTGGAAATACGGGGTATAAAATACTACTCCAAAATACCTTAGCCAATCCCTCATAGTATTTCCAAAGTTATCTCTATACTTAGAGTCCGGAAAATACTACTATACTTCCTTTAGTCACTAAACGAAACCCTAGGAGAAACTTCATTGTTGGTTGAAGTAGTAAGTAGAAGTTGTGTAGAAACTTCTAAGGGTTTCTTGGAGCGGATTGGAGCATACATATTAGGAGCTAAACCTTGCTCAGGATCGACATTTAAACTGCGATAATTTTGGGCTTATCGAGGTAAATAATCTTATCCTTCTATTGTAATTGGAGATTACATACTGTAGTAGTATATAATTAAGTATAAGATTTATAGAAGGATATTAGAGAAGAGAATTGAACTGAAATCACATCAGAAGAATATTAAAGAAGATTGAACTATACTTACATAAGACTGTATTTACAGTAGACTTGTGTAGCTTGGCGGGTAGGGAAGTGCTGCCTAATTTTCCATAGAATATAGAACCCTCTGCTTAGAATATTCTACAGAGTAGTCTAGACCTTGATAGACGTATTTGACTATTATAGGTTGATTCTCTGCGCGCGACATATTCGACTTGGCAGGTGGATTTCGCCGAGGAGGTATGTCACGACCCGAACACGGGCCCGTGACTGGTGCCTTACCCCGGGCACCCTAGTGATACAACATCAGAGAAAAACCAGCGGAAATAAAAACTTAAACATACAATTAGATATGGATCAAGATAAAAGAAAATAGGCCAACCAAAACGGTTGCCTTTCAGCATATATATATATATATATCGACGTTTGAAGCATAATCCTTACAACCCTACCACAACTACATGCACCTCTAAGATTTTTACAACAACTATGACGGACGGGGCCCGCCATACCCCGAATGTACAAGAACCTATGCACTCGTGGTAACATACCAAAAGATAAGCCTCCAAGGAACGGAGCTTCCCAATACGCTGAAATGTGATCCTATGGCGGAATCGATGACGATGTACCTCACTGCGGCATGAACGCAACGCCCAAGGAGGTCGATAACAGGTACCAAGTATGTGAAACTGAAAATACTGTAAATAAAATCATAATAGTCTATATAAAGCAGGAGACATGTATGATAACCAAACTACAGTACACACATATAACAGCTATATCAAATCAAGGACTCACGCCCTCCAAGTCATTACTCAAATATAATTATGGGTCTCACGCCCACAACATCAATCATGCCCGTGGAATACCTTCCTCACTGCCGGCAGTTTATGATATGATAACCCCAAGAAGTACACTAACACCAAGTCCTACCGATTCCAAAGTCGTACTAACAATACTATACAACCAAACCACGAAGGCGACACGGGCAAGTACGAAGCCGACTACCGGATACCAGCGCGTGTCACGTGGTGACCGGAAAGTACGAGGCTAACTACCAGTACCAAGGCCGTGTCACGACATCGTCACTACACCGAACGGGCAAGTGCGAGGGCTAACTACTGTGTACCAGGCGAATCAGCCACGAGGCGGCAAGTACGAAGCCGACCACCGATACCAAGGCGAAAGAAACCTCATGGAGAGCTAGTCCATGGAATAACAATCCTAATGGAACCATACCCGTGGGCCACCCATAGTGTCAGTAGGTCCAAGAGGATACAACAAAAATAACACTATCAACAGGAGCGTACCCGTGGAATTCTCCGTCACCGCTGTACATCCAAGCAAGTTCGAACAAGTCAACTGCCCTGCCGAGAGCGGTAGTATAGAAACACAATTCTTGCACAACAAAGGCTATCACAACAAGCATAGGCAAGTTTCACAACAACAAGCATATGCAAGTTATACACAACTCAAGGTACTTTCATTTTATTCAAAGTCCTGTTTTAACCCTAAAGTACTACGTACGTTAAATTCCTTTTTAAAGATCCATTTCTTTTACAAAGGTCACCCGATACTCGTAGTATAAAAATAGAGTGACTAACATTGTTAAGTAAACCAAAACACTTCCCTTTGTAAAATCAAGTAACAACATTATTTTCCAAACGTTCAAGTTTGCCTAATTTCAAATGCTCAAGTTTCTCATTTTCGAAAAGGTTTCGTAGTTCATAGTTTTAATCCTTTAAAACAACTTGAGAAACATATGTCTTATGTGTGAGTAGGTTATTCTTGTTCATAACAATCTTATTAAAGCAGCCATGATCTAGGAAATGTAATATCATTTTGTCTCATCTTAGCTTCTATGCAGATGGAGGTTTCTACTGGTTTTAATAATACTTAATTATTCAATACATTTCCCTTTATTAGCGCTGCAGTGGTTTGTTCGATACTTATTCTGATTTCCGAAATCAGTAAAACATTATTCCTTTTTAAAAACCAAGTACTCATACTCACGAATGAAGTTTCACACTTTTTAACAAAATTCATATTAATTCAATTAAGTCAAGTCTCTTATCTTTTAAGATCAAGTCTCTTAACCTCTTAAAATCAATAAACCATTCTTTTTATCTCTCTTAAGTCGTTATACCTAACTTCCCATAAAGCTAGTATAACTCTTAAGCTTTCAAACCAAGTATTATTCTTCTTTCAAAAAGGATTCTTAATTCTTTTGAAATACTTCAAGATTCCTATTATTCAGGCTTAAGTCAAAAGACATTGCCGTAAAACTACATTCAGTTAACACACGTACGTCTACCGTACTATATATATATTCTTTTAAAATACTTCCAGATTCTTATTATTCGGGCTTAAGTCAAAAGACATTGCCGTAAAACTACATTCAGTTAACACACGTACGTCTACCGTACTATATATATATTCTTTTAAAATACTTCCAGATTCTTATTATTCAGGCTTAAGTCAAAAGACATTGCCACACGTACGTCTACCGTACTATATATATATTCTTTTAAAATACTTCCAGATTCTTATTATTCAGGCTTAAGTCAAAAGACATTGCCACACGTACGTCTACCGTACTATATATATATATTCTTTTAAAATACTCATGCTCAAGAGTATAGGAAGAATCACATACCTCGCGACGATTATCGACTATTAGCAAAACGCTCCACGGCTATAACCCGGCTAGCCTTGTCCACCTTCCAAGTAGTACATGCTACTCGCAGAACATTCAACCAATAAGGTTATAAGTCTACTGTAAATACAGTCCTATGTAAGTACAGTTTAATCTTCTACTTATATTCTTCTGATGTGATTTCAGTTCAAGTCTATTCTGTAATATCCTCCTATTACAGTTCAATTCTTTTCTGTAATATCCTTCTATTACAGTTCAAATCTCTTCTATGAATCTTATATTCATTTCTATACAACTACCTTTTGTCACGACCCGAACCCGGGCCCGTGACTGGTGCCTTACCCCGGGCACCCTAGTGATACAACATCAGAGAAAAACCAGCGGAAATAAAAACTTAAACATACAATTAGATATGGATCAAGATAAAAGAAAATAGGCCAACCAAAACGGTTGCCTTTCATCATATATGTTATACCCCGTATTTCCAGAGTATGTACGTAAGGGAATACGTACAAAAGTCTAGCCTTAAAGTTTAGGCACAAGACGTTTTTTTTGGGCACAACTCACAAAACGAATAGTTTTCCGACGAAACGTTTCCACAGCTTTCGTAGGGTAAATTCCGGCTATGCCATTTCTAATTTTTGCGGATTTTTCCGAGAGACGAAACATTTTGGACCAACGGGAGGGCGACACTTGTCACCCTCCAATTGATGGACTTGAAATCGTCCATTGGACGAATTGGACTAGGATGGCACGTTTTTTGTGCCTTTGCACAAGTCAAGGAGTTGGTAGGATATTTTGTGTGCAAGTTGGCCAAGGACACTTGCCCTAATCTTGACCTTACACTTGCCTAGCACTTGGCTAAATCTTGGCCATTGGTTGGCCATGTCTTGACCTATAAATACCCCCTTAAGATGAAGAGTTCTTCATCCACAAATTCCTTTCCAAGTCTTGAAAATCCTCTCCTCTCCCTTGTAGCCTTTTTCGTCCAACACCCCCCCTTTGAGTGAGCTTGGCCGAGGCAACCCCTCCCCCTAGCCTAGCCGAAATCTACCCCCCCTCCCTTGGTAGAAAAGTTGCCTTCTAGTATTGTTATAATGCCCAAAATACCCTAGCCCAAATCCCTTAGTCCTTAGTAGAAGTTGTGAAGAACTTCTAAGGTTTCTTGGAGCTACCGGAGCGTACAACCTAGGAGCTAAACCTTGCTCAGGCGCGACTTTTATCTAGGATATTATTGGGCTTACCGAGGTAAATAATCCTAACCCTCTTTTGAATTAGAATACATCTGTAGTAGTATAAGAATAAGTATTAAATACTTAGATGAATATCACAGAATAGAATTGAATCATATCACAGAAGGGTTTTAAAAGAAGAATAATCAATTGTACTTACATAGACTGCTTTCACTGAGACTTGAGTAGCTCACCGTAGGAAGTCTGCCCAATTTTCCGTAGGATATAGAACCTCTGTTTAGAATCATTTACAAAGTAGTCCGAGCGTTGATAGGCGTGTCGACTATTATAGGTGATTCTCTGCGCGACATATTCAACTTGGCGGTGGTTTTCACGAGAAGGTATGTGATTCTTCCTAAAGCATGATATTTTACAATATATATGTAGTACGGTGAGACGTACGTGTTAAGCGAATAATAACTACGGCAATGTCTTTGACTTAAGCCTGAATAATACTTACGGCAATGCCTCACGGCTTAAGCCTGAATAATAAAGATCTGAAAGCATTTCAAAAGAATACTGAATCATTTTTAACAGAAGAGAACTAATTGGTTTTTAAAACAGAAGCTTAAGAGTTATACTAGCTTTATGGGAAGTTAAGTATAACCCCTTAAGAATGATAAAAGAAACAGTTTGCCTATGTGTTTATAACAGACTTATATTGAATTGTGAAAAGAATAATAAGATGGTTTGATAAGTAGACATGATATGATGCTAGTGTCTTGTAACGTTTGTATAAGAGAGTATTCTTGTTGTGCTTATGTTGTTTAACGATAAGCTGTTATGTTAGTGTAATATCACTCACCTCTTGACATATTACCGGGGGTTAAGCTGCCCTCCGATGCGGGGTAGACTCAGGCGGTCTGGGACCATGATTCGAGAATACCTCATGCGGGTCCAGGGGGCCTATGCGGAGCTACGAGAGTTCCAGGTTAGTATGCGGGGTTATGCCTCATGCGGTCTATGTGGCCATGCGGACAGCGAGTCCAGGACGATGCCGAGGAGTAGCTACCCTCGATGCGGGGTTATATACCCTATGCGGGCCTACGTGAGTGGCCTATGCGGACTACGGGAGTCCAGGATTAGGCTTGCATGGTGATACTACGGGCAATTGGCCCTGCTTCGATCATTCGCAGCCTAGAAAAGACCTGTTACAGTTTACCTATTGTTGCTCTTGTTTATGATGTGGCACTATGTGCGGTTACCTTGGTTGTTTCATACATACTTGCAAAACTGATTTTTAAATGATATGTTTTCATTTAAGTACTTTACAGTTTCATATACTTAGTACCTGTTGTACTGACCTCCTTCGGGGGGCTGCGTTCATGCCGCAGGTAAGGGCAAGCAGGTGCTAGATCCACATCCTTAGGATCTCTTGCGTTGGTGTCAGGAGCTCCATCTTCTCCGGAGGCTCTACTTTTGGGTATGATCTCCCTGTTGTAGATAGTTTTGCTGATCAGGTATGGCGGGCCTGTCGCCATAGTTGTTATTTCCTTAAGTGCAGTAGTCATGTTGTACAGTTGGGATGTAACTGCAAACCTTGGTTTATGTATATATGCCGAAAGGCAACCCTTTTCTCAGAAACTGTGTATCATTTAAAATTATTTCATGTCTTGATTTATATTCCGCTGATTTTCTCTGATGTATGACTACTTGGGTGCCCGGGTAAGGCACCAGTCACGGGCCCCGGAACGGGTCGTGACAAAAGTGGTATCAGAGCAGTTAATCCTCGGAAAGTGTCTACAGACCGTATCTAGTAGAGTCTTGATTATCGGTGTGTTGTGCACCACACCAATAATCAGGAGTGTTATACCCCGTATTTCCAGAGTATGTACGTGAGCGCGTACGTATTATAATTTGAGCCTTAAAGTTGGCTAGTTTCGAAATTTGTACACAACACCCGATTAGAGTCGTTTTTCGACGAAACGTTTCCACAGCTTTCGTAGGGAAAATTCCGGCTATGTCATTTATAATTTTTGCGGATTTTTCCGAGAGACGAAACATTTTGGACCAACGAGAGGGCGACACTTGTCACCCTCTAATTGGAAGGAGTGGACGGACGAAAGTGGGAAGGTTGGCACGTTTTTTGTGCATTGTTTTTGGTCAAGGAGTTGGTAGGATATTTTGGGTAGATGGATAAGGTTGCACATGGCTTAATCTTGACCTTACACTTGCGTAACACTTGGATGGATCTTGGCCATTGGTTGGCCTTCACTTGACCTATAAATACCCCTCTAGTTGAAGACTTTCTTCATCCAAAAACTTGAGCAATCTAACTAAGTCTCAAAATACTCCCTCCTCGAGCTTTCCCACCACACCCCCCCTCCCCCTTTGAGAGCCCTTGGTCGAGAGCCACCTCCCTCCCCTTTGAGGTGTTTTGCCGTGGGGTACCCCTCCCCTAGCCTAGTTGTCTCGTATAAATACCCCCCTTTTGTGGTATAGAAATACTCTCCAAGTATTGTTATAATGCCCAAATACCTTGGCCCAAATACCTTGTAGTATTCCCAAGGTTACACTTTTACAAAAGCCCAGAAAATACTATTATACTTCCCTCAGTCACATAAACGAAACCCTAAGTAAATCTTCACCCGTAGTTGAAGTCATAAGTAGAAGTTGGTTAGAACTTCTAAGGGTTGGTTGGAACGGATTGGAGCGCCCGGAGTAGGAGCTAAACGTTGTTCAGGATCGACATATAACTCGGATAATTTTGGGCTTATCGAGGTAAACATTCTTGACCTTCTGTTGTAATTGGAAATTACATGTTGTAGGAGTATATAGTTAAGTATACTATATATAGAACTGAACATAATACTTACGGCAATGTCTTTTGACTTAAGCCTGAATAATACTTACGGCAATGTCTTGCGACTTAAGCCTGAATTTAAAGAAGAGAACTGAACTGTAATTACATAGGACTGTATTACAGTAGACTTGTGTAACATTACTGTGTAGTAGAATTGTACACGTCCGGTTAGACGTGTTAACCCCCCCTGGTTGGCTTGGTAGCCGGCCTCGATAGAGGAGGAGATTTACGCTGTTGCGGGGGGGGGAGGTGCTGCCGAATTTTCTGTAGAATATTCTACGTCGGGATCTAAAGATATTAATAGGCGCTTTGTGGCCTCTATAGGTTGTAGTACTACGTGTGGAGTGATCTGCTTGACTGAGAGTGTAGCCGACGGTTTGAGGTACTTGGAGCGTTTTGCTATTAGTCGATAATCGTCGCGAGGTATGTGAACCTCTTCCTATCTGTTCTAGCATGATATGTGTATAACTATGTAGTACGGTAGACGTACATATGTTTAATGTATTTGATTGGTTTGAAACATAAAGTGTTATAACGGCTTTATGGGAAGTTGGTTATAACAGCTTTATGTAGGTAAGAAAGTACTTGTGGTTTTTAAGAGGTAACTGATTTGAACTATAACTGACTGGCTATGTGATAATAAAGAACTTGAAGTATTTCAAAAGATTTTTGAATCATTTTGAGAGAAGAAGTAATACTTGGTTTTTGGAAACTTAAGAGTTATACTAGCGTTATGGGAAGTTAGGTATAACGGCTTAAAAATGTTTTCTTGATTTGAAATCGAATGTGTATCGACAAACCACTGCAGCGTTAATAAAAGGAAATGTTTTGGACAGATTTAGTATTATTAAAACCAGTAGAAACTTCCATCTGCATAGAAGCTAAGATGAGACAAAATGACATTTCCTAGATCATGGCTGCTTATAAGATTGATTATAAACAAGAATAACCTACTCACTTATAAGACATAGGTTTCTCAAAACGTTTAAAGGAGAATTATGTTTTAAAGGATTTAAAACTATGAACTACGAAACCTTTTTCTAAAATGAGAAACTTGAGCATTCGAAATTAGGCAAACTTGAACGTTTAGAAAATAAGGTGGTTACTTGATTTTACAAAGGAAAGCATTTTGGTTTACTTAACAATGTTAGTCACTCAAATTTTATACTACGGGTATCGGGTGACCTTTGTAAAAGAAATGGATCTTAAAAGGAATTTAACGGACGTAGTACTTTAAGGTTAAAATCCGGACTTTGACATAAAATGAAAGTACCAAAGTACCTTGAGTCGTGTGTAACTTGCTTATGCTTGTTGTTATGAAACTTGACCATGTTACGTGTGATAGCCTTGTTGTGCAAGTACTGTGTTCTACTCGACTACCGGTTCATCCGGGAATGTATTTCACTTGATACCGGGTCATCCGAATGTATTTCACTTGATTACGGGTCATCCGGGAATGTATTTCTCTTGATTACCGTGTCATCCGGGAATGTATTTCAATTGATTACCGGGTCATCCGGGAATGTATTTCACTTGATTACCGGTTCATCCGGGAATGTATATCACTTGACTACCGGTTCATCCGGAATGTATTTCATCGACTACCGTTCATCCGAATGTATTCCACACGTTTCTATATTGGGTCCATAAGATGGGCAGAGACACGTTATACGTATCACATGATTTGTACCTAGATCATGGCGTGAGGAAGAAGTTCCACGGGCATGAGGGATGACTTTGAGGCCGTGAGTCCCTGACTTGACATGACTGCTTCTATGTTGTGAACTGTAGTTTGGTTATCATACATGTCTCCTGCTTTATATAGACTATTATGATTTCATTTCTGATTTTACGATTTCACATACTTGGTACCGTTGCATCGACCTCCTTCGGAAGTGCGTTCACGCAGCAGTAAAAGGTACATCATTGTCGATCCCCGCTTTTAGGATCACCTTTCGGCGTATTGGAAGCTCCGTTCTTCGAGGCTTATCTTTTGGTATGTTACCACAGTCCAGATTCTTATACATTCAGGGGTATGGCGGGGCCCTGTCCCGTCATAGCTGTTGAAAAAAAATCTTAGAGGTCTGTAGCACTGTTGTGGGCAGGGTTTGTAAAAAGGATAACTGTTTGGGTATTTATGTATATATGATGAAGGCAACTGTTTTGGTTGGCCTGTTTATTTATCTTTTCTCTTAATTCATGTTCATGTTTTTATTTCCGCTGATTTTCTCTGATGTTGTATCACTAGGGTGCCCGGTAAGGCATCGATCCACGGGCCCGGTTCGGTCGTGACAAAGGCTATAGGATATTTAAGATTGGTTTCCATTCTTCTCACTCGAGATCGTGCTTTAGAGTTGTGTTAAAGTTGGACCTCTAACGTATTCCCTTTCTCATATGATTATGCCTCCACGTAAGGCAACCCGAGCCTGTAAGGCAAGGCGTGAAGGAGTCGCTAGTATGGCACCGAGAGTCACGAGGCTCGCCCATCTATACGAGACGGCGAGTTCACGACGCCGCCATCCCAGCGAGACTACAAGATACACCTCCATCCCACACTGGAGCAGATGAGATAGGTTCTGAGAGATGGCCCGATTCACGCCAGATCGTGGCTAAACGTGAGACAAGCCGATCGCGCTCAGTCAGCCACCCAGCCGTATTCGTGGTTCACCCGAGGCGAGAGAGTTTGAGTCACGAGACTTCACGAGTTAGAGCCCGCCAGAGTTTTACGGGTCGAGGCCGGAGGATGATCCGCAGGAGTTCATCCGTCAGCTACAGAGGATTTTGAGAGTGATCAGGGCGTCGGAGACCGAGTCCGTGATCTTTGGTTCACATAGGCTGTTATACCCCGTATTTCCAGAGTATGTACGCAAGGACGTACGTAGAAAAGTTTGTGCTTTAAAGTGAAGGGCCGAAAATTATTTGTTCACAACACCCGTTAGAGTCGTTTTCGACGAAACGCGTTTCCACGACTTCGTAGGGAATTTCCGCTATGCCATTTATATTTTTGCGGATTTTTCCAGAGACGAACATTTTGGACCAACGGGAGGCGACACTTGGCACCTCCAATTGGTGGCTTGAAATCGCCCAAATGGACGAAATGGACAAGTGAAGCACGTTTTGGTGCCTTGGCTAAAGTCGAGAGTTGGTAGGATATTTGTGTGTAGTAAATCCTAGCCCTACACTTGCCTAACACATGGATTGATCTTGGCCTTTGGTTGGCCATCCCTTGACCTATAAATACCCTCTAGTTGATGAACTTTCTTCATCCAAATTGAGCAATCTATCTAAGTCTCAAATACTCCTCCTCTTGTCTTGAAATCGCCCAAAAGCCCTCCCTTCGAGAAGGCCTGGCCGAAACCCTCCCCTTGTGGTGCTCCTAAGCCGAGGGTACCCCAGCCTAGTTGCTTTAGTATAATACCCCCTTTGTGGTGTAGAAATACTCTCCTAGTATTGTTATAATGTCCAAATACCTTGGCCCAAATACCTTGTAGTATTCCCAAGGTTACACTTATAAAAGCCCAGAAAATACCATTATACTTTCCTTTAGCCACTAAACGAAACCCTAAGGAAATCTTCATTGTTGTTTGAAGTACTTAAGAGAAGTTGGTTAGAACTTCTAAGGGTGGGTTGGAGCGGATTGGAGCACTCTAGGAGGAGCTAAACCGTGCTCAGGAGCGACATTAAACTTGGATAATTTTTGGGCTTATCGAGGTAAATATCTTGTCCCCCTATTGTAATTGGAAATTACATAAGTGTTGAATATATAGTTGTAGTATACTATATATAGAATCAACGTAGTTATCGGCGATGTCTTGCGACTTAAGCCCTGAATTTAAGAAGAGTCTCGAATCGTAATTACATAGAAGTCAGACATGAGACTTGTGTAGTAGTGCAGTGGAGTAGAATTGTACCCGTTAGGGTTAGATGTATAACCCCGGTTGGCTTGATGGCACTCGATAGAGGAGAGATTAACGCATTGCGGGAAATCTTCAATTTTCTGTAGAATGTTCTACGAAGAGACCTAATTGTTAATAAGCGCCTTGTGGCCTTATAGGTGGAAGTACTATGCGTAGCGCGATCTACGTGGCTTAAGGAGTAGCCGACGGTTTGAAGTACTTGGAGCATTTTGCTAATAGTCGATACTCATCGCGAGGTATGTGAACCTCTTCCTATCTCTTCTAGCATGATATGTGTGAACTATGTAGTGCAGACGCGTACGTGTTAATCGTGTTTGATTGTTCTAAAACATAAAGTGTTATAACGGCTTTATGGGAAGTTGGTTATAACAGCTTTATGTAGGTTAGAAAATGGGTTGTGGTTTTCAAAAGGTAACTGATTTGGTTATAACCGGCTTGTTATGTGTTAATGAAGAAGTTGAAGTATTTCAAAAGATTTGTGAATCGTTTTGAAAGAAAGAGTAACACTTGGTTTTAAAGGTTTTAAAAAGAGTTATACTAGCTTTATGGGGAGTTAGGTATAATGTCTTAAGAGAGGTAAAGAAAATGGTTTACTGATGTTAGAAGTTAAGAGACTTGATCTTATAAGATAAGAGACTTAACTTATTTGTTTTAATGTGGATGTTTATGTGAAACCTCATTCGTGAGTAATGAGTACTTGGTTTTATTTAAAGGGATAATGTTTTACTGATTTCGGAAATCAGAATGTGTATCGACAAACCACTGCAGCGTTAATAAAGGAAAATGTATTGAATAATGATGTATCGTATTAAAACCAGTAGAAACCTCCATCCGCATGTAGCTAAGATGAGACAAAATGATATTACATTTCCTAGATCATGGCTGCTTAATAATATTGATTATAAACAAGAATAACCTACTCACATATAAGACATATGTTTCTCAAAACGTTTAAAGGAGAATTATGTTTTAAAGGATTAAAACTATGAACTACGAAACCTTTTCTAAAACGAGGAACTTGAGCCTTTGTAATTAGGCAAACCGGAACTTTAGGAAAAGAATGTTGGTACTTGAGTTTAAAAAGAAAGTGTTCGTTTACTTAATAATGTGAATCACTCTAGTTTTATACTACAGTATCGGGTGACATTTATAAAATGAATGTATCTCTTTAAAAGGACTTAACGTATGTAGTACTTTGGGGTTAAAACCCGACTTTGGCATAAAAAAGTACTTTGAGTTGTGTGAAACTTGCCTATGCTTGTTGTTGTGAAACTTGCATATGCTTGTTGTTGTGAAACTTGACCATGTTACGTGGGATAGCCTTGTTGTGCAAGTATTGTGTTCACTTGATCACCGGTTCACCCGGGAATGTATTTCACTGACGCACCGTTCATCCGAATGTATCTCACTTGATTACGGTTCACCCGAATGTATTTCACTTGACGCACGGTTCATCCGAATGTATCTCACTTGATTACCGGTTCACCCGAATGTATTTCATCGACGACCGTTCATCCGGAATGTATTTCACTTGACTACCGGTTCATTCCGGGAATGTATTCCACTCGACTTGGCATGACTGCTTTTATGTTGTGAACTGTAGTTTGGTTATCATACATGTCTCCTGCTTTATATAGACTATTATGATTTCATTCATGAGTTTACGCCACATACTGTACTGCTTGACCTCGACTTTCGGGCCGTTCATGCCGCAGGTAAAGGTACATCGACTGTCGATCCCCGCTTAGGATCACATTCAGCGTGTTGGGAAGCTCCGTTTCTCCGGAGGCTTATCTTTTGGTATGTGTTCCCTGAGTTGTAGGTTCTTGTACATTCAGGGGTATGGCGGGGCCCTGTCCCGTCATAGTTGTTGTAAATCTTAGAGGTGCAGAGCTTTGCAAGGTGGGGTTTTGTAAAAGGGATTAAACTATTCGTTTTGAAAAAGTTGTTTATATATATATCATTGGAAGGTAACCGCTTGGTTGACTCGTTTCTATTATCTTATCTCTTATTTCATGTTCATGTTTTATTTCCACGATTTTCTCCGATGTTGTATCACTAGGGTGCCCGGTAAGGCACGATGGCCCCGAACAGTCGTTACAAAAGTGGTATCGAGCGCTAATCCTCGGAAAGTGTCTACGCATCGTGTCTAGTAGAGTCTTGATTATCGATGTGTTGTGCACCACATCTATAATCGTGAGGCTATAGGACATTTAGGATTGGTTTCCATTCTTCTCATTCCGAGATCGTGCCTTAGAAGTTGTGTGATAAGTTGGACCCTCCGACGTATTTCATTTTACCGATTATGCCTCGCGTAGGCAACCTGCACTGCAGACGGCAAGGCAACCGAGGAGCTAGTGAGATCTGAGGAGCACGAGGGCGCAGTCGGCCAAGACTGAGACAAGCCCGGCGGGTTTCGTGACGCCGCCAAAGACCAAAGAAGTTTAGAGTCGCAGCGATGGTGCCGAGACTACAAGACTGAGCCTCCACCCCACACCGGAGCAGATGAGACGGGTACAAGGAGATGGCCCGCCATCGCCGTGGTCGTGGGCCGATATGAGGATCGGTGGACGCAGATTTCCGGCCCAGTAGCACCCGTATTTCACCCCGAGCGCATTTGAGGCTACGTGACTTTACGAGTTGTAGCCTCCGTTGTTCTATGGATCGAGAGTCGAGGACGACCGTGAGTTTATCCGACAAATACGGATCGTAGAGTGATCGAGCCTCGGAGGCGAGTCGGTGGTATTGGTTCACATCACCGCGTGATCTGCAGCTGGTAGGTTTGATTCGCGAGCTGCCCGGGAAGAGCATGCACCTCCACCGTATGGGATGAGTTCTCGCGGCTTTTCTTGCACATTTCTTGCCCCCACAGATGAGAAGGGCTCGCCGGCGTTTTTGACGTTGAGGCGGGGCGCGACGGTTAGAAGTACAATGTGGAGTTCGACTCATTAGCTCGGTATGTTCCTCGCAGAGTAGCCGATATGGGGACAGAGTACACCGCTACGTCACCGGCTGGATGAGTACTCGCGAGCTTGTTCGTAGCTCTTCACCGCATGGACATTGCCCGCACGCAGCTCACGCACTAGGATGTGAGGCACGGAGAGATCGACGGAATGGCCGAGATCGAAGAGGCCGACGGCAGTGGTCCTTTGGTAACTTCGAGGCGGACCGCCTCGCCAGCAGCCTAGTTATGTACCTCCACCAAGTCTGAGTGGTCCCCACATCGTCGGGACGCTCGTGGTATTCGAGCTGGTCGAGCTCCGTGGCTTCGTTCACGATATACACGGGTTCTAGCCAACAGATTCACGCCCTCAAACAGCGATGCGCAAACATCATCCCGGGAATGTCGTCTTTATCGGTGCTTGCTTCACCGCGCCGCCGTGGCCATGTGACGAGAGATCGTGCTTATAGGAGAGGTACCGCGGCAGCGCAGCCTCAGGATCGATGGCGGGTTCATCGCTTTCATTATGCGCCTGCAGGCGTACTTACGATTAGAGTGGAGCGGTAGCTTCAGGTATATCCTTAACCCTCTAGAGGCTTGTATGTTTTGATGTTATGTTAATGTGTTAGGTGTTACGTTCGGATAGCTTTGTGCTAAAGTGTGATTTAGGAACTTGGTTGGGGAAAAAGGGTAAGCCTGGGGGTGAGGGAATGATGAACCTTAGAATATTACAGTTGAGACCGTAGATGTAAGGCCGTCTTGGGTACAAGATTTTGCGAGTGATCCTTGTCAGAGTGCATTTTATGCCTAGAATGTATTGTGTGATAAGTCCCTGGGTAGTGTGAAATGGAAGTGGTAGCTTTCATGATGTGATTTAGCAGGATTGTTCCGTGTCGGGGAACAAGGGCTTGACGCGATTGTGGGTCGGGTTGAGGACGTGATACGGATCAACCCGTGAGTCTTAAGGCTGGGTCGCTTCGTGGTCCCGCCAGGTGGCAGGGTCACGAGGGTGCTAGGCCCAAGTTTAGATGACCATCGTATGAGTTCATAGATATGTTCGACCAGAATCAGTTCGTGAAGGCCGAGAATGGCCTTAGGAAATCGAGGTAGTAAGATGACCAAGTTTGGAGGTGGTAACTCCAAGGGTTGGGAACTGAAGCGATCAAGTGTGGTACGATACTAGAAGAGTTCAAATGTTAGAGAAGCGGCACGACGAGTAAGGAGGAGAGAACGTGTGTTATTACGGCGGTGTGGCTTTGACAACTTGTTAGAAGGAACTTCTTCGTTATCTATTTCGAGAAGGAACATTCGGGACGAATGTTTCTAAGGAGGGGAGAATGTTATACCCCGTATTTCCAGAGTATGTACGCAAGGACGTACGTAGAAAAGTTTGTGCTTTAAAGTGAAGGGCCGAAAATTATTTGTTCACAACACCCGTTTAGAGTCGCTTCGACGAAACGTTTCCACAGCTTTCGTAGGGGAATTTCCGGCTATGCCATTTATATTTTTTGCGGATTTTTCCGAGAGACGAAACATTTTGGACCAACGGGAGGGCGACACTTGGCACCCTCCAATTGGTGGCTTGAAATCGTCCAAATGGACGAAATGGACAAGTGAAGCACGTTTTTGGTGCCTTGGCTAAAGTCAAGGAGTTGGTAGGATATTTGTGTGTAGTAAATCCTAGCCCTACACTTGCCTAACACATGGATTGATCTTGGCCTTTGGTTGGCCATCCCTTGACCTATAAATACCCTCTAGTTGATGAAATTTCTTCATCAAAAAATTTAGAAATCTATCTAAGTCTCAAATACTCCATGCCTCTTGTCTTGAAATCGTCCAAAAGCCCTCCCCCTTTGAGAAGGCCTTGGCCGAAACCCCCTCCCCCCTTTGTGGTGCCCTAAGCCGAGGGGTACCCCCCCCCTAGCCTAGTTGCTTTCGTATAATACCCCCCTTTGTGGTGTAGAAATACTCTCCTAGTATTGTTATAATGTCCAAATACCTTGGCCCAAATACCTTGTAGTATTCCCAAGGTTACACTTATAAAAGCCCAGAAAATACCATTATACTTTCCTTTAGCCACTAAACGAAACCCTAAGGAAATCTTCATTGTTGTTTGAAGTACTTAAGAGAAGTTGGTTAGAACTTCTAAGGGTTGGTTGGAGCGGATTGGAGCACTCGGAGGAGGAGCTAAACCTTGCTCAGGAGCGACATTAATGTCGGTTTAGTTTTGGGCTTTTCGAGGTAAATATCTTGTCCCCCTATTGTAATTGGAAATTACATAAGTGTTGAATATATAGTTGTAGTATACTATATATAGAACTGAACGTAGTTATCGGCAATGTCTTGCGACTTAAGCCTGAATTTAAGAAGAGTAATCAATCGTAATTACATGAGGTATTACAAGAGACTTGTGTAGTAGTACCGTGGAGTAGAATTGTACCCGTTAGGTTAGATGATAACCCCCGGTTGGCTTGATAGGCCTCGATAGAGAGAGATTAACGCTGCCATGGGGGAGGTGCCGAATTTTCTGTAGAATGTTCTACGAAGAGACCTAATTGTTAATAAGCGCCTTGTGGCCTTATAGGTGGAAGTACTATGCGTAGCGCGATCTACGTGGCTTAAGGAGTAGCCGACGGTTTGAAGTACTTGGAGCATTTTGCTAATAGTCGATACTCATCGCGAGGTATGTGAACCTCTTCCTATCTCTTCTAGCATGATATGTGTGAACTATGTAGTGCGTAGACGTACATGTGTTAACTGTGTTTGATTGTTCTAAAACATAAAGTGTTATAACGGCTTTATGGGAAGTTGGTTATAACAGCTTTATGTAGGTTAGAAAATGGGTTGTGGTTTTCAAAAGGTAACTGATTTGGTTATAACCGGCTTGTTATGTGTTAATGAAGAAGTTGAAGTATTTCAAAAGATTTGTGAATCGTTTTGAAAGAAAGAGTAACACTTGGTTTTAAAGGTTTTAAAAAGAGTTATACTAGCTTTATGGGGAGTTAGGTATAATGTCTTAAGAGAGGTAAAGAAAATGGTTTACTGATGTTAGAAGTTAAGAGACTTGATCTTATAAGATAAGAGACTTAACTTATTTGTTTTAATGTGGATGTTTATGTGAAACCTCATTCGTGAGTAATGAGTACTTGGTTTTATTTAAAGGGATAATGTTTTACTGATTTCGGAAATCAGAATGTGTATCGACAAACCACTGCAGCGTTAATAAAGGAAAATGTATTGAATAATGATGTATCGTATTAAAACCAGTAGAAACCTCCATCTGCATAGAAGCTAAGATGAGACAAAATGATATTACATTTCCTAGATCATGGCTGCTTAATAATATTGATTATAAACAAGAATAACCTACTCACATATAAGACATATGTTTCTCAAAACGTTTAAAGGAGAATTATGTTTTAAAGGATTAAAACTATGAACTACGAAACCTTTTCTAAAAACGAGGAACTTGAGCCTTTGTAATTAGGCAAACCGGAACTTTAGGAAAAGAATGTTGGTACTTGAGTTTAAAAAGAAAGTGTTCTGGTTTACTTAATAATGTGAATCACTCTAGTTTTATACTACGGGTATCGGGTGACATTTATAAAATGAATGTATCTCTTTTAAAAGGACTTAACGTATGTAGTACTTTGGGGTTAAAAACCCGGACTTTGGCATAAAATGAAAGTACTTTGAGTTGTGTGAAACTTGCCTATGCTTGTTGTTGTGAAACTTGCCTATGCTTGTTGTTGTGAAACTTGACCATGTTACGTGGGATAGCCTTGTTGTGCAAGTATTGTGTTCACTTGATCACCGGTTCACCCGGGAATGTATTTCACTTGACGACCGGTTCATCCGGGAATGTATCTCACTTGATTACCGGTTCACCCGGGAATGTATTTCACTTG
This sequence comes from Przewalskia tangutica, assembly GCA_029844215.1. Classification (NCBI taxonomy): domain Eukaryota; kingdom Viridiplantae; phylum Streptophyta; class Magnoliopsida; order Solanales; family Solanaceae; genus Przewalskia; species Przewalskia tangutica. Next base: position 79,782,113 of record CM056720.1, on the reverse strand, counting down.
ACGACCGGTTCATCCGGGAATGTATCTCACTTGATTACCGGTTCACCCGAATGTATTTCAACGACGACCGGTTCATCCGGAATGTATTTCACTTGACTACCGGTTCATTCCGGGAATGTATTCCACTCGACTTGGCATGACTGCTTTTATGTTGTGAACTGTAGTTTGGTTATCATACATGTCTCCTGCTTATATAGACTATTATGATTTCGATTCTGATGAGTTTACGATTTCACATACTTGGTACTGTTATCGACCTCCTTGAGGCTGCGTTCATCTGCAGTAAAGGTACATCGACCGCCGATCCCCGCTTTTAGGATCACATTCAGCGTGTTGGAAGCTCCGTTTCTCCGAGGCTTATCTTTTAGTATGTGTTCCACGAGTTGTAGGTTCTTGTACATTCGAGGTATGGCGGGCCCGCCCCGTCATAGTTGTTGTAAATCTTAAGGTCTGTAGTAATCGTGCGGTGGTTTTGTAAAAAGGATTAAACTGCTCGTTTTGAAAAAGTTGTTTATATATATATCATTGGAAGGTAACCGTTTGGTTGACTGTTTCTATTATCTTATCTCTTATTTCATGTTCATGTTTTATTTCCGCTGATTTTCTCTCGATGTTGTATCACTAGGGTGCCGGTAAGGCACGATGCAGCCGGAACAGTCGTTACATAAGTGCGTGATACCGCATCGATTGGTTTGATTCGTGGGAGTTATCCCGGAGAGCACGATCCCAGTACTGGGATGAGTTCTCGAGGCTTTCCTCACTCACTTCTTGCCTCCACAGATGAGGAGGCGCGGTGATAGATTTTTACTCGAGGCGAGAGGACGACCTTGTCGGAGTACAATGTCGAGTTTGATTCATTGGCTCGATATGTCCCAGCGTTAGCAGATATGGAGGATAGGGTGCACCGCTACGTCACCGGGCTAGATGATTATATGGCCGAGTCATGTGCGGGTGTTTCTCTTCAGTCGGGTATGGACATTACCCGCATGCAGGCTCATGCTCTTGGATGCGAGGAGCGCAGAGGCCGACGAGTTGACAGACAGCAGGCGAGGGGCCAGACGAGGGTCTTCGGTGGCTATCGTGGTGGCGCCTCGAAGAATCTAGATTTGCACCACGGCCCAGAGCACTCTGCACCGCCTCAAGACACGAGTATTCGAGGGCGCACAGGCCCTGTGGCGTCGAGTAGCAGAGTGCGGCGACGGACCACCCGGTGTGGCCGATGCGGTAGATCCCATTACGGGAAGTGTGGTACTGCTTTGGGAGCTTGTTACAGTTGTGGCCAGCAGGGTCACTTTGCGGTATCGTCCGACCGGGGCGCGGTGGTAGGCTCACCGAGTTCATTGCCGCTTCATCATCTCCTATAGTTACTCGCCCCGGAGGGCAGGGTACTCATGGGTCAGCAGGTCGTGGCAGAGGTCGTGGCTCGGGTCCCAGTTCTAGCGGTCCTCAGAACCGCATTTATGTTTTGTCCAAACGAGATCGTGAGGCCTCACCGTTGTCGCCACAGTACCTTATCGCCGGGTTTGATGTGTATGCTTTGATAGATCCGGTTCTACTGCCCTATATATCTCCCCTTGTTTCTAGTAGGATAGGGATAGAGCACGAGTCCATAGACCTTTTCGAGGTAGCTACGCCATGGTGATTTGGTGGTAGCTCTGCGGGTATATAGAGCTTGTCTGTGACCATTTACGATCGCCGACCCAGCCGACTTGATAGAGTTGGAGATGATTGACTGACGTGATCATGGGGATGGATTGGCTAGCTTGCTACGCCAATGTAGACCGCAGAGAGAGTAAAGTCGGTTCAGTTTCTGAGCGGTTGTTGAGTGGGAGGAGCACGGTATCGCCGAGGGTAGGTTTATTTCTTACCTCAAGGCTAGGAAGATGGTGCGAAGGGTATATCTACCATCTCGTTGGGTGTTTGATCTTGAAGGCTGCGGTACCAGATTTTCCGTCGATTCGATGGTCGAGAGTTCCCGACGTGTTTCAGACGACCTCGGATATCCTCCCGAGAGGAGATCGAGTTTTGTATAGATGTGTTGCGGACACTCTGTTACACCGTATTTACGGGACATGTTTTAAGAACGCACGTAAGAACTTCATGTGTTAATATTTGAGACTTGAATTTTTTTTTAGTATATTTATGGAATTGTCGGAAAACGTTTTATTGTGACGAATGGGAGGGCGACACGTGTCACCCCCCCTTAGCATTGCCTTGGACGAAATGGCATGGCCATTTTGGTCATTTACTGTTATACCCCGTATTTCCAGAGTATGTACGTAAGGACGTACGTAGAAAATTTGAACTTGTGATTTAGGCTTGGCCGAATTCTTTTTGTTCACAACACCCGATTAGAGTCGTTTTTCGACGAAACGTTTCCACAGCTTTCGTAGGGGAATTTCCGGCTATGTCATTTTTAATTTTTGCGGATTTTTCCGAGAGACGAAACATTTTGGACCAACAAGAGGGCGACACTTGTCACCCTCTCATTGGTTAGGCTTGGGCGGTAAAGGGTTGGCCGAAAGTGTGGTTAAAGTGGTCAAGGGTTGGTAGGATATTTGTGTGTTAGTTGGAAAGGGGCACTTGGCAAGATCTTGGCCCTACACTTGCCTTGCACTTGGCATGATCTTGGCCATTGGTTGGCCTTGGCTTATACTATAAATACCCCCCCTTAGGATGACTTCTTCATCCATTCCAAATATTTCCTAAGTGTTAGAAATCCTCCTCCTTGATAGAGTTGTTCTCGTCCTCCCTCCCCCTTGGCCGAGAGCCCTACCCCCTCCTAGTAGTGTGGCTGTGGTACCCCCTAGCCTAGTTGCTTCGTATAATACCCCCCTCTCTTGGTTGAAATACTCTCAAAAGTATTGTTATAATGCCCAAATTACCTTAGCCATATACCTTGTAGTATTCTAAGGTTATACCTATACAAAAGCCCAGTTATACTATTATACTTCCCGTCAGTCACCAAACCGAAACCCTAAGGAAAATCTCCATGGTTTGTTGGAGTAGTATGTAGAAGTTGGTTAGAACTTCTAAGGGTAGTTTGGAGCGGTTGAGCGCGGAGTCGAGCTAAACGATTGCCCAGGATCGACTTTATACTTGGATAATTATGGGCTTATCGAGGTAAATATCTTGTCCCTCTATTGTAATTGGAAATTACATATTGTTAGAATATATAGTTGAAGTATACTATATATAGAATCAACGTTGTTGTGCAATGTCTTTGGACTTAAGCTGAATAAATTGAAACCTTTTCGAAGAAGAATCGAATCAGATTTACATAGATCAGACATAAAGAGACTTGTGTAGCTTTTCCGTGAGGTAGAATTGTGCACGTCCGGTTAGAAGATGAACCTGGTTGGCTTGATAGCCGCCCCAATAGAGGAGATTTACGCTGTCATGTGTGGAGGGAGGTGCCACGAATTTTCTGTAGAATGTTCTCCAATGAGATCTAAATGTTAATAAAGCGCCTTGTGGCCTTATAGGTTGAAGTACTACGTGTGGCGCGATCTACTTGGCTTAGGAGTAGCCGGCGGTTGGAAGTACTTGAGCGTTTTGCTATTAGTCGATACTCGTCGCGAGGTATGTGAACCTCTTCCTATCTCTTCTAGCATGATATGTGAACTATGTAGTGCGGTAGACGCATACGTGCTAAACGTATTTGATTGATTTAAAACATAAAGTGTTATAACGGCTTTATGGGAAGTTGGTTATAATGACTTTATGTTGGTAAGAAAATACTTGTGGTCTTTAAAAGGTAATTGATTTGAACTATAAGCGGCTTGTTATGTGTTAATAAAGAACTTGAAGTATTTCAAAAGATTTTTGAATCATTTTGAAAGAAGAAGTAATACTTGGTTTTGAAAACTTAAGAGTTATACTAGCTTTATGGGAAGTTAGGTATAACGGCTTAAGAATGTTTTCTTGATTTGAAATCGAATGTGTATCGACAAACCATCAGCGTTAATAAAAGGGAATGTTTTGACTAATTAAATATTATTAAAACCAAGAGAAACTTCCATCCGCATAGAAGCTAAGATGAGACAAAATGATATTTCCTAGATCACTACAGTAATAAGATTGTTATAAACAAGAATATCCTACTCACATATAAGACTTATGTTTCTCGATTGTTTAAAAGAGAATTATATTCTTAAATGAATAAGACTATGAACTACTGAAACCTTTCTAAAATAAGAAACGTGAACATTTGAAATTAGGCAAACTTGGACGTTTGGAAAATAATGTTGTTACTTGATTTTACAAAGGTAAGTGTTTTGGTTTATTTAAAAAACGATACCACTTATTTTATACTACGAATTGTGTGACTTATGTGAAAGCAACGGATCTTTTAAAAGATTTAATGTATGAAGTACTTTGTGGTAGATACCCGAACTTGTTAGCTTAAAGTACCTTGTGTGAATAACTTGATTGTCTTTGGTTTGAGATAGCCTTGTAAATACTTTCTTGTTGATGTGATAAGTGAAAATGTTAGGATGCTACGTGTGTTAGTATCTTGTGTGATCGTGATGTAAGGGGTCATTCTTGTTGTGCTTACGTTGTTAAACGTTAAGCCCGTTGTACTATTATTGTATCACATACCCTTTGACTTATTATACCGAGGGCTTGCCACCCTTGATGCGGTCTTTACGCCTATGCGGTCCTCGTGACTACGCGGAGTGCGGTAGCTCGAGATTGATCATTCCGGTGTTTAGCCTGATGCGGGATTCTATGCGGTCCGCTGAGACTATGCGGTCTTTTGAGACTATGCGGTTGCGGGAGCCTGGCGGATACCGAGGGTTAGTCGCCTTCGACGCGGGTATACCTCGGCGATGCAGGACCATGATTCGAGGAATACCTCATGCGGTCCGTGTGACCTATGCGCGAGTCGCGAGTTCCAGTGGATAGACGCGCGCATTGATATTGCGCGAGTGCCGCCTTCGATCATGTGGTGCGGTGCAGACGCACCTCGGATACGATTTGTGGTATTTTGGTACTGTGGGTCTTAGTAGTCGGCTATGCCTTCGTACTTGCCCCGTACGGTTTTATTGTGATAACTTTGAGGGCGTGAGTCCCTGACTTGACATGACTGCTTCTTTATTGTGAACTGTAGTTTGGTTATCATACATGTCTCCTGCTTTACATAGACTACTATGATTTCATTTACTGATCTATTTTCGCCACATACTTGGTACTGTTATCGACCTCTTCGGGGCCGCGTTCATCGCAGTAAAGGTACACCGCCGTTGATCCTCGCCTTAGGGTCACAGCGTTTGGGAAAGCTCCGCTTCTCCGAGGCTTATTCGTATAGTCCCCGTCATTGTAGGTATTTACATTCGTGGTATGGCGGGCCCCGTCCGCCATTGTTGTCATATCATTCTTAGAGGTCTGTAGTACTGTTGTGGGCAGGGTATGTTTTAAAGGATTAAACTGTTCATGTTGAAAAAGTTGTTATTTACATTATGCCGAAAGGCGAGTTTTTCTCAGATTATTGTTTCATATTTCATAATATGTCTTGTATCGTTTTATGTTCACGATTACTGCGATGTTGTATCACCAGGGTGCCCGGTAAGGCACGATCACGTCCTAATCGGGTCGTGACAAAAGTGGTATCGAGTAGTTAATCTCGGAAAGTGTCTGCACCGTATCCATGCAGTCTTGATTATCGGTGTTGTGCACCACACCAATAATCGTGAGGCTATAGGATATTTAGGATTGGTTTCTATTCTTCTCACTCGAGATCGTGCCTTAGAGCCGTGTTGTAAGTTGGACCCTCCGACATATTTCTTTCCTTACCGCTATGCTCCGCGTGGCAACCCGCCCGGAGGGGCAAGGCGCGGAGCCGCGAGTAGAGTTCGAGGGTGGCGAGGCACACCCCAATCATTACCTAGGGTAGTGCTTCATTCGGGAGTTCGCGACGTCACTAGCCCAAAGAGAGTTTAGTGCGGCGGCAGCGTGCTCATCGCGCCATGATATGAACCTTCGCCCACGAGCGAACAGTGAATATAGAGTGCAAAGAGGCGACCCTGTTACTAGCTATAGATTTGGCTACCAGAGAGTATACCGATGTACCGCGAGTCTTGAGGACTATCTAAAAGAGGGTTATGCAAGAGTAATTCTTCAGTTGGGCTTGAGCATGGCCTGTGTACGGGCTTATGCGCAGCAGGCCGAGAAGCGTAGAGATCGACGGGTTAATGAAGGACAGCAGAGGAGGGCCAGAGCAGCAAGGTCCTTTGGTAACTTTCGAGGCAAGTCGCCTCACCAGCAGATTAGATTATGCGCATCCACAGTGCAGAAGGGTCCTCCACAGGGTTCAGGACGTTCGGGGTATGCAGGAGTTGGTCAGAACTCCAGGGCTTCCGCTCACGCGACACGGGTTCCACCATCCGATTCGCTTTTTCGGTGTCACAGTGTGACAGGCGTCGTCCCAGGGAATGTCGTCTTTTTGTTGGTACTTGTTGTACCTATGACCGTCAGGGTCTGATGTCGAAAGAGTGTCCTTGCGGGAGGACTTAGCCTTCAGGATCGGTGGGTAGTTTGTCATCTTCCTTAGCTATGCGCCCTACGGGGCAGGTTTGATTAGAACGACTAAGGGGAGTAAAGCAGTAGATATAGATATATCTTTAACCCTCTAGAGATGAGTATGTGTGATAAGGTGAGTATACCTTAAGTGTTATGTTCTGATAACAGTGTGTTAGTCGTGATTAGATCATGGTTGTTTAACCGAGTAAGATTTTGGGGGATAGAGAAGGTGTGAGCCTTAGAGCTTTTTACGTAGAGACCTTAGAGGTGAGGCCATCTCGAGAAAAGGTGTAGTGTTATGTTTGACCCTTATCGGAAGTGCATAGTGCACGTGAGTTATGTTTGGGATAGGTCCCTAGTAGTGTGGAATGAAAGGGGGTAGTTGAGCTAAGAAGACCGCTAGGTTTTCGAAACGTGATTTGTGAGATTGATCCGAATCGGGAGCTAGTATTGTGCGCGCGGCGGGTCGGGTTGAGGCTACTTTGCGGTCAACCCGCGGTAGGTTTAGTGGGGTCAGGGTGGTGGTCCCGCCTTTTGTTAGGGTTGTGAGGTGTTAGGCCCAAGTTTAGTTAACCAAACAGACGAGTTCGTGGATGCGTTCGACCATGGTCGGGTCGATGGGGCAGCCCATCGTGTTCTTTCGGTCGACCGCTACTACCGTGTTGATTTATCAGAAAGGTTGTAAGGCTGCACGGGATGCCTACCTTCACCTTATGTCAGCCAGTGGATCCCAGGTTACGACTGTTTTTGTTTCTGGAAGTTTTGCCAAGCATGTGTTAAGAACTCAGGTGAGTCTCGACCGCATTCGCCTCGGGCCGTTGTTCGTTTCAGGTTAGTTGTGGGGATTGTTGTCTCCTGTGGAGGTAGTGTTTAAGCTACCATTTCAGTTTTCGAATGTCGCCTTTTGAAGCCTTGTAGGGGCGGAAGTGTTAGTTGCCGGCCGATTGGTTCGATGTTGCGCGTTCGGATAGTTGGTTCAGCTTGTTCCGGCAGATGTGGTTAGGTGTGACGAGTTTTGGTATAACAAAGGAACTTAGCCCGTGTTACTTAGGCCCTTTTGAGTTCATGTGAAGGATAGGCGGGTTGCCTATATGTTAGCTTTTGTCGTCCGACTTAGGAGGCGAGACGTCCGGCCTTTCGTATTGTTATGATCGGAAAGTATCGAGATCCATCCGAGTGTTCCCGATTAATGATGACCACGTTAGGGATAGTAACCCCGAGTTTTGGAACCGCCGACGTAACGTGGTAAGAGTTCGAGTGTACGACATCCTCGGGATCGCGCAGCCCGGTACCATTTGTTGGGTCGTCGAGCAAGGCTCGCGACAAAGTGACAAAAGTGGTACCATTTGTTGGGTCGCCGAGAAGGTTAATGCCTCGCAAAGTGACAAAGTGGTATCTACGAGTAAAGAGAGAAGCGAGCATGTATGGCGAGCATAGATGTGATCATTCCTTTGTAAATGAAGGTGCGAAGGAAGTATATTTTAGACCCATGAGAAGTGTTTTGTGGTGATGATTATAGGTGTTTTCGTGGACTTTGATGTAAGCATTTTGCGCGGATGGTTACGTGGCCGTGTATGGCAGATTGTTCTCGTAAGTATAGTAGAAGACTATACCGGCGTGCTTGTTTTGAGACTTAGAAGGAACATTCGACGAATGTTTCTGGAGGAGAATGTTATACCCGTATTTCCGCAGTATGTGCGTGGGGCGTGCGTAGAAAATTTGAACTTGTGATTTAGGCTTGGCCGAATTCTTTTGTTCACAACACCGATTAGAGTCGTTTTCGACGAAACGCTTCCACACTTTCGTAGGGAATTTCGCTATGTCATTTTTAATTTTTGCGGATTTTTCCGAGAGACGAAACATTTTGGACCAACAAGAGGCGACACTTGTCACCCTCTCATCGTTAGGCTTGGCGGTAAAGGGTTGGCGAAGTGTGGTTAAAGTGGTCAAGGGTTGGTAGGATATTTGTGTGTTAGTTGGAAGGGGCACTTGGCAAGATCTTGCCCTACACTTGCCTCAGACTTGGCATGATCTCGCCATTCAGCCTTGGCTTATACTATAAATACCCTCTTAGGATGACTTCTTCATCCATTCCAAATATTTCCTAAGTGTTAGAAATCCTCCTCCCTTGATAGAGTTGTTCTCGCCCTCCTCCCCTCGTCGAGAGCCCTACCCCCTCCTAGTAGTGTGGCCGTGGGTACCCCTAGCCTAGTTGCTTTCGTATAATACCCCCCTCTCTTGATTGAAATACTCTCAAAAGTATTGTTATAATGCCCAAATTACCTTAGCCATATACCTTGTAGTATTCTAAGGTTATACCTATACAAAAGCCCAGTTATACTATTATACTTCCCGTCAGTCACCAAACCGAAACCCTAAGGAAAATCTCCATGGTTAGTTGGAGTAGTATGTAGAAGTTGGTTAGAACTTCTAAGGGTAGTTTGGAGCGGGTTGGAGCGCTCGGAGTTGGAGCTAAACGATTGCCCAGGATCGACTTTATACTTGGATAATTATGGGCTTATCGAGGTAAATATCTTGTCCCTCTATTGTAATTGGAAATTACATATTGTTAGAATATATAGTTGAAGTATACTATATATAGAACTGAACGTTGTTGTCGGCAATGTCTTTGGACTTAAGCCTGAATAAATTGAAACCTTTTCGAAAGAAGAGTACTGAACTGTATTTACATAGGACTGTATTACAGTAGACTTGTGTAGCTTTTCTGTGAGGTAGAATTGTGCACGTCCGGTTAGAAGTATGAACCCCCCCCCTGGTTGGCTTGATAGCCGGCCCCAATAGAGGAGGAGATTTACGCTGTCATGGGGGAGGTCTTGCCGAATTTTCGGTAGAATGTTCTCCGATGAGATCTAAATGTTAATAAGCGCCTTGTGGCCTTATAGGTTGAAGTACTACGTGTGGCGCGATCTACTTGGCTTAAGGAGTAGCCGACGGTTGGAAGTACTTGGAGCGTTTTGCTATTAGTCGATACTCGTCGCGAGGTATGTGAACCTCTTCCTATCTCTTCTAGCATGATATGTGTGAACTATGTAGTACGGTAGACGTACATGTGCTAAACGTATTTGATTGATTTAAAACATAAAGTGTTATAACGGCTTTATGGGAAGTTGGTTATAACAGCTTTATGTTGGTAAGAAAATACTTGTGGTCTTTAAAAGGTAATTGATTTGAACTATAACTGGCTTGTTATGTGTTAATAAAGAACTTGAAGTATTTCAAAAGATTTTTGAATCATTTTGAAAGAAGAAGTAATACTTGGTTTTTGAAAACTTAAGAGTTATACTAGCTTTATGGGAAGTTAGGTATAACGGCTTAAGAATGTTTTCTTGATTTCGAAATCGAACGTGTATCGACAAACCACTGCAGCGTTAATAAAAGGGAATGTTTTGACTAATTAAGTATTATTAAAACCAAGAGAAACTTCCATCCGCATGTAAGCTAAGATGAGACAAAATGATATTTCCTAGATCACTAACAGTAATAAGATTGTTATAAACAAGAATATCCTACTCACATATAAGACTTATGTTTCTCGATTGTTTAAAAGAGAATTATATTCTTAAATGAATAAGACTATGAACTACAAAACCTTTCTAAAATAAGAAACGTGAACATTTGAAATTAGGCAAACTTGGGCGTTTGGAAAATAATGTTGTTACTTGATTTTACAAAGGTAAGTGTTTTGGTTTATTTAAAAGACAAATACTCTATTTTATACTACGTATTGTGTGACTTATGTGAAAGCAACGGATCTTTTAAAAGATTTAATGTATGAAGTACTTTTGGGGTAGATACCCGAACTTGTTAGCTTAAAGTACCTTGTGTGAATAACTTGATTGTCTTTGGTTTGAGATAGCCTTGTAAATACTTTCTTGTTGATGTGATAAGTGAAAATGTTAGGATGCTACGTGTGTTAGTATCTTGTGTGATCGTGATGTAAGGGGTCATTCTTGTTGTGCTTACGTTGTTAAACGTTAAGCGTTGTACTATTATTGTATCACATACCCTTTGACTTATTATACCGAGGGCTTGCCACCCGACGCGGTCTTTACGGCTATGCGGTCCTCGTGACTATGCAGTCGCGGTAGCTCCGGGATTGATCATTCCGGTGTTTAGCCTGACGCGGGGATTCCTATGCGATGCATTGAGACTATGCGGTCTTTTGAGACTATGCGGGTTGCGGGAGCCTAGGCGGATACCGAGGGTTAGCCGCCCGATGCGGGTATACCTCGGCGATGCAGGACCATGATTCGAGGAATACCTCATGCGGGTCCGTGTGTGACCTATGCGAGCTGCGAGAGTTCGAGGATAGACGCGACATTGATATTGCGGGCGAGTGCCGCCGATCATGTAGTGCGGCCCAGACAGACCTCGGGATCTGATTTGTGGTATTTTGAATGCGTGGGTCTTAGTAGTCGGCTATGCCTTCGCACTTGCCGTGCGGTTTTATTGTGATAACTTTGAGGCGTGAGTCCACGACTTGACATATCGCTATTTATTGTGAATCGTAGTTTGGTTATCATACATGTCTCCGCTTTATATAGACTACTATGATTTCATTTCTGATATCTATTTTGATTTCACATACTTGGTACCTATTATCGACCTCGCCCGGGGCCGCGTTCATCTGCGCGAGTAAAGGTACACAAGTCGTTGATCCTCGCTCTTAGGGTCACAGTTCAGCGTTTGGGAAAGCTCCGTTTCTCCGGAGGCTTATCTTGGTATAGTCCCCTGTCATTGTAGGTATTTACATTCAGGGGTATGGCGGGGCCCTGTCCCGCCATTGTTGTCATATCATTCTTAAGTGCAGTAATCTTGTTGTGGCGTGGTATGTTTTAAAGGATTAAACTGTTCATGTTGAAAAAGTTGTTATTTACATTATGCCGAAAGGCGAGTTTTTCTCAGATTATTGTTTCATATTTCATAATATGTCTTGTATCGTTTTATGTTCCGCTGATTACTCTGATGTTGTATCACTAGGGTGCCCGGGGTAAGGCACCAGTCACGGGCCCGGAATCGGGTCGTGACATTTACCTTAAGTCTTGGATGACTAGTCTTGCAACTTGTATAGCTTGAGAAGGTTGACTAGTCTTGGTCAATAAGTCTTGATCTTTTGTAAGACCACATCTAAGCCTCACATTTGTAATTATCTTGACCATCCAATTCTCTATTTAATACTAGTAGCAAGAGATGTCTTGACACTTAGAAAATTTTACACAAATTTGGAGGAACATTGAGCAAGCTCACGGGTTCACTAAGAAGAAGAAAGAAAAATTTTCGTTTCTTGTCCATTTGATTCCACACTTTAAACCAAGGTTCTTAGGTGTATTGTAAACACATCTCAATAGAAAAATCTTGGAAAAGATTGTTTTGGGTTAGTCGAAATGAAAACCTAAAGGGTCTTTCTAGGTTTTGCTTGGAATTTGAAAGGATAATTGTTGGTATTGTGCTAAGGGTCTCAACAAGCGGATTGAGGTGTCTTGGAGAGGCTCTAAACTACTAAGGAGCGACTTCGGATTGGAGTTGGATTACGAATCGTTAAGGTATAATCTTGTCTTTTAAAGGTGTTACAAGATTGCATATTTATATTGTTGTTGATAGCTTTGTATGTTGCGAGCATGAAGTTGTTATATAGAGGTTATAAGAATTATGGATTGATTATAGCCTTGGAAATCCATAATGTAATTGTGAGCCAATTGGGGCTGTTTAGTTAGTCATTTGAATTGGACTACCTTCTATATAATTGTGAGCCAATTGGGGCTGTTTGGTTATTGTATTTTTGGCCTTGAAAAAGGTGGCAAAGTTAGTAGAAACAAAGGAGGTTCTGTCCGATTTTCCGTAGAATTGGTGACTTAGCTCTTAGAATAATTCTCATTATGAAGTGAGAGGTTAATGGACGTATTGTGACCATTATAGGTTGAAGTACTATGTATACCGTATCCTACTTGGAGAGTGGAATAGCTATCAAGATTTAAGTACTTTGGAGCTTTTTGCTACTTGTCGACAATCGTCGCGAGGTATGTGAACCTCTTCCTTCCTTTGGCATGATTCTAGGTATGGAATATACCTGTGGTATCATTTCATGTTTCCCGTTACTCTTAGAAGTTAAGAGGTAGTTGTGTGACCTACTACATGTAGAACTTTTCCTATCTTTAAGCATGACTAGTTGCGTATGTAGTACGGTGACGTCTGAGACTTTGACATTCTTTGCTAGCCTTATAAAATGCCAAGTCGGGTGAGTTAGGAAGTTAACTCACTTCTTTGAAAATATTAAGGATGTCTTAAGTCTTAGTAAAGTTAAGGGACTTGAAGAGTTTTGAAGTATGTGATACTTGTTCCGTTTTAAACGTATAAGTCCCTTGGATAGGAAATTGTTTTTGACTAAGGCATAAAGTGAATATAACGGCTTTATGGGAAGTTAGTTATATTTGCTTTATGGAAAGATAAATGACTTGTTTTTAATGAAAAGGCAACTTGATTTTAAGGCATCAATTGCCTAAGGTTTTATAATAAAAGAAGTCACTTGAGTTCAAAAGGTTAAGAGACTAATTGTATTTTTGAAAGTTAAGAGAATTGATTTGAAAGTATTTAATACTTGGTTTCAAAAAGTAGAAGTCTCTTGATTATAAAAGGAATGAGTTGGTCTAAAACCATAAAGGGTTATAACGGCTTTATGGGAAGTTGGTTATAACGACTTTATGAAAGGTTAAAAGAATGATTTTCTTCAGTAATGTAAGTAATGAGATGATTTTGAAATAAAGGAGGGCAAACTGTTTTTAAGGTACCAGTTGCTTAGGGTTTTTAAGAAAGAAGTCACTTGTTTTAGAAAGCAATTGTATTTCTAAAAGGTATTGTGACTTGTCTTGAAAGGTGGATAGGACTTGATACTATATTTGTTAGTATCGGGAAGTTGTAATTGAAAAGAGTCTTTCTAAAGGTAGAGCGCGTAGTACGTTGGGTTAAATTCGGATTCTTTATGACATTATCGACCGAGAATGGTAAGGCGGTATACTATCTGAGGCGGACTATATGACATTATCGACCGAGAATGGGCGGGCAAAGATACCACTAGGCGCACTATATGACATTATCGACCGAGAATGGGCGGGCGATATACATATCGCGCGGTATATGACATTATCGACCGAGAATGGTAAGGCAGATACCACGCGCACTAGATGACGTTATCGACCGAGTTGGGCCGGCGATACCTTCGCACAGGCGGACTATGTGACCTGATCGCGATAGATCGGGCGGGTAGTATAGGTACCCCTCGCCAAAGCGGATTATGCTTATGAAAGATAAGTGAGTTATATAGTAATGAACTTAATGATTCTTTTCTAATAATGCGTAAGAATGTGGTATAAATTTTATTAAGAATGAAAAGATAATAAGGTGCGATTAAGTTCATAAGTGGTAATGACACGGCGAGGATCCGTATGTATTGTTTTATACTTGTCCTTGTCATTCTTTTGTACGATTATGATCATTTCAGACGTTATTTCGTTCCATATTAAATTTTTGTTATGCGACCCCTTGAAGTGCGTTCATGCCGCAGTTTTAGGTACCAGTTGGTGATCCTTGCTCTTAGGATCTCGGTTGATTGTTGGGAAAAAGCTCCATTTGCTCGGAGGCTTTATCTCTTAGTACAGTTTTCCACAAGTAGTAGATTCGTATATTCAGGGTATGGCGGGGCCCGTCCACTTGTTGTTAAGTTAAAAACTCTTAGAGTGCAGTAGTTACATTTTGTGAGTCGGTTGTAAAGAAAGGAGGCAATCGCCTTTGTATATATGTATGTCGGGAAGGTAGCCACTGTCGGCTAACTTTGTTGTTTCACTTCTATTGTTTATTTTATAAAGTTTCATGTATGTTCTGATTATCTCGATGTATACTGTAAAGGGTGCCCGTGTAGGGCACGATCGCGATCGAGTCGGGTCGTGACAAAAGTGGTATCGAGCGATTAGTCCTCGGAAAGTGTCTGAGCCGTGTCTAGTAGAGTCTTGATTATCGGTGTGTTGTGCACCACATCTATAATCGTGGGCTGCAGGACATTTAGAATTTGGTTTCCATTCTTCTCTGCGAGATCGTGCGATGAAGTCTTATTAGGTTGAATCCTCCGACCTATTCTTATGAAAGCCTATGCCTCGCGGAAGCGACAAGGCCCGGAAGGGCAAAGCGGCGGCAGAGGCGCGATGGTCAGAGTTACGAGTCGCACGCACTATGCCCGAGGTAGTAGGCGGGTCGGCGAGTTCACCACGCCGGCAGACAGAGGCGAGAGCGGCGGTAGCTCGAGAGGTTCCTGCGAGCCTCGATTCGCGGCCGGTCGAGTATAGAACTACGAGGCGGTCCGATTATTGACGATATAGTAGTCGGGCGGCCGCGAGGAGCGAACCACCCCAGAGCCGCGGTTGCGGATTAGGGATTTTCTAGGATGTCATCCACCGAGTTTTATGGTTCGAGGTGCGATGAGGATCCGCGGGAGTTCATTCGGCTACTGACGGACCACGCAGTTCTTAGGGCTTGAGGCAGTGCATTACGCTAGCCTCCTGGGTTCTGCGACATCGCGTTGAACGGTTTGAGTCATGGTTGCTTCGAGAGGTGATGATGCTCGCCCAGCGGTTTGGGATGAGTTCACAGAGGCCTTTTTGGTCACTTTTGCCTCCCGAGATGAGGAGAGCCCGTGTTGATAGGTTCTTATCATTGAGGCAGAATGGGAGGACCATCGAAGTACACCCAGAGTTTGACTCGTTGGCTAGGTATGCACACTATTGTGGCTAACATGGCCGATAGAGTCCATCGCTATGTTATGGGACTAGACCGTTATATGATCACCGCTTGCACAGGGTGGCCCTTCACCGAGAATGGATATTGCCAGATCTGAACATATGCACGGGATTGAGGACATGGAGAGAGGACCGACCAGACAAGGCCAGCCCAAGAGGCGAGGCAGCGAGGGTTGGGGTGATATTCGGCGGAGAGCCTCGGCCAGCGAGCTAGGTCTCTGATTCGGCCCGACACGAGTGCACCTCCACGATTTTCAATGGGTTTTCCACAACCCGGAATGCAGGCGGTCGAGTCTCTAGAGCTTGAGTCTCGAGGATGTGGGGTTCGGTCGATCGAGGCCACCTTTGCCTCAATGTGCCCGATGTGGTAGGTTACATTCGGGGTATGTCGCGCCAGACGGTGCTTGTTTTTCTTGTGGTCGTCTAGGCCATATGTTAAGAGAGTGTCCTTATAGAGGTCTGGTGGGACAACACGACTCTTTGGATCTGCGGGTTCTTCGCCTTCACTAGCTAGGCAGATGTTCATGCACCGGAGCCGTGGCAGAGGTCGTGGTGGGAGTTCCCAGTTTTAGCGGTCCTTGAACCGCCTATATGATTTCAGGTATGTCTTTGGCCTTTAGAAACTTGTTTACATGATAAGTTATGGTATGTTTAAGTTTTATGAACAGATTATATTGAGACTATGTATATGTTAGAAGGAGTTGGAAGTACGAAAAGATAATCCCTTTTTGGGCTTATGACGGACAGATATGTGGGTGCGAGGTATTAAGGCCATGTGCGGCATTGTTGGTATGTCGGGGGTGGTGAAAGGAAACTATGTTGTTAATTTTAAGTTTGACTCCGAAAGAACATTCGAGGACGAATGTTTCTAAGGAGGGAAGAATGTTACACCCCGTATTTACAGGACATGTTTTAAGAACGTACGTAAGAACTCATAAGTGTTAAGATTTGAGACTTGAATTTTTTTTTAGTATATTTATGGAATTGTCGGAAAACGTTTTATTGTGACGAATGGGAGGGCGACACGTGTCACCCCCCTTAGAATTGCCTTGGACGAAATGGCATGGCCATTTTGGTCATTTACCTTAAGTCTTGGATGACTAGTCTTGCAACTTGTATAGCTTGAGAAGGTTGACTAGTCTTGGTCAATAAGTCTTGATCTTTTGTAAGACCACATCTAAGCCTCACATTTGTAATTATCTTGACCATCCAATTCTCTATTTAATACTAGTAGCAAGAGATGTCTTGACACTTAGAAAATTTTACACAAATTTGGAGGAACATTGAGCAAGCTCACGGGTTCACTAAGAAGAAGAAAGAAAATTTTTCGTTTCTTGTCCATTTGATTCCACACTTTAAACCAAGGTTCTTAGGTGTATTGTAAACACATCTCAATAGAAAAATCTTGGAAAAAGATTGTTTTCGGGTTAGTCAAACGAAAACCTAAAGGGTCTTTCTAGGTTTTGCTTGGAATTTGAAAGGATAATTGTTGGTATTGTGCTAAAGGGTCTCAACAAGCGGATTGAGGTGTCTTGGAGAGGCTCTAAACTACTAAGAGCGACTTCGATCGAGTTGGATTACGAATCATTAAGGTATAATCTTGTCTTTTAAAGGTGTTACAAGATTGCATATTTATATTGTTGTTGATAGCTTTGTATGTTGCGAGCATGAAGTTGTTATATAGAGTTATAAGAATTATGGATTGATTATAGCCTTGAAATCCATAATGTAATTGTGAGCCAATTGGGGCTGTTTAGTTAGTCATTTGAATTGGACTACCTTCTATATAATTGTGAGCCAATTGGGGCTGTTTGGTTATTGTATTTTCGGCCTTGAAAAAGGTGGCAAAGTTAGTAGAAACAAAGGAGGTTCTGTCCGATTTTCCGTAGAATTGGTGACTTAGCTCTTAGAATAATTCTACGTATGAAGTGAGAGGTTAATGGACGTATTGTGACCATTATAGGTTGAAGTACTATGTATAGCGTATCCTACTTGGAGAGTGGAATAGCTATCAAGATTTAAGTACTTTGGAGCTTTTTGCTACTTGTCGACAATCGTCGCGAGGTATGTGAACCTCTTCCTTCCTTTGGCATGATTCTAGGTATGGAATATACCTGTGGTATCATTTCATGTTTCCCGTTACTCTTAGAAGTTAAGAGGTAGTTGTGTGACCTACTCTATGTAGAACTTTTCCTATCTTTAAGCATGACTAGTTGCACGTATGTAGTACGGTAGACGTCTGAACTTTGACATTCTTTGCTAGCCTTATAAAATGCCAAGTCGGGTGAGTTAGGAAGTTAACTCACTTCTTTGAAAATATTAAGGATGTCTTAAGTCTTAGTAAAGTTAAGGGACTTGAAGAGTTTTGAAGTATGTGATACTTGTTCCGTTTTAAACGTATAAGTCCCTTGGATAGGAAATTGTTTTTGACTAAGGCATAAAGTGAATATAACGGCTTTATGGGAAGTTAGTTATATTTGCTTTATGGAAAGATAAATGACTTGTTTTTAATGAAAAGGCAACTTGATTTTAAGGCATCAATTGCCTAAGGTTTTATAATAAAAGAAGTCACTTGAGTTCAAAAGGTTAAGAGACTAATTGTATTTTTGAAAGTTAAGAGAATTGATTTGAAAGTATTTAATACTTGGTTTCAAAAAGTAGAAGTCTCTTGATTATAAAAGGAATGAGTTGGTCTAAAACCATAAAGGGTTATAACGGCTTTATGGGAAGTTGGTTATAACGACTTTATGGAAGGTTAAAAGAATGATTTTCTTCAGTAATGTAAGTAATGAGATGATTTTGAAATAAAGGAGGGCAAACTGTTTTTAAGGTACCAGTTGCTTAGGGTTTTTAAGAAAGAAGTCACTTGTTTTAGAAGCCGGTAATTGTATTTCTAAAAAGGTATTGTGACTTGTCTTGAAAGGTGGATAGGACTTGATACTATAGTTGTTAGTATCTGGGAAGTTGTAATTGAAAAAGAGTCTTTCTAAAGGAGTAGAGGCGCGTAGTACTTTGGGTTAAATTCCCGGATTCTTTATGACATTATCGACCCAGGAATGGGCCGGGCAGTATACCTATACGGGCAGACTATATGACATTATCGACCGTGAATGGGCGGGCGAGATACCTATACGCGCTATATGACATTATCGACCAGAACGGGCAGGCGATATACTATCTGAGCGCACTATATGACATTATCGACCCAGAACGGGCGGGCGGTATACCTTCGCGCACTAGATGGCGTTATCGACCCGAGATCGGGCGGGCGGTATACCTTACGCGCACTATGTGACCTTGATCGCGTCTGGCGGGTAGTATAGTCCCACCCTCGCCCAAAAGGGCGGATTATGCTTATGAAAGATAAGTGAGTTATATAGTAATGAACTTAATGATTCTTTTCTAATAATGCGTAAGAATGTGGTGTAAATTTTATTAAGAATGAAAAAGATAATAAGGTGCGATTAAGTTCATAAGTGGTAATGACACGCAGGATCCGGTATGTATTGTTTTATACTTGTCCTTGTCATTCTTTTATCTGATTATGATCATTTCTTATCGTTATTTCATTCCATATTCGATTACTGTTATCGACCCGCCGAAGTGCGTTCATGCCCGCAGTTTTAGGTACCAGGTTGGTGATCCTTGCTCTTAGGATCTCGGTTGATTGTTGGGAAAAAGCTCCATTTGCTCGGAGGCTTTATCTCTTGATACGGTTTTCCAAGTAGTAGATTCATGTATATTCAGGTATGGCGGGCCCCGTCCCCACATGTTGTTAAGTTAAAAACTCTTAGAGTGCAGAGTTACATTTGTGGGTCGCTTTGTAAAGAAAGGAAGCTGCTTGGTTGTATATATGTATGTCCAGGAAGGTAGCCCTATCGGCTAACCTGTTGTTTCACTTCTGTTGTTTATTTTATAAAGTTTCATGTATGTTCCGCTGATTATCTCTGATGTATACCTGTAAGGGTGCCCAGGTAGGGCACCAGTCGCTGTCCCGGGGTCGGGTCGTGACACTCGGCCTATTTCCATTCCGCCATACAGAATGGCACCTGCCAAGTTGAGAAAGTTGAAGGATCAACTTAGGGATTTGCTGGAGAAGGGCTTCATCAGGCCTAGTGTTTCTCCCTGGGGAGCGCCGGTATTGTTCGTAAAGAAGAAGGATGGGACGTTGCGCATGTGTGTTGATTACAGGCAGCTGAACAAGGTGACCATTAAGAACAGATACCCCCTTCCCAGGATTGATGATTTGTTCGACCGATTCTGGAGTGCGAGATGTTTCTCAAGATTGATCTGCGATCGGGCTATCATCGGTGCGAGTCGAGAGAGGTGGATGTCCTAGGATCGCATTTCTGACGATCTGGGCATTATGAGTTCGGTCATGTCTTTTGGGTTGACCAATGCTCGCGATATTCATGGATTTGATGAGCGAGTGTTCAAACCATTTTTGGACACGTTTGTGATAGTGTTCATCGATGATATCTTGGTTTATTCTCGCCGAGCGAGAGCATGCGAGCATTTGAGGCTATCTTGTGATTCTCGAGACCAGCGATTGTCGCCAAGTTTTCCAAATGTGAGTTTTGGTTGACTTGATGGCGTTTCTTGGGCATATTGTTGGCTGATGGCATTCGAGTGGATACGGCCAAGATCGGCGATCGAGGACTTGGCCTAGACCTACTACTCCGGCGAGGTTCGCAGTTTACGGGCCTTGCGAGATATTATCGGCGGTTCGTGGAGAAGTTTGCTTCTATCTGCACCGTTGACTAGGTGACTCGAAGCGACCAAGTTGATGGTGATGCTTGTGGCGGGGTTTCGATTCTTGAAAGAGAGACGGCATCGCCCCGTTCTTACTCTTCCAGAGGGTCCAAATGGTTATGTCGTGTATTGTGATGCGTCAGGCATCGGGTTGGGATGTGTGTTGATGCAGCATGGCAGGGTTATAGCATATGCATCCCGACAGCTGAAGAAACACGAGAGGAACTACCCCACCCATGATTTGGAGTTGGCGGCTGTGATTCACGCTTTGAAGATCTGGAGGCACTATTTGTATGGGGTTCACGTGGATATTTATACAGACCACAAGAGCCTCGATATCTTCACGGAGGAGTGAACTTACGACGAGACGGTGGTTAGAGTTGCTTAAGGATTACGATGTTGATATCTGTACCACGGGAAGGCGATGTTGTGGCGGATGCTCTTAGTCGTAGGTCGATGGGGAGCCTATCGGATGTGCGGCTAGAGAAGGGGCATGGTTCGTGATTTGCATCAGTTAGCGAGCCTTGGTGTCCGTTTGATTGATTCTGATAGCAGTGGGGTTAGAGTTCGTGAGGTTGCCGAGTCTTCCATCGTCGAGGAGGTGAAGAGGCAACAGTTTGAGGATCCAGTTCTGACACGTTATCGTGATACAACTCTTCGTGAGGGCAAGGGTCCTTTTGAGGTAGCACCTGATGGGGTGCTAAGGTTTGAGGGCAGGTTGTGTGTTCCAGATGTTTCAGGACTTCGGCAGCAGGTTCTTGGGGAAGCACACAGCGCGCGTTACTCTATCCATCCGGGGTCGACCAAGATGTACCACGACCTTAGATCTGTGTATTGGTGGGATGGCTTGAAGAGGGACGTTGCAGAGTTCGTAGCTCAGTGCCCATGTTGTCAGCAGGTGAAGGTAGAGCACCAGAGGCCTGGTGGTTTGTTACAGACGATAGAGATCCCGACCTGGAAGTGGGAGGTGATCAACATGGACTTCATCACAGGATTACCTCGCACTCAGAGGAGACATGATTCTATATGGGTTATCGTCGACAGGCTGACGAAATCAGCCCACTTTCTTCCCGTCAGGATGACTTTTTCGGCTGAGGATTATGCCAGACTTTACATCCGAGCGCACTATCCAGACTCTTGAGGATATGCTGCGAGCCTGTGTTATCGACTTCAGGGGTAGCTGGGAGGATCATTTGCCTCTAGTTGAGTTCGCGTACAATAATAGCTACCACTCCAGTATTCAGATGGCGCCTTATGAGGCCTTGTATGAGAGGAAGTGCAGATCGCCTATAGGTTGGTTCGATGTGGGCGAGGTGCAGCTAGTGGGACCAGATTTGGTGCAAAGGCGATGGATAAGGTGAAGCTTATCGAGCGGCTATTAATGACTCGAGTCGGCGAAGTCGTATCTGAGATCATCGTCGTCGGCATCTGGAGTTCGCAGTTGATGATTGGGTTTTCCTGAAGGTGTCACCCATGAAGGGTGTGATGAGATTCGGGAAGAAGGGGAAACTCAACCCAAGGTACATTGGGCCGTTTCAGATTGTCCGCAGGGTAGGCAAGGTTGCCTATGAGTTGGATCTGCCGTCCGATCTGGAGGCAGTGCATCCGGTTTTTCACGTATCTATGCTGAGGAGATGTATCGGGGATCCATCTAGGGTACATCCGATTGACGACGTCCAGGTGACCGAGGGGTTATCGTATGAGGAGATTCCCATAGCGATAGTCGATCGTCAGGTTAGGCGTCTGCGGACCAAGGACGTGGCTTCCGTCAAAGTCTTGTGGCGGAACGAGCTCAGGGAGGAGATGACGTGGGAAGCTGAGGAGGACATGAGGCAGAAGTATCCTCACCTATTCCCCACACCTCCAGGTAACTTACTTTCCTAATTGCTGGTTTAATTTTCGTAAATTGTTAAGTGTTATATTGTGGCCATGTGTGGCACTTGCAAACTGTTTAAGTTATGAAGAATCTTATCGATAACTGTCTTGGGAAGGAACATTCGGGACGAATGTTTCTAAGGAGGGGAGAATGTTATACCCCGTATTTCCAGAGTATGTACGTAAGGGAATACGTACAAAAGTCTAGCCTTAAAGTTTAGGCACAAGACGTTTTTTTTGGGCACAACTCACAAAACGAATAGTTTTTAGGCGAAAGCGTTTCCACAGCTTTCGTAGGGTAAATTTCGGCTATGCCATTTCTAATTTTTGCGGATTTTTCCGAGAGACGAAACATTTTGGACCAACGGGAGGGCGACACTTGTCACCCTCCAATTGATGGACTTGAAATCGTCCATTGGACGAATTGGACTAGGATGGCACGTTTTTTGTGCCTTTGCACAAGTCAAGGAGTTGGTAGGATATTTTGTGTGCAAGTTGGCCAAGGACACTTGCCCTAATCTTGACCTTACACTTGCCTAGCACTTGGCTAAATCTTGGCCATTGGTTGGCCATGTCTTGACCTATAAATACCCCTTAAGATGAAGAGTTCTTCATCCACAAATTCCTTTCCAAGTCTTGAAAATCCTCTCTCTCCTTGTAGCCTTTTCGTCCAACACCCCCCCTTTGAGTGAGCTTGGCGAGGCAACCCTCCCAGCCTGGCCGAAATCTACCCCCTCCCTTGGTAGAAAAAGTTTCCTTCTAGTATTGTTATAATGCCCAAAATACCCTAGCCCAAATCCCTTAGTCCTTAGTAGAAGTTGTGAAGAACTTCTAAGGTTTCTTAGACTCTGGAGCGTACAACCTAGGAGCTAAACCTTGCTCAGTGCGACTTTTATCTAGGATATTATTGGGCTTACCAGGGTAAATAATCCTAACCCTCTTTTGAATTAGAGAATACATCGTAGTAGTATAAGAATAAGTATTAAATACTTAGATGAATATCACGAGAATAGAATTGAGCTGTTATCACAAGAAGGGTTTTAAAGAAGAATAAGCGAATTGTACTTACATGACTGTTTTCACTGATGAACTTGAGTAGCTCACCGGGTAGGGAAGTGCTGCCCAATTTTCCGTAGGATATAGAACCCTCTGTTTAGAACTGTTTACAAAGTAGTCTGAACGTTGATAGACGTGTTTGACTATTATAGGCTGATTCTCTGCGCCCGACATATTCAACTTGGCAGGTGGTTTTCGCTGAGAAGGTATATGATTCTTCCTAAAGCATGATATTTTACAATATATATGTAGTACGGTAGACGTACATGTGTTAACTGAATAATAACTACGGCAATGTCTTTGACTTAAGCCTGAATAATACTTACGGCAATGCCTCACGGCTTAAGCCAAAATAATAAAGATCTGAAAGCATTTCAAAAGAATACTGAATCATTTTTAACAGAAGAGAACTAATTGGTTTTTAAAACAGAAGCTTAAGAGTTATACTAGCTTTATGGGAAGTTAAGTATAACCCCTTAAGAATGATAAAAGAAACAGTTTGCCTATGTGTTTATAACAGACTTATATTGAATTGTGAAAAGAATAATAAGATGGTTTGATAAGTAGACATGATATGATGCTAGTGTCTTGTAACGTTATTATAAGAGAGTATTCTTGTTGTGCTTATGTTGTTTAACGATAAGCTGTTATGTTAGTGTAATATCACTCACCTCTTGACATATTACCGGGTGTTAAGGCGCCTCCGTCGCGGGTAGACTCGGCGATGCAGGACCATGATTCGAGAATACCTCATGCGGGTCCAGGGGGCCTATGCGGAGCTACGAGAGTTCCAGGTTAGTATGCGGGGTTATTCCTCATGCGGACAGCGAGTCCAGGACGATACCGAGGAATATCTACCCTCGATGCGGGGTTATACACCCTATGCGGGCCTACGTGAGTGGCCTATGCGGACTACGGGAGTCCAGGATTAGGCTTGCATGGTGATACTACGGGCAATTGGCCCTGCTTCGATCATTCGCAGCCTAGAAAAGACACATTACGATTTACCTATTGTTGCTCTTGTTTATGATGTGGCACTATGTGCGGTTACCTTGGTTGTTTCATACATACTTGCAAAACTGATTTTTAAATAATATGTTTTCATTTAAGTACTTTACAGTTTCATATACTTAGTACCTGTTGTACTGACCTCCTTCGGGGGGCTGCGTTCATGCCGCAGGTAAGGGCAAACAGGTGCTAGATCCACATCCTTAGGATCTCTTGCGTTGGTGTCAGGAGCTCCATCTTCTCCGGAGGCTCTACTTTTGGGTATGATCTCCCTGTTGTAGATAGTTTTGTCTGATCGGTATGGCGGCCCCGTCCCGCCATAGTTGTTTATTTCCTTAGAGGTCTCAGAGTCATGTTATGCAGTTGGGATGTAATCGCAAACGTTGGTTTATGTATATATGCCGAAAGGCAACCCTTTTCTCAGAAACTGTGTATCATTTAAAATTATTTCATGTCTTGATTTATATTCCGCTGATTTTCTCTGATGTATGACTACTTGGGTGCCCGGGTAAGGCACCAGTCACGGGCCCCGGAACGGGTCGTGACAATATATATATATATATATTGACCTTTGAACAGTTACAATCCTTACAACCCCGCCACAACAAAGGCATGCACTTCTAAGATTTTTACAACAACTATGACGGACAGGCCCCGCCATACCCACGAATGTACAAGAACCTGCGGACTGTGGTAACATACCAAAAGATAAGCCTCCGAAGGAACGGAACATCCCAATAAGCTGAAATGTGATCCTATAAGCGGGAATCGACGGTAATGTACCTTACTCACTGCAGATGAACACACCCCAAGGAGGTCGATAACAGTACCAAGTATGTGAAATCGAAATATCAGAAATGAAATCATAATAGTCTATATAAAGCGGGAGACATGTATGATAACCAAACTACGACACACATATAACAATTTATATCAAGTCAGGGACTCACGCCCTCCAAGTCATTACTCATATATAATTATGGGTCTCACGCCCACAACATCAATCATGCCCGTGGAATACCTTCCTCACTGCCGATAGTCTATGATATGATAACCCCAAGAAGTACACCTGAACACCAAGTCCTACCTGATGCCAAAGCCGTACTAACAATACTATACAACCAAACCACGGCCGACACGGGCGTACGAAGCCGACTACCGATACCGCGCCGTGGTCACGAAATGGATCGAGGCAGGCTAACTAGGTACCAATGCCGTGTCACGAGACTTCATCACTACACTGAACGGGGAAAGTGCGAGGGCTAACTACCAGGTACCAAGGCCGAATCAGCCACGAGACGGGGCAAGTACGAAGCCACCACCGATACCAAGGCCGAACAAGAAACCTCGCTGGAGAGCTACTCCATGGAATAACAATCCTAATGGAACCATACCCGTGGGCCACCTATCGTGTCAGTAGGTCCAAGAGGATACAACAAAAATAACACTATCAACAGGAGCGTACCCGTGGAATTCTCCGTAACTGCCGGCACCTCCAAGCAAGTTCTCAACAAGTCAACCGGCCCTCTACCCAGAGACGCGGTAGTATAGAAACATAATTCTTGCATAACAAAGGCTATCACAACAAGCATAGGAAAGTTTCACAACAACAAGCATAGGCAAGTTATACACAACTCAAGGTACTTTCATTTTATGTCAAAGTCCGGGTTTTAACCCTAAAGTACTACGTACGTTAAATTCCTTTTTAAAGATCCATTTCTTTTACAAAGGTCACCCGATACTCGTAGTATAAAAATAGAGTGACTAACATTGTTAAGTAAACCAAAACACTTCCCTTTGTAAAATCAAGTAACAACATTATTTTCCAAACGTTCAAGTTTGCCTAATTTCAAATGCTCAAGTTTCTCATTTTCGAAAAGGTTTCGTAGTTCATAGTTTTAATCCTTTAAAACAACTTGAGAAACATATGTCTTATGTGTGAGTAGGTTATTCTTGTTCATAACAATCTTATTAAAGCAGCCATGATCTAGGAAATGTAATATCATTTTGTCTCATCTTAGCTTCTATGCAGATGGAGGTTTCTACTGGTTTTAATAATACTTAATTATTCAATACATTTCACTTTATTAGCGCCGCGATGGTTTGTTCGATACTTATTCGATTTCAAATCAAGAAACATTATTCCTTTTAAAACCAAGTACTCATACTCACGAATGAAGTTTCACACTTTTTAACAAAATTCATATTAATTCAATTAAGTCAAGTCTCTTATCTTTTAAGATCAAGTCTCTTAACCTCTTAAAATCAATAAACCATTCTTTTTATCTCTCTTAAGCCGTTATACCTAACTTCCCATAAAGCTAGTATAACTCTTAAGCTTTCAAACCAAGTATTATTCTTCTTTCAAAAAGGATTCTTAATTCTTTTGAAATACTTCAAGATTCCTATTATTCAGGCTTAAGTCAAAAGACATTGCCAGAAACTACATTCGCTTAACACACGTCGCCTACCGTACTATATATATATTCTTTTAAAATACTTCCAGATTCTTATTATTCGGCTTAAGTCAAAAGACATTGCCAGAAACAACATTCGATTAACACACGTCGCTCACCGTACTATATATATATTCTTTTAAAATACTTCCAGATTCTTATTATTCAGGCTTAAGTCAAAAGACATTGCCACACGTACGTCTACCGTACTATATATATATTCTTTTAAAATACTTCCAGATTCTTATTATTCAGGCTTAAGTCAAAAGACATTGCCACACGTACGTCTACCATACTATATATATATTCTTTTAAAATACTCATGCTCAAGAGTATAGGAAGAATCACATACCTCGCGACGATTATCGACTATTAGCAAAACGCTCCACGGCTATAACCCGGCTAGCCTTGTCCACCTTCCAAGTAGTACATGCTACTCGCAGAACATTCAACCAATAAGGTTATAAGTCTACTATAAATACGGTCCTATGTAAGTACAGTTTAATCTTCTACTTATATTCTTCTGATGTGATTTCAGTTCAAGTCTATTCTGTAATATCCTCCTATTACAGTTCAATTCTTTTCGGTAATATCCTTCTATTACAGTTCAAATCTCTTCTATGAATCTTATATTCATTTCTATACAACTACCTTTTGTCACGACCCGAACCCGGGCCCGTGACTGGTGCCTTACCTCGGGCACCCTAGTGATACAACATCAGAGAAAAACCAGCGGAAATAAAAACTTAAACATACAATTAGATATGGATCAAGATAAAAAAAAATAGGCCAACCAAAACGGTTGCCTTTCAGCATATATATATATATATATATCGACCTTTGAACAAGCCATAATCCTTACAACCCCGCCCACAACAAAGCATGCACTTAAGATTTTTACAACAACTATGACGGACAGGCCCCGCCATACCCCGAATGTACAAGAACCTACTGCACTGTGGTAACATACCAAAAGATAAGCCTCAAGGAACGGCTTCCCAATACGCTGAAATGTGATCCTATAAGCGGGAATCGACGGTAGATGTACCTCTACTGCGGCGTGAACACACTGAAGGAGAGGTCGACAACAGGTACCAAGTATGTGAAACTGAAAATACTGTAAATGAAATCATAATAGTCTATTTAAAGCAGGAGACATGTATGATAACCAAACTACAGTACACATATATAACAGCTATATCAAGTCAGGGACTCACGCCCTCCAAGTCATTACTCAAATATAATTATAGGTCTCACGCCCACAACATCAATCATGCCCGTGGAATACTTCCTCACTGCCGGCAGTCTATGATATGATAACCCCAAGAAGTACACCTGAACACCAAGTCCTACCTGATGCCAAAGCCGTACTAACAATACTATACAACCAAACCACGAAGCTGACACGGGGCAAGTACGAAAGCCGACTACCAGATACCAAGGCCATGTGACGTAGCTGACCGGGGCAAGTACGAGGGCTAACTACCAGGTACCAAGGCCGTGTCACGAGACTTCATCACTACACTGAACGGGGCAAGTGCGAGGGCTAACTACCAGGTACCAAGACCGAACAGTAAAACCTCATGGAGAGCTAGTCCATGGAATAACAATCCTAATGGAACCATACCCGTGGGCCACCCATCGTGTCAGTAGGTCCAAGAGGATACAACAAAAATAACACTATCAGCGAGCGCACTGCGGAATTCTCCACACCGCCGCACGTCCAAGCAAGTTCTCAACAAGTCAACCGGCCCTCTACCGAGAGACGCGGTAGTATAGAAACACAATTCTTGCATAACAAAGGCTATCACAACAAGCATAGGCAAGTTTCACAACAACAAGCATAGGCAAGTTATACACAACTCAAGGTACTTTCATTTTATGTCAAAGTCCGGGTTTTAACCCTAAAGTACTACGTACGTTAAATTCCTTTTTAAAGATCCATTTCTTTTACAAAGGTCACCCGATACTCGTAGTATAAAAATAGAGTGACTAACATTGTTAAGTAAACCAAAACACTTCCCTTTGTAAAATCAAGTAACAACATTATTTTCCAAACGTTCAAGTTTGCCTAATTTCAAATGCTCAAGTTTCTCATTTTCGAAAAGGTTTCGTAGTTCATAGTTTTAATCCTTTAAAACAACTTGAGAAACATATGTCTTATGTGTGAGTAGGTTATTCTTGTTCATAACAATCTAATTAAAGCAGCCATGATCTAGGAAATGTAATATCATTTTGTCTCATCTTATCTTCTATGCAGATGGAGGTTTCTACTGGTTTTAATAATACTTAATTATTCAATACATTTCCCTTTATTAGCGTTGCAGTGGTTTGTTCGATACTTATTCTGATTTCCGAAATCAGTAAAACATTATTCCTTTTTAAAAACCAAGTACTCATACTCACGAATGAAGTTTCACATTTTTTAACAAAATTCATATTAATTCAATTAAGTCAAGTCTCTTATCTTTTAAGATCAAGTCTCTTAACCTCTTAAAATCAATAAACCATTCTTTTTATCTCTCTTAAGTCGTTATACCTAACTTCCCATAAAGCTAGTATAACTCTTAAGCTTTCAAACCAAGTATTATTCTTCTTTCAAAAAGGATTCTTAATTCTTTTGAAATACTTCAAGATTCCTATTATTCAGGCTTAAGTCAAAAGACATTGCCGTAAAACTACATTCAGTTAACACACGTACGTCTACCGTACTATATATATATTCTTTTAAAATACTTCCAGATTCTTATTATTCGGGCTTAAGTCAAAAGACATTGTCGTAAAACTACATTCAGTTAACACACGTACGTCTACCGTACTATATATATATTCTTTTAAAATACTTCCAGATTCTTATTATTCAGGCTTAAGTCAAAAGACATTGCCACACGTACGTCTACCGTACTATATATATATTCTTTTAAAATACTCATGCTCAAGAGTATAGGAAGAATCACATACCTCGCGACGATTATCGACTATTAGCAAAACGCTCCACGGCTATAACTCAGCTAGCCTTGTCCACCTTCCAAGTAGTACATGCTACTCGCAGAACATTCAACCAATAAGGTTATAAGTCTACTATAAATACGGTCCTATGTAAGTACAGTTTAATCTTCTACTTATATTCTTCTGATGTGATTCAGTTCAAGTCTATTCTGTAATATCCTCCTATTACAGTTCAATTCTTTTCTGTAATATCCTTCTATTACAGTTCAAATCTCTTCTATGAATCTTATATTCATTTCTATACAACTACCTTTTGTCACGACCCAACCTCGTGGTCGTGCCTTACCCTGCACCCTAGTGATACAACATCGAGAAAACCAATGGAAATAAAAACTTAAACATACAATTAGATATGGATCAAGATAAAAAAAAGCCAACCAAAACGGTTGCCTTTCAAAGATATATATATATATATATCGACCTTTGAACAACATAATCCTTACAACCCCGCCACAACAAGCTACGGACCTCTAAGATTTTTACAACAACTATGACGGACAGGCCCCGCCATACCCGAATGTACAAGAACCTGCTGCACTGTGGTAACATACCAAAAGATAAGCCTCCAAGGAACAGAGCTTCCCAATACGCTGAAATGTGATCCTATAATGGAATCGACATCCGATGTACCTCTACTGCGGCGTTAACACACTCAAGGAGGTCAGTACAACAGGTACCAAGTATGTGAAACTGAAAATACTGTAAATGAAATCATAATAGTCTATATAAAGCAGGAGACATGTATGATAACCAAACTACAGTACACACATATAACAGTTATATCAAGTCAGGGACTCACGCCCTCCAAGTCATTACTCAAATATAATTATGGGTCTCACGCCCACAACATCAATCATGCCCGTGGAATACCTTCCTCACTGCCGGCAGTCTATGATATGATAACCCCAAGAAGTACACCTGAACACCAAGTCCTACCTGATGCCAAAGCCGTACTAACAATACTATACAACCAAACCACGGGCGACACGGGGCAAGTACGAAAGTCGACTACCAGATACCAAGGCCGTGTGACGTAGCTGACCGGGGCAAGTACGAGGGCTAACTACCAGGTACCAAGGCCGTGTCACGAGACTTCATCACTACACTGAACGGGGCAAGTGCGAGGGCTAACTACCGTGCAAGGCCGAATCGACCACGAGACGGCAAGTACGAAAGCCACCACCGGATACCAACGCCGAATAAGAAACCTCGCGGAGAGCTAGTCCATGGAATAACAATCCTAATGGAACCATACCCGGCCACCCATCGTCGAGGTCCAAGAGGATACAACAAAAATAACACTATCAACGGAGCGCACTGCGGAATTCTCCACACCGCCGCACGCCCAAGCAAGTTCTCAACAAGTCAACCGCCTCTACCGAGAGACGCCAGAGTATAGAAACACAATTCTTGCACAACAAAGGCTATCACAACAAGCATAGGCAAGTTTCACAACAACAAGCATAGGCAAGTTATACACAACTCAAGGTACTTTCATTTTATGTCAAAGTCCGGTTTTAACTCCTAAAGTACTACGACGTTAAATTCCTTTTAAAGATCCATTTCTTTTACAAAGGTCACCCGATACTGTAGTATAAAAATAGAGTGACTAACATTGTTAAGTAAACTAAAACACTTCCCTTTGTAAAATCAAGTAACAACATTATTTTCCAAACGCTCAAGTTTGCCTAATTTCAAATGCTCAAGTTTCTCATTTTCAAAAGGTTTCAGTAGTTCATAGTTTTAATCCTTTAAAACAACTTGAGAAACATATGTCTTATGTGTGAGTAGGTTATTCTTGTTCATAACAATCTTATTAAAGCGACCATGATCTAGGAAATGTAATATCATTTTGTCTCATCTTAGCTTCTATGCAGATGGAGGTTTCTCCGGTTTTAATAATACTTAATTATTCAATACATTTCCCTTTATTAGCGCTGCAGATGGTTTGTTCGATACTTATTCGATTTCAAATCAAGAAACATTATTCCTTTTAAAACCAAGTACTCATACTCACGAATGAAGTTTCACACTTTTAACAAAATTCATATTAATTCAATTAAGTCAAGTCTCTTATCTTTTAAGATCAAGTCTCTTAACCTCTTAAAATCAATAAACCATTCTTTTATCTCTTAAGTCGTTATACCTAACTTCCCATAAAGCTAGTATAACTCTTAAGCTTTCAAACCAAGTATTATTCTTCTTTCAAAAGGATTCTTAATTCTTTTGAAATACTTCAAGATTCCTATTATTCAGCTTAAGTCAAAAGACATTGCAGAAACTACATTCGATTAACACACGACGTCTACCGTACTATATATATATTCTTTTAAAATACTTCCGATTCTTATTATTCGGCTTAAGTCAAAAGACATTGCCAGAAACTACATTCGTTAACACACGACGCTCACCGTACTATATATATATTCTTTTAAAATACTTCCAGATTCTTATTATTCGGGCTTAAGTCAAAAGACATTGCCACACGACGCTCACCGTACTATATATATATTCTTTTAAAATACTTCCAGATTCTTATTATTCAGGCTTAAGTCAAAAGACATTGCCACACGTACGTCTACCGTACTATATATATATTCTTTTAAAATACTCATGCTCAAGAGTATAGGAAGAATCACATACCTCGCGACGATTATCGACTATTAGCAAAACGCTCCACGGCTATAACCCGGCTAGCCTTGTCCACCTTCCAAGTAGTACATGCTACTCGCAGAACATTCAACCAATAAGGTTATAAGTCTACTATAAATACGGTCCTATGTAAGTACAGTTTAATCTTCTACTTATATTCTTCTGATGTGATTTCAGTTCAAGTCTCATCTGTAATATCCTCCTATTACAGTTCAATTCTTTTCTGTAATATCCTTCTATTACAGTTCAAATCTCTTCTATGAATCTTATATTCATTTCTATACAACTACCTTTTGTCACGACCCGAACCCGGGCCCGTGACTGGTGCCTTACCCCGGGCACCCTAGTGATACAACATCAGAGAAAAACCAGCGGAAATAAAAACTTAAACATACAATTAGATATGGATCAAGATAAAAGAAAATAGGCCAACCAAAACGGTTGCCTTTCAGCATATATATATATATATATATCGACCTTTGAACAGTTACAATCCTTACAACCCTGCCCACAACAGTGCTACAGACCTCTAAGATTTTTACAACAACTATGACGGGACAGGGCCCCGCCATACCCCTGAATGTACAAGAACCTACAGACTCAGGGTAACATACCAAAAGATAAGCCTCCGAAGGAACGGAGCTTCCCAATACGCTGAAATGTGATCCTATAAGCGGGAATCGACAGCCGATGTACCTCTACCTGCGGCATGAACGCAGCCCCCCGAAGGAGGTCAGTACAACAGGTACCAAGTATGTGAAACTGAAAATACTGTAAATGAAATCATAATAGTCTATATAAAGCAGGAGACATGTATGATAACCAAACTACAGTACACACATATAACAGTTATATCAAGTCAGGGACTCACGCCCTCCAAGTCATTACTCAAATATAATTATGGGTCTCACGCCCACAACATCAATCATGCCCGTGGAATACCTTCCTCACTGCCGGCAGTCTATGATATGATAACCCCAAGAAGTACACCTGAACACCAAGTCCTACCTGATGCCAAAGCCGTACTAACAATACTATACAACCAAACCACGAAGCTGACACGGGGCAAGTACGAAAGCCGACTACCAGATACCAAGGCCGTGTCACGTAGCTGACCGGGGCAAGTACGAGGGCTAACTACCAGGTACCAAGGCCGTGTCACGAGACTTCATCACTACACTGAACGGGGCAAGTGCGAGGGCTAACTACCAGGTACCAAGGCCGAATCAGCCACGAGACGGGGCAAGTACGAAAGCCGACCACCAGATACCAATGCCGAACAGTAAAACCTCATAGAGAGCTAGTCCATGGAATAACAATCCTAATGGAACCATACCCGTGGGCCACCCATCGTGTCAGTAGGTCCAAGAGGATACAAGAAAAATAACACTATCAACAGGAGCGTACCCGTGGAATTCTCCGTCACTGCCGGCACGTCCAAGCAAGTTCTCAACAAGTCAACCGGCCCTCTACCGAGAGACGCGGTAGTATAGAAACACAATTCTTGCACAACAAAGGCTATCACAACAAGCATAGGCAAGTTTCACAACAACAAGCATATGCAAGTTATACACAACTCAAGGTACTTTCATTTTATGTCAAAGTCCGGGTTTTAACCCTAAAGTACTACGTACGTTAAATTCCTTTTTAAAGACCCATTTCTTTTACAAAGGTCACCCGATACTCGTAGTATAAAAATAGAGTGACTAACATTGTTAAGTAAACCAAAACACTTCCCTTTGTAAAATCAAGTAACAACATTATTTTCCAAACGTTCAAGTTTGCCTAATTTCAAATGCTCAAGTTTCTCATTTTCGAAAAGGTTTCGTAGTTCATAGTTTTAATCCTTTAAAACAACTTGAGAAACATATGTCTTATGTGTGAGTAGGTTATTCTTGTTCATAACAATCTTATTAAAGCAGCCATGATCTAGGAAATGTAATATCATTTTGTCTCATCTTAGCTTCTATGCAGATGGAGGTTTCTACTGGTTTTAATAATACTTAATTATTCAATACATTTCCTTTATTAGCGCCGCATGGTTTGTTCGATACTTATTCGATTTCAAATCAAGAAACATTAGTCCTTTTTAAAAACCAAGTACTCATACTCACGAATGAAGTTTCACACTTTTTAACAAAATTCATATTAATTCAATTAAGTCAAGTCTCTTATCTTTTAAGATCAAGTCTCTTAACCTCTTAAAATCAATAAACCATTCTTTTTATCTCTCTTAAGTCGTTATACCTAACTTCCCATAAAGCTCGTATAACTCTTAAGCTTTCAAACCAAATATTATTCTTCTTTCAAAAGGATTCTTAATTCTTTTGAAATACTTCAAGATTCCTATTATTCAGCTTAAGTCAAAAGACATTGCGTAAAACTACATTCGCTAACACACGACGTCTACCGCAGTACTATATATATATTCTTTTAAAATACTTCCAGATTCTTATTATTCGCTTAAGTCAAAAGACATTGCCAGAAACTACATTCGCTAACACACGACGCTCACCGTACTATATATATATTCTTTTAAAATACTTCCAGATTCTTATTATTCAGGCTTAAGTCAAAAGACATTGCCACACGTACGTCTACCGTACTATATATATATTCTTTTAAAGTACTTCCAGATTCTTATTATTCAGGCTTAAGTCAAAAGACATTGCCACACGTACGTCTACCGTACTATATATATATTCTTTTAAAATACTCATGCTCAAGAGTATAGGAAGAATCACATACCTCGCGACGATTATCGACTATTAGCAAAACGCTCCACGGCTATAACCCGGCTAGCCTTGTCCACCTTCCAAGTAGTACATGCTACTCGCAGAACATTCAACCAATAAGGTTATAAGTCTACTATAAATACGGTCCTATGTAAGTACAGTTTAATCTTCTACTTATATTCTTCTGATGTGATTTCAGTTCAAGTCTATTATGTAATATCCTCCTATTACAGTTCAATTCTTTTATGTAATATCCTTCTATTACAGTTCAAATCTCTTCTATGAATCTTATATTCATTTCTATACAACTACCTTTTGTCACGACTCGAACCCGGGCCCGTGACTGGTGCCTTACCCCGGGCACCCTAGTGATACAACATCAGAGAAAAACCAGCGGAAATAAAAACTTAAACATATAATTAGATATGGATCAAGATAAAAGAAAATAGGCCAACCAAAACGGTTGCCTTTCAGCATATATATATATATATATATCGACCTTTGAACAATTACAATCCTTACAACCCCGCCACAACAAAGGCATGCACTTAAGATTTTTACAACAACTATGACGATAGTGGCCCCGCCATACCCCGAATGTACAAGAACCAGACTCGATGTAACATACCAAAAGATAAGCCTCAAGGAACGGAGCTTCCCAATACGCTGAAATGTGATCCTATAAGCGGAATCGACACCGATGTACTTACTGCAGATGAACACACTCGAAGGTCAAGACAACAGTACCAAGTATGTGAAATCAAAATATCAGAAATGAAATCATAATAGTCTATACAAAGAAGGAGACATGTATGATAACCAAACTACAGTACACACATATAACAGCTATATCAAGTCAGGGACTCACGCCCTCCAAGTCATTACTCAAATATAATTATGGGTCTCACACCCACAACATCAATCATGCCCGTTGAATAACTTCCTCACTGCCGGCAGTCTATGATATGATAACCCCAAGAAGTACACCTGAACACCAAGTCCTACCTGATGCCAAAGCCGTACTAACAATACTATACAACCAAACCACGAAGCTGACACGGGGCAAGTACGAAAGTCGACTACCGATACCGCCGTGTCACGAGTCGACCGGCAAGTACGAGGGCTAACTACCAGGTACCAAGTCCGTGTCACGAGACTTCATCACTACACTGAACGGGGCAAGTGCGAGGGCTAACTACCAGGTACCAAGACCGAATCAGCCACGAGACGGGGCAAGTACGAAAGCCGACCACCAGATACCAATGCCGAACAGTAAAACCTCATAGAGAGCTAGTCCATGGAATAACAATCCTAATGGAACCATACCCGTGGGCCACCCATCGTGTCAGTAGGTCCAAGAGGATACAAGAAAAATAACACTATCAACAGGAGCGTCTCCGTGGAATTCTCCGTCACTGCCGGCACGTCCAAGCAAGTTCTCAACAAGTCAACCGACCCTCTACCGAGAGACGCGGTAGTATAGAAACACAATTCTTGCACAACAAAGGCTATCACAACAAGCATAGGCAAGTTTCACAACAACAAGCATATGTAAGTTATACACAACTCAAGGTACTTTCATTTTATGTCAAAGTCCGGGTTTTAACCCTAAAGTACTACGTACGTTAAATTCCTTTTTAAAGACCCATTTCTTTTACAAAGGTCACCCGATACTCGTAGTATAAAAATAGAGTGACTAACATTGTTAAGTAAACCAAAACACTTCCCTTTGTAAAATCAAGTAACAACATTATTTTCCAAACGTTCAAGTTTGCCTAATTTCAAATGCTCAAGTTTCTCATTTTTGAAAAGATTTCGTAGTTCATAGTTTTAATCCTTTAAAACAACTTGAGAAACATATGTCTTATGTGTGAGTAGGTTATTCTTGTTCATAACAATCTTATTAAAGCAGCCATGATCTAGGAAATGTAATATCATTTTGTCTCATCTTAGCTTCTATGCAGATGGAGGTTTCTACTGGTTTTAATAATACTTAATTATTCAATACATTTCCCTTTATTAGCGCAGTTGTTTGTTCGATACTTATTCGATTTCAAATCAAGAAACATTATTCCTTTTTAAAAACCAAGTACTCATACTCACGAATGAAGTTTCACACTTTTAACAAAATTCATATTAATTCAATTAAGTCAAGTCTCTTATCTTTTAAGATCAAGTCTCTTAACCTCTTAAAATCAATAAACCATTCTTTTTATCTCTCTTAAGTCGTTATACCTAACTTCCCATAAAGCTAGTATAACTCTTAAGCTTTCAAACCAAGTATTATTCTTCTTTCAAAAAGGATTCTTAATTCTTTTGAAGTACTTCAAGATTCCTATTATTCAGGCTTAAGTCAAAAGACATTGCCATAAAACTACATTCGATTAACACACGACGCTCACCGTACTATATATATATTCTTTTAAAATACTTCCAGATTCTTATTATTCGCTTAAGTCAAAAGACATTGCCAGAAACTACATTCAGTTAACACACGTACCTCTACCGTACTATATATATATTCTTTTAAAATACTTCCAGATTCTTATTATTCAGGCTTAAGTCAAAAGACATTGCCACACGTACGTCTACCGTACTATATATATATTTTTTTTAAATACTTCCAGATTCTTATTATTCAGGCTTAAGTCAAAAGACATTGCCACACGTACGTCTACCGTACTATATATATATTCTTTTAAAATACTCATGCTCAAGAGTATAGGAAGAATCACATACCTCGCGACGATTATCGACTATTAGCAAAACGCTCCACGGCTATAACCCGGCTAGCCTTGTCCACCTTCCAAGTAGTACATGCTACTCGCAGAACATTCAACCAATAAGGTTATAAGTCTACTATAAATACGGTCCTATGTAAGTACAGTTTAATCTTCTACTTATATTCTTCTGATGTGATTTTAGTTCAAGTCTATTCTGTAATATCCTTCTATTACAGTTCAATTCTTTTCGGTAATATCCTTCTATTACAGTTCAAATCTCTTCTATGAATCTTATATTCATTTCTATACAACTACAATATGTAATTTCCAATTACAATAGAAGGACAGTAGTATTTACCTCGATAAGCCCAAAATTATCCAAGTATATATGTCGATCCTGAGCGACGTTTAGCTCCTACTCTGGGCGCTCCAACCCGCTCCAAACAACCCTTAGAAGTTCTACGCAACTTCTACTTAACACTTCAACCGACTATGAAAGAAAGTATAATAGTATTTCTGGGCTTTTCGTATAGAGGTAACTTTGGAAAGTACTACAAGGTATTTGGGCTAAAGTATTTTGGCATTATAACAATACTTGGAGAGTATTTCTATACCACAAATGGGGGTATTATACGAAACCACTAGGCAAGGGGGTACTTTCGCCACACCACTAGGAGGAGGGGGGAGGAGTGCCCTCTCGGCCAAGGCTTCACAAGGGGGGATTTCAAGACTTGAAAAATGATTTTTGGATGAAGAAAGTCTTCAAGTTAGGGGAGTATTTATAGGCCAACCAATGGCCAACCAATGGCCAAGATGAAGCCAAGTGCCATGCAAGTGTAGGGTGAGGATTCAACCATGTGTACCTTATCCATCTACCACACCAACTATCACAAATATCCTACCTAACCACAAGCCCAAGTCGTCCAACTTGCCGCCCCAATCTCACGTCCAATGTGAGGGTGACACATGTCACCCTCCCGTTGGTCCAAAATGTTTCGTCTCTCGGAAAAATCCGCAAAAAATAAAAATGACATAGCCGTATTTTTCCCTTCGCAAGTCTTGTAAAACGTTTCGTCGGAAAACGATTCTTTTCGGTACTTGTGTACAAATTTCGAACCTTGCCAACCTTAAGGCTTAAATTTTTATACGTACGCCCTCACGTACATACTCTGGAAATACGGGGTATAACAAGGTAT
Source organism: Przewalskia tangutica (assembly GCA_029844215.1). Taxonomy (NCBI): domain Eukaryota; kingdom Viridiplantae; phylum Streptophyta; class Magnoliopsida; order Solanales; family Solanaceae; genus Przewalskia; species Przewalskia tangutica. Next base: position 79,743,325 of record CM056720.1, on the reverse strand, counting down.
GTGATTCTTCCTATCCTCTTGAGCATGATATTTTTAAATATATATATAGTACGATAGACGTACATGTGTTAACTGAACATGGTTTTACTTGACGTCTTTTGACTTGAGGCTAATAAAAATCTTGAAGTATTTCAAAAGAATTATGAGTCATTTTTGAAAGAAGAGTGATACGTGGTTTTAAACAAAAGCTTAAGAGTTATACTAGCTTTATGGGAAGTTAGGTATAACGACTTAAGAAAGATAAAATGAACGGTTTACTTATGTGTTTATAAAAGACTTGTATTGATTTATGGAAAGTATAGTAAGATGGTTTGTTGAGTAGACATATTGTGATGCTATGTGTGTTAGTATCTTGTAACGTTTGTATAAAGAGGTTATTCTTATTGTGCTTATGTTGTTTAACGATAAGCCATTATGTTAGTATTACATCACTCACCTCTTGACATGATATACGGGGTTGTCGCCGCTCGACGCGGTATACCTCGTGCACTGTGTGACTATGATTCGAGAATACTCACGCGTCCGGGGACCTATGCGAGCTACGAGAGTTCCGTGTTAGTGCGGGATTACCTCATGCGTCTATGTGTCCACGCGACTACGAGTCCGGGGCGATGCCGGTGAGTAGCTACCCTCGATGCGGGAATACCTCACGCGGCCTACGTGGCCTATGCGATCGCGGAGTCCGTGATTAGGCATGCATAATGATACTATGGGCGATTGGCCTTGCTTCGATCATTCGCAGCCTTAGAAAAGACTCACATACGCTTACCTATTATTGCTCTTGTTTGTGATGTGGCACTATGTGCGGTTACATTGATTGTTTCGAACATAATTGTAAAACTGGTTTTAAAATGATATGATTTCATTTAAGTACTTTACAGTTTCACATACTTGGTACCTGTTGTACTGACCTCCTTCGGGGGGCTGCGTTCATGCCACAGGTAAAGGGAAGCAGGTAGAGGATCCTCAGTTTTAGGATCTTTTCTTGGTGTCAGGAGCTCCATCTTCTTCGGAGGCTCGACTTTTGGGTATGATCTCCCTGTTGTTGTAGATAGTTTTGTACATTCAGGGTATGGCGGGGCCCTGTCCCGCCATAGTTGTTTACTTCCTTAGAGGTCTGTAGTCCTATTGTACAGTTGGGATGTAACTGCCAGATTTTGGTTATATATATATGCCGAAAGGCGACCTTTTCTCAGATAAACTGTGTATCAATTTACATTTGTTTCATGTCTTGTTTTTATATTCCGCTGATTTCTCTGATGTATGACTACTTGGGTGCCCGGGTAAGGCACCAGTCACGGGCCCCAGAACGGGTCGTGACATGCTTCTAGTTGGCCCAGACTTGGTTCAGCAGGCTGTGGATAAGGTGAAACTTATCCAGAGAGACCATAGCGGCTCGTAGTCTGCAAGTCATATGCGGATAATCGGCGTCGGCATTTGTAGTTTCAGGTAGATGATTGGGTCTTCTTGAAGGTGTCACCCATGAAGGGTGTGATGAGACTCGGTAAGAAGGGGAAACTCAGCCCAAGGTACATTGGGCCCTACCAGATCGTCCGTCGAGTAGGCAAGGTTGCCTATGAGTTGGATCTGCCATCAGAGTTAGAGGCTGTACATCCGGTCTTCCATGTTACTATGTTGCGGAAGTGTATCGGAGATCCGGCGAGTTTTCCTGCTAGTGAGGTCCAGTGACAGAGGGTTATCGATGAGAGAGTCCCATAGCGATACTCGATCGCCAGTCAGCGATCGCGACCAAGGATGTGGCTTCCGTCAAAGTATTGTGGAGGAATGTTAACCGGGAGGAGATGACTTGGGAAGCGGAGGAGGACATGTTGAGGAAATATCCTCACTTATTCCCTACACCTTCAGGTAATTCGTTTTCCCTTACTTGTCAAGTTTTAATTGAAGCATTTGTTTTGTGTAAATGCTTTTATGTGGCCATGTGTGGTATTATTGGTATGTCGGGGTTATAAAAGGAAACTATGTCGCTAATTATAAGTTTGACTCCGAAAGAACATTCGGGGACGAATGTTTCTAAGGGGGAAAGAATGTTACACCCCGTATTTACAGGACATGTTTTAAGAACGTACGTGAGAATTCCTAATGTTAAGATTAGAGACTTGTAAAATTTTATCGGAATTATGAAATTATCGGAAAATGAATATTGTGACGAATGGGAGGGCAACACGTGTCACCCCCTTATAGTTGCCTTGGACGAAATATGTCATGGCCAAAATGGTCATTGACCATAGTCTTAAGATGACAAGTCTTGCAAGTTGTGAGCTTGAGAAAATTGACTAAGTCAAAGGGTCCACAAGTCTTGATATTTAATTGAACTCATCCAAGTCTCACATTTGTGCACATCTTAACCCTCCATTGTGCTATATAATACTACTAATAGCAAGACAAGCTCAACACTTAGCCATTTTTCAAGAAATTGAAGAACTCACTATAGTTGCTCTCGGGTTCATGCCCATTTGAAAATAAATATTTTTTGTTTCTTGTCCATTAAGCTCCACACTTTAAACCAAGGTTCTTGAGTGTATTGTAAGTGTATCTCAATAGAAAAATCTCGGAAAAAGATAGTTTTTGTATTAGTCGCAAGGTGAAAACCTAGTTGCTTTCTAGGTTTTGTTTGGAAGTTTGAAGGAAATTTGTTGGTGTTGTTCTAAGGGTCTCAAGTAGCGGATTGAAGTGTCTTGAAGAGACTCTAAGTTGCTAAGGAGCGACTCCGGATTTGGAGTTGGATTAAGATTCGTTGAGGTAATAATCTTGTCTCTTAAGTGTTACAAGATTATATATTGTTGTTAGCTTTACATGTTTGCTAGCATGAAGTATATGTGTTGAAGTTTCTTAAGTATCATGGATTGATTGTAGCCTTAAATCCGAAATGTCATTTAAGCCATGTGAAGTTGGATTACAAATTGGTCGTTTATTAGAATCGTCGCATGTTACTTACTTGAAGATTATAGTAGTTATAATCGCTTGCGACTTGATATCATGTTATGCTAACAACTTGGTTGAAATGGAAATTGGATAAGAATTGGTATTGTTGCATCTCAATATGACCGAATTGTACTAGTAGTTTGTATTAGTTTGATATCGTTGTGGGGCGGAATTTTACACGTCTAGTAGGTGTGTAATCCCCTATTGTTAATTGCATTGATTGGGCCTTAAATGTGGCGTGTTTGGTTATTGAATTCGGCCTTGAAAAAGGTGGCAAAGTAAGTAGAAACAAAGGAGGTGTTGTCCGATTTTCCGTATAATTTAGTGACCTTACACTTATAATATTCTACGTTTGAAGTAAGACGTTAATAGTCGTATTGTGGATATTATAGGTTGACATACTACGGGCGGGATATTGTACGTGGCAAGTGGTTTGACCCGAAGAGGTATGTAGAACTTTTCCTATCTTTTGAGCATGACTAGTTGCACATATATAGTACGGTAGACGTACAAGACCTTGATATCCTTTACTAGTTTTATGAATAGCCAAGTCGGGTGAGATAGGAGATTAACTCACTTCTTTGAAAGTATTAAGGATGTCTTAAGTTTTATTAAAGTTAAGGGACTTGAAGAGTTTTAAAGTATGTGATACTTGTTTCGTTTTAAACGTATAAGTCCCTTGGATAGGAAATTGTATTTGGCTAAGGTATAAAGTGAATATAACGACTTTATGGGAAGTTGGTTATATTAGCTTTATGGAAAGATAAATGACTTGATTTAATGAAAGACAATTTGATTTGAAGGCATCAATTGCCTATGGTTTTATAAGAAAAGGAGTCACTTGATTTAGAAACCTAACTTTATTTCTAAAGGTATTGTGACTTGTCCTGAAAAGTAATTTTGACTTGATACTATGGTTAATAGTATCTTGGAAGTTTTATACTAAAAAGAGTCATTTGTTTTAAAGAGTAGAAGTATGTAGTATTTGGGTTAAATTCCCGGATTTTCATAAAAGATATGTTAGTGCTTTAAGTAAACTAAAATGAGAGTGTATATGAATAAGACTAATAAGAAGTTAGGGGGATTTCTTAACTTGCTTACTTATTGTATGATAAGCCGGTAGTGCTTATGTTATGTATGATGGCCGGTTGAGATAGGGTAAGAGTATATCTGAGGGGTACATCCCCAAGATCGTTATACCACCTTCTTCAGGGTAAGAGTATATCTGAGGGGTAAATCCCCAAGATCGTTATACCACCTGCTTCAGGGTAAGAGTATAAATGAGGGGTAAATCCCCAAGATCGTTATACCACCTGTTTCCGTGGATTTGCTACCCACGATGCGAGGAATACCTCATGCGAGTCCTTATGGGCTTACGCGGTGAAATAGTCCCACGCGGTAGTGCGACTATGCGAGGAATACCTCACGCGTCCACACGACCTACGCGTGAAATAGTCCCGTAGGATTGCTAAATGATCGTGGGCGGATGGTCCCGCTTTGATCGTGAGCTTCCTATTTTTATGTTGACGATACTATTAGTTACTCTCATTGTTAGTAAGGCAATCGTACTATAATTTTGTTATCATACATGTCTCCGCTTTGTTTTAAACTTATGATGTAATTACAGTATTTTCCGCTTTACATACTTAGTACATATTGTAATCGACTTCCTCTGGCTGCGTTCATGCCGCAGGTAGGGGTAAGCGGGTGGTGGATCCTCATTCTTAGGATCACTTATCAGACGTCAGAAGCTCCATTTCTCCGGAGGCTTGTCATTTTGGTACAGTCTTTCCCTGATGTTGTAGATTTATGTACATTCAGGGGTATGGTGGGGCCCTGTCCCGCCACTGTTGTTATTCCTAGAGGTCTGTAGTCACATGTTGTGGTTTGGGGTCAGAAGAACCGAGTTATCTTTTTCTTTGATTATGCATATTTTATGGAAGCGCCTTATCGCCAGCTCGTGATATTATTGTCTAAACATGTTGTATATTGTGTATGTTCCGCTGCTATTCTCTGATGTATACCTGAACGGGGTGCCCAGGTAGGGCACCAGTCGCGGCCCCGGGGTCGGGTCGTGACAAAAATTTTGTTGATACTATTTACGATTGCATAGATACACTTCCACCTCCAACTCCTAAAAATCTACCCACCACCTGTTGAAATAAGTAAAGAAGAAGTGTTTTCTAGCATTCAAGATGAATGTAAAAAGTATATACACATTACCAACAAGAAAGTTCTAGCAACCAACCGGCTTCCATGCCATCTTCTTCTTCTTCAACACAGCCTCAAAAACGACATGTTGTTTCTGCGGCTAGTATTCAAAGCCTCATACAGAGAATGTTTAGTGATACCGTTTCTAACAAAATTAGCGAGTTTGATGTTTTTGTTTTGCAGGGTATTGTACCGTACGAAACAATTGAAAATGAAGAGGGACGTGAAGACTTGCTAAAGTACTGGAGGGAGAATGAGATGAATTTTCCAACACTAGCAAAGATTACCCGAGATGTGTTGAACATTCAAGCGTCATCAACAGCATCTGAAAGCACATTTTCTGCGGAAAGATTTCAAATAGGGGAGCACAGACATTCATTTGCAGGAGAATCATTAGAGATTGCAGTTCTATTCAGAGACTGGATTCGTGCGGAGCGTGAGGCGCGCCAACCGAGATCGAAGAAGAAGACTACAACTACAACGAAATCTTATCCGACGGATGTGCAAGAGACGTCGTCCAATTTGACCAAGATATACCAATTCCAACCGAAGAACCACAAGAAATTATAAAGAAACTAGAAATTGTGTTTCTTAAAATGTAATTCTTTTAATTGTAATTTTACTATGCTATTTATTTGCAACTTTCAATATCACGAAGTTGCAATTTTGAAATTGTATTACAAAAAAAAAAACATACTTCTAGTCAAATAATATAAGAGGCACAAAAATAGCCTTGAGATGTTTTTATTAAACTATCTTGTTGTGTATGTGTGTTATTTATTTATTTATTTATTTAATTTAAAGACAAATAAAAAATGACCCGATCGGGATGTGTGGCGACACCCCGCCAAATTTCGCCAGACTCGACCGCCACCCGACTGACCCACCCCACCCTGCCTCGTTGGACAGCCATAGAATGATGGTTAGAGCGACTATGTTGTATGAGGCCGAGTGTGGGCTAGTAAATAATTATCACGTTCAAAAGATAAAAGTTATGGAAATAAGGATGTTGCAGTGGATGTGTGGGCATACCAGGAGGGATAGAATTATAAATGAAGATATCTGGGATAAGGTGGGAGTGACCTCAATAGAGAATAAGTTGCGGGAAGTGAGGCTGAGATTGGTTCAGACATGTACAGAGGAGATGTCGGGATGCCCCAGTGTGGAGGTGTGAGAGGTTGGCTATGGATGGTTTTATGAGAGGTAGATAAAGGCCAAAGAAGTATTAGGAAGAGGTGAGCAGACAGGACATGGCTCAAACCCAGCTTACTGAGTACATGACCTTAGATATGAAGTTATGGAGGACACAGATTAGGGTAGACGACTAGTGGGTAGTTGAGCAGTGGTCTGACATATCCTTGCATATTAGTAGTCATAGTATTACTCTTGTAGTTTATTGTCCTTCTCTTTCTACTTGATATATGTTGTTCTTGTACTTTGATTATCGTATTTGTTTGTTATTTTTATCCATACTACTTTATCTTGCTTTTTGTAATATTTTATGACATCACTTTCTATATTGCTTTGTATTGCATGTGCCAAGGGTCTATCGAAAATAGTCTCTCTACCTCCCAAGGTAAAGGTATGGTTTGCGTACACTCTACCCTCTCCAGACCCCACTTTGTGGGATTTTACTTGGTATGTTGTTGTTGTTGTGTATGGTGTACACATATCCATCTCATTCATACATATTATATTAGAATTTGAACAGTTGAAAGAGGCTTGGAAAGACGATTGTTGGATATGTTAAATGATACAAAAGTGATGAATAACGATGACACTTCAGCCATAGAGCTGGTATCAGATGAAAAAATCTAGATGGGTTATGTGATAGCTACTGCAGTAGTGTGTGTATACCCGGGTACATATGGACATTGCATTCATTCTCATTTTGATATGTACTTGATGTTGTGTGTACTCAGTGTTGATTTTCTGATAAACTATATGATCTTATGGCTTGATAGAAGAAATATTGATACTAGAGACTTGTAATTGCTGTGAGATCGAGTTATGAGACTTGATGGGACTAGATGCCCGGTTATATGGTTTAGGTTGACTTGGTAATACTATTGAGAACTGTGTTAAGACTTGTGAACCTTAATAACACTTGGACATTATTGAACTGTAAGAACTATTGATAGGTGTGGTTAATTGAACTCTTATTAAGCTTAACTAACTAATTAGTAGAGAGGTATCGAAAAAGTACCAAATCTCACCACCATTATAGCTAGGGTCGGTCGATGATGCTACTGAGTACATGTGTTTTCCGTACTCACTCAATGTTTGTTGCACTCTATGTGCAAGTACCGAGCTGGATGACGGAGGAGCAGGTAAAACTTAACTTGTTTGGAGATTGCTTGAAGAGTACAGAGTGAGTCGTTAATGCATTCCCGACATTGAAACTCTTTTCTTATATTTACATTTCTCTCTTTATTACATTCAGAAAGTACTTATTATTCACTTCAGACTTGTATTCGATTAGAGATTTGTACTCATGACTGCTGGATTATTTGGGGGTTTTGTTCAAACTATGTATTAAGTTACGACTTGTTGATATTTCTCTTGTTATCTCTTTACTTTCTGTATTTATTTTTGTATTCCTTATGTTATATGATTGGGGTTCACCAATGGGTTAAGGTAGGTGTCCTCATTACACAATGAGATTTTGGGTCATGACAAATTGGTATCAGAGCACTAGGTTAATGGTCTCATGAGTACAGAAGTGATTTCTAGTACAAATTTGTGGATTAGTATGAAGAGCTCTGTACTTATCTTTGAGAGTCTATAAAACATTTAAGAAATTTCAATTCTTTCATTCATTTGTGCGTTTCTACTATGATTGAATTCTAAATCTCTTTGTTCCTGTCTTTCACACAGATGGTGAAGACACGTTCAACAGTACGAGGAGATCAAATCCCCACACCTGGACCTGCACCAGTTATTAGAGGTGGTACACGAGGTAGGGGGCACGGTAGAGGTAGATCTATACCTTGAGTTGTAGCCCGAGGTCGAACCCCGATAGTTTCTCAGACTTGTGATAGAGCTGAGTCTCTGTGGTCAGGGGCTATTTTGTAGGATGATCAGGTTCCTCTACATGAGTATGAGTAGGGTTAGGCTAATGAGGTAGGACTAAATTAGATGCCCCTGAATTTCATTGCCACGTTGGAGTTATTGGATACTCTGGTTCACATGATGAGCCTCTTGGACACTATAGCTCATGGATTTCATCCAGCCACTTCTGATGGTTCTCATACTAGGGTTGGATGACCAACTCCTGATCATACTGCTATGCCCATATTTTGGACACTATGGGTTCATCTAGCACCTGTTGGGGTTCCTCAAATTTTAGGTGTGACTATATCTGGTCTTGCTACACCTCCAGTTGCATAACATATTATGTCTATTGAGAAGCAGAAGATGTTCGAGGGGTTTAGAAAGTTAGATCCGCCCAAACATGATGGGGATCCCGAGGATAATGCATATAAGTTCTTGATTAGTTGTCGTGATATGTGGCACAACCTCATATTAGTGGAGTCACATGGTATTGATTACACTACCTTTCAAATGGTTGGACCGACCAAGTAGTGGTGGATGTCTTATCTTCAGTCTAGACCAGTAGGGTCCCTCCTCTCACTTGGATTTTATTTACCCATATTTTCTTAGAGAAGTTTGTGCCTTGTAGTGTTAGAGAGAGGATAAGAGCTTAGTTCAAGGGGTTACGCTAGGGGCGTATGTCTGTGACCAAGTATGAGATACATTTCCATACATTGTCTTGCCATGACTTGATGATTTTACCTGATGAGGCTAAAAGGGTGATGAGGTTCACCAATGGGTTGTTATGCCCTCTTTGGTTGATTACAACACAAATGGCTGCCATAAGTTCCACCTTCTAACAGATTGTTGATGCCATGAGAGAGACTGAGTTTACTCAGAGAGAGGATTATGAGGAGAGGGTGGTCAAGAGGCCTCAATTCAGCACTCAGGTAGTTTCTCATTTGGAAGTCAGGGTCATTATAGTGAAATTCATCATCATTCGTGTCACGACCTGAACCCCGGGCCCGCAACTGGTGCCCTACCTGGGCACCCTTCTACCTATACATCACATGTAACCAGCGGAAGCTAAAGAAAACTCATCATTTAAAAAAAAAAAAAATAGGCAAAGCCGACAAGGCTGTCATTATATATATAACAACCAAAAAGGAACTACAATTGTACACAAGTCCAACCCACATATGACTACAGAACTCTAAGAGTTTAGACAGTAACTAAGACGGGACAGGGCCCCGCCGTACCCCTAAATATACACCAGACTGTAATACAAACTTCGTACCAAAATGACAAAACCCCGAAATAGTGGAGTCATCTCAATAGAAGCTGAATGGAGATCCTAAGCTCGCGGATCACCCAACTGAGTACCTAATACTGCGGCATTTAATGCAAATTGCAGAAGGGGGTCGATAACAATGTACTAAGTATGTAAACATAAAGTACAGTAAATAAGATCAAACTGGCCAAAATATGATAGGGACAAGTATGAAAATCAAATACCAGATCCAACCGTGCCATATAAAATAAGAGTCAATCGTACTTTCTTTTTACAAGCGAGATTCAATTGTGCCTTCTTAAAATATGAGTCAACTGTATCCTTTTAAAATGAGTCCACTGCCTTTTTTAAAATGATTCAACCGTACCCATGGTACTTTCTTTAAAAATGAGAGTCATTCCAAAGTCATATAATGCTTGCTCATAGAATCATCAATATAACGTAACCCGACCCGTTATGGGACTCGTTGTATGCATCTATATGAAATGTAAGCTTCTCTATATGACATAACCTGGCCAATTTTGGGGCTCGATGTTATACTTTATTATATAACATAAAACCGTCCCATTCTGGGCTCGATGTAATGCAAGTGTGACATAAAACCGGCCCATTCTAGGGCTCGATGTAATGCAAGCGTGACATAAAACTAGCCCATTCTAGGGCTCGATGTAATGCAAGTGTGACATAAAACCGGCCCATTCTGGGGCTCGATGTAATGCAAGTGTGACATAAAACCGGCCTATTCTGGGGCTCGATGTAATGCAAGTGTGACATAAAACCGGCCCATTCTGGGGCTCGATGTAATGCAACCATCCTTTTATATGACCTAACCCGACCCTTTATTGAGGGACTCGAGGTATCAATGCAATCATTCTTTTTATATGACCTAACCCGACCCTTTATTGAGGGACTCGAGGTATCAATACAACCATATGAAAGTTAAAATCATCTTTTGACTCTCAATAATATGATTATAAAATGAACTTTCATTTTAGAAAACCAAGGCACTACCACTTCTTTCCTTTTAGACAAACCAAGGTATTATCACATTGTTATACCCCGTATTTCCAGAGTATGTACGTAAGGACGTACGTATAAAATTTGAGCCTTAAGATAGGCAAGATTCGAAATTTGTACACAACACCCGGTTAGAGTCGTTTTTCGACGAAACGTTTTCACAGCTTTCGTAGGGGAATTTCCGGCTATGTCATTTATAATTTTTGCGGATTTTTCCGAGAGACGTAACATTTTGGACCAACAAGAGGGCGACACTTGTCACCCTCTAATTGGTGATGGTTGGCGGACGAGAATGGGGAGGTGCTGCCGAATTTTCTGTAGAATATGGAGCAATGAGATCTACATGTTAATAAGCGCCTTGTGGCCTTATAGGTTGAAGTACTACGTGTGGTGCGATCTACGTGGCTTAAGGAGTAGCCGACGGTTTGAAGTACTTGGAGCATTTTGCTATTAGTCGATACTCGTCGCGAGGTATGTGAACCTCTTCCTATCTCTTCTAGCATGATATGTGTGAACTATGTAGTACGGTAGACGTACATGTGTTAACTGTGTTTGATTGTTTTAAAACATAAAGTGTTATAACGGATTTATGGGAAGTTGGTTATAACAGCTTTATGTAGGTAAGAAAATACTTTGTGGTTTTAAAAGGTAACTGATGTGAATTATAACTGGATTGTTATAATAAAGAACTTGCTGTATTTCAAAAGATGTATAAATCGTTTTGAAGGGAGAGTAACACTTGGTTTTAAAGGTTTTAAAAAGAGTTATACTAGCTTTATGGGGAGTTAGGTATAATGTCTTAAGAGAGGTAAAGAAAATGGTTTACTGATGTTAGAAGTTAAGAGACTTGATCTTATAAGATAAGAGACTTAACTTATTTGTTTTAAGGTGAATGTTTGTGTGAAACCTCATTCGTGAGTAATGAGTACTTAGTTTTTTTTAAAAGGGATAATGTTTTACTGATTTCGGAAATCAGAATGTGTATCGACAGACCACCGCAGCGTTAATAAAGGAAAATGTACTGACTAATGAATTGTATTATTAAAACCAGTAGAAACCTCCATCTGCATAGAAACTAAGATAAGACAAAATGATATTACATTTCCTAGATCATGGCTACTGTAATAAGAATGTTGTAAACAAGAATAACCTACTCTCACGGGAGACATATATTACTCAATTGTTCTAAAAAGGAATCAAGTGATTAAGTTTGGGAACTATGAAACCATTTGAAAATGAGAAGCTTGAGTAATTGAAACTAGGCAAACTGGAACTTAGGAAAAGAATGTTGTTACTTGATTTTGAAAAGGAATGTGGGTTGGTCATTCTAATACTACGGGTATCGGGTGACTTTGATAAAAGTAATGGATCTCTTTTAAAGAATTTAACGTACGTAGTACTTTAGGGTTAAAACCCGGACTTTGGCATAAAATGAAAGTACTTTGAGTTGTTGTGCAACTTGCCTATGCTTGTTGTTGTGAAACTTGCCTATGCTTGTTGTTGTGAAACTTGCCTATGCTTTGAGTTGTTGTGAAACTTGCCTATGCTTGTGATGATAGCCTTTGTTGTGCAAGTGTGGTATTTCTGTGTTACCGTGTCTCTCGATAGAGGGCCGGTTGACTTTTTGAGAACTTACTTGGACGTGCTGGCAGTGATGGAGAATTCCACGGGTATGTTTCCATTTTGATTACTGTCTTGTTGTTGATGTCACATGTACATGTCTACACCGATGCAGTATTCCGGGGGCATGCGGCCGGGTGGATTACCCGATATATGGTTATTACTGCAACATGGACGTGTCTACACCGATGCAGTATTCCGGGGGCATGTGGCCATGCGGCAGGGTTGACCACCCAGTATATTGTTATTGAGGTTACATGGGCATGTCTACACCGATGCAGATTCCGGGGGCATGTGGCCATGCGGCCTTGTTATTATTGTTGCATCATGGACATGTCTACACCGATGCAGTATTCGGGCACGCGCCATGATGCGAACATGATGGATGTTGTGGGCGTGAGACCCATAGTTATATTTGAGTGGTGACTTTGAGGCGTGAGTCCACGACTGATCGCTTATGTCGTGCATCGTATTTTGGTTATCATACATGTCTCCGCTTTTTAGGCTATTATGATTTCATTTACGATTTTGTGATTTCACATACTTGGTACTGTTAGATCGACTCCTTCGGGCCGCGTTCACGCCGCAGTAGAGGTACATCGGTCGTGGATCCCCGCCTAGGATCTCATTTCAGCGTGTTGAAAGCTCCGTTCCTTCGAGGCTTATCTTTGGTATGTTTCCTGAGTTGTAGGTTCTTGTACATTCGAAGTACAGCGGCCCCGTCCCGTCATAGTTGTAAATCTTAGAGGTGCATGCCTTGTTGCAAGCGTGGTTTGTAAAAGGATAACTGTTCGGGTTTTATGTATATCAAGGCAAATCGCTTTGGCCTGTTTATTTATTATATCTCTTGTTTCATGACTCGTGTTTTATTTTCCGCTGGTTTTCTCTGATGTTGTATCACTAGGGTGCCCGGGGTAAGGCACCAGTAACGGGCCCGGGTTCGGGGTGTTACACACATCTTGCAATATTAGGGACTTGAACACAATAGCACAATGCACGTCCACTGTACATTCCTTCATTTATAAAACCCCAAGATACTAGCACTTGTAGCATCAAGGCACTTTTACCTTTAAAACCAAGTTACTTACACTTTTAAACTCAAGTAACTTACACTTTCAAAATCAAGTCACTTATTCTTCTCAACTCAAGTAACTTAGACTTTTAAAATCATTAAAATGAACCTTCCTTTTTGAAACCCAAAGGCACTTCTCCTAACACATATCATTAGGATTTAAACCATGTAGAAACCTTGTACGTCCGACGTACATTCCTTTTTAATAAATTATTCACTTTGACTCTCAATGGAATAAAATAGAACATCTTTCGTTTTAGAAAACCCAAAGTACTATCAATGGAATAGAATAACTTTCATTTATAAAAACTCAAGGTACTTATCGCATCTTTCCTTTTAGCAAAACCAAGGTACTAACAAGGGAATAGATAGAACAACTTTCATTTTAGAAACCCCAAAGTACTATCAAAGGAATATATCATTAAGGAATAGGATCAACTCACTTTATAAAATCAAATCAAGTATCATTAAGGAATATAATCCACTCACTTTATAAAGTCAAATCATGCCAAGGAAGAAAGGATAGTTCACATACCTTTTCGGCTATTCCACACGCTAAGTAGACTACGCCACAAGTAGTACTTCAACCTATAATGACAATAACACTTCTATCAACTTCATACTTACTAGTGTAGGTAAATACCAAGTAATGGTTCCCCTTTTCTATAGAAATTTGGGCAGCACTTCCCCCCTATATACGTACTTTTCCACCTTACGAGAAGACCAATTTCATCAATAACCAAGACACCAATTAAGGACACAACCAACAGTTAACCAAAGGGAATTACACACCTACTTTACATATAAAATTCAGCCCCTTAATCCATATAAAAACAGCCCACAAAACGCAGTTTGTGTTCCACAACAACAAGGTTAAAATGTGAAGCCTTTCAACACCTATCTACACCCTTATTCCTTTGGGATTTATACTAGCTTTTACCACATTAAACATGCATATTGAAAACTGAATTTCTAGCATATACACGCCACAAAACAGTCCCTAAAACTACACAACAATATCCAACAGTTTTATACAAGTCTCGGCCAAACAACCCCAATACAATTAGCCTTTCCATAGTTATTTATAATCCAATTCAAGTTCCAATACTTTTATATAAGTCATATCAACTTATTAACCACAAGATTACTTCATTATAACATGCAATAGGTGAAGATAACAACAACAATAATCAACGAAATCCAAAGTCCCGAAAACTGTCTAGTTTCGGCCTATCTCCCCAAAACTGTCCATACACTTCTTATTCTTCATTCTTCTTAATACAAGTTCATCTATTAACTATAACAATATGTAATATACAATTACTTCAAGAGGAAGAAGAAATTTTATGTCACGACCCGATCCCGGGCCCGTGACTGGTGTCTTACCCGGGCACCCAAGTAGTCATACATCAGAGTAATCAGCGGAATATAAAAATAAGACATGAAACAATTATAGAATGCGAACAGTTTATCCATGAAAATATCGCCTTTCGGCATGTATATATAATGAAACTTGAACAGTTACATCCCCATTTACAAAACCTGCCCACAACAGTACTACAGACCTCTAAGAATGTAACAACAACTATGACGGGACAGGCTCGCCATACCCTCAATGTACAAGAACCTACAACTCAGTGGAAACATACCAAAAGATAAGCCTCCGAGAAACGAGCTTCCTAATACGCCGAACTGTGATCCTATGGTGAGGATCAACAACCGTGTACTCTACCGCGGCATGAACGCGGCCCAAGGAGGTCGATCAACAGTACCAAGTATATGAAACTGAAAATACTATAAACGAAATCATAACAGTCTAAAATAAAGCAGGAGACATGTATGATAACAAATCTACAGTTCACAACATAAAAACAAATATGTCAAGTCGTGACTCACGCCTCAAAGTCATCCTCACGCCAGTGGAACTCCTTCCTCACCGCGCTGATCTAGGTATAAATCGTGTGATACATATAACATGTCTCGCCCATCCCACGGACTCGAGGTGGAATCGTATGGAATACATGTCTCGCCCATCTCATGGGACTCGATAGAATCGTATGGAATACATGTCTCGCCCATCTCGTGGGACTCGATAGGAATCGTGACATGTCTCGGCCCATCTCACGGGACTCGATAGAATCGTGCATGTCTCGCCCGTCTCTGGGACTCGATAGGAATCGTATGGAATACATGCCTCGACCCATCTCATGGGACTCGATAGGAATCGTACATGTCTCGGCCCATCTCATGGGACTCGATAGGAATCGTATGGAATACATGTCTCGGCCCATCTCATGGGACTCGATAGGAATCGTACATGTCTCGGCCCATCTCATGGGACTCGATAGGAATCGTACATGTCTCGGTCCATCTCATGGGACTGGATAGGAATCGTATGGAATACATGCCTCGGCCCATCTCATGGGACTCGATAGGAATCGTACATGTCTAGGCCCATCTCATGGGACTCGATAGGAATCGTATGGAATACATTCCCGGTTCATCCCATGAACGCGGTGTCGTGTGGAATACATTCCCGGTTCATCCCATGAACGCGGTATAGAATTGACCATAACATTTAAACGCTCTTTTAAGACATATTAAGATAATACCATGCTTTCCTTTTAAATCAACTAAGGCAATATTATGCCCTCCTTTTTAAACCAAAACACTTTCCTTTTTAAAGTCAAGTAATAACATTCTTTCCCAAAAGTTCAAGTTGCCTAATTTCAGATACTCAAGTCTTTTAGTTTCGAAAGATTCCATAGTTCATAGTCTTAATCAATTAACGTAATCTTTTTTAAAACAATTGAATAACGTATGCCTTATGTGTAAGTAGGTTATTCTTGTTTATAACAATCTTATTAAAGCAGCCATGATCTAGGAAATGTAATACAATTTTGTCTTATCTTAGTTTCTATACAGATGGAAGTTTCTACTGGTTTTAATATAATTACTTATTTGTCAATACATTTTCCTTTATTAACGCTGCAGTGGTTCGTTCGATACTTATTCTCATTTCCGAAATCATTAAAACATTATTCCTTTTAAAAACCAAGTACTCATTACTCACGAATGAGGTTTCACACTTTTTAACAAAATTCACATCAATTCAATTAAGTCAAGTCGCTTATCTTTTAAGATTAAGTCTCTTAACTTCTAAAATCAATAAACCATTCTTTTTATCTCTCTTAAGTCGTTATACCTAACTTCCCATAAAGCTAGTATAACTCTTAAGCTTTCAAAACCAAGTATTATTCTTCTTTCACAAACGATTCTTAATTCTTTTGAAATACTTCAAGATTCTTTATTATTTAAAACTCAAGTCAAAAGACATCGAAGTAAAACCACGTTCAATTAACACACGTACGTCTACCGTACTATATATATATTCTTTTAAAATATCATGCTCAAGAGGATAGGAAGAATCACATACCTCGCGACGATTATCGACTATTAGCAAAACGCTCCAAAGTACTGTAATCCTGCTAGCTCTTTCCACCCTTCGAGTAGAATACGCTACATGCAGTACTTCAACCTATAACGGTCATACAAGTCTATCAACGTCTAGACTACTTTGTAGAATAATTCTAGATACAGATTCCTCATTCTACGGAAAATTGGGCAGCACTTCCCTACCCGCCAAACTACACAAGTCTACTGTAAATACAGTCCTATGTAAGTACAGTTTAGTCTTCTTCTTTAATATTTTTCTGATGTGATTTCAATTCAATTATCTTCTCTTATACCATCCTTCTATATATCTTATACTCAATTCTATACTAATACAGTATGTAATTTCCAATTACAATAGAAGGACAAGAGTATTTACCTCGATAAGCCCAAAATTATCCAAGTTTATATGTCGATCCTGAGCAACGTTTAGCTCCTATTCTGAACGCTCCAATTCGCTCCAAGAAACCCTTAGAAGTTCTACACAACTTCTACTTAACACTTCAACCGACTATGAAGATTTTCCTTAGGGTTTTGTTTTTGTGACTGAAGGGAAGTATAATAGTATTTCTGGGCTTTTAGTATAGGTGTAACCTTGGAATACTACAAGGTATTTGGGCCAAGGTATTTTGGAATAGTAACAATACTTGGAGAATACTTTTCTACCAAGGGGGGGGGGGTATTTCACGAGAACAACTCAAGAGGGGGGGTTTGTTTCGGCCAAGGCCTCTCAAAGGGGGAGGGGAACCTTGGACGAAAACTACACTAAGGGGGAGAGGGTTTTTAGACTTGGAAAATGATTTGTGGATGAAGAATAAGTCTTGCATTAGAGGGGTATTTATAGGCCAATCAATGGCCAAGATTAAGACAAGTGGTGGGCAAGTGGAGGGTGAAGATTTGGACAAGTGTTGTGTGGGTCCCACTTGCTCATCTACTACACAAAATATCCTACCTAATCCTTGACCAAAAGAAAGGCAAAAAACGTGCCAAGTTTCGTCCAACTTGACCGCCCACTTGAGGGTGACAAGTGTCGCCCTCTCATTGGTCCAAAATATTTCATCTCTCGGAAAAATCCGTAAAAATTATAAATGTTGCAACCGTAATTTTCCCTTCGCAAAGTCCGGAAAACGTTTCGTCGGAAAACAATTCTTTTCGCTAGTTGTGCACAAATTTCGTCCCTAATGCCTACTTAAGGCTAAAACTTTTGTACGTACGCCCTCACGTACATACTCTGGAAATACGGGGTATAACATTCTCCCCTCCTTAGAAATATTCGTCCCGAATGTTCCTTCTCAAGACGGATAACGATAAAGTTCCTCTTAACTTAAACAAGTTGCCAATGCCACACCTGGCCACAAAATAACACACGCGCAAATACTTAAATCCAAGTCCACGAGAAATCACCTCTAGCATTAAAGAAGCTCCCACCCAAGGTCTAAAAGATATTCCCTTCGCACATTTACTTCTCAAAAGAAATGATCACATCTATGTTCTTAACACATGCTCGCTTCTTCCCTTACTCGTCGTACCCTTCTCGTACACTCGAACTCTTTCTCATAACTTACCACATTTCTGTTACTGCTTCAGTTTCCAAAATCTCTGGGTTACTACCTCCAACTTGGTCACCTTACTAACCTCAATCTCCTTTTAAGGCCATTCCCGGCCTTCACGATCCGATTCTGGTCGAATATATCCACGAACTCATACGATGGTTACCTAAACCTGGGCCTAGCACCCTCGTGACCCTACCCCCTGGCGGGATCACCTCGAACTGACCCCACCACATTTCAGGCCGCGGGTTGACCCGCGATTGGTCCTCAACCCGACCCGCTATCGCGCTAAACACTTGTTCCCCCGATCCGGAACAATCTCACTAATCAAGTCACGAAAACCTAGTGGTCTTCTTAGCTCAACTACCCTCTTTCATTTCATACCACCCAGGGACTTATCACAAAAATATATCCCACGTATACTATGCACTCTGATAAAGGTCAACACAAACATAAAAAAATTTCTCAAGATGGCCTCGCATCTAAGGTCTCTACGTATAAAACTCTAAGGCTCACACTTTCCCTGACCCCAAACTTACCCTTCTAACTAACCATGTTTCTAATCACAATTTTAACATAATGCTATCTGAACATAATACTTAACACTTCATCATAACATCAACGCATACTAGTCTCTAGAGGGGTAAGAATATACCTGTATCATCTGCTTCATTTTCCCTTCGTCGCTCTAATCAAAATCCTGCCCTGCTGGGCGCATAGCTATAGAAGGCGATGAACCTGCCACTAACCCGGTAGGCTGCGTCATTCTACCTGTATTGTTATACCCCGTATTTCCAGAGTATGTATGTGAGGACGTACGTACGAGAATACGACATTTGAATTGGAAGGGAAGAAATATGTGATTTTTTTTGACGGAAAAGTTTACGGTTTTTGTGAAGGAAAAAGGTTCGTCATTGGGGATTTGATTTCCAGTTTTGGTATTCGGACTTCTGGGTTTATTTTAGAAGTATTGGAATTTTATTTCCGGAATTGGTCACGCGGGACCCACGGGAGGATTTACGGTTTGTGGGGCCCACTTTAATTCGGATTTTTCCGAAAGACGAAATATTTTGGACCAATAGGAGGGCGACATGTGTCACCCTTATGTGGCATGGGTTGGACGAAAATTTGTGTGCTAGTGGACAAGTCAAATGGTCAAGTCTTGGAAGATAATTTTTGGGATAGTGGGAGTAGGTGAAAACGTTTTTTGTGGGCATGTGGAGGTTGGACTTGGACGTTTTTTTGGGTACTAGTGGAGGCCACATGGCTCTTTGTTGTGGGGGACATATGTCCCAATGTTGTGGTGGACATATGTCCCAAAATTATGGTGGACACTTGGTTGGAAGACTTCATCCATCACATGGATCCTAATCTACACCTTACATATGTTTTGATCTTGGCCCTTGAGTGTCCTATAAATACCCCCTTAGTTGAAGACTTATTTCATCCACACTTGAGCAATTTCCAAGTCTCAAAATACTCCCTCCCTTTGATTGAAGTTCTCGTCCAAACACCCCTCTCCCTTAGCCAAAGTTGTCCAAAAATCCTTAGAGTTTTAAGTGTTCTTCCTTAGAGTATTAGGAAGATTATTAACCAAGTGTTGGAAAAGAATTCACACCCCTATCCCCTAAAGTACCCCCCATTGGCCGAGAGTGCCACAAATTGTAGACTAAGTGTTCTTCACTTTTGGAGTGAAAGTGTTTAAGAGAAGTTGTTTAGAAACTTCTAAGGGTTTCTTGGAGCGAATTGGAGCGTACAGAATATGAGCTAAACCTTGCTCAGGATCGACTTATACCTTGGATAATTTTGGGCTTATCGAGGTAAATAATCTTGTCCCCCTATTTGTAATTGTAAATTACATGTTGTAGTAATATATAGTTGAGTATACTATATATAGAATGAATATTGTAAAGAACTGAACTGTAATTACATTGGACTGTATTTACAGTAGACTTGTGTAGTATTACTGTGAAGTATATTTGAACACGTCCGGTTAGACGTGTAAACTCCCCCGCCCCCCCCGGGAGTTGTTGGCCTGGTAGCGGGCCTGAGTAGAGGAGGAGATTTATGTGGTTACGGGGAGGAGGTCTTTAATTTTCTCGGAATAAGGAATCTTGCATTTAGAATATTCTACGAGGAGATCTAAGAGTTGATAGGCGTTTGTGGCCTTATAGGTTGCGATTACGAGTGGCGTATTCTACTGAAGAGTGGAAAAGGCTAGCGAGATTCTGATCTTGTGGAGCGTTGTGCTAATTGTCGATAATCGTCGCGAGGTATGTGAACCTCTTCCTATCTTTTCTAGCATGTAATGTTGTGAACTAGGTAGTACGGTAGACGTACATGTGTTAAGTGAATTTGGTTGGTTTACAACATAAAGTGTTATAACGGCTTTATGGGAAGTTTGTTATAACAACTTTATGTGGGTAAATGAATGGTTGGTGGTTTTTAAAAGATAAATGACTTGATGTGAATTAATAATGACTTGGTTTGTGTTAAAAAGTTATGAAACCACTTTTTATGAGAAATGGGTAATTGGGTTTTAAAAGGAATAATGTTATATTGATTTTCGGAAATGAGAACGAGTATAGAACAAACCACTGCAGCGCTAATAAAGGAAAATGTATTGACTAATTAATTATTATTAAAACCTGTAGAAACCTCCATCTGCATAGAAGCTAAGATAAGACAAAATGATATTACATTTTCTAGATCATGGTTGCTTTAATATGATTGTTATAAACAAGGATAACCTACTCACACTTAAGGCATATGTCACTCAAATTGTTTTAAAAGAGATTACGTTATTAAGTGATTAAGACTATGAACTATGAAATCTTTCGAAAATAAGAGACTTGAGTATTTGAAATTAGGCAAACGTGAACTTTTGGAAAGGAATGTTGTTCTTGATTTTTAAAAAGGAAAGTGTGTTGTTTTACCTAAAAGTGTTAGTCACTCTATTTTAATACTACGGGTATCGGGTGACCTTTGTAAAAGAGATAAGTCTTTTAAAAGAATTTAACGTACGTAGTACTTTGGGGATTAAAACCTGGACTTTGGCATAAAATAAAAGTACCTCGAGTTAGGTGTAACTTACCTATGTTTGTGTGTGATAGCCTTGTTGTGCCAGTATTGTATTTCTATACCACCGCGTCTCTCAATGGAGGGCCGGTTGATTTGTTATGATCATACTTGGACGTACCGGCAGTGACGGAGGATTCCACGGGTGCGCTCCTGTTGTAGCATTATTCCATGGACTAGCTCTCCATGAGGTTTTACTGATTCGGCCTTGGTATCTGGTGGTTGGCTTTCGTACTTGCCCCGTCTCGTGGCTGATTCGGCCTTGGTACCTGGTAGTTAGCCTTCGCACTTGCCCTGTTCAGTTTAGTGGCGAAGTCTCGTGATACGGCCTTGGTATCTGGTAGTTAGCCCTCGTACTTGCCCCGGTCAGCTACGTGACACGGCTTTGGTATCTGGTAGTTGGCTTTCGTACTTGCCCCGTGTCAGCTTCGTGTTTTGGATGTATAGTATTGTTAGTACGTCTTTGGTATCTGGTAGTTGGATTTCGTACATGCCCCGGTCAGTTGATGATGCGACTTTGGTATCTGGTAGTTAGCCTTCGTACTTGCCCCGTACGGTTTTATGACACAGGTGGGACCTGGTGTTCATGTGTACTCCTTGGTGTTATTATATCATAGATCGCCAAGATGAGGAAGGTATTCACGGGCATGATTGATGTTGTGGGCGTGAGACCCATAGTTATATTCAGTGATGACTTTGAGGCGTGAGTCCGACTGACATGATGGCTTATTTATTATGGATCTTTGGTTATCATACATGTCTCCCGCTTTATATAGACTACTATGATTTCATTCTGATTTTCTTCACATACTTGGTACACAGTAGTTAGCCTTCGACTTGCCCCGCTCGGTTTAGTGGCGAAGTCTCGTAATACGCCTGGTATCGGTAGTTAGCCCTCAGACTTGCCCCGGTCACCACGTGACACGGCTTTGGTATCTTGTAGTTGGCTTTCGTACTTGCCCCGTGTCAGCTTCGTGGCGAAGTCTCGTGATACGGCCTTGGTATCTGGTAGTTAGCCCTCGTACTTGCCCCGGTCAGCTATGTGACACGACTTTGGTATCTGGTAGTTGGCTTTCGTACTTGCCCCATGTCAGCTTCGTGTTTTGGATGTATAGTATTGTTAGTACGACTTTGGTATCTAGTAGTTGGCTTTCGTACTTGCCCCGGTCAGTTGATGATGGCTTTGGTATCGGTAGTTAGCCCAGACTTGCCTCAGACGGTTTTATGACACAGTGGGACACGTGTTCATGTGTACTCCTTGGTGTTATTAAATCATAATCGCCGGCGGAGGAAGGTATTCCACGCATGATTGATGTTGTGGGCGTGAGACCCATAGTTATATTCGAGTGATGACTTTGAGGCGTGAGTCCACGACTTGACATGGCCGCTATTTATTATAATTTGTAGTTTGGTTATCATACATGTCTCACGCTTTATATAGACTACTATGATTTCATTCTGATTTTTTGATTTCACATACTGTACTGTTATCGACCTCCTTCGGGGGGCTGCGTTCATGCCGCAGGTAGAGGTACATCGGTTGTCGTTCCTCGCTTATAGGATCACAGTTCAGCGTATTGGAAAGCTCCGTTTCTCCGGAGGCTTATCTTTTGGTATGTTTTTCCCTGAGTCGTAGGTTCTTGTACATTCAGGGGTATGGAGGGGCCCTGTCCCGTCATAATTGTTGTTACATTCTTAGAGGTCTGTAGTGGCGCGGTTGTAAAGGATTGTAACTGTTCAAATTTCTGTATATATGCAATAAGGCAACCGTTTTGGTTGGCCTGTTTTATTATCATAACTCTTGTTTATATGTATGTTTTTATTTCTGCTGGTTGTTCTCTGATGTTGTATCACTAGGGTGCCCGGGGTAAGGCACCAGTCACGGGCCCGGGATCGGGTCGTGACAAAAGTGGTATCAGAGCAGTTAATCCTCGGAAAGTGTCTCTGCATCGTGTCTAGTAAGTCTTGATTATCGATGTGTGCACCACATCTATAATCGGGAGGTCGCATGACATTTAGGATTAGTTTCCATTCTTCTCATTCCGAGATCGTGCCTTAGAGCCGTGTTATAAGTTGGACCCTCGGCGTATTTCGTTTTCACCGCTATGCCTCCGCAAGGCAACCCGGCCGAATGGGCAAGACATCCGAGGGAGCCGCTAGTAGGATCTGAGGAATGCGAAGCGCAGCCCGGCCAAGACTGAGATAGTGCTTGACGGCGAAGTTTTGCGACGCCACCGCCCCAGCGAGTTTAGAGCCGCAAGAATGGCTGCCGAGACCACGATCACGAGCCTCCAGTCCACAACCCGGAGCAGAGGAGATGGGGTTACAAGAGATGGCGATTATCGCCATGATTGCAGGCGATACGAGGATAGGCCGGACGCCGCAGCCCAGAGCACCGTGGTTCACCCGAGATCGGATAGTTTGAGGCTACGGACTTTCTCGAGTTGTAGCCCGCCAGAGTTCTTCGGTCGAGGCACGAGGATGATCCGCAGGAGTTCATCCGAAGCGATTCCGGATCGAGAGTGATCGGGCTTCGAGACCGAGTCGTGGTCTTGGGTTCACATCGGCCGCGTGATACTCTGATCCGGGTTTGATTCGCGAGCTATCCCGGGAGAGCATGCACTTCCATGGATGGGACGAGTTCTCGAGGCATTTCTTGCACATTTCTTGCCTCCACGGATGAGGAGGCTCGGGCCGGCAATTTTTGGTGTTGAGGCGAGCAGGCGTCTGGTTCGGGAGTACAATGTGGAGTTCGACTCATTGGCTCGGTATGTCCCCGTTAGTAGCTAGTATGGAGGACGAGTGCACCGCTATGTCACGGGCTCGGCGATTATTTGGCGAGAGTTGCTCGGGTGTAGCTCTTCACCGCATGGACATTTCCCGCATGCGAGCTTATGCACTGATGCGAGGCACGGAGAGGTCGGAATGGCCGGATCAGCGAAGAGGGCTAGAACAGCAGGTCTTTGGCGACTTTCGAGGCGCATCGCCAAAGATCGTGCCGCGATGCGCCTCCCCGCATCGAGTGGTCCTCCCGCCTTGGGACGTTCGGGATATTCAGGAGCGGTCGGGGCTCCTGTGTTTCGGATTTTCGGGAGTAAGTGCTCGTAGTGAGGTCACCTGTCTCGGTGTGCCGTTGTGGAAAACTTCATAAGCGAGAGTGTCGTACTAAAATGGGTGATTGTTAAGATTGCGACCAAAAGGGACATTTAGCGAGAGACCGGTCCACTGTGGTAACATCGTGGGATAGCACAGACTACGAGATCAGTTGTGGGTTCTTCACCTTCCATAGCTAGGCAGGATGTTCATACACCGGCAGGCCACGACAGAGGTCGCGGTGGAAGTTCCCAGTTTTAGCGGTCCTTTGAACCGCCTATTTGATTTTTCAGGTATATCCTTAACCCTCTAGAGATTAGTTTGTATTGGCGATATAATGATGTGTTAAGTGTTATGTTCGGATAGCTTATGTTAAAAATGTGATTTAGAAGCCTGGTTTGTGAAAAGGGTAAGTCTGGGGATGAGACAATTTTGAGCCTTAGAATTTTTAACAGTTGAGACCTTAGATGTAAGGTCGTCTCGAGTATAATATTTTGCGGGTAATCCTTGTCGGAGAGCGTTATTTACATACGGTGTACCAGTGGGATAATTCCTTGGGTTGTGTAAGGTGAAAGTGGTAGCTTTCAGGACTGGTATAGGTAAGATTGTTCCGGATCGGGGAACAAGAGTTTGGCGCGATTATGGGTCGGGTTGAGGACCATTCGCGGGTCGACCCGCAGCCCGGTTTGGGGTGGGGTCAGTTCGAGGTGGTCCCGCCAGGTGGTAGGACCACGAGGGTGCAAGGCCCAAGTTTAGGTAACCATCGTACGGGTTTGTGGATGCGTTCGACCAGAATCGGATCGTGAAGGCCGGGAATGGCCTTAGAGGAAATTGAAGCTAGTGAGATGACCAAGTTTGGAGGTAATGACTCCAAAGTTTTGGAAACTGAAGCGATGACTGAAGTATGGTACGTATACTATAGGAAGTTCGGATATATGAGAAGGGTACGACGAGTAAGGACGGAAGCGAACATGTGTTATGAGAACGGGAGTGATCATTTCTTTTGTGAAGTGAAGATGCGAAGGGAGTATTTTTTAGACCGGGGGTGAAAGCTTGTTGTGATGTTAGAGGTGATTTCTCGTTGGCTTGGATTTGAGTTTTTGCGTATATGTTGTATTATGGCCATGGGTGGAATAATTAGTTTCCTAAGTATAGTAGGGAAGACTATACCGACACAGGTATGTTTGGAGACTTAGAAGGAACATTCGGGACGAATGTTTCTAAGGGGGGAAGAATGTTATACCCCGTATTTCCAGAGTATGTATGTGAAGACGTACGTACGAGAATACGACATTTGAATTGGAAGGGAAGAAAGATGTGATTTTTTTCGACGGAAAAGTTTCCGGTTTTTGTGAAGGAAAAATGTTCGTCATTGGGGATTTGATTTCCAGTTTTGGTATTCGGATTTCTGGGTTTATTTTAGAAGTATTGGAATTTTATTTCCGAAATTGGTCACGCGGGACCCACGGGAGGATTTACGGTTTGTGGGGCCCACTTTAATTCGGATTTTTCCGAGAGACGAAATATTTTGGACCAATAGGAGGGCGACATGTGTCACCCTTATGTGGCATGGGTTGGACGAAAATTTGTGGGCTAGTGGACAAGTCAAATGGTCAAGTCTTGGAAGATAATTTTTGGGATAGTGGGAGTAGGTGAAAACGTTTTTGTGGGCATGCGAGGTTGGCCTTGGACGTTTTTTTGGGTACTAGTGGAGGCCACATGGCTCTTTGTTGTGGGGGACATATGTCCCAATGTTGTGGTGGACATATGTCCCAAAATTATGGTGGACACTTGGTTGGAAGACTTCATCCATCACATGGATCCTAATCTACACCTTACATATGTTTTGATCTTGGCCCTTGAGTGTCCTATAAATATCCCCTTAGTTGAAGACTTATTTCATCCACACTTGAGCAATTTCCAAGTCTCAAAATACTCCCTCCCTTTGATTGAAGTTCTCGTCCAAACACCCCTCTCCCTTAGCCAAAGTTGTCCAAAAATCCTTAGAGTTTTAAGTGTTCTTCCTTAGAGTATTAGGAAGATTATTAACCAAGTGTTGGAAAAGAATTCACACCCCTATCCCCTAAAGTACCCCCCATTGGCCGAGAGTGCCACAAATTGTAGACTAAGTGTTCTTCACTTTTGGAGTGAAAGTGTTTAAGAGAAGTTGTTTAGAAACTTCTAAGGGTTTCTTGGAGCGAATTGGAGCGTACAGAATATGAGCTAAACCTTGCTCAGGATCGACTTATACCTTGGATAATTTTGGGCTTATCGAGGTAAATAATCTTGTCCCCCTATTTGTAATTGGAAATTACATGTTGTAGTAATATATAGTTGAGTATACTATATATAGAATGAATATTGTAAAGAACTGAACTGTAATTACATTGGACTGTATTTACAGTAGACTTGTGTAGTATTACTGTGAAGTATATTTGAACACGTCCGGTTAGACGTGTAAACCCCCCCGGGAGTTGTTGGCCTGGTAGCGGGCCTGAGTAGAGGAGGAGATTTATGTGGTTACGGGGAGGGGAGGTGCTGCCGAATTTTCTGTAGAATAAGGAATCTTGCATTTAGAATATTCTACGAGGAGATCTAAGAGTTGATAGGCGTTTTGTGGCCTTATAGGTTGCAGTACTACGAGTGGCGTATTCTACTTGAAGAGTGGAAAAGGCTAGCAGGGTTACAGTACTGTGGAGCGTTTTGCTAATTGTCGATAATCGTCGCGAGGTATGTGAACCTCTTCCTATCTTTTCTAGCATGATATGTTGTGAACTAGGTAGTACGGTAGACGTACATGTGTTAAGTGAATTTGGTTGGTTTACAACATAAAGTGTTATAACGGCTTTATGGGAAGTTTGTTATAACAACTTTATGTGGGTAAATGAATGGTTGGTGGTTTTTAAAAGATAAATGACTTGATGTGAATTAATAATGACTTGGTTTGTGTTAAAAAGTTATGAAACCGCTTTTTATGAGAAATGGGTAATTGGGTTTTAAAAGGAATAATGTTATATTGATTTTCGGAAATGAGAACGAGTATAGAACAAACCACTGCAGCGCTAATAAAGGAAAATGTATTGACTAATTAATTATTATTAAAACCTGTAGAAACCTCCATCTGCATAGAAGCTAAGATAAGACAAAATGATATTACATTTTCTAGATCATGGTTGCTTTAATATGATTGTTATAAACAAGGATAACCTACTCACACTTAAGGCATATGTCACTCAAATTGTTTTAAAAGAGATTACGTTATTAAGTGATTAAGACTATGAACTATGAAATCTTTCGAAAATAAGAGACTTGAGTATTTGAAATTAGGCAAACGTGAACTTTTGGAAAGGAATGTTGTTCTTGATTTTTAAAAAGGAAAGTGTGTTATTTTACTTAAAAGTGTTAGTCACTCTATTTTAATACTACGGGTATCGGGTGACCTTTGTAAAAGAGATAAGTCTTTTAAAAGAATTTAACGTACGTAGTACTTTGGGGATTAAAACCTGGACTTTGGCATAAAATGAAAGTACCTCGAGTTAGGTGTAACTTACCTATGTTTGCGTGTGATAGCCTTGTTGTGCCAGTATTGTATTTCTATACCACCGCGTCTCTCAATGGAGGGCCGGTTGATTTGTTATGATCATACTTGGACGTACCGGCAGTGACGGAGGATTCCACGGGTGCGCTCCTGTTGTAGCATTATTCCATGGACTAGCTCTCCATGAGGTTTTACTGATTCGGCCTTGGTATCTGGTGGTTGGCTTTCGTACTTGCCCCGTCTCGTGGCTGATTCGGCCTTGGTACCTGGTAGTTAGCCTTCGCACTTGCCCCGTTCAGTTTAGTGGCGAAGTCTCGTGATACGGCCTTGGTATCTGGTAGTTAGCCCTCGTACTTGCCCCGGTCAGCTACGTGACACGGCTTTGGTATCTGGTAGTTGGCTTTCGTACTTGCCCCGTATCAGCTTCGTGGCGAAGTCTCGTGATCTGACGCTCGTATCCGTAGTTAGCCCTCGTACTTGCCCCGGTCAGCTATGTGACACGACTTTGGTATCTGGTAGTTGGCTTTCGTACTTGCCCCATGTCAGCTTCGTGTTTTGGATGTATAGTATTGTTAGTACGACTTTGGTATCTGGTAGTTGGCTTTCGTACTTGCCCCGGTCAGTTGATGATGCGGCTTTGGTATCTGGTAGTTAGCCTTCGTACTTACCCCGTACGGTTTTATGACACAGGTGGGACCTGGTGTTCATGTGTACTCCTTGGTGTTATTATATCATAGACTGCCGGCAGTGAGGAAGGTATTCCACGGGCATGATTGATGTTGTGGGCGTGAGACCCATAGTTATATTCGAGTGATGACTTTGAGGGCGTGAGTCCCTGACTTGACATGACTGCTTATTTATTATAGACTGTAGTTTGGTTATCATACATGTCTCCTGCTTTATATAGACTACTATGATTTCATTACGATTTTCGGGCCACATACTTGGTACTGTGACCTCGACCTCTGGGGCCGTTCATGCCGCAGGTAGAGGTACATCGGTTGTCGATCCTCGCTTATAGGATCACAGTTCAGCGTATTGGGAAGCTCCGTTTCTCCGGAGGCTTATCTTTTGGTATGTTTTTCCCTGAGTCGTAGGTTCTTGTACATTCAGGGGTATGGCGGGGCCCTGTCCCGTCATAATTGTTGTTACATTCTTAGAGGTCTGTAGTACTGTTGTGGGCAGGGTTGTAAAGGATTGTAACTGTTCAAATTTCTGTATATATGCAATAAGGCAACCGTTTTGGTTGGCCTGTTTTATTATCATAACTCTTGTTTATATGTATGTTTTTATTTCTGCTGGTTGTTCTCTGATGTTGTATCACTAGGGTGCCCGGGGTAAGGCACCAGTCACGGGCCCGGGATCGGGTCGTGACAAAAGTGGTATCAGAGCAGTTAATCCTCGGAAAGTGTCTACAGACCGTGTCTAGTAGAGTCTTGATTATCGATGTGTTGTGCACCACATCTATAATCAGGAGGTTGCAGGACATTTAGGATTGGTTTCCATTCTTCTCATTCTGAGATCGTGCCTTAGAGCTGTGTTATAAGTTGGACCCCTCTGACGTATTTCGTTTTCACCGATTATGCCTCGCGCAGCGCAACCCGCCCGGATGGGCAAGACATCCGAGGAGTCGCTAGTAGGATACGAGGAGTACGAGGGCGCAGCGCCAAGACTGAGATAGTGCTTCAGACGGCGAGTTTTGCGACGCCACCGGCCCCAGCAGAGTTTAGAGCCGCAGCAATGGCTGCTGAGACCACAGTACCTGAGCCTCCAGTCCCACAACCTGGAGCAGAGGAGATGGGTTACAAGGAGATGGCCCAGTTATTGGCCATGATTGTGGCCAGACATGAGGATAGGCTGGACGCTGCAGTTCCAGTAGCACCCGTGGTTCACCCGAGATCGGATAGTTTGAGGCTACGGGACTTTCTGAGTTGTAGCCCGCCAGAGTTCTTCGGGTCGAGGCCTGAGGATGATCCGCAGGAGTTCATCAAGCGATTCTGGATCATGAGAGTGATCAGGGCTTCGGAGACCGAGTCAGTGGTCTTGGGTTCACATCGGCTGCGTGATACTACAGTCGACTGGTTTGATTCGTGGGAGCTATCCCGGGGAGAGCATGCACTTCCAGCTGGATGGGACGAGTTCTCAGAGGCATTTCTTGCACATTTCTTGCCTCCACAGATGAGGAGGGCTCGGGCCGACAGATTTTTGGTGTTGAGGCAGAACGGGCGTACGGTTCGGGAGTACAATGTGGAGTTCGACTCATTGGCTCGGTATGTCCCCGCGTTAGTAGCTAGTATGGAGGACAGAGTGCACCGCTATGTCACAGGGCTCGACGATTATTTGGCAGAGAGTTGCTCGGGTGTAGCTCTTCAGCCGGGCATGGACATTTCCCGCATGCAGGCTTATGCACTTGGATGCGAGGCACGGAGAGGTCGAAGGAATGACCGGGATCAGCAGAAGAGGGCTAGAACAGCAGGGTCTTTTGGCGACTTTCGAGGCAGACCGCCAGATCGGCGTGCCGATTATCGCCTCGCATCGAGTGGTCCTCCCGCCTTGGGACGTTCGGGATATTCGAGAGCGGTCGTGGCTCCTGTGTTTCGGATTTTCGGGAGTAGGAGTGCTCACGCGAGGTCACCCTTGTCTCGTGTGGCCGTGGAAAACTTCATAAGGAGAGTGTCGTACTAATTTGGGTGATTGTTATGCTTGCCAACAGGCCATTTAGCGAGAGACTCAGACCGTGGGTAGCACCGTGGGATAGCACAGACTACGAGATCAGTTGCGGGTTCTTCACCTTCCATAGCTAGGCAGGATGTTCATACACCGGCAGGCCACGACAGAGGTCGCGGTGGAAGTTCCCAGTTTTAGCGGTCCTTTGAACCGCCTATTTGATTTTTCAGGTATATCCTTAACCCTCTAGAGATTAGTTTGTATTGGCGATATAATGATGTGTTAAGTGTTATGTTCGGATAGCTTATGTTAAAAATGTGATTTAGAAGCCTGGTTTGTGAAAAGGGTAAGTCTGGGGATGAGACAATTTTGAGCCTTAGAATTTGTAACAGTCGAGACCTTAGATGTAAGGTCGTCTCGAGTAGAATATTTTGCGGGTAATCCTTGTCGGAGAGCGTTATTTACATACGGTGTACCAGTGGGATAATTCCTTGGGTTGTGTAAGATGAAAGTGGTAGCTTTCAGGACTGGTATAGGTAAGATTGTTCCGGATCGGGGAACAAGAGTTTGGCGCGATTATGGGTCGGGTTGAGGACCATTCGCGGGTCGACCCGCAGCCCGGTTTGGGGTGGGGTCAGTTCGAGGTGGTCCCGCCAGGTGGTAGGACCACGAGGGTGCAAGGCCCAAGTTTAGGTAACCATCGTACGGGTTTGTGGATGCGTTCGACCAGAATCGGATCGTGAAGGCCGGGAATGGCCTTAGAGGAAATTGAAGCTAGTGAGATGACCAAGTTTGGAGGTAATGACTCCAAAGTTTTGGAAACTGAAGCGATGACTGAAGTATGGTACGTATACTATAGGAAGTTCGGATATATGAGAAGGGTACGACGAGTAAGGACGGAAGCGAACATGTGTTATGAGAACGGGAGTGATCAGTTCTTTTGTGAAGTGAAGATCGAAGGAGTATTTTTTAGACCGGGGGTGAAAGCTTGTTGTGATGTTAGAGGTGATTTCTCGTTGGCTTGGATTTGAGTTTTTGCGTATATGTTGTATTATGGCCATGGGTGGAATAATTAGTTTCCTAAGTATAGTAGGGAAGACTATACCGACACAGGTATGTTTGGAGACTTAGAAGGAACATTCGGGACGAATGTTTCTAAGGGGGGAAGAATGTTATACCCCGTATTTCCAGAGTATGTATGTGAAGACGTACGTACGAGAATACGACATTTGAATTGGAAGGGAAGAAAGATGTGATTTTTTTCGACGGAAAAGTTTCCGGTTTTTGTGAAGGAAAAATGTTCGTCATTGGGGATTTGATTTCCAGTTTTGGTATTCGGATTTCTGGGTTTATTTTAGAAGTATTGGAATTTTATTTCCGAAATTGGTCACGCGGGACCCACGGGAGGATTTACGGTTTGTGGGGCCCACTTTAATTCGGATTTTTCCGAGAGACGAAATATTTTGGACCAATAGGAGGGCGACATGTGTCACCCTTATGTGGCATGGGTTGGACGAAAATTTGTGGGCTAGTGGACAAGTCAAATGGTCAAGTCTTGGAAGATAATTTTTGGGATAGTGGGAGTAGGTGAAAACGTTTTTTGTGGGCATGTGGAGGTTGGACTTGGACGTTTTTTTGGGTACTAGTGGAGGCCACATGGCTCTTTGTTGTGGGGGACATATGTCCCAATGTTGTGGTGGACATATGTCCCAAAATTATGGTGGACACTTGGTTGGAAGACTTCATCCATCACATGGATCCTAATCTACACCTTACATATGTTTTGATCTTGGCCCTTGAGTGTCCTATAAATACCCCCTTAGTTGAAGACTTATTTCATCCACACTTGAGCAATTTCCAAGTCTCAAAATACTCCCTCCCTTTGATTGAAGTTCTCGTCCAAACACCCCTCTCCCTTAGCCAAAGTTGTCCAAAAATCCTTAGAGTTTTAAGTGTTCTTCCTTAGAGTATTAGGAAGATTATTAACCAAGTGTTGGAAAAGAATTCACACCCCTAGCCCCTAAAGTACCCCCCCTTGGCCGAGAGTGCCACAAATTGTAGCCTAAGTGTTCTTCACTTTTGGAGTGAAAGTGTTTAAGAGAAGTTGTTTAGACACTTCTAAGGGTTTCTTGGAGCGAATTGGAGCGTACAGAATAGGAGCTAAACCTTGCCCAGGATCGACTTATACCTTGGATAATTTTGGGCTTATCGAGGTAAATAATCTTGTCCCCCTATTTGTAATTGGAAATTACATGTTGTAGTAATATATAGTTGAGTATACTATATATAGAATGAATATTGTAAAGAACTGAATTGTAATTACATTGGGTGTATTCTGATGACTTGTGTAGTATTCTTGTGAAGTATATTTGAACACGTCCAGGTTAGGCGTGTAAACCCCCCAGGAGTTGTTGGCTGTAGCGGGCCCGAGTAGGAGGAGATTTATGTGGTTACGGGGGGAGGTCTTTGAATTTTACGTAGAATAAGGAATCTTGCATTTTGAATATTCTACGAGGAGATCTAGGAGTTGATAGGCGTTTTGTGGCCTTATAGGTTGCAGTACTACGAGTGGCGTATTCTACTTGAAGAGTGGAAAAGGCTAGCGAGATTCTGATCGTGGAGCGTTTTGCTAATTATCGATAATCGTCGCGAGGTATGTGAACCTCTTCCTATCTTTTCTAGCATGATATGTTGTGAACTAGGTAGTACGGTAGACGTACATGTGTTAAGTGAATTTGGTTGGTTTACAACATAAAGTGTTATAACGGCTTTATGGGAAGTTTGTTATAACAACTTTATGTGGGTAAAGGAATGGTTGGTGGTTTTTAAAAGATAAATGACTTGATGTGAATTAATAATGACTTGGTTTGTGTTAAAAAGTTATGAAACCGCTTTTTATGAGAAATGGGTAATTGGGTTTTAAAAGGAATAATGTTATATTGATTTTCGGAAATGAGAACGAGTATAGAACAAACCACTGCAGCGCTAATAAAGGAAAATGTATTGACTAATTAATTATTATTAAAACCTGTAGAAACCTCCATCTGCATAGAAGCTAAGATAAGACAAAATGATATTACATTTTCTAGATCATGGCTTCTTTAATAAGATTGTTATAAACAAGGATAACCTACTCACACTTAAGGCATATGTCACTCAAATTGTTTTAAAAGAGATTACGTTATTAAGTGATTAAGACTATGAACTATGAAATCTTTCGAAAATAAGAGACTTGAGTATTTGAAATTAGGCAAACGTGAACTTTTGGAAAGGAATGTTGTTCTTGATTTTTAAAAAGGAAAGTGTGTTATTTTACTTAAAAGTGTTAGTCACTCTATTTTAATACTACGGGTATCGGGTGACCTTTGTAAAAGAGATAAGTCTTTTAAAAGAATTTAACGTACGTAGTACTTTGGGGATTAAAACCTGGACTTTGGCATAAAATGAAAGTACCTCGAGTTAGGTGTAACTTACCTATGTTTGCGTGTGATAGCCTTGTTGTGCGATGTTGTATTTCTATACCACCGCTCTCTCAATGGAGGCCGGTTGATTTGTTATGATCATACTTGGGCGTCTGGCGTGTGGAGGACTCCACGGGTGCGCTCCTGTTGTAGCATTATTCCATGGACTAGCTCTCCATGAGGTTTTACTGATTCGGCCTTGGTATCTGGTGGTTGGCTTTCGTACTTGCCCCGTCTCGTGGCTGATTCGGCCTTGGTACATGGTAGTTAGCCTTCGCACTTGCCCCGTTCAGTTTAGTGGCGAAGTCTCGTGATACGGCTTTGGTATCTGGTAGTTAGCCCTCGTACTTGCCCCGGTCATCTACGTGACACGGCTTTGGTATCTGGTAGTTGGCTTTCGTACTTGCCCCGTGTCAGCTTCGTGGCGAAGTCTCGTGATACGGCCTTGGTATCTGGTAGTTAGCCCTCGTACTTGCCCCGGTCAGCTATGTGACACGACTTTGGTATCTGGTAGTTGGCTTTCGTACTTGCCCGTATCGACCGTGTTTTGGATGTATAGTATTGTTAGTACGACTTTGGTATCCGGTAGTTGGCTTCGTACTTGCCCGGTCGATTGATGATGCGGCTTTGGTATCGGTAGTTAGCGCCCGTACTTACCGTCGTGCGGTTTTATGACCTGGTGGGACACGGTGTTCATGTGTACTCCTTGGTGTTATTATATCATAGGCTGCCGGTGAGGAAGGTATTCCACGGGCATGATTGATGTTGTGGCGTGAGACCCATAGTTATATTCAGTGATGACTTTGAGGCGTGAGTCACGACTTGACATATTTGCTTATTTATTATAGGCGTAGTTTAGTTATCATACATGTCTCTGCTTTATATAGACTACTATGATTTCATTCTGATATTTTCGGTTTCACATACTTGGTACTGTTGTCTTGACCTCGCCGGCCGCGTTCATCTGCGCAGTAGAGTACATCGGTTGTCGATCCTCGCTTATAGGATCACGATTCAACGTATTGGGAAGCTCCGTTTCTCGAGGCTTATCTTTTGGTATGTTTTCCACTGAGTCGTAGGTTCTTGTACATTCGGGGTATGGCGGGCCCTGTCCGTCATAATTGTTGTTACATTCTTACAGTGCATAGTCTTGTTGTGGCGGGGTTGTAAAGGATTATGCTATTCAAATTCTGATATATGCAATAAGGCAACCGTTTTGGTTGGCTTTGTTTTATTATCATAACTCTTGTTCATCTGTATGTTTTATTTCATTGGTTGTTCTCGATGTTGTATCACTAGGGTTCCGAGGTAAGACACGATCCACGGGCCGGATCGGGTCGTGACATGTATCCTCCTTCAGGGCGATCCGCAAATCACATGGCCCGACGGCAACGCAGTGAAACAAGCACCCGATGAAGACGACACTCCGGGATGGCGTTTGCCGCGTCGTGCACTGCGAGAAAGCATGAACGGCGGCTAGAACCCATGTATACCGTGAACTAGAAGCCACGAGCTCGACCCGGCTCGAATACCTGAGCGTCACGAAGGCGCGGAGGACCACTCTGCTTGGCGGAGGTACATAACTAACCTGCTGCTGAGGCGGTTCGCCTCGAAAGTTACCAAAGGACCCTGCTGTTCTGGCCCTCTTCTGCTGATCTCGGTCATTCCGTCGACCTCTCCGCTCCTCACATCCAAGTGCACAAGCCTGCATGCGGGCAATGTCCATGCCCGGCTGAAGAGCTACACCCGAACAAGCCTCTGCCAAATAGTCATCGAGCCCGGTGACGTAGCGGTGCACTCTGTCCCCCATATCGGCTACTAACGCGGGGACGTACCGAGCTAATGAGTCAAACTCCACATTGTACTCCCAAACTGTACGCCCGTCCTGCCTCAATATCAAAAATCTGTCGGCCCGTGCCCTCCTCATCTGTGGAGGCAAGAAATGGCTGAGAAATGCCTCCGAGAACTCGTCCCAAATAGCTGGAGGCGCATGCTCCCCCCGGGACAGCTCCCACGAATCAAACGATCATTGCGGTATCACGCAGCCGATGTGAACCTAAGACCACTGACTCGGTCTCCGAAGCCTTGATCACTCTCATGATCCGCTGTAACTGTCGGATGAACTCCTGCGGATCATCCTCAGGCCTCGATCCATAAAACACTGGCGGGCTGCAATGTCACGACCCGAACCCGGGCCCGTGACTGGTGCCTTACCCCGGGCACCCTAGTGATACATCATCAGAGTAATCAGCGGAACATAAAACAATAACATGAAACCAATGCAATAAGACAGTGAAATAAGAAGACAAAGTTAACCCAAAAGCGGTTACCTTCATAATATATAACAATTTGAGCGATTCGTCCCTTTCTACAACTCGCACAGCATGTGATGCTACAGCCTCTAAGAATGATACGACAACAATGGCGGGACGGGGCCCGCCAAACCCCGAATGTAAACACCTACTACGACGAGGACTATACCACCGATAAGCCTCGGAGGAACGGAGCTTCCCAACGCGAATCGTGACCACGAGCTAGGATCAACGGCGGGTGTACCTCAACTGCGGCATGACGCGGCCCCAAGAAGTCGATAACAGTACCAAGTATGTGGCGAAAAATCAGTAAATGAAATCATAATAGTCTATAAAGCGGGAGACATGTATGATAACCAAACTACGATTTACAATAAATAGCGATCGTGTCAAGTCGTGACTCACGCCTCAAAGTCATCACTCAAATATAACTATGGGTCTCAAGCCCATACCATCAATCATGCGTGGAATACCTTCCTCACCGCGGTTTATGATATAAAAGCACCAAGAAATACACATGAACACGTGTCCCACCGTGTCCTAATAAAAGCGATGCAGGGGTAAATCTGAAGGCATAACCGACTACTAACACCCACGATACTAACGGTCATAAACTATATCATGATATCCGCCTGCCGTCACATGATCAAAGGCGGTCACTCGCCGCAGATCAAATGTGCGCGTCTAGCCCTCGAACTCTCGTAGCTCGCATAGGCCAACCTCATAGGCGCGTGAGGTATTCCTCGCGTCGAGGTAGCTACTCCCGGCATCGCCCCGACTCGCGATCCGCGTAGCCACAAAGACCGCATGACCACAAGGGCCGAACTAACCGGAACTCCGTAGTTCGCATGGATCCCCGGACCGCATGAGGTATTCTCGAATCATGGTCCCGCATCACTGAGTCTACCCCGCATCGGAGGGCAGCTTAACCTCCGGAGACAAGTCAAGGTGAGTGGTACAATACCAACATAACGGCTGAGAGTCAAACAACTTTAAGCGCAGTCGAGGGAAAACCCCCTTTACACAAAACATCACAAGATATTAACACACGTCCTAGCATGTTTACTTATCAAATCAACAAGAAAGTATTACAAGGCTATCACAAACCAACACAACCAAGTTATACACACAAGGTACATTCTAATATATGATTAACAAGATCGGGTATCTACTCCCAAAGTACTTCATACATTATCTTTTAAAAGATACGTTACGTTTACAAAAGTCACACAATACCCGTAGTATATGAAAATAGAGTGATTATCTTTTGAAGTAAATCAAAACACTTCTCTTCGTAAAATCAAGTAACAACATTCTTTTCCAAATGTTTCAAGTTTGCCTAATTTCAATTACTCAAGTTTCTCATTTTCGAAAGGTTTCGTAGTTCATAATTTTAATCACTTAATGATATAATTCTCCTTTAAAAGCAATTTGAGAAACATATGCGATACGTGAGTAGGTTATTCTTGTTTATAACAATCTTATTTAAGCGACCATGATCTAGGAAATGTAACATCATTTTGTCTCATCTTAGTTTCTATGCGGATGGAAGTTTCTCGGTTTTACTAATACATTATTAGTCAAAACATTTCCCTTTATTAAGCTATTGTTGTGGTTTGTTCGATACTTATTCTGATTTCCGAAATCAGTAAAACATTATTGCTTTTAAAATCAAGTACTCATTACTCGCGAATGAGGTTTTACAACATTTTTAACAAAATGTTAATTACCAAGTAAAACAAGTTAAGTCTCTTATCTTTAAGATTAAGCCTCTTAACTTTTAAAATCAGTAAACCATTCTCTTTACCTCTCTTAAAACGTTATACCTAACTTCCCATAAAGCTAGTATAACTCTTCTTTATTATCACACATCAAGTCAGTTACCTTTTAAAATCACAAAGCATTTTACACATGTACGTCTACCGTACTACATAGTTATACACATATCATGCTAGAAAAGATAGGAAGAGGTTCACATACCTCGCGACGATTATCGACTAATAGCAAAACGCTCCAAGTACCTCAAACCGTCGGCTACTCCTTAAGCCAAGTAGATCGCGCCACGCATGGTACTTCAACCTATAAGGCCACAAGGCGCTTATTAACATCTAGGTCTAATCGTAGAACATTCTACAGAAAATTCGGCAGCACCTCCCCCCCCCCGCAACAGCGTAAATCTCCTCCTCTATCGGGGCCGGCTACCAAGCCAACCAGGGGTTATCGACTAATCCGGACGTGCACAATTCTACCTCACAAAAGCTACACAAGTCTCATCAGAATACAGTCCTATGTAATTACAGTTCAGTACTCTTCTTTCGAAAAGGTTTCTTATTATTCAGGCTTAAGTCAAAAGACATTGCCGATAACTACGTTCAGTTCTATATATAGTATACTTCAACTATATATTCTAACAACATGTAATTTCCAATTACAATAGGGGGACAAGATAATTACCTTGATAAGCCCAAAAATTATCCTAGTTTAATGTCGCTCCTGAGCAACGTTTAGCTCCAACTCCGTGCGCTCCAACCCGCTCCAAACCACCCTTAGAAGTTCTAACCAACTTCTACATACTACTCCCACTAACTATGGAGATTTTCCTTAGGGTTTCGGTTTGAGACAAAAGGGACATTTAGGTAGTATTTTCTGCTCTACGTATAGAGGTATCTTTTGAAAACTACAAGGTATCCGGCTAAGGTAATTTGGGCATTAACACAATCCTTTTGATAGTATCTCTATACCACAAAAAAGGGGGGTATAATATGAAAACAACTAGGCTAGGGGTACCCACGGCTAGCACCACAAGGAGGGGGAGAACTCTCGCCAAGGGGAGGGGATGGTGTTGGGCGAGAACACATATAAGTGAGGAGGATTTTAACACTTAGAGATTTGTAGAATGGATGAAGAAGTCTTCAAAGGGGGTATTTATAGGTCAAGCAAAGGCCAACCAATGGCCAAGATCATGCCAAGTGCAAGGCAAGTGTAGGGTCGAGATCGAGCCAAGTGCACCTTATCCATCTACCACCAAAATATCCTACCAACTCCTTGACCAAACAATGGCCAATTCGTCCAACCCCTTTACCGCCCAAGTCCTTCCAATGAGAGGGTGACAAGTGTCGCCTCTTGTTGGTCCAAAATGTTTCGCCTCTCGGAAAAATCCGCAAAAATTAAAAATGACATAGCGGAATTTTCCCTACGAAAGTTGTGAAACGTTTAGTCAACGACTCTAACGGGTGTTGTGCACAAAGAATAATTCGCCAAGCCTATTCTCAAGTTCAAATTTTTCTACGCACGCCTTACGTACATACTCTGAAAATACGGTATAACATTCTCCTCGCCAGAAACATTCGTCCGAATGTTCCTTCTAAGTCTCAAACCAAGCGTGCGCCAAGATAGTCTTCACTACTATACTTACACGAACAATCCCGCCTGGCCCGGCTATAACAACACTGCGCCAAAATACTTACATCCAAGTCCACGAGGAAACACCTCTAACATCACAAACGCTCCCATCAGCGGTCTAAAATATAATTCATTCGCACTTTCTCCATACAAAAGAAATGGTCACATCTCTGCCGCAATACATGCTCGCTTCTCCTTTACTCGTCGTGATACCACTTTTGTCACTTTGCGCGAGGTTCTAGTGTCACTCGGCGACCTAACAAATGGTGCCGGGCTGCGTGCGATCCCCGAGGGTCGTACACTCGAACTCTTACCACATTTACGTCGCTTGCTTTCCAAAACTCGGGGTTACTATCTCTAACGTGGTCATCATTAACTGGAAACACTCTGGATGGATCTCGATACTTTCCCGATCATAACAATACGAAAGACCGGACGTACTGCCTCCTAAGTCGGACGACAAAAGCTAACATATAGGCAACCGACCTATTCTTCACATGAACTCAAAGGGCCCAGTAACTCGGGCTAAGTTCCTCTGTTTTCCAAAACTCGTCACACCCCACCCGGGGTGGTACTTTCAAGAAGACCGACCGTCAGCCTGAACTCTAAGCGTCGTCGCCGATTATCCATACGATTTCTCCGAGTGCGGAACCTCTTCTAGACAAGCTTTACCTATCCACAGTCTGCTGGAACAAGCTGAACCAACTATCTGAATCTTGCCAACATCGAACCAATCGACCGACGACTTACACATCCGCCCCTACAAGGCTTCATAAGGCGACATCCGAACACTGAAATGGTAGCTTAAACACTCCCTCCACAGGAGACAACAATCCCACAACTACCCCCGAAATCCACACACCGCGAGGCGAATGCGGTCGAGACTGCTGAGTTCTTAACCGCCTTGGTAAAACTTCCGGAAACAAAAAGCCGTACCACTGGCTCCACTGCGTCATAAGGTGAAGGTAGGCACCCTGCAGCCTTACAACCTTTACGATAAATCAACACCGCCGAGTAAACGGTCTTTGCTAGAAGACAAGGCGGTGACCTCTTCGCCCGACTGCGGTCGAATCGTCCACGAACTCGTCTGTTTGGTTAACTAAACTTGGGTCTAACACCTCATAACCCTAACCCAGCGGACCACCACAAACTGCCCCACCATACAAGTCGCGGGTTGACCCGCAACGTGGCCTCAACCCGACCCGCAACGCCGCGAGACACTAGCTCCCCGGAAAACTCACTAATCACGTTACGAAAACCTAGCGGTCTTCTTAGCTCAACTACCCTCTTTCATTCCACACTACTCGGGGACTTATCCCACAACATAGCTCACGTGCACTATGCACTCTTATAAGGTCAAACATAAACATCGTCTTTTACTCGAGATGGCCTTACCTCTAAGGTCTTCACGTATAATGCTCTAAGGCTTAAATTTCTCTAGAGGTTAAGGATATATCTATATCTACCGCTTCACTCCCTTAGTCATTCTAATCAAACTCGCGTAGGGCGCATAGCTAATGAAGATGACGAACTACCCACCGATCCTGAAGGCTAAGTCCTCCTACAAGGACGCTCTTTCTGCACATGGCCCTGACGGCCATCGGAAAAACGAGCACCAACAAAAGACGACATTCCCCGGGTTGACATCGCGCTTAAGCGTGAATCGAGGAAAAATCGAATCCGGTGTTTGGAGCCTACGTGTAGCGTGAACGGAAACTCGAGCTCACCAACTCGCTTACCGAACGTCCTGAAATCCATGGAAGACCACTCTGCACTGGCGGAGGTGCATATCTAATCTGCTGGTGAGGCGACTTGCCTCAAAAGTTACCAAAGGACCTTGCTGCTCTGGCCCTCTTCTGCTGTCCTTCGTTAACCCGTTGATCTCTACGTTTCTTGGCATGCTGTGCATAAGCCCGTACACAGGCCATGCTCAAGCCTAACTGAAGAATTACTCTTGTACAACCATCTCTTAGATAGTCATCAAGACTCGCGGTACCTCGGTATACTCTCTGGTAGCCAAATCCATAGCTAGTAATAGGTCGCCTTTTGCAATCTATATTCTCTGTTCGGTCGTGGGCGAAGGTTCAAACATCATGGCGCAGAGGAACCGCGCCGCCGTGCTAAACTCTGCGGGGCTTAGTGGCGTCGCGAACTCCCGAATGAAGCACCGCGGTGATGATTGGGTTGTGCCCACGTAACCTCTGTACTACTCGCGGCTCCTCGCCGCCTTGCCCTCACGGGCGGGTTGCCTACGCGCGGGCATAGCGGTGAGAAAGAAATACGTGAGAGGGTCCAACTTACAACACAGCTCTAAGGCACGATCTCAGAGTGAGAAGAATAGAAACCAATCCTAAATATCCTATAGCCTCCTGATTATTGGTGTGGTGCACAACACACCGATAATCAAGACTCTTCGATACGATGCAGAGACACTTTCCGAGGATTAATCGCTCGATACCACTTTTGTCACGACCGAACCGGGCGTGATCGTGCCTACCCCGCACCCTAGTGATACATCATCGAGTAATCAGGGAACATAAAATAATAACATGAAACCAATGCAATAAGACGGTGAAATAAGAAGACGAGTTAACCTAAAACGGTTACCTTCATAATATATAACAATTTGAACGATTACATCCCTTTCTACAACTCTGCGCCTACTACAGTGCACTCTAAGAATGATACGACAACAATGGCGGAATGAGCCGCCAAACCCACGAATGTAAACACCTACTACGACGGACTATACCATGATAAGCCTCGAGGAACGGAGCTTCAACGCTGAATCGTGACCACGAGCTAGGATCAACGGCCCGGTGTACCTCAACTGCGGCATGAGCGGCCCAAGGAGGTCGATACAACGTACCAAGTATGTGGCGAAAAATATCGTAAATGAAATCATAATAGTCTATAAAGCGGGAGACATGTATGATAACCAAACTACGATTTACAATAAATAAGCGATCATGTCAAGTCGTGACTCACGCCTCAAAGTCATCACTCAAATATAACTATGGGTCTCAAGCCCATACCATCAATCATGCCCGTGGAATACCTTCCATCGCCGGTTTATGATATAAAAGCACCAAGAAATACATAGAACACGTGTCCACTGTGTCCTAATAAAACGATGCAGGTAAGTGCGAAAGCATAACCGACTACTAACACCCAGTACTAACAGTGGTCATAAACTATATCATGATATCTGTCTGCACGCCACATGATCAAAGCCGTCACTCGCCGCGAGATCAAATGTGCGCGTCAGCCCCGAACTCTCCGTAGCTCGCGATAGGCCAACCTCATAGGCGCGTGAGGTATTCCTCGCATCGAGGGTAGCTACTCCCGGCATCGCCCCGACACGCGATCGCATGGCCAAAGACCGCATGACCA
Source organism: Przewalskia tangutica (assembly GCA_029844215.1). Classification (NCBI taxonomy): domain Eukaryota; kingdom Viridiplantae; phylum Streptophyta; class Magnoliopsida; order Solanales; family Solanaceae; genus Przewalskia; species Przewalskia tangutica. The sequence continues at coordinate 79,700,191 of CM056720.1, read as the reverse complement.
CAAGGCGCAAACTAACACGGAACTCCGTAGTTCCGCATGGATCCCTGGACCGCATGCAGGTATTCTCGAATCATGGTCCTGCATCACCGAGTCTACCCGCGTGGAGGGCACTTAACCTCCGAGACAAGTCAAGGTGAGTGGTACAATACCAACATAACGGTGAGAGTCAAACAACTTTAAGCGCGATGAGGAAAACCCCCTTTACACAAAACATCACAAGATATTAACACACGTCTAGCATGTTTACTTATCAAATCAACAAGAAAGTATTACAAGGCTATCACAAACCAACACAACCAAGTTATACACACAAGGTACATTCTAATATATGATTAACAAGATCGGGTATCTACTCCCAAAGTACTTCATACATTATCTTTTAAAAGATATGTTACGTTTACAAAAGTCACACAATACCCGTAGTATATGAAAATAGAGTGATTATCTTTTGAAGTAAATCAAAACACTTCTCTTCGTAAAATCAAGTAACAACATTCTTTTCCAAATGTTTCAAGTTTGCCTAATTTCAATTACTCAAGTTTCTCATTTTCGAAAGGTTTCGTAGTTCATAATTTTAATCACTTAATGATATAATTCTCCTTTAAAAGCAATTTGAGAAACATATGTCTGATACGTGAGTAGGTTATTCTTGTTTATAACAATCTTATTTAAGCAACCATGATCTAGGAAATGTAACATCATTTTGTCTCATCTTAGTTTCTATGCAGATGGAAGTTTCTACTGGTTTTACTAATACATTATTAGTCAAAACATTTCCCTTTATTAGCGCTGTGGTTTGTTCGATACTTATTACGATTTCAAATCAAGAAACATTATTGCTTTTAAAATCAAGTACTCATTACTCGCGAATGAGGTTTTACAACATTTTTAACAAAATGTTAATTACTAAGTAAAACAAGTTAAGTCTCTTATCTTTAAGATTAAGCCTCTTAACTTTTAAAATCGATAAACCATTCTCTTTACCTCTCTTAAAACGTTATACCTAACTTCCCATAAAGCTAGTATAACTCTTCTTTATTATCACACATCAAGTCGATTACCTTTTAAAATCACAAAGCATTTTACACATGCGCCTACCGTACTACATAGTTATACACATATCATGCTAGAAAAGATAGGAAGAAGTTCACATACCTCGCGACGATTATCGACTAATAGCAAAACGCTCCAAGTACCTCAAACCGCCGACTACTCCTTGCCAAGTAGATCGCGCCACGCATGGTACTTCAACCTATAAGGCCAAGGCGCTTTATTAACATCTAGGTCTAATCGTAGAATATTCTGCGAAAATTCGCACCTCCCCGCACATGTGACAGAATCTCCTCTCTATCGGTCGCTACCAAGCCAACCGGGGGTTATACGACTAATCCGGACGTGCACAATTCTACCTCGTAAAAGCTACACAAGTCTCATGTCTGATCCTATGTAATTACAGTCAAGACTCTTCTTCAAAAGGTTTCTTATTATTCGTGCTTAAGTCAAAAGACATTGCCGATAACTACGTTCGTTCTATATATAGTATACTTCAACTATATATTCTAACAACATGTAATTTCCAATTACAATAGGGGACAAGATAATTACCTTGATAAGCCCAAAAATTATCCTAGTTTAACGTCGCTCCCGAGCAACGCTTAGCTCCAACGTGCGCTCCACCCGCCTCCAAACCACCCTTAAGTTCTAACCAACTTCTACATACTACTCCCACTAACTATGGAGATTTTCCTTGGGTTTCGGTTTGAGACAAAAAGTGACATTTAGGTAGTATTTTCTGCCTCGTATAGAGGTATCTTTTGAAAACTACAAGGTATCATGGCTAAGGTAATTTGGGCATTACAACAATACTTTTGAGAGTATCTCTATACCACAAAAAGGGGGTATTATACGAAACAACTAGGCTAGGGGTACCCGGCTAGCACCACAAGGAGGGGAGAACTCTCGCCAAGGGGAGGATGGTGTTGGACGAGAACACATATAAGAGGGGAGGATTTTAACACTTAGAGATTTGTAGAATGGATGAAGAAGTCTTCAAAGGGGTATTTATAGGTCAAGCAAAGGCCAACCAATGGCCAAGATCATGCCAAGTGCGAGGCAAGTGTAGGGTTAAGATCAAGCCAAGTGCACCTTATCCATCTACCACCAAAATATCCTACCAACTCCTTGACCAAACAATGGCCAATTCGCCCAACCCCTTTACCGCCTGTCCTTCCAATGAGAGGGTGACAAGTGTCGCCTCTTGTTGTCCAAAATGTTTCGCCTCTCGGAAAAATCCGCAAAATTAAAAATGACATAGCCGAATTTTCCTACGAAAGTTAGGGAAAGCGTTTCGTCAAAACGACTCTAACCGTGTTGTGCACAAAGAATAATTCGCCAAGCCTATTCTCAGTTCAAATTTTTCTACGTGCGTCCTTACGTACATACTGCAAAATACGGTATAACATGCAACTCGTAAAGTCCCGCATCTCAAACTATCCGCCTCGGGTGAACTACGGTATTTCTGCAGACGGAATCACGATTCCGGCTTATCTCGTGCCTTGCCACTATCACGGCCAATAATCGGGCGTCTCTTTGTACCCGAATCTCCTCTGCTCGGGTTGTGGGACCGAGGCTCGTGCGTGGTCTCGGCAGCCATCGCTGCGCTCTAAACTTCTGGTGGTGGCGTCGCAAAACTCGTCGTCAAGCACTATTCGGGTAATGATCGCTCGCGCCCATACTCATCAGTATCCTACTAGCAACTCCTCGCTTTGCCTTGCCCGTCGGGCGGGTTGCGCGGAGGCATAAGCGATAAAAACGAAATGCGTCGGGGGTCCACTTATAACACGGCTCTAAGGCACGATCTCGTAATGAGAAGAATGGAAACTAATCCTAAATGTCTCAGACCTCCCGATTATAGATGTGGTGCGCAACACATCGATAATCAAGACTCTACTGAACACGGTGCGTAGACACTTTCCGAGGATTAATCGCTCGATACCACTTTTGTCACGACCGATCCGGGCGTGATCGTGCCTTACCCGCACCTAAGTAGTCATACATCGTAGTAATCAGGAATATAAAAACAAGACATGAAACAATTATAGAATGCGAGCAGTTTATCCATGAAAATATCGCCTTTCGGCGTATATATAATAAAACTTGAGCAGCTACATCCCCATTTACAAAACCTTCCCACAACAAGCGATTACATACCTCTAAGAATGTAATAACAACTATGACGACAGGGGCCGCCATACCCCGAATGTACATGAACCTACAACTCGGAAACATACCAAAAGATAAGCCTCGAGAAACGGAGCTTCCAATCTGTTGGCGTGATCCTATGGCGAGGATCAACAAGCGTGTACCTCTACCGCGGCATGAACGCATCCCGAAGGAGGTCGATAACAGTACCAAGTATGTGGCCGAAAAATATCAGAACGAAATCATAATATTAAAATAAAGCAGAGACATGTATGATAACAAAACTACAATTCACAACATAAAAAAATCATGTCAAGTCGTGGACTCACGCCTCAAAGTCATCCTCATGCCTGGAACTCCTTCCTCACCGCCGATCTAGGTATAAATCGTGTGATACGTATAACATGTCTCGCCCATCCTACGGACTCGAGGTGGAATCGTGTGGAATACATGTCTCGGCCCATCTCATGGGACTCGATAGGAATCGTATGTAATACATGTCTCGCCCATCGTGGGACTCGATAGGAATCGTATGTCTCGGCCCGTCTCATGGACTCGATAGGAATCGACATGTCTCGGCCCATCTCATGGGACTCGATAGGAATCGCATGTCTCGGCCCATCTCACGACTCGATAGGAATCGTATGGAATACATGTCTCGGCCCATCTCATGGGACTCGATAGGAATCGTATGGAATACATGCCTCGGCCCATCTCATGGGACTCGATAGGAATCGTACATGTCTCGGCCCATCTCATGGGACTCGATAAGAATCGTATGGAATACATATCTCGGCCCATCTCATGGGACTCGATAGGAATCGTATGGAATACATGCCTCGGCCCATCTCATGGGACTCGATAGGAATCGTACATGTCTCGGCCCATCTCATGAGACTCGATAGGAATCGTACATGTCTCGGCCCATCTCATGGGACTCGATAGGAATCATACATGTCTCGGCCCATCTCATGGGACTCGATAGGAATCGTATGGAATACATGCCTCGGCCCATCTCATGGGACTCCATAGGAATCGTACATGTCTCGGCCCATCTCATGAGACTCGATAGGAATCGTACATGTCTCGGCCCATCTCATGGGACTCGATAGGAATCGTATGGAATACATTCCCGGTTCATCCCATGAACGCGGTGTCGTGTGGAATACATTCCCGGTTCATCCCATGAACGCGGTGTCGTGTGGAATACATTCCCGGTTCATCCCATGAACGCGGTATAGAATTGACCATAACATTTAAACGCTCTTTTAAGACAGATTAAGATAATATCATGCTTTCCTTTTAAATCCACTAAGGCAATATTATGCCCTCCTTTTTAAACCAAAACACTTTCCTTTTTAAAGTCAAGTAATTACATTCTTTTCCAAAAGTTCAAGTTGCCTAATTTCAGATACTCAAGTCTTTTAGTTTCGAAAGATTCCATAGTTCATAGTCTTAATCAATTAACGTAATCTTTTTTTAAAATAATTGAATAACGTATGCCTTATGTGTAAGTAGGTTATTCTTGTTTATAACAATCTTATTAAAGCAGCCATGATCTAGGAAATGTAATACAATTTTGTCTTATCTTAGTTTCTATACAGATGGAAGTTTCTACTGGTTTTAATATAATTACTTATTTGTCAATACATTTTCCTTTATTAACGTTGCAGTGGTTCGTTCGATACTTATTCTCATTTCCGAAATCAGTAAAACATTATTCCTTTTAAAAACCAAGTACTCATTACTCACGAATGAAGTTTCACACTTTTTAACAAAATTCACATCAATTCAATTAAGTCAAGTCGCTTATCTTTTAAGATCAAGTCTCTTAACTTCTAAAATCAATAAACCATTCTTTTTATCTCTCTTAAGTCGTTATACCTAACTTCCCATAAAGCTAGTATAACTCTTAAGCTTTCAAAACCAAGTATTATTCTTCTTTCACAAACGATTCTTAATTCTTTTGAAATACTTCAAGATTCTTTATTATTTAAAACTCAAGTCAAAAGACATCGAAGTAAAACCACGTTCAATTAACACACGTACGTCTACCGTACTATATATATATTCTTTTAAAATATCATGCTCAAGAGGATAGGAAGAATCACATACCTCGTGTCACGACCCGTTCCGGGGCCCGTGACTGGTGCCTTACCCGGGCACCCAAGTAGTCATACATCAGAGAAATCAGCGGAATATAAAACATACAGATATGAAACAAGAGATAAGATAATAAAACATGCCAACCAAAACGTTGCCTTGCATATATACGAAATTTTGAAGCAGTTACATCCTTTACAACCCCACAACAAGATTACTACAGACCTCTAAGAATGTAACAACAACTATGACGGGACAGGGCCCCGCCATACCCCTGAATGTACAAGAACCTACAACTCAGGGAAACATACCAAAAGATAAGCCTCCGGAGAAATGGAGCTTTCCAATACGCTGAACTGTGATCCTATGAGCGAGGATCAACAACCGATGTACCTCTACTTGCGGCATGAACGCAGCCCCCCGAAGGAGGTCGATAACAGTACAGTATGTGAAATGAAAAATCTTAGAACGAAATCGTAGATTAAAACAAAATATGAGACATGTATGATAACAAAACTACAGTTCACAATATACAAGCAGTCATGTCAAGTCAGGGACTCACGCCCTCAAAGTCTTCCCTCATGCCCGTGGAACTCCTTCCTCACTGCCGGCAGTCTAGGTATAAGTTATGTGATACGTGTAACATGTCTCGGCCCATCTCATGGACTCGAGGTGAAATCGTATGGAATACATTCCCGGTCCATCTCATGGACTCGGTATCAAATCAGGTGGTATACATTCCCGGTTCATCCCATGAACTCGATGTCGGGTGAAATACATTCCCGGTTCATCCCATGAACGCGGTGTCGGGTGAAATACATTCTCAGTTCATCCCATGAACGCGGTGTCGCATGAAATACATTCTCGGTCCATCTCATGGACTCGGTATCAAATCAGGTGGAATACATTCCTGGTTCATCCCATGAACGCGGTGTCGTGTGAAATACATTCCCGGTTCATCCCATGAACGCGGTGTCGTGTGGCCATAACATTTAAACGCTCTTTTAAGACAGATTAAGATAATACCATGTTTTCCTTTTTAAAATCAACTAAGGCAACATTATGCCCTTCTCTTTAAATCAAAATACTTTCCTTCTTAAGGTCAAGTAACAACATTCTTTTTCAAAAGTTCAAGTTTGCCTAATTTCAAATATTCACGTCTCTTATTTTCGAAAGGTTTCATAGTTCATAGTCTTAATCATTTAATAACATAATTCTCTTTTAAACAATTGAGTAATATATGTCTTATGTGCGAGTAGGTTATTCTTGTTTATAACAATCTTATTAAAGCAGCCATGATCTAGGAAATGTAATACAATTTTGTCTTATCTTAGCTTCTATGCAGATAGAGGTTTCTACTGGTTTTAATATAATTACTTATTTGTCAATACATTTTCCTTTATTAACGCTGCAGTGGTTCGTTCGATACTTATTCTCATTTTCTAATCAAGAAACATTATTCCTTTTAAAACCAAGTACTCATTACTCACGAACGAGGTTTCACACTTTTAACAAAATTCATATCAATTCAATTAAGTCAAGTCTCTTATCTTTTGAGATCAAGTCTCTTAACTTTTAAAATCAATAAACCATTCTTTTTATCTCTCTTAAGACGTTATACCTAACTTCCCATAAAGCTAGTATAATTCTTAAGCTTTCAAAACCAAGTATTACTCTTCTTTCAAAAACGATTCTTAATTCTTTTGAAATACTTCAAGATTCTTTATTATTTAAAACTCAAGTCAAAAGACATCGAAGTAAAACCACGTTCAGTTAACACACGTACGTCTACCGTACTATATATATTCTTTTAAAATATCATGCTCAAGAGGATAGGAAGAATCACATACCTCGCGACGATTACCGACAATTAGCAAATAGCTCCAAAGTACTGTAATCCTGCTAGCCTTTTCCACCCTTCGAGTAGAATACGCTACTCGCAGTACTTCAACCTATAACGGTCATATAAGTCTATCAACGTCTAGACTACTCTGTAGAATAATTCTACGGAAAATTGGGCGAGACTTCCTGCAGTCAAACTACACAAGTCTACTGTGAATGCAGTCCTATGTAAGTACAGTTCAGTTCCCTTCTTTTATACCATCCTAATATACGTATTATACTCATATCTAAACTACTCTTATATGTAATCTCCAATTACAATAGAAGGATAAGAGTATTTACCTCGATAAGCCCAAAATTATCCAAGTTTTAATGTCGATCATGAGCAACGTTTAGCTCCTACTCTGGGCGCTCCAACCCGCTCCAAACAACCCTTAGAAGTTCTACGCAACTTCTTCTTAAGACTTCAACCGACTATGAAGATTTTCCTTAGGGTTTTGTTTTTGTGACTGAAGGGAAGTATAATAGTATTTTTGGGCTTTTAGTATAGGTGTAACCTTGGAATACTACAAGGTATTTGGGCCAAGGTATTTTGGAATAGTAACAATACTTGGAGAATACTTTTCTACCAAGGGGGGGGGGGGGTATTTTACGAGAACAACTCAAGAGAGGGGGGGGGGGGTTGGTTTCGGCCAAGGCTTCTCAAAGGGGGAGGGGAACCTTGGACGAAAACTACACTAAGGGGGAGAGGGATTTTGCCTTGAAATTTCACAAGTGTGGATGAAGAAATAGTCTTGCATTAGAGGGGTATTTATAGGGAAACCAATGGCCAAGATTAAGGCAAGTGGAGGGCAAGTGGAGGGTGTAGATTTACACATGTGTACCTTATCCATCTACTCCACAAATATCACAAAATATCCTACCTACTCCTTGACCACAAAAACGTGCCAAGTTCGTCCATGGTTCCGCCAACTTGAGGGTGACAAGTGTCGCCCTCTCGTTGGTCCAAAATATTTCATCTCTCGGAAAAATCCGCAAAAATTATAAATGTTGCAACCGTATTTTTCCCTTCGCAAAGTCCGGAAAACGATTCTTTTCGCTAGTTGTGCACAAATTTCGTCCCTTATGCCTACTTAAGGCTAAAACTTTTGTACGTACGCCCTCACGTACATACTCTGGAAATACGGGGTATAACACCTCGCGACGATTATCGACTATTAGCAAAACGCTCCAAAGTACTGTAATCCTGCTAGCCCTTTCCACCCTTCGAGTAGAATACGCTACATGCAGTACTTCAACCTACAACGGTCATACAAGTCTATCAACGTCTAGACTACTCTGTAGAATAATTCTAGATACAGATTCCTCATTCTACGGAAAATTGGGCAGCACTTCCCTACCCACCAAACTACACAAGTCTCATCAGAATACAAATTCCATGATTTAGTCTTCTTCTTTAATATTCTTCTGATGTGATTTCAATTAAATTCTCTTCTCTTATACCATCCTTCTATATATCTTATACTCAATTCTATACTACTACAGTATGTAATTTCCAATTACAATAGAAGGACAAGAGTATTTACCTCGATAAGCCCAAAATTATCCAAGTTTATATGTCGATCTGAGCAACGCTTAGCTCTATTCGAACGCTCCAATTCGCTCCAAGAAACCCTTAGAAGTTCTACACAACTTCTACTTAACACTTCAACCGACTATGAAGATTTTCCTTAGGGTTTCGTTTTTGTGGTGAAGGAAGTATAATAGTATTTACGGGCTTTTAGTATAGGTGTAACCTTGGAATACTACAAGGTATTTGGGCCAAGGAAATTTGGAATAGTAACAATACTTGGAGAAAACTTTTCTACCAAAGGGGGTATTTCACGAGAACAACTCAAGAGTGGGGTTGTTTCCAAGGCCTCTCAAAGGGGGAGGAACCTGACGAAAACTACACTAAGGGGAGAGGGTTTTTAGACTTGGAAAATGATTTGTGGATGAAGAATAAGTCTTGCATTAGAGGGGTATTTATAGGCCAATCAATGACCAAGATTAAGACAAGTGGTGGGCAAGTGGAGGGTGAAGATTTGGACAAGTGTTGTGTGGGTCCCTGTCACGACCCGAGCCCGGGCCCGTGACTGGTGCCTTACCCCGGGCACCCTAGTGATACAACATCAGAGAAAATCAGCGGAAATAAAAACATGAACATGAATTAAGAGACAAGATAAATAAACAGGCCAACCAAAACAATTGCCTTCATCATATATACATAAATACCCGAACAATTATCCTTTTTACAAACCACATCCCGTGATTACAAAGGCTGCACTTAAGATTTTTACAATTTATGGCGGACAGGGGCCGCCATACCACGAATGTATAAGAATCTGCACTGTGGTAACATACCAAAAGATAAGCCTCAAGAAATGGGGCTTCACACGCGAATCGTGATCCTATGAGCGAGGATCCACCACCGATGTACCTCAACTGCGGCGTGAACGCAAATTTCAAGGAGGTCGATAACAGTACCAAGTATGTGAAACTGTAAAAGACTGTAAATGAAATCATAATAGTCTATATAAAGCAGGAGACATGTATGATAACTAGATGAAATACGTGTCCCTGCCCATCTCGTGGGACTCGGTGTAAAATCAGGTGAAATACGTGTCCCTGCCCATCTCGTGGGACTCGGTGTAAAATCAGATGGAATACGTGACCCTGCCCATCTCGTGGGACTCGGTGTAAAATCAGATGAAATACGTGACCCTGCCCATCTCGTGGGACTCGGTGTAAAATCAGATTAAATACGTGACCCTGCCGATCTCGTGGGACTCGGTGTATAATCGCTCATAACAAATCAACCGCCTCCATCGAGAGACGCGAGTGCGAAATACAACAAAGGCTATCACAACAAGCATAGACAGTTTCACAACAACAAGCATAGGCAAGCTTCACAACAACAAGCATAGGCAAGCTTCACAACAACAAGCATAGGCAGTTTCACAACAACAAGCATAGGCAAGCTTCACAACAACAAGCATAGGCAAGCTTCACAACTCAAAGTACTTTCATTTTATGCCAAAGTCTGGGTTTTAACCCTAAAGTACTACGTACGTTAAATTCCTTTTAAAGATCCATTTCTTTTACGAAGGTCACCCGATACCCGTAGTATAAAAAAATAGAGTGACTAACATTGTTAAGTAAACCAAAATGCTTTCCTTTGTAAAATCAAGTAACAACCTTATTTTCCAAACGTTCAAGTTTGCCTAATTTCAAATGCTCAAGTTTCTCATTTTAGAAAAGGTTTCGTAGTTCATAGTTTTAAATCCTTTAAAACATAATTCTCCTTTAAACGTTTTGAGAAACATATGTCTTATATGTGAGTAGGTTATTCTTGTTTATAATCAATCTTATTAAGCAGCCATGATCTAGGAAATGTAATATCATTTTGTCTTATCTTAGCTTCTATGCAGATGGAGGTTTCTACTGGTTTTAATACCATACTTCATTATTCAATACATTTTCCTTTATTAACGCAGCTGCGTGGTTTGTCGATACTCATTCTGATTTCCAAAATCAGTAAAACATTATTCCTTTTAAAATCCAGTACTCATTACTCACGAATGAGGTTTCACACCTTTAACAAAATTCATATCAATACCATTAAGTCAAGTCTCTTATCTTTAAAAAAAATCAGTAAACCATTCTTTTTATCACTCTTAAGACGTTATACCTAACTTCCCATAAAGCTAGTACAACTCTTATGTTTTCAAAGCCAAGTATTACTTTTCTTTCAAAAAGGTTTTTTTGAAACACTTCAAGTTCTTTATTACTACACATCAAATCCGTTATAAGTCAAATCAGTTACCCTTTGAAACCACAAAACATTTTCTTACCTACATAAAGCTGTTATAACCAACTTCCCATAAAGCCGTTATAACACTTTATGTTTCAAACCAATCAAATACATTAAACACATTATGCGTCTACCGTACTACATAGTTATACACATATCATGCTAGAATAGATAGGAAGAGGTTCACAGACCTCGCGACGATTATCGACTAATAGCAAAGTGATCCAAGTACCTCAAACCGTCGGCTACTCCTTAAGCCAAGTAGATCACGCCATACGCAGATTTCAACCTATAGAGGCCACAAGGCGCTATTAACATCCTAGATCTCAATGTAGAATATTCTACGTGAAAATTCAAAGATTCTCCCCCACACAGCGTAAATATCCTCCTCTATCGAGGCGGTACCAAGCCAACCGTGGGGTTTGCACGCCTAACCGGACGTGTACAATTCTACTCACGAATACTACACAAGTCTCATGTCTGATCTATGTAATTCTGATTCGATTCTCTTCTTTAAATTCGTGCTTAAGTCGCGAAGACATTGTCGTAAGTATTATTCAGGCTTAAGTCAAAAGACATTGCCGCACAACTATGTTCAATTCTATATATAGTATACTTAACTATATACTCCTACAACATGTAATTTCCAATTACAACAGAAGGTTAAGAATGTTTACCTTGATAAGCCCAAAATTATCCGAGTTTATATGTCGATCCTGAGCAAGGTTTAGCTCTACTCCGTGCGCTCAGACCGCCTCAACCAACCCTTAGAAGTTCTAACCAACTTCTACTTATAACTTCAACTACGGGTGAAGATTTACTTAGGGTTTTGTTTTTGTGGTGAGGAAGTATAATAGTATTTTAGGCTTTTGTAAAAGTGTAACCTTGGGAATACTACAAGGTATTTGGGCCAAGGTATTTGGGCATTATAACAATACTAGGAGAGTATTTCTATACCACAAAAGGGGTATTATACGAAACAACTAGGCTAGGGGATACCCACTACAAAGGGGAGGAAGCTCTCGGCAAATGGCCTTCTCAAAGGGGGAGGGGGGCTTTTGGACGAGATCAAACAAAAGGGAGGGAGTATTTGAGACTTAGAAAGATTGCTCAAGTTTTGGATGAAGAAAGTCTTCAACTTAGAGGGTATTTATAGGTCAAGTAAAGGCCAACCAATGGCCAAGATGTAGACAAGTGTGGTGCAAGTGTAGGGCTAGATTTCAACCATTTGGACCTTATCCATCTACCACACCAACTTGCACAAATATACTACCAAACCAAAGGCACAAAAAAAGTGCCCTTGACTTGCCACTTGCCGTCCACTTGCTCCCGATGTGAGGGTGACACATGTCACCCTCCGTTGGTCCAAAATGTTTCGCCTCTCGGAAAAATCCGCAAAATTAAAAATGCCATAGCCGGAATTTTCCTACGAAAGTGGAAACGTTTCGAAAAACGACTCCTATCGGGTGTTGTGTACAAATTTCGAAACTTGCCTAGCTTAAGGCTCAAATTATTATATCGTCGCCTCACGCATACTCGGAAATACGGGGTATAACATTCTTCCCCCATTAGAAACATTCGTCCCGAATGTTCCTTCTCAGTCTCAAAACAAACACGTGCCGGTATAGCCTTCACTACTATACTTACGAAACCAAACATGCCACACCTGGCCACAAAAATAACATGCGCGCGAAAACCCAAATCCAAGTCCACGAGGAAACACCTCTAACATCACAAACTTTTGTCACTTTGCCGCGAGGTTCTGGTGTCACTCTGGCGACCCAACAAATGGTACCGGACTGCATGCGATCCCTGAGGTCTAAAATATACATCCTTCGCACCTTCTCTCTTCACAAGAAATGATCATATCTATGCTCGCAATACATGCTCGCCTCTACCCTTACTCGTCGTACTCTTCTCAAACACTTCAATTCTTCTAGTATACGTACCATACTTCAGTTTCCAACACTTTGGAGTCACTACCTCCAAACTTGGTCATCTTACTAGCCTCGATCTTCCTTAAGGCCATTCCCGGCCTTCACGATCCGCTCGGTCGAACATATCCACGAACTCATACGATGGTCATCTAAACTTGGGCCTAGCACCTCGTGACCCTACCACTGGCGGGACCACCCGCTGACCCACCTCCGAAGCAGTGCGGGTTGGCCCGCAACATGGCCCCAACCCGACCCACTTAACGCATCACGCTCTTGTTTCCCGATCCGGAACGATCTTACCTATACAAGTCATGAAAGCTACCACTTCCATTTTACACTACCCAAGGAATTATCCCTGAACACATTTATACGCAAACCAAGCATTTCAACAAAGACTAACCGTAAAATCTTTTATTCAAGATGACCTTACCTCTAAGGTCTCAACACGAAATATTCTAAGGTTCACACTTTCCATGCCCCCATACATAACCTTTCAACTAACCATGCTTTCTAACTCATAACCAACATAACGCTATCCGAACGTAGCACACAATAAGAAGGTCATCATATCATGCATACAAATCTCTAGAGGGTTAAGGATATACTGAATCTACCGCTCCTCTAATCATAAGCACGCCTGCCGGCATGCATAGTAGAAAGCGATGAACATCCTTGACCGTGGCTGAGTCATTCTGTTTGCATCCTTCCTACTAGGACAGTTTCTCATCATGGCCCTGACGGCCGCAGGAAAAACAAGCACCGGTAAAAAGACGACATTCCCCGGGATGACGTCGCCGCATCGTCGTGCACCGAGGAAAACTGAACCGATGGCTAGAACCCGTATATCGTGAACGAAGCCACGGGCTCGACCAGCTCGAATACCCTGAACGTCCCGGCGATCGTGGGGACCACTGCATCGTGGAGGTACATAACTAGGCTAGCTGGCGGTCCGCCTCGAAAGTTACCAAAGGACCTGCTGTTCGGCCTCTTGCCGATCTCGGTCATTCCGTCGACCTCTCCGTGCCTCGCATCCTAGTGCATGAGCTTGCGTGCGGGCAATGTCATGCCCGGTGAAGAGCTACACCGTACAAGCCTGCGCTGTAATCATCCGGCCCGGTGGCGTAGCGGTGTACTCGTCCTCCATATCGGCTACCACACGCATACTGAGCTAATGAGTCGAACTCCATATTGTACTCTCTAACCGCCCGCCCGCCTCAACGTCAAAAATTGCCGGCCCGAGCCCTCTCATCTGGGGGCAAGAAATGTGCAAGAAAAGCCCTTGAGAACTCGTCCCATACGGTGGAGTGCATGCTCTTCGGGACAACTCCGCGAATCAAACGATCAGCTGCGGATCACGCACGGTGATGCGAACCAATACCACCGACTGCCTGCGAGACTCGATCACTCTCATGATCCATTGTGTCGGATAAACTCCGAGGTCATCCTCGGCTCGATCCATAGAACATGGCGGGCTCTGACTCGTAAAGTCACGTAGCCTCAAACTGCGCTCGGGGTGAACTACGGTGCTACTGGGTGGGCTGCTGCGTCTAGCCTATCCTCATATCGGCCACGACCGGCGATGGCGGGCCATCTCCTTGTACCCCATCTCATGCTCCGGTGTGGGATCGGAGGCTCAGTATTGTAGTCTCAGCAGACCACGCTGCGACTCTAAACTCTGGTCTTTGGCGGCGGCGCGAGCTTCGCCGTCGGGCTTTGTCTCAGTCTTGGCCAGCGCTGCGCCCTCGTACTCCTCTGTATCTCACTAACAGCTCCTTCGACTGCCTTGCCCATCTGGGCCTGGGTTGCCTTACGCGGAGGCATAACTGGTAAAGGAAAGGAATACGTCAGAGGGGTCCAACTTATCACACAGCTCTAGGGCACGATCTCAGAATGAGAAGAATGGAAACCAATCCTAAATGTCCTATAGCCTCCTGATTATAGATGTGGTGCACAACACACCGATAATCAAGACTCTACTAGACACGGTCTGTAGACACTTTCCGAGGATTAACTGCTCTGATACCACTTTTGTCACGACCCGAACCCGGGCCCGTGACTGGTGCCTTACCCCGGGCACCCTAGTGATACAACATCAGAGAAAATCAGCGGAAATAAAAACATGAACATGAATTAAGAGACAAGATAAATAAACAGGCCAACCAAAACAGTTGCCTTCATCATATATACATAAATACCGACGCTTATCCTTTTTACAAACCACACTTGTGCGATTACTGCACCTTAAGATTTTTACAGCGGCTATGGCGGAGACGGGGCCCGCCATACCACAATGTATAAGAATCTCTGACTCGTGGTAACATACCAAAAGATAAGCCTCCAAGAAATGGGGCTTCGACCGCATTTGATCGTGATCCTATGGCGAGGATCCACCACCGATGTACCTCAACTGCGGCATGACGGCCCCGAAGTCGAGGTCTGACAGTACCAAGTATGTAAATCAGAAAAGATCAGAATGAAATCATAATAGTCTATATAAAGCAGGAGACATGTATGATAACCAGATGAAATACGTGTCCCTGCCCATCTCGTGGGACTCGGTGTAAAATCAGATGAAATACGTGACCCTGCCCATCTCGTGGGACTCGGTGTAAAATCAGATGAAATACGTGACCCTGCCCATCTCGTGGGACTCGGTGTAAAATCAGATGAAATACGTGACCCTGCCCATCTCGTGGGACTCGGTGTAAAATCAGATGAAATACGTGACCCTGCCCATCTCGTGGGACTCGGTGTATAATCGTTCATAACAAATCAACCGGCCCTCCATCGAGAGATGCGGGGGTACAGAAATACAACAAAGGCTATCACAACAAGCATAGGCAGTTTCACAACAACAAGCATAGGCAAGCTTCACAACAACAAGCATAGGCAAGCTTCACAACAACAAGCATAGGCAGTTTCACAACAACAAGCATAGGCAAGCTTCACAACAACAAGCATAGGCAAGCTTCACAACTCAAAGTACTTTCATTTTATGCCAAAGTCTGGGTTTTAACCCTAAAGTACTACGTACGTTAAATTCCTTTTAAAGATCCATTTCTTTTACGAAGGTCACCCGATACCCGTAGTATAAAAAAATAGAGTGACTAACATTGTTAAGTAAACCAAAATGCTTTCCTTTGTAAAATCAAGTAACAACCTTATTTTCCAAACGTTCAAGTTTGCCTAATTTCAAATGCTCAAGTTTCTCATTTTAGAAAAGGTTTCGTAGTTCATAGTTTTAAATCCTTTAAAACATAATTCTCCTTTAAACGTTTTGAGAAACATATGTCTTATATGTGAGTAGGTTATTCTTGTTTATAATCAATCTTATTAAGCAGCCATGATCTAGGAAATGTAATATCATTTTGTCTTATCTTAGCTTCTATGCGGATGGAGGTTTCTCTTGGTTTTAATACCATACTTCATTATTCAATACATTTTCCTTTATTAACGCTGCGATGGTTTGTCGATACTCATTCGATTTCCAAAATCAAGAAACATTATTCCTTTTAAAATCCGACTCATTACTCACGAATGAAGTTTCACACCTTTAACAAAATTCATATCAATACCATTAAGTCAAGTCTCTTATCTTTAAAAAAATCAAGAAACCATTCTTTTATCACTCTTAAGACGTTATACCTAACTTCCCATAAAGCTAGTACAACTCTTATGTTTTCAAAGCCAAGTATTACTTTTCTTTCAAAAAGGTTTTTTTGAAACACTTCAAGTTCTTTATTACTACACATCAAATCCGTTATAAGTCAAATCAGTTACCCTTTGAAACCACAAAGCATTTCCTTACCTACATAAAGTCATATAACTAACTTCCCATAAAGCCGTTATAACACTTTATGTTTCAAACCAATCAAATACATTAAACACGTATGCTTCTCAGTACTACATAGATATACAAATATCATCCTACAACAGATATTAACAGGTTCACATACCTCGCGACGATTATCGACTAATAGCAAAATGATCCAAGTACCTCAAACCGTCGGCTACTCCTTAAGCCAAGTAGATCACGCCATACGCAGTACTTCAACCTATAGAGGCCACAAGGCGCCTATAGAGGCCACAAGGCGCCTATTAACATCCTAGATCTCAATGTAGAATATTCTACAGAAAATTCGCGACACCTCCCCCATGACAGCGTAAAGCTCGTCCTCTCTCGAGGCCGGCGCCCAAGCCAACCCGGGGGGGGTTTATACGTCTAACCGGACGTGTACAATTCTACTCAGTAATACTACACAAGTCTACTGTAATACAGTCCTATGTAATTACAGTTCAGTTCTCTTCTTTAAATTCAGGCTTAAGTCGCAAGACATTGCCGTAAGTATTATTCAGGCTTAAGTCAAAAGACATTGCCGCACAACTATGTTCAATTCTATATATAGTATACTTAACTATATACTCCTACAACATGTAATTTCCAATTACCACAGAAGGTTAAGAATGTTTACCTTGATAAGCCCAAAATTATCCGAGTTTATATGTCGATCCTGAGCAAGGTTTAGCTCTTCAGTGCGCTCAGGCCATCCAACCCTTAGAAGTTCTAACCAACTTCTACTTATAACTTCAACTACGGTGAAGATTTACTTAGGGTTTTTGTTTTGTGGTGAGGAAGTATAATAGTATTTTAGGCTTTTGTAGAAGTGTAACCTTGGGAATACTACAAGGTATTTGGGCCAAGGTATTTGGGCATTATAACAATACTAGGAGAGTATTTCTATACCACAAAAAGGGTATTATCACGAAACAACTAGGCTAGGGGATACCCCACCTACACTACTGAGGGGAGGAAGCTCTCGGCCAAAGGGCCTTCTCAAAGGGAGGGCTTTTGGACGAGATCAAACAAGAGGAGGAGTATTTGAGACTTAGAAAGATTGCTCAAGTTTTGGATGAAGAAAGTCTTCAACTTAGAGGGTATTTATAGGTCAAGTAAAGGCCAACCAATGGCCAAGATGACGACAAGTGTGGTGCAAGTGTAGGGCTAGATTTCAACCATGTGGACCTTATCCATCTACCACACCAACTTGCACAAATATCCTACCTAACCAAAGGCACAAAAAACGTGCCCTTGACTTGCCCTTGCCGTCCACTTGCTCCCAATGTGAGGGTGACACATGTCACCCTCCCGTTGATCCAAAATGTTTCGTCTCTCGGAAAAATCCGCAAAAATTAAAAATGCCATAGCCGGAATTTTCCCTACGAAAGTTGTGGAAACGTTTAAGTCGAAACGACTCCTATCGGGTGTTGTGTACAAATTTCGAAACTTGCCTAGCTTAAGGCTCAAATTATTATACGTACGCCCTCACGTACATACTCTGGAAATACAGGGTATAACAGTCCCACTTGCTCATCTACTACACAAAATATCCTACCTAACCCTTAACCAAAAGAAAGGCAAAAAACGTGCCAAGTTTCGTCCAACTTGACCGCCCACTTGAGGGTGACAAGTGTCGCCCTCTCGTTGGTCCAAAATATTTTTTCTCTCGGAAAAATCCGTAAAAATTATAAATGTTGCAACCGTAATTTTCCCTTCGCAAAGTCCGAAAACGCGTTTACGTCGGAAACAATTCTTTTCGCTAGTTGTGCACAAATTTCGTCCCTAATGCCTACTTAAGGCTAAAACTTTTGTACGTACGCCCTCACGTACATACTCTGGAAATACGGGGTATAACATTTTACCTTAAATATTGCCCAAAAACATCCAAAAACAGTCCACACAATATTGGTCCACAGTTGTGTCTTAGCTCCTCTTCTTCAAGTTCCAATCACACCCATGTATCCTGTAAAATCATATAACCATCTTCCCTTCTTGTTTTACTTCCAAAAAGTTGATAAACAATCTAGGGTTTCAATCACCATTCTCGGCCCAGAAGGTTTATTTGAAAATTCTTAGAGAGTTAACTTGGCTTAAGACTTGATTAGATTCCTTAATCTTGGATAATAATCAACTCCTGTTCTTGGAATTTTCCCAGGGATTTTCGAGATTGCAAGAAAGAGAGGAGAGAAAGTTAAAGGAAATGATATAATGAAATGCTAAGTCTTGCTCTCTACTCCTCTATATAGATTTGTGTTCAAGACAAGTGGATGAGGACACATGTCACCTTTCCATTGGCCAAATTTCCTTCGTAAATAAAATATCTAAATATTTGTCCAAAATATCTTAAAATCGAAGGGCCCCGCAAAATTGCGAAATTTTCGGCGGACCCCATATTATCAATTCCAAGACTTCATAATCCAATACTAATTCCATAAATCCAATTAGAAGAATTAAACTCTAAGTTAATAATTTTTTTGTCGTCACATTTTTCCAAAATTATTCCATAGGAAAATGTAATATTCTTTCCTTTCAACCTCAAATCTTAATTCCTTAATCACGTTATCATATCAATGTCATGGAATTACGGGATGTAATAATTCGAGTACTAGGCCAGTTGTTGCTGATATGCCTACATTAGAGGGGGGTTAGTCTTCTCATACTTCATATAGTTCAGGGCAGTTGACCTCAAGTTCTTATCGGCCCTCTGGCCATGGTGGTCATGTTGTGGCTAATTCTTCTTCTCATCTGACATCAGCTCCTAGAGGTTGTTATGAGTATGGTAACTTTGGGAATTTCAAGAGGGATTTCCCTAGGATCAAACATAGTGGTCAATAATAGGTTCAAGATCTAGAGCAGCGGGGAAGCTAGCTAGAGGTGGGTCCCAGGGTTCTAGAGGTTGTTCTTAGGATTGTAGGGTTGGTCCTCAAACAGGTCGAGGTGGTGCTCAGTTCGGTCAACGTGGCAGACATGGAGGTGCTCAGACTGCGGGTGATCGTGGCTATTTTTATGAGTTTCCAAGAAGACCTCGAGCTGAGGCCTCAGATGTTGTGATCACATGTACTCTTTCAGTTCACCATCGACCTGCTATAGTTTTGTTTGATCCAGGGTCTACCTATTTTTATGTGTCTGTCTACTTTGATTTGAGTTTGGACTTGATGTGTGAGTCTTTAGCCATGCATATTCATGTTTCTACACCTTTTGGGGATTCCGTTGTAGTAGATCGAGCATATTTGGGCTGTGTAGTTACATTAATGGGGTATGATACTCAGGTATATTTGAAAGTTTTGAATATGGTAGATTTTGATGTTATTTTGGGTATGGATTGGTTAGCTCAGTATCATGCTATCTTGGATTGTTATGCCAAGATTGTTACCTTATCATGCCATGTATTCCTCAGTTAGTTTAGAAAGGTACTCTTAGTCAGTATCTAAAAAGGGTAATCTCATTTCTGAAAGCTCCGAATATGGTAGAAAAGTGGTGTCTTTTTTATTTGGCCTATGTTCGTGATACTATTGTAGAGAATCTTTTCTTGGAGTCACTTCCGGTAGTTCGGGAGTATCCAAATGTGTTTTGTATAGACCTTCCTAGTATTCCATCAGACCGTGATATATATTTAATTATTGATCTAGAGCTGAGCACTCAACTCATTTCTATGGCTCTATATCGGATAACACCAGCTGAGTTGAGGAATTGAAGGACCAATTACAAGATCTATTAAGTAAGGCGCTCATTCAGCCTAATGTTTCTTCTTGGGGTGCCTACAGTTTTATTCGTGAAGAAGAAATATTGGTCCATGCGCATGTGTATCGATTATGCCGAACAAGTTGACCATCAAGAACAAGTATCCGACTCCGCATATTTATGACTTATTTGATCAACTACAGGGTGCTTTGGTCTTTTCTAAGATTGACGTGAGGTTCGGTTATCATCAACTGAAGATCAAGGATGAGGATGTTCCTAAGAAAACCTTCCGGACCAGATATGGGCATTATGATTTTCTCGTGATGTCATTTGGGTTAATAAATACACTTGTAGCCTTTATGAAGTTTATGAATAGGGTGTTGAAACCCTACTTGGATTCATTCATGATTGTGTTTATTGATGATATCTTGATATACTCACACAATGAGGAGGAACACATGAAGGATTTGAGGATCATGCTTGGTATTCTGAAGGTGAAGCGGCTCTATGTAAAATTTTCAAAGTGTGAATGCTGGCTTAGATTGGTAGCCTTCTTGGGTCATGTGGTGACCAAGGATGACCAAATTTGTTTTGTTTCTATCTTAATGAAAAGAATTTCTGACTTACTTGCTCACTTGGTCACTGGAATCGAAGCCAACAAAAGGATGGGAGGGCAAACGGAATACAATAGAGGATAAGAAATTGAAAGATTTCATTGAAATAATTTGTTTGGAAATTTCCTAAAAGCTAACGATTTGGGATTACTGAGTTTTGGAGTTTTGTTGGCCTCGCAAGGTATTATTGGTGATTTATGGAGGGATTTTCATCTATTGCAACTCCATTGATGTCACGACCCGAACCCGGGCCCGTGACTGGTGCCTTACCCCGGGCACCCTAGTGATACAACATCAGAGAAAATCAGCGGAAATAAAACATGAACATGAAATAAGAGATATTATAAATAAACATGCCAACCAAAACAGTTGCCTTCTGTACATACATAAAAACCCGAACAGTTATCCTTTTACAAACTCTGCCCACCACAGTGCTACAGACCTCTAAGAGTTTTATAACAACAACTATGACGGACAGGCCCGCCATACCGAATGTACAAGAACCTATGACTGTGGTAACATACGATAAGCCTCGAAGAGCGGAGCTTCAATCACCGAAAAGGTGATCCTAAGCGGGGATCGGCCCGATGTACCTCTACTGCGGCATGAGCGCAGCCCGAAGGAGGTCGATGCAACAGTACCAAGTATGTGAAAGCGTAAATCGTAAATGAAATCATAATAGTCTATATAAAGCGAAGAGACGTATGATAGAACTACGATTCCTGACATAAAAGCGATTATGTCAAGTCGAGGACTCGCCCTCAAAGTCATCCGTATGCGTGGAACTCCTTCCATTGCCGTGATCTAGGTACAAATCATGTGATACGTATAACATGTCTCGGCCGTCATGGACCCGATAGAAAGCGTGTGGAATACAATCGGTTCTCGCGAACGCGGTAGTCGAGTGGAATACATTCCGGTTCATCCCATGAACGCGGTAGTCGAGTGAAATACATTCGGTTCATCCCGTGAACCAGCGTAGTCGAGTGAAATACATTCGGTTCATCCCATGAGCGCGGTAGTCGAGTGAAATACATTCGGTTCATCCATGAGCGATGATCAGTGAAATACATTCCGGTTCATCCATGAGCAGCGGTAGTCAGTGAAATACATTCGGTTCATCCATGAGCCGTGTCAGTAGAATCTGAGACTTGCACAACAAGGCTATCACCGCAACATGGTCAAGTTACACACAACTCAAATTACTTTCATTTTATGCCAAAACCGAGTTTTAACCACAAAGTACTACATCGTTAAATCTTTAAAAGATCCATTCCTTTTACCAAAGTCACGATACGCGGTATAGAGTGACCCACATTTATAAACCAACCCACATTCTTTTTAAAGTCAAGTAACAACATCCTTTTCCTAAAGTTCCGGTTGCCTAGTTTGATTACTCGAGTTCATTGAGAGATTTCATAGTTCAAAGTCTTAATCACGTAATTCCTTTTTAGAGCAATTGAGTAATATAAGTCTTATGTGTGAGTAGGTTTGTTATACCCCGTAGTTTCAGGGTATGTATACGAGGACGTACGTACGAGAATACGACATTGAAATTGGAAAGGAAGAAAGAGGTGATTTTCCGGAAAAGTTTAGGTTTGTGAAGGAAAAGGTTCGTTAATGGGGTGGATTCCCAGTTTGGTATTCGGACTTCTTGGAATATTAGAGAATTATGGAATTTTATTTTGGAAATGGTCACGTGGGGCCTGGGAAATTTACGATTTTGTAGGAGCCAGCTTTGTTTTGAGATTTTGGCCATTGTGGATATTTCGGAAGATGAAATATTTTGGGCCAGTAGGAGGCGACACGTGTCACCCACTAGTTGGCTTGGGCCGAATTCCACTTTGTTCACGGCCGTTTAGAGTCGTTTTTGGAAAGCGTTTTACACAACTCGCGTAGGATAAATTCCGCTATGTCATTTCTAATTTTTGCGGATTTTTAGAGGCTCACGTTGGACCAACGAGAGGCGACACTTGTCACCCTCTCATTGGTGGATGTCACAGCCAATAGGGCGATTGGGTTGGCTTATTTTGTCTTGGAGTTGGTAGGATATTTTGTGTGCAAGTTGGCCAAGGACACTTGCCTAAATCCTCACCCTACACTTGCCTTGCACTTGGCATAATCTTGGCCATTGGTTGGCCGTCCTTGACCTATAAATACCCACTGTTGAAGAGTTATTTCATCCTAAATTGAGCAATCTTTCTAAGTCTCAAATCCCTCCCTCTCCCTCTTGTTGTTTCGTCCAAACACACCCTCCCTTTGAGAAGCCACTGGCGAGAGCAACCCCTAAAGCTAGCCTAGCCAAACACCTCCACTTGGTAGAAAAGTTGCCTTAGTATTGTTATAATGCCCAATTACCCTAGCCCAAATCCCTTAGTCCTTAGTAGAAGTTGTGAAGAACTTCTAAGTTTTCTTAGACTCTGAGCGCACAACTTAGGAGCTAAACCTTGCTCAGTGCGACTTTGATCTAGGATATTATTGGGCTTCGAAGTAAATAACCTTATCCTCCTTTTGTAATTAGAATATATATCTGTAGAAGTATAGGAGTAAGTATTAAATACTTAGAAGGATATTAAAGAATAGAATTGAGCTGTTATCACGTAGAAGGGTTTAAAGATGAATAATAGAACGTACTTACATAGACTTTTCACGATGAACTTGAGTAGCTCACGGGTAGGAAGTCTTTGCAAATGTCCATAGAATAACGAACCTCGCTTAGAGCTTTATGCGATACTGATGGGCGTTGATAGGCGTGTTGGTATTATTGTTATACCAGTATTTCGGTATATGCGTGAGGAATACGTACAAAATCTAGCCTTAAAGTTTAGGCAAAACGTTTTTTGGGCACAACTCACAAAGCGAATAGTTTTCCGGAAACATTTCCGACTTTCGTAGGGTAAATTCCTATGTCATTTCTAATTTTTGCGGATTTTTAGAGGCGAAACATTTTGGACCAGCGGGAGGCGACACTTGGCACCCTCCATTGATGAACAGATCGTCCATTGGGACGAAAATTGAGAGGTTTGGCACGTTTTTGTGCCTTGCACAAAGTCGAGGAGTTGGTAGGATATTTGTGTATAGTTAATCCTCACCTACACTTGCCTTGCACTTGTCTTCATCTTGGCCATTGGTTGGCCAAGGCTTGAGCTATAAATACCCCCTTTAGATGAAGAATTCTTCATCCACAAAGTTATCTTCCAAGTCTAAAATCCTCTCTCTCTCTTGAGCCATTTCGTCAAACACTACCCCATACAGCCTAGTAGTTTGGCGAGGCCCACTAGCCTAGCCAAAATCTACCCCCTCCTTGGTAGAAAAGTTGTATTCTAGTATTGTTATAATGCCCAAAATACCTAGCCCAAATCCCTTAGTCCTTAGTAGAAGTTGTGAAGAACTTCTAAGGTTTCTTGAGCTGGAGCGTCTGACTTAGGAGCTAAACCTTGCTCGGTGCGACTTTATCTAGGATATTATTGGGCTTGAGGTAACAAATCCTAACCCTCTTTTGAATAAGAGAATACTTACTTGTTGTAGTATTAGAATAAGTATTAAATACTTAGAAGAATATCACAAATAGAATTGAGCTGTTACCACAGTAGAAGGGTTTAAAGAAGAATAATCAAACTATACTTACATAGAATTTTTTCCTGATGACTTGAGTAGCTCAGGGTAGGGAAATCACGCCCAATTTTCCGTAGGATATAGAACCCTCTGTTTAGAAATTACAAAGTAGTCTGAGCGTTGTTAGGCGTGTCGACTATTATAAGTGATTCTCTGCGCGACATATTCAACTTAGCGGCGGTTTTTTTGAGAAGGTATGTGATTCTTCCTAAAGCATGATATTTTACAATATATATAGTGCGGTGAAGCGTCATGTGTTAAGCGAATAATAACTACGGCAATGTCTTTGACTTAAGCTGAATAATACTTACGGCAATGCCTCACGGCTTAAGCACGAATAACACTACGGCGATGCCTCACGGCTTAAGCGAATAATAAAGATCTGAAAGCATTTCATAAGAATCTTTGAATCATTTTTATGAAGAGAACTAACTGGTTTTAAAAGCGAAGCTTAAGAGTTATACTAGCTTTATGGGAAGTTAAGTATAACCACTTAAGATTGATAAAAGAAACAAGTTTGACTATGTGTTTATAACGCACTTATGTTGAATTATGAAAAAGAATAATAAGATGGTTTGATAAGTAGACATGATATGATGCTATGTGTGTTAGTATCTTGTAACGTTTGTATAAGAGTATCCTTGTTGTGCTTATGTTGTTTAAAGATAAGTTGTTATGTTAGTGTACTATCACTCACCTCTTGAGATGATCTAGGAGTTAAGCGCCTCCGTCTGGGGTAGACTCGGTGATGCAGGACCATAATTCGAGAATACCTCATGCGGGTCGAGGGCCTATGCGGGCTACGAGTTCGAGTTAGTATGCGGGGTTATGCCTCATGCGGTCTATGTGGCCATCGCGGACAACGAGTCGGGGCGATGCGAGGAGTAGCTACCCTCGATGCGGGGTTATACCTCATGCGGGCCCGTGAGTGGCCTATGCGGACTCGGGAGTCGAGATTAGGCTTGCGAGAATGATGATATGGGCGAGTGGCCTGTTTCGATCATTCGCAGCCTAGACAAGACCTATTCTGATTACCTATTGTTGCTCTTGTTTGTGATGGCACTACGTGCGGTTTCTTGGTTGTTTCACATATATATGTAACCCGGTTTTAAAATGATATGTTTTCATTTAAGTACTTTCTGATTTCGCATACTTAGTACTGTTATCGACCTCCTTGGGCTGCGTTAATGCATGGTAAGAAGCGGTGCTAGATCCGCGTCATCCAGGATCTCTTTGCATTGGTGTCGGGAGCTCCATCTTCTACGGAGGCTCTACTTTTGGTATGATCTCCTGTTGTAGATAGTTTGTCTGATCGGTATGGCGGGGCCTGTCGCCATAGTTGTATATTTCCTTAGAGTGTAGTCATGTTATGCGATGTCGGATGTAGCTGCTAAACCCGGTTTTATATATATATCTTTGGCGACGTTTGTTCACATAAAGCGTGTCTTATTTTATAAAGCTGTTTCATGTCTTGTTTTATATTTCGATTACTCGATGTATGACTACTTGGGTGCCGTTGAGCACGATCCAGCCGGAATGGAGTCGTGACAAAAGTGGTATCGAGCGATTAATCCTCGGAAAGTGTCTACTGAGCCGTATAGTAAGTCTTGATTATCGGTGTGTTGTGCACCACACCAATAATCGAGGCTATAGGATATTTAGGATTGGTTTCCATTTTTCTCATTACGAGATCGTGCTTTAGAGGCGTGTTATAGGTTGGACTCTCTAACGTATTCCTTTCTATGCTGATTATGCCTCTACGTAGCAACCCGGGCCGGGGCAAGGCAGCCGAGGCTGCTAGCGAGACACCCAGAGTCACGAGGCTCGAGCCCGGTCTATACGAGGCGGCGAGTTCTATGGCGCCGCCCAAGCCTGAGACCACAGTACCTCTCGCATCCCACGGCTGGGCGGAGAGTTAGGGTACTGAGAGATGCCCGACTATTGGCTAAAGTTGTGGCCCGATACGAGGAGATTGGATCGGCGGTTCAGTTCGACTCGGCTCGGTCGCACCGTGGTGCACTGAGGCGAATAGTTTGAGACTACGAGATTTCTTGAGTTGTAGCCTTGAGTTTTGGTCGAGGAGGATGATCCGCAGAGTTCATCCGTCGATTCTGAGAATCATGAGGGTGATCAAGGCCTCGGAGGCAGTGCTGTGACCTTTGGTTCGCATCGGCTGCGTGATACGCGGTCGATTGGTTTGATTCATGGGAGTTATCCGGGAGCAGCGTCCCAGCTACTTGGGATGAGTTCTCGAGGCTTTCCTCACTCACTTCTTGCCTCGCGGATGAGGAGGCGCGGTGATAGATTTTACTCACGGCGAGAAGGGCCTTGTCGGGAGTACAATGTCGAGTTTGATTCATTGGCTCGATATGTCCCAACTTTGGTAGCAGATATGGAGGATAGGGTGCCGCTATGTCACGGGCTGAAGCGACTATATGGCGAAGTCGTGTGCGGTGTTTCTCTCAGCCGGGTATGGACATTACCGCATGCGAGCTCACGCTCTTGGATGCGAGGCGCGGTCGCGAGTGGGCGACGGCGAGAAGAAGGCGGGGCGGGAGGTCTTACGGGGTTATCGTGGTGGGCGGCCTCGGCGATCTGGGTCGCACCACGGCCAGCTCGAGCACTCTGCACCGTCCTCGGCGGCCCGAGTTTTCGAGGCGCACCAGGCCCGGGGCGGGCGTCGAGTAGCGAGAGTGCGGCGATCGGGACCACCCGGTGTGGCGTCGGTAGATCCCATTACGGGAAGTGTGGTACTACTTTTGGAGCTTGTTATTGTGGCGGCGAGGTCACTGTCCGGCCCGGCGTGGCGGTGGTAGGCTCGGCCAGGTTACATGTTGCGTCATCTCCTACGATTACTCGCCGGGTGGCGAGGTACATGGTCAGCGGTCGCGGCGAGTCGTGGCTCGGGTCGATTCTAGCGGTCCTCGAACGCATTTATGCTTTGTCCGGTAGAAGCGGGATCGGAGGCCTCACGATGTCGTCACAGTACCTTATCGGTTCTGGGTTTGATGTGTATGCTTTGATAGATCCGGGTTCTACTGTCACATATATCTCCCTTGTTGCTAGTAGGATATGGATAGAGCACGAGTCCATAGACCACTTTGAGGTAGCTACGCGGTGGGTGATTCGGTGGTAGCTCGGCGGGTATATAGAGCTTGTCCCGTGACCATTTCTGATCGTCGGACCTAGCCGACTTGATAGAGTTGGAGATGATTGACTTGACGTGATTATGGAGATGGATTGGCTAGCTTCTTGCTACGCCAATGTAAGCTGCAGAGAGTAGTGCAGTTCGATTTCTGAGAGCGGTTGTTGAGTGGGAGAGCACGGTATCGTAGAGGTAGGTTTATTTCCTACCTCAGCTAGGAAGATAGTGCGAAGGGTATATCTACCATCTCGTTGGGTGTTTGATCACGAAGGCGGTACGATTTTCGATCGGTTCTATGCGCCCAACGGGCACGTCAACAGTGCTTACCGGGCACCCTAGTGATACAACATCGAGAAAAACCGGAAATAAAAACTTTACATGAAATGAGAGACATAAATAAATAAGCAGGCCAATGGTTTCTTGGTATATATACATAAAACCCGAAGTTATCCTTTTTACAAACCTTGCCTACAATGATTACAGACCTCTAAGATATACAACAACTATGGCGGGACGGGGCGCCATACCAGATGTACAAGTACCTACAATGACGGGACTATACCAAAAGATAAGCCTCGGGAAAGCAGACTTCCACCGACTGCGATCATGAGCGAGATCGACCAAGCGGTGTACCTCTACTGCGGCATGACGCAGCCGGAAAGTCGTTACAACAGTACCAAGTATGGGAAACTGAAAATAAAACCTCAAAATTCTAATATAATCCAAGAAGTCCAAATACCAAATCGAATCCAATTCCATTAACGAACCTTTTCTTCACACGGAACTTTTCGTCGAAAAAATCACATCTTCCTTTCTTTCCAAAATTTACGCCGTATTCAAATGCGTGCGTCCTCACATACATACCACGGAACTACGGGTATAACATTCTTCCCTAGAAACATTCGTCGAATGTTCCTTCAAATCCAACGAGCGTGTCTGGTATAGTCTTCACTCTTATACTTACGAAACCAATCACGCCATCAATGGCCATAGTATAACATACAAATCCAAGCTAACGAGGAAATCATTTCTAATCTCACAATGACTCCTATTAGCTTCAATTTACTCTAAGGCCTATCTCGGCCTTCGATCCGATTACGATCGAACACGTCCGAACTCATCGATGGTTACCTAAACTTGGGCCTACCTCGTGACCTACCACGGGACCACCTCGGCCGACCTCAATCCGGGCTGCGGGTTGACCCGCTGACTGCCTCGGCCGACCCATCGCGCCCAATCTCTCGTTCCCGATCCGAACAATCTTACTAATTCCGCGTCATGCTACCACTTCCATCTTACACTACCCATGGAATTATCACGCAACATAATGCTATCGAACATAATAATTAAAAATATACTTATCTTAATACAAATGCATACTAGTCTCTTGAGGTCAAGGATATACGATATCACAAAAACAAATAGGCGATTTCAGGGCCGTATAATCGGAACTTCCACCACGACCTCGCAACGGCATTATATGAACACCACGCCTGCTATCGGCGAAGAACCGCAATAGATCGAAGTGAGTCTCAACATCCGCTACCTGCGGTAGGACAATTTCGCAAAATGGCCCATTGGTCACATGTAAAACAAGTCTCGACACTCCCAGAATGGGGTTTACCACACTGGTTACACTTAGGTCGGGGTGGCTTCCTCTGGCCAGCACCCCAACTCCCCTGAAAACCTGAACCCTTGGAGCCCTGACCTGCTCCTGAATACTCTGGAGGCCCTGAAGACTGTAGAGGACCACTCTGTCTTGTGGCGGCGTATGCTTGTCTTCTGGCGTCGCCTGAAAGTTACCAAGGACCTGCTGTCACAGCCCTCTTCGCGATATTGGTCAATCCGTCGGTCTCTCCGCCTCACACCTAGTGCATGAGCTGCATGCGGCGATGTCCATGCCGGTGACGATACACGAACAAGACTACGCCAAGTAGTCATCAAGCCGTGGCGTGGCGGTGCACTCGTCCTCCATATTAGCTACTAACGAGGACATATCGAGCAACGAGTCGAACTACGTTGTACTCCCGGCTGCGTCCTCACTGTCTCGTCGAAACACAGCCGGCCCTGCCTCATCTGCGCGGCAAGAAATGGTGAAATGCCTCCGAGAACTCGTCCCCAAGCGGTGAGGCGCATGCTCCCCGGGACGGCTCCATGAATCAAACGGTCGTGCGGTATCACGCGGCCGTCTGACCGAAAATCACGGACTCGGTCTCGAAGCCTTGATCACTCGCATGATCCTCATGGCCCGGCGAATGAACTCCTGCGGATCATCCTCGGCCTCGACCGTAGAACTGCGGCGGGATCTGACTCGTAAAATCCGTAGCCTCAAACTATCCGATGCAGGATGAACTACGGGGCTCTGGGCCAGGCTGCGCATCCGGCCTCTCCTCGTGTCGCCACGATCACGGCGATGGCGCCATCTCCTTGTAACCCATCTCCTGCTCCGTGCTATGGGGTGGAGGCTCAGTGCGTGGTCTCTGCAGCCCATTGCGGCTCTAACCTCTCTTTGAGCTGGCGGCGTCGCAAAACTCGCCGTCAAGAACTATCTCGGTAATGGCCGGGCTGCGCCCTCGTACTCCTCTGTGTCCCTAGCAGCTCCACGGCTGCCTTGCCCATTCGGGCCGGGTTGCCTGCGGAGGCATAAGCGCGAGAAAGAACACGTCGGAAGGAGTCCAACTTACAACATCGCTCTAAGGCACGATCTCGAGTGAGAAGAATAGAAACCAATCCTAAATGTCCTGCGACCTCACGATTATAGATGTGGTGCACAACACACCGATAATCAAGACTACTAGACACGGTGCGTAGACTTTCAGGATTAATCGCTCACGATACCACTCGCATGAAACCGGGCGTCAGCGTGCCTTACCGAGCACCCTAGTGATACAACATCGAGAAAACCGGCGAAATAAAAACTTTACACATGAAATGAGAGACATAAATAAATAAGCAGCCAACCCAATGGTGCCTTGGTATATATACATAAAACCGAGTTATCCTTTTACAAACCCCCGCCACAAAGATTTCTGCACTCTAAGATATCTGGCAACTATGGCCGGACGGGGCCCGCCATACCCTGAATGTACAAGTACCTGATGAGGGGACTATACCAAAAGATAAGCCTCGGAGGAACGGGCTTCACGTGACTGCGATCCTATGAGCGGATCGACCAAGCGTGTACCTACTGCGGCATGAACGCCCCACGAAGAGGTCGATAACAGTACCAAGTATGGGATCAAAATAAAACCTCAAAATTCTAATATAATCCAAGAAGTCCAAATACCAAATGGGAATCCATTCCCATTAACGAACCTTTTTCTTCAAACAGGAACTTTTCGTCGAAAAATCACATCTTCCTTTCTTTCCAAAATTTCTGCCGTATTCTCGCAAATGCGTCCTCACATACATACCCCGAACTACGAGGTATAACATTCGATGTAGTTCCCAGACGTGTTTCGGATGACCTCGGGTATCCTCCGAGAGGAGATCGAGTTTTGTATAGATGTGTTGCGGATACTCGGCCTATTTCCATTCCGCCATACGTAATGGCTGCCGAGTTGAGGAGTTGAAGGACCAGTGAGGATTTCTTTGGAGAAGGTTTTATCGAGACCTAGTGTTTCTCCTGAAGCGCCGTATTGTTCGTGAAGAAGAAGGGCGGGGCAGCTGCGCGTGTGTTGACTCTGACGGTGAACAAGGTGACCATTAAACAGATACCCCCTTCCGAGATTGATGACTTGTTCGACGATTGCGAGCGCGAGATGTTTCTCAAGATTGATCTGCGATCGGGCTATCATCGAGTTCGTCGAGAGAGGTGGATGTCCACAGATCGCATTCGGACGTGCGAGCATTATGAGTTCGTGGTCATGTCTTTTAGGTTGACCAATGCTCGGTATTCATGGATTTGATGAACCGAGTGTTCAAACCATTTTGGACACGTTGTGATAGTGTTCATTGATGATATCTTGGTTTATTCTCGCTCGAAGCGAGGCACGCGGGCGTTGAGGGCTATCTTGTGATTCTCGGGACAAGCGGTTATGCGCCAAGTTTTCCAAATGTGAGTTTTGGTTGACTTGATGGCGTTTCTTGGGCATATTGCCGGGTGATGGCATTCAGTGGATCGGCCAAGATCGGCGATCGAGGACTTGGCGAGACCTACTACTCGGCTGCAGGTTCGCGATTTACGGGCCTTGCAGTTATTATCCACGGTTCATGGAGAAGTTTGCTTCTATCTACGCACCATTGACTAGGTGACTCGGTAAGGCAGCCAAGTTCGATGGTGATGCTTGTGGCGAGGTTTCGATTCTTTGAAAAGAGATCGCGACCGCCCCGTTCTTACTCTTCCGGAGGTCGAGACGGTTATGTTGTGTATTGTGATGCGTCGGGCATCGGGTTGGGATGTGTGTTGATGCGCATGGCAGAGTTATAGCATATGCATCGGCGGTGAAGAAACACGAGAGGAACTACCCACCCATGATTTGGAGTTAGCGGTGTGATTCACGCTTTGAAGATGCGGAGCACTATTTGTATGGGGTTCACGTGGATATTTTCACGCACCACAAGAGCCTCGGTATATCTTCACGGATGGAGTGAACTTACGGCAGAGCGGTGGTTAGAGTTGCTTAAGGATTACGATGTTGATATCTGTACCACGGGGAAGGCCAATGTTGTGGCGGATGCCTTAGTCGTAGGTCGATGGGGAGCCTATCGGATGTGCGGCTAGAGAGGAGGGACATGGTTCGTGATTTGCATCGATTAGCGAGCCTTGGTGTCCGTTTGATTGATTACGATAGCGGTGGGGTTAGAGTTCGTGAGGTTGCGAGTCTTCCATCGTCGAGGTGAAGAGGCGATAGTCGAGGATCCGGCTTTGACACGTTATCGTGATCTGACTCTTCGTGAGGGCAAGGTCCTTTTGGTAGCACGATGGGGTGCTAAGGTTTGAGGCGGTGTGTGTTCCGGATGTTTGAGGACTTGTGAGTTCTTGGGAAGCACACGGTAGCGCGTTACTCTATCCATCCGGTCGACCAAGATGTACCACGACGCCAGATCGTGTATTGGTGGGATGGCGAAGAGGACGTTGCGAGTTCGTAGCTCGATGCCGTGTTGTCGGCGGTGAAGGTAGAGCACGAGGCTGGTGGTTTTATTCTGACGATTGAGATCGACACGGAAGTGGGAGGTAATCAACATGGACTTCATCAGGATTACCTTGCACTCGGAGAGACATGATTCTATATGGGTTATCGCCGAAATCGACGGTAAATCAGTCCACTTTCTTCCGTCGGGGCGACTTTTGGTGAGATTATGCGGACTTTACATCCGAGAGATTGTCGGTGCATGGAGTCCTTCGATCATATCGAGCAGAGCCCGGTTTACGGCTAACGGAGGTCCTTCGAGGTTTAGGGACGCAGTGAGCACAGTCGCATTTCATCCCACGAGCAGACGGACGGGCGCACTATCCGCACTCTTGAGGATATCTGCGAGCTGTGTTATTGACTTCATGGTAGTTGGGAGGATCATTTGCCTCTGAGTTGAGTTCGCGTATAATAATAGCTACCACTCCAAGATTCGGATGGCGCCTTATGAGGCCTTGTATGGGAGGAAGTGCGGATCGCCTATAGGTTGGTTCGATGTGGGTGAGTGCGGCTAGTGGGACCAGATTTGGTGCGGCTGATGGATAAGGTGAAGCTTATCCGAGAGGCTATCGATTCCGAGTCGGTGAAGTCGTATGCAGATCATCGTCGTCGGCATCTTGAGTTCGAGGTTCATGATTTGGTTTTCCTAAAGGTGTCACCCATGAAGGGTATGATCACGATTCGGGAAGAAGGAACTCGGCCCGTACATTGGGCCATTTGATTGTCGCGAGGGTAGGCAAGGTTGCTATGAGTTGGAATCTGCCGTCCGATCTGGAGGCGATGCATCCGGTTTTCACGTATCTATCTTGAGGAGATGTATCGGGATCCATCTAGGTACACCCGATTGGCGATGTCGGTGACCGGGGGTTATCGTATGAGAGATTCCCATGCGCGATAGTCGATCGTCGGGTTAGGCATCTGCGACGAAGGGCGTGGCTTCCGTAAAGTCTTATGGCGGAACGAGCTCGGGGAGGAGATGGCGTGGGAAGCCGAGAGGACATGAGGCGTAGTATCTCACCTATTCCCACACCTCCGGGTAATTCACTTTCCTACTTGTAAATTTTAGTTATCGTTTACGCCTAAGTGTTGTTACGTGGCCGTGTGTGGCATTTGCAATCTGTTTAAGTTATGAAGAATCTTATCGTTAATCGTCTTGGGAAGGAACATTCGACGAATGTTTCTAAGGAGGAGAATGTTATACCCGTATTTCGAGTATGTACGTAGGGAATACGATAAAAGTCTAGCCTTAAAGTTTAGGCAAAAGCGTTTTTTTGGCACAACTCACAAAAGCGAATAGTTTTCCGACGAAAGCGTTTCCACGACTTCGTAGGGTAAATTCCGGCTATGCCATTTCTAATTTTTGCGGATTTTTCAGAGAGACGAAACATTTTGGACCAACGGGAGGGCGACACTTGGCACCCTCCCATTGATGGACTTGAATCGTCCATTGGATGAAAATTGAGAGGTTTGGCACGTTTTTGTGCCTTGCACAAAGTCAAGGAGTTGGTAGGATATTTGCGTATAGTTAATCCTCACCCTACACTTGCCTTGCACTTGTCTTCATCTTGGCCATTGGTTGGCCAAGGCTTGAGCTATAAATACCCCCCTTTAGATGAAGAATTCTTCATCCACAAAGTTATCTTCCAAGTCTAAAAATCCTCTCCTCTCTCGAGCCATTTCGTCCAAACACTACTCCCCTCTAGCCTAGTAGTTTGGCCGAGGCCCCCTAGCCTAGCCAAAAATCTACCCCTCCTTGGTAGAAAAGTTGTCTTCTAGTATTGTTATAATGCCCAAAATACCTAGCCCAAATCCCTTAGTCCTTAGTAGAAGTTGTGAAGAACTTCTAGGTTTCTCGAGCTCTGAGCGTACAACTTGGGAGCTAAACCTTGCTCAGTAGCGACTTTATCTAGGATATTATTGGGCTTACCGAGGTAACAAATCCTAACCCTCTTTGAATAAGAGAATACTTACTGTTGTAGTATTAGAATAAGTATTAAATACTTAGAAGAATATCACAGAATAGAATTGACTGCTACCACAAGTAGAAGGGTTTAAAGAAGAATAATCAATCTATACTTACATAGATATTTCAGATGACTTGAGTAGCTCACCTGTAGGGAAATCTTTGCCCAATTTTCCGTAGATATAGAACCCTACATTTAGAATCCATTTACAAAGTAGTCGAGCGTTGTTAGACGTGTCTGACTATTATAGGCTGATTCTCTGCGCGCGACATATTCAACTTGGCAGGCGGTTTTCGCTGAGAAGGTATGTGATTCTTCCTAAAGCATGATATTTTACAATATATATAGTACGGTAGACGTACATGTGTTAACTGAATAATAACTACGGCAATGTCTTTGACTTAAGCTTTGAATAATACTTACGGTAATGCCTCGGCTTAAGCTTTGAATAACACTTACGCAGCGAATGCCTCACGGCTTAAGCACGAATAATAAAGATTCAAAGCATTTCATAAGAATACTGAATCATTTTTAACAGAAGAGAACTAACTGGTTTTTAAAAACAGAAGCTTAAGAGTTATACTAGCTTTATGGGAAGTTAAGTATAACCACTTAAGATTGATAAAAGAAACAAGTTTGACTATGTGTTTATAACAGACTTATGTTGAATTGTGAAAAAGAATAATAAGATGGTTTGATAAGTAGACATGATATGATGCTATGTGTGTTAGTATCTTGTAACGTTTGTATAAGAAGTATCCTTGTTGTGCTTATGTTGTTTAAAGATAAGTATTATGTTAGTGTACTATCACTCACCTCTTGAGATGATCTACCGAGGTTAAGGCGCCTCCGATGCGGGGTAGACTCAGTGATGCAGGACCATGATTCGAGAATACCTCATGCGGGTCCGGGGGCCTATGCGAGCTACGAGTTCGAGTTAGTATGCGGGGTTATGCCTCATGAGGTCTATGTGGCCATGCGACAACGAGTCGGGGCGATGCCGAGGAGTAGCTACCCTCGATGCGGGGTTATACCTCATGCGGGCCCGTGAGTGGCTATCGCGGACTCGAGTCGAGATTAGGCTGCAGAATGATGATATGGCGAGTGGCCTGCTTTGATCGTTCGCGGCCTAAACAAGACCTATTCTGATTACCTATTGTTGCTCTTGTTTGTGATGTGGCACTACGTGCGATTTCTTAGTTGTTTCACATATATGTAAACAGTTTTAAAAATGATATGTTTTCATTTAAGTACTTCTGATTTCGCATACTTAGTACACTGTATCGACCTCCTTGGGTCAAGCGTTCATGCCGGTAAGGCAAGCAGTGCTAGATCCGCATCCTTAGGATCTCATTGCATTGGTGTCGAGCTCCATCTTCTCCTGAGGCTCTACTTTTGGTATGATCTCCTGTATTGTAGATAGTTTTTATGCGATCGGTATGGCGGGCCCGTCCGCCATAGTTGTATATTTCTTTAAGTGCATAGTCATGTTATGCGATGTCGGATGTAGCTACTAAACCGTTTATATATATATGCCGAAAGGCGACGTTTGTTCACATAAACTGTGTTTTATTTTATAAACTGTTTCATGTCTTGTTTTATATTTCCGCTGATTACTCTGATGTATGACTACTTGGGTGCCCCGGTAAGGCACCAGTCACGGGCCCCGGAATGGGTCGTGACAGTTATAGGTCGATTCTCTGCGCGCGACATATTCAACTTGGCAGGTGGATTTCGCCGAGAAGGTATGTGATTCTTCCTATACTCTTGAGCATGATATTTTAAATAAATATGTATATAGTACGGTAGACGTACGTGTGTTAATCGAATAATAATTACGCAATGTCTTGGACTTAAGCTGAATAATAATTACAGCGATGTCTTCGGACTTAAGCCTGAATAATAATTACGGCAATGTCTTCTGACTTAAGCCTGAATAAAAAGAATCTGAAGTAGTTCAAAAGAATTAAGAAACCTTTTTTTTAAAGAAGAGTAACACTTGGTTTTAAAAGCTTAAGAGTTATACTAGCTTTATGGGAAGTTAGGTATAACGGCTTAAGAGTGATAAAAAGAACGATTTATTGATTTAAGGAAATAAGAGACTTGACTTATTATACTAATATGAATTTTGTTAAAAAGTGTGAAACCTCATTTGTGAGTAAATAGTATTTTTGGTTTTCAAAAAGGAATGATGTTTTACCGATCAGAATAAATGTCGAACAAACCACAGCAGCGCTAATAAAGGGAATTATTTTGACTAATAAAGTATTATTAAAACCAGTAGAAACTTCCATCTGCATAGGAGCTAAGATGAGACAAAATGATATTACATTTACTAGATCATGGCTGCTGTAATAAGATTGTTACGAATAATAATAACCTACTCACACTTAGGGTATATGTTTCTCAAATTGTTTTAAAGGATTAAAGCTATGAACTACGAAACCTTTCGAAAATGAGAAACTTGAGTAATTGAAATTAGGCAAACTTAAGCGTTGGGAAAAGAATGTTGTTACTTGATTTTACAAAGAGAAATGTGTTGATTTACTTCAAAAGATAATCACTCTATTTTTATACTACGGGTATCAGGTGACTTTTGTGAAAGCGGATCTTTTAAAAGAGTAATACATAAAGTACTTTGGGGCTAAAAACCCAACTTGTTAGCATAATGTAGAAAGTACCTTGTGTGAATAACTTGATTGTATTGATTTGCGATAGTCTTGTAATACTTTCTTGTTGACTTGATAAGTAAGCGTTTTAGGATGCTACGTGAGTTAGTATCTTGTGATGTTTGTATAGAGGGTTTTCCTTTATTGTGCTTAGGTTGTTTAACGATAAACCGCATGTTGATATTATATCACTCATGATTCGGGTTAAGCCCCTCCGACGCGGGGTAGACTTCGGGTCTAGTGACCTATGATTCGAGAATACCTTATGCAGTGCAGTATGGTCTATGCGAGCTACGGAGTTCGTGTTAGTATCGCGGCCGCGTGGTCATGCGGTCTTTGTGGCCATACGCGACGACGAGTCGGGACGGCTGGGAGTAGCTACCGATGCGGGGAATACCTCATGCGGGCCATTGGAGTGGCCCGTGCGAGCTACGGAAAGTTCGTGGCTAGACGCGCATTAGATCTGCGGGCGAGTGGCGGCTTTGATCATGTGACGGTGCAGACAGATCTCATGATCGATTTACGACCTTGTTGTCTTGGGGTTTTAGTAGTCGGCTATGCCTCGTACTTACCGTGCGGTTTTATGATGACTTTGAGGCGTGAGTCCACGACTTGACATGTTGTTTATTTCTTGTGAACGTAGTTTTGGTTATCATACATGTCTCCCGCTTTATATAGACTACTATGATTTCATTTACAGTATTTTGGTTTCACATACTTGGTACTGTTATGCGACCTCCCCGGGTGCGTTCACGCCGCGGTGCAGTACTCCTACCGTTGATCCGTTCTTAGGATCACCGTTTGGCGTTAGAAAGCTCCGCTTCTCAAAGCTTAGCATTTTGGTATGGTGCCCTCGTTGTAGATATTTGTATTCGGGGTATGGCGGGGCCCGTCGCCATTGTTATTTAAACTCTTAGAGGTCCTGTAGACTGTTGTAAGGTTGGGATATCGCTCATTTTGGGGTACTTATATACATATATGCGAAAGGCAACTTTTTCCTAAAGCGTATCTTATTTATCTTGTTTCATATTTTGGTTGTTTTATTTTCCGCGATCTCTCGATGTATGACTACTTGGGTGCCCGTAAGGCACCAAATCGGCCCCGGGCAGTCGTGACAAAAGTGGTATCGAAGCGATTAATCCTCGGAAAGTGTCTACGACCGTATCTAGTAGAGTCTTGATTATCGGTGTGTTGTGCACCACACCAATAATCAGGAGGCTATAGGATATTTAGGATTGGTTTCCATTCTTCTTACTGTGAGATCGTGCTTTAGAGCTGTGTTATAAGTTGGAACCCTCTAACGTATTCCTTTCCTTTACGATTATGCCTCGCCCGCCAACTCGGGCCCGAAGAGCAAAGCGAAGGCTGCGAGTAAATGAGTAGATTTAGAAGACACAGCCCAATCATCACCGTGATGCTTGTGCGAGGGGATTACGAGGCGTCGCAGAAGCGAGTTTGTACGGCGGCAGCGATTCCTCGCGCCATGACATCTGGACCTTCAGTTCCACGACTTGGAGCAGAAAATATGGATTGGAAGGAGACGGCCCTGTTACTAGCAAGGGACTTGGCAGCCAAAGAGTATTTTATGTACCGGTATACCAAGGATATTGATGCTTATCTGGAAGGGTTGTGAGGAGTAGCTCTTGATCGGGACGAGCGGGCTTGTGTTCGAGGATTATGCGTGGTGAGAGAGGTAGAGATCGGCCATTAAACAAGATCGTGAGAAGAGGCCCGCTTGGCGGGATCATTTGGTAACTCTCGGCGAACCGCCTCGTGGCAGATTAGACATGCGCCTCGCCCGGTCGCAGTGTCCTCGCGGGGTTCGATTTTCCTCGGTGTTCCACAGTGTGGCGGCGTCATCCGGGAAGTGCGTCTTTTCTCGGTGCTTGTTTTTATTGCGGCCGTGAGCCGTATGGCGAGGAATGTTCTATGAGGAAGGATGCAAGTAGGAAGACTCACCTACGCATCGGTTGTGGATGCATTGGTTCGGAGAGGAGGTGTTAGCGAGGAGGCCACCCCACCTCGGTGTGGCGTTGTGGTCGATGTCATCGTGGAGTGTCGTGCCGCGACGGCTTGTTTTTTGCGGCGGCGGGACCATTTTAGAAATTGTCCAACGAGTTAGCGAGGATGTAGGACTCGACTTTCTGGTCGGTGGATAGTTCATCACCTTCCACGACTATGGCAAGGCGGGATTGACTAGACGACCTAGGGAAAGTGGCGTAGATACGGTATATCCTTAACCCTTTAGAGATTTATATGTATAGTAAGATGCGAATATCTTAAAGTATTGTTTGGTTAACATGGTGTTAGTGTGATTAGAATTATTTTTTTAGTTAACTGGTAAGATTGGGGATAGAGAGTGGGAGCCTTAGAATATTATACGTAGAGACCTTAGAGGCGAGACCGTCTTTGGTAAAAGAATTATTTCGTGTTTGACCCTTATCGAGGTGCATAGTATCGTGAGATATTTTTGTGGGATGAATCCTTGAGTGTTGTAAACGAAAAGAGGCGGTTGAGCTTAGAAGACCGCCAGGTTTTAAACGTGATTAGTGAGATTGTTAGGATCGGGAGCTAGTGTTTGGCGCGTTCTTGGGTCGGGTTGGTAGTGTTGGGTCGACCCATACTGTTTGGTGATGGGGTCGGTTGTGGTGGTCGCTTTGTGTCGGATCACGAGGTGTTAGGCCCAGTTTAGTTAACCATTATGCGAGTTCGTGGATCGTTCGATCGATGGTCGGGCCGATGAGGTCACCGCCTTATCTTTTAGTCAAACCGTTTACTCGGTAGTAAGTTGCGAGATGATTATTTCAAGAAGGTTGTAAGGCTGCGCAGGTGCCTACCTTCACCTTATGGTGACGAGAGTCAAGCTACTGTTTCTTTTCCGGAAGAGTTACCAGGCAAGGTTAGGAACTCGTGAATCTCGCCGCGTTCACCCTGCAAGTGGTTGGATTTCGGGAGTAGGTAAGGACTCTTCGCCTCTTGTTGAGTATATATTATAGCTACCATTTCAGTATTCGTGTCACCATTTGGAGCCTTTTATAGCGCTAGTGTAAGATTGCCGATCGATTGATTCGATGTAAGCGAGTGCGACGGTTGGTTCGTACTTGTTCGGGGCGTGGATAGGTGGAGCTTATCCGGAAGAGGTTATTGGCAGCTCAGTCGGTGGGAGCGATGCTCGAAACATGGTAAGTGATAAGGAAGAGTTCGAGTGTACGAGAAGGGTACGACGAGTAAGGCAAAGTGACAAAAGTGGTATGGGAAGAAGCGGGCATGTATTACAGGCATAGGTGTGATCATTTCGTTTGTAAAGAGTAGGTGCGAAGGGAGTATCTTTTTAGACCTCTAGTAGGAACTTTCGTGATAGAGGTGATTCCTCGTGGACTTGGAGATGAGTATGTGCGCTTGTTGTGTGGTGGCCAGGTGTGGCATGGTTGTTTCCATAAGTATAGCAGTAAGGACTATACTGTCGCCTGTCTGTTTTGAGACCTAGAAGGAACATTCGGGACGAATGTTTCTAAGGAGGGGAGAATGTTATACCCCGTAGTTTCAGGGTATGTATACGAGGACGTACGTACGAGAATACGACATTGAAATTGGAAAGGAAGAAAGAGGTGATTTTTCCACGGAAAAGGTTTGTGAAGGAAAAAGGTTCGTTAATGGGAATTGGATTCCCAGCTTTGGTATTCGGACTTCTTGGAATATTAGAGAATTATGGAATTTTATTTTCGGAAATGGTCACGTGGGGCCCACTTGAAATTTACGATTTTGTGGGGCCCACTTTGTTTTCGAGATTTTGGCCATTGTGGATATTTCCGGAAGATGAAATATTTTGGACGAGTAGGAGGGCGACA
This sequence comes from Przewalskia tangutica, assembly GCA_029844215.1. Taxonomy (NCBI): domain Eukaryota; kingdom Viridiplantae; phylum Streptophyta; class Magnoliopsida; order Solanales; family Solanaceae; genus Przewalskia; species Przewalskia tangutica. The sequence goes on along the minus strand of CM056720.1, from coordinate 79,658,749 downwards.
CGTGTCACCCCCCCCCCCTAGTTGGCTTGGACGAATTCCACTTTGTTCACAACACCCGTTTAGAGTCGTTTTTCGACGAAACGTTTTACACAACTCGCGTAGGATAAATTCCGGCTATGTCATTTCTAATTTTTGCGGATTTTTCCGAGAGACGACACGTTGGATCAACGAGAGGCGACACGTCACCTCTCATTGGTGGATGTCACTGACAATAGGTAGATTGGGTTGGCTTATTTTGTCTTGGAGTTGGTAGGATATTTTGTGTGCAAGTTGGCCGAGGACACTTGCCTAAATCCTCACCTTACACTTGCCTTGCACTTGGCATAATCTTGGCCATTGGTTGGCCGTCCTTGACCTATAAATACCCCTTGTTGAAGAGTTATTTCATCCTAAATTGAGCAATCTTTCTAAGTCTCAAATCCTCCTCTCCCTCTTGTTGTTTCGTCCAAACACACTCCCCTTTGAGAATCCCTAGCCAGAGCAACCCCATAAAGCTAGCCTAGCCAAACACTACCCCTCCCTTGGTAGAAAAGTTGCCTTAGTATTGTTATAATGCCCAAATTACCCTAGCCCAAATCCCTTAGTCCTTAGTAGAAGTTGTGAAGAACTTCAAGTTTTCTTGGAGCTCTGGGAGCACAACTTAGGAGCTAAACCTTGCTCAGTGCGACTTTGATCTAGGATATTATTGGGCTTACGAGGTAAATAACCTTATCCTCCTTTTGTAATTAGAATATATATCTTTGTAGAAGTATAGGAGTAAGTATTAAATACTTGAAGGATATTAAAGAATAGAATTGAATTATCACAGTGAAGGGTTTAAAAGATGAATAATAGAAGCAGATTTACATAGATCATTTTCACGATGAGACTTGAGTAGCTCACCGGTAGGAAGTGCTGCCCAAATGTCCATAGAATAACGAACCCTCCGCAGAGCTTTGTACAGTCTGATGCGGACGTTGATAGACGTGTTGGTATTATAGGTCGATTCTCTGCGCGACATATTCAACTTGGCGGTGGATTTCGCGAGAAGGTATGTGATTCTTCCTATACTCTTGAGCATGATATTTTAAATAAATATGTATATAGTACGGTAGGCGTCGTGTGTTAATCGAATAATAATTACGGCAATGTCTTCGGACTTAAGCCTGAATAATAATTACGGCAATGTCTTCTGACTTAAGCCTGAATAATAATTACGGCAATGTCTTCTGACTTAAGCCTGAATAAAAAGAATCTGAAATAGTTCAAAAGAATTAAGAAACCCTTTTTTTTAAAAGAAGAGTAACACTTGGTTTTAAAAGCTTAAGAGTTATACTAGCTTTATGGGAAGTTAGGTATAACGGCTTAAGAGTGATAAAAAGAACGATTTATTGATTTAAGGAAATAAGAGACTTGACTTATTATACTAATATGAATTTTGTTAAAAAGTGTGAAACCTCATTTGTGAGTAAATAGTATTTTTGGTTTTCAAAAAGGAATGATGTTTTACCGATCAGAATAAATGTCGAACAAACCACAGCAGCGCTAATAAAGGGAATTATTTTGACTAATAAAATATTATTAAAACCAGTAGAAACTTCCATCTGCATAGGAGCTAAGATGAGACAAAATGATATTACATTTACTAGATCATGGCCGCTGTAATAAGATTGTTACGAATAATAATAACCTACTCACACTTAGGGTATATGTTTCTCAAATTGTTTTAAAGGATTAAAGCTATGAACTACGAAACCTTTCGAAAATGAGAAACTTGAGTAATTGAAATTAGGCAAACTTAAGCGTTGGGAAAAGAATGTTGTTACTTGATTTTACAAAGAGAAATGTGTTGATTTACTTCAAAAGATAATCACTCTATTTTTATACTACGGGTATTGTGTGACTTTTGTGAAAGAAACGGATCTTTTAAAAGAGTAATACATAAAGTACTTTGGGGCTAAAAACCCGAACTTGTTAGCATAATGTAGAAAGTACCTTGTGTGAATAACTTGATTGTATTGATTTGTGATAGTCTTGTAATACTTTCTTGTTGACTTGATAAGTAAACGTGTTAGGATGCTACGTGAGTTAGTATCTTGTGATGTTTGTATAGAGGGGTTTTCCCTTATTGTGCTTAGGTTGTTTAACGATAAAACTGTCATGTTGATATTATATCACTCATGATTGGGGGTTAAGCTGCCCTCCGTCGCGGTAGACTCAGCGGGTCTAGTGACCTATGATTCGAGAATACCTTATGCAGTCAGATGGCCTATCTTGCGAGCTCTGGGAGTTCTGAGTTAGTATGCGCCCTTGTGGTCATGCGGTCTTTGTGGCTACGCGACGACGAGTCCACGGCGCCTGGGAGTAGCTACCCTCGATGCGGGAATACCTGCACGCGGGCCATTGGGTGGCCCGTGCGGAGCTACTGAAAGTTCGTGGCTAGGCGCGACATTAGATCTGCGCGCGAGTGGCGGCTTTGATCATGTGACGGCCCAGACAGATCTCATGATCGATTCTGACACTTGTTGTCTTGGGGTTTTAGTAGTCTATGCCTCGCACTTACCAAATGCGGTTTTATGATGACTTTGAGGCGTGAGTCCACGACTTGACATATTTATTTATTTCGTGAATCTGTAGTTTTGGTTATCATACATGTCTCACCTTTATATACACTACTATGATTTCATTTACGTATTTTCAGTTTCACATACTTGGTACCGTTATCGACCTCCTTCGGCCGCGTTCATGCCGCAGTAAAGGTACTCCTACTTGATCCTCGCTCTTAGGATCACCGTTTGCCGTTAGAAAGCTCCGTTTCTCGGAAGCTTAACATTTTAGTATGGTCCTGTCGTTGTAGATATTTGTATTGAGGGTATGGCGGGGCCTGTCCATTGTTGTTTTAAACTCTTAGAGGTCTGTACACTGTTGTAAGGTTGGGATATCGCTCATTTTGGGGTACTTATATACATATATGCCGAAAGGCAACTTTTCCTAAATGTGTCTTATTTATACTGTTTCATATTTTGGTTGTTTTATTTTCCGCTGATCTCTCTGATGTATGACTACTTGGGTGCCCGGGTAAGGCACCAGTCACGGGCCCCGGAACGGGTCGTGACAAGGTTATTCATAAAAATCTTATTAAAGCACCCATGATCTAGGAAATGTAAAATCATTTTGTCTCATCTTAGCTTCTATGCAGATGGAGGTTTCTACTGGTTTTAATAATACAATTCATTAGTCAAAACATTTCCTTTATTAACGCTGCAGTGGTTTGTTCGATACTTGTTCTCATTTCCGAAAGCCATATAACATTCTTAAGCCGTTATACCTAACTTCCCATAAAGCTAGTATAACTCTTAAGTTTTCAAAAACCAAGTATTACTCTTCTATCAAAATGATTCATAAATCTTTTGAAATACTTCATGTTCTTTATTATCACACATCAAGCCAGTTATAGTTCAAATCAGTTACCTTTTAAAAACCACAAGCATTTTCTTACCTACATAAAGCTATTATAACCAATTTCCCATAAAGCCGTTATAACACTTTATTTTTTAGACCAATCAAATACATTTAACACGTATGCGTCTGCACTACATAGTTATACACATATCATGCTAGAAGAGATAGGAAGAGGTTCACATACCTCGCGACAGTATCGACTAATAGCAAAACGCTCAAGTACTTCAAACCGTGGCTACTCCTTAAGGCAAGTAGATCGCCACACGTAGTACTTCAACCTATAAAGGCCACAAGGCGCCTATTAACATCTAGGTCTCAACGTAGAATATTCTACGAAAATTCGCACCTCCCCATGGCGTAAATCTCCTCTCTATCGAGGCGCTACCAAGCCAACCGGGGGTTTACGTCTAACCGGGCGTGTACAATTCTACTTCTCGCATGCTACACAAGTCTCATGTCTAATACACTATGTAATTACGATTCAGTTCTCTTCTTTATTATTCAGCTTAAGTCAAAAGACATTGTCGCAAAATTATGATCGATTCTATATATAGTATACTTCTACTATATATTCCTACAACATGTAATTTCCAATTACAATAAGGGGACAAGTTTAGTTACCTCGATAAGCCCAAAATTATCCAAGTTTAAAGTCGATCCCGAGCAAGGTTTAGCTCACCTCAGCGCTTGATCCGCTCCAGAAACCCTTAGAAGTTCTACGCAACCTACTTATAACTTCAACTACGGGTGAAGATTTTCCTTAGGGTTTCGTTTAGTGGCTAAAGGAAGTATGATAGTATTTTAGGCTTTTAGTATAAAGGGTACTTTGGAAAGTACTACAAGGTATTTGGGCTAAAGTATTTAGGCATAACAACAATACTTGGAGAGTATTTCTTTACGAGGGGTAGTATTTCGACTAGCACAACTAGGCTGGGGAGGGGTTCTCGGCTAGAACCACTAGGCGAGGTTCGCCGAGGGCCTTGAGAGGGAGAGGGGTGGTGTTTGGACGAGAACAAGCAAGAGGAGAGGAGGGATTTTCAAGACTTAGGAACATTTGTGGATGAAGAAAACCTTCAAGCAAGAGGAGTATTTATAGGCTAACCAAAGGCCAACCAATGGCCAAGATGAAGCCAAGTGCATAGCAAGTGTAAGGCTAAGATTTAGCCATGTGCTACCTTATCCATCTACACAAAATATCCTACCTAACCCTTGACGAGAAATTCAAGAAATCGTCCAATCTAGCCCCATTTTGCCGTCCAATGTGGGTGACAAGTGTCACTCTCCCGTTGGTCCAAAATATTTCATCTCTCGGAAAAATCCGCAAAAATATTAATGACATAGCCGTAATTTTCCCTACGCAAGCTGTGGAAACGTTTCGTCGGAAAACTATTCGTTTCGAGTGTTGTGCACAAATTTCGAACCTTGCCTAACTTTAAGGCTAAACTTTTATCGTCGCCGCCACGCATACTGGAACTACGGGGTATAACATTCTTCCCCCCTTAGAAACATTCATCCCGAATGTTCCTTCTCAGTCTCAAAACATACACGTGCAGGTATAGCCTTCACTACTATACTTACGAAACCAAACATGCCGCACCTGGTCATAAAATAACACACGCACAAAATACGTAATCCCAAGTCGCGAGAATTACCTCAAGATATAAAACAATATAACTCTCGCTCTGGTCCAAAGGACACGTCCTCCATCTTCACTTCACAAAGAAATGATCACTTCCGCTCCCATAACACATGTTCGCTTCCTTCCTCGTCGCACTTCTCGAACACGAACTCTTTCTAGTACATGTTCCACACTTCAGCAACGCTTCGCTTCCAACCCATGAGTCACTACCTCTAACTTGGTCATCTCACTAGCTTCAAATTCCTTTAAGGCCATTCCGCCTTCACGATCCGATTCGATCGAACATACCCACGAACTCACACGATGGTCAACTAAACTTGGGCTGGCGCCTCGTGACCTACCACTGGCAGACCACCTCGACTTACCCCAAAGTGGCTGCGGGTCGACCCGCGAACGGTCCTCAACCCGACCCACAATCGCGCCAAACTCTTGTTCCCCGATCCGGAACAATCTTACCTATTCAAGTCCTGAAAGCTACCACTTTCATCTCACAGAACCCAAGGAATTTCCCACAATACATTTTACGCATACCAAGTATTTCAACAAAGACTAACCGCAAGAATCTCTTATTCAAGACGACCTTACCTCTAAGGTCTCAACATGAAATATTCTAAGGTTCACACTTCCCATGCCCCCATACATATCCTTTCAACTAACCATGCTTTCCAACTCATAACCAACATAATGCTATCCGTACATAGCACACAATAATAAGGTCATCATATCATGCATACATAAGTCATGGTTTGGCCGAAAATGGTGGTGAAAAACTAGGCTTGTTTATGAAATTTTTGGAAGTAATACAAGAAGGGAAGATTGTTACAAGCTTGTAGTAGATACATGGATGTGATTGGGACTTGAAGAAGTGGAGCTAAGACAAAAATGTGGGCCGAAAGTTAGTGGACTGTTTTGGGCGAATTTGAGGTAAGATTTCTTCCTCCTTTGAAGTAATTGGATATTACATGATGTTATAGTTAAGGGATGAACATGTATTAAGTGAAATGGATAATAAGAAATGCATGAGACTATTTTTGGCATGTTAGCCGAATTGGGACAGTTTTGGTGTCGATTGTATTCGTTGGTTATTGTTGTTGTTTTCACTACTTGCATGTTAAAATGAAGGAATATTGTTGTTGATAAGTTAATATGGTTTATATTAAAGTGTTGAGACTTGAATTGGAATATAAAGGATTATTGAAAAGGGCTTTGGTTGTAGTTGTTTGGCCGAGACTTGTATAAAAATGTTGGATATTGTTATGCAGTTTTAAGGGACTGTTTTGTGGCGTTAGAATGCTGGAAATTCAGCCACCAATAAGCATGTTTAATTGTAGTAATTGCTAATGAAAGTCCTAAGGGAATAAGGGTGTAGAAAGGTGTTAAAAGGCCTCACATTTTACCCTTGTTGTTGTGGAACATTGACTGTTTTTGTGAACTGTTTTTATATGGATTAAGGGGCTGAATTTTACACGTGAAGTAGGCATGTAATCCCCTTTGGTTGCTGTTTTGGTTGTGCCCTTAATTGTGGCTTGGTTGTTGATGAATTTGGCCTTCTTGAAAGGTGGAAAAGTACGTATAAGTAGGGGAAGTGCTGCCCGAATTTTTATGAGAAAGGAGATTCATTATGTAGTATAAGTGTATACAAGTATTCATGAAGTTGATAGACGTGTTGTTGTCATTATAGGTTGAAGTACCTATTTGGGACGTATTCTACTTGTCGTGTTGGTTAGTCGTCAATAAGGTATGTGAACTTATTCCTTCTTATTTGGCATGTTCTACGTATGAAATATACATGTGGTATTGTTTCATGATTCATTCTACTCTTAGAAGTTAATGAGTATTCATGTTATTGATTCTATGCTAAAGACATGTCTAAATTATTCCTAAGTCCTTACCAAGTCTTATGGAAGATGTTTGTAAGAGTTGTTAGGAAGTATTGGAGTCGAGTTGATCTTGCTAAGTTATAACACTAATGATAAAAAATATCAAACACGCCATTGCAACGTTAAATGAAAAAGGAATCGACAATCAATTATATTGAAATGAGTAGAATTTCAATCTGCATAGAAGCTAAGATATAACCAGTTCGTTTTACACTTTCTAGGTTCACAACTGATTAGATAAGATCATTATTAATATATAACCTGCTAAAGGCTCATAAAATTGATTAATTTGGCAATTTGGATCGGTCATCACTATGCAAATGTTTCCATAATGTTAGCCAGATGAGCGAGACGAATTTAGATTATCGAGTTGGTACAAACTACAAGCGGTGTGTGAACTATCCTTTCCTCAATTGAAAGTTGTTTATTTGAAGTAAGTGTACGGTGGATGTACATAGTTTTATTGGATCTTAATCTTAAAATGATACTTGATGTGATAAGTATCTTGATTTACCAAATGAGGTTTTAAAATGATACTTGATATGATAAGTGTCTTGATTTACCAAATGAGGATTTAAAGTGATACTTGATTTGATAAGTATTTTGATTTTCCAAATGAGGATTTAAAAATGAAAGGTATGAGAGTGCCTCGGTATTTCTAAAAAGGAAGGCATGGTATTGCCTTGGTAGTTCTAAAAAGGAAGGCATGATAGGGCCTTAGTGTTTTCTAAAATGAAAGATGTGATTGGTACATGATATGTTGGTACCACACATTTCTAAAAGGAAAAGTTTATTATATGTGATTGGTACATGATATGTTGGTACCATACATTTCTTAAAGGAAAGTTCATTTTAATATTTGGTACACGAGATGTTGGTACCTAGGTTTAGTTAAAATGAAAGATTTTACATGTGTTTGGTACATGACATGTTGGTACCTTGGCATAGTTAAAATGAAAGATTTTATATGTGTTTGGTACATGATATGTTGGTACCTTGACATAGCTAAAATGAAAAGTTCGTATATGTGATTGGTCCATGAGATGTTGGTACCTTGGTTTTATTCCTTTGAGAGTCAAAAGATGAGTTAAGCTGCACAAGGTTTCTTATGGTAGCTATTCGTGCAAGTGTTATTATTCCATTTTCCCGAGTCCCTAACAAAAGGGCCGGGATACATTATAGTGAGTTCGTCGAGTCCCTCACTAAAGGGCCGAGATGCGTTATATGAAAACAGATACGATGACTCTCATTTCTATAAAGTACATTAGTATCGTGGGTACAATGCAGATGATATAGTAATCTGATACAAAGGTACAATGATAATCTGATGGAAAAAGTCTGATTGGCTCTTATTTTATATGACACGGTTGGATCAGGTATTTGATTTTCATACTTGTCCCTGTCATTATTTTGTACAGTTATGATCTTGTTTACTGTACTTCCTGGTTACATACTTAGTACTTGTTGTATTGACCCACTTCGGGGGGCTGCGTTCATGCCCGCAGGTATTAGGTACTCAGTTGGGTGATCCGTGAGCTTAGGATTCTTGGTCAACATTTTGGAATAACTCCAATGTTCAGGAGCTTGTCATTTTGGCACATGTCTTCCATTATGGCTATGTATATTCAGGGGTACGGCGAGGCCTTGTCCCGTCATATTTTACTCTCCAAACTCTTAGAGGTCTGTATTCATATGTGGGTTGGACTTGAGTGAGTTATATATATATTGTTGGTCAGTTTTACTACTGTGTTGTCGGGATGTTCCCGTTTATATATAGCGGTAGCCTCATCGGCTTGCCTGTTTTTATAACATGAGTTTTTCTTAGAGCTTCCGCTGGTTATATGTGATATATGGGTATAAGGGTGCCCATTTAGGGCACCGATTGTCCCGAGGTTGGTCGTGGCAAAGAGAGTGCTTATTTCTATCATTTCTGACCGGGGTACGCAATTTACTTCACACTTTTGGTGGTCTATGAAGAAGAAGTTGGGTACTAGAGTGTAGCTTAGTATAACCTTTCACTCTCAGACAATTTGAAAGGACTATTCAAGTTCTCAAGGACATGTTGTGAGCATGTGTGATTGACTTTGGTGGTTATTGGGACCAGTTTCTACCCTTGGCAGAGTTTGCTTACAACAATAGCTACCATTCTAGTATTGAGACGACACCATTAGAGGCTTCATATGGTAGGAGGTATCTTTCTCCAGTCCAGTGGTTTGATGCTTTTGAAGTTCAACCTTGGGATATTGATATTTTGAGGGATTCATTAGATAAGGTTAAGTTGATCTACGATTGGCTTCTTATAGCCTAGAGCTGACAGAATAGTTATGTAAATCGAAGGGTTTGTCCCTAGGAGTTTATGGTTGGTGAGAGGGTTCTGTTGAAGGTTTCACCCATGAAGGGTGTGATAAGATTTAGGAATAAAGGAGAGCTCAGACTGAGGTTTATTGGTCCTGTTATACCCCTTAATTCCAAGGCATTTAATTGAGAACATGAGTATGGAAATAAGATTTGAATGTTGGAAGGAAAGTATAATTACATTTTCTTATGAAAAAATTTGGATAAAAATGTGATAACAAAAATTTATTAACTTGTAGTTAAATTCCTTAATATGGATTTATGGACTTAGTATTGTATTATGAAGTCTTGGCATTGATAATATGGGGTCCACCAAAAATTTCACAATTTTGTGGGCCCATCGAATTTTAAGATATTTTGGCTAAGTGTAGAGATATTTTGTGAAGAGATGATTATGACCAATGAGAGAGTGACACGTGTCCCTCTCCACTTGTGATTACAAGTTCTATCTATATAAGATAAGTCTTGCAAGACTTGACTCATAATATCTTTTCACCACAAAATTTCTCTCTCTTCTTTCCTTTCTCTCCAAGTTTCGAACCAACCATAGCAAAAGTGAAGATCAAAGATAACTTATTTTCCAAGATTAAGCCCTCTACCTAAGTTCTAAGCCAAATTAACTCTCCAAGAGCTTTAAACCACGGTTTGGCCAAAAGGTGTCTTGAAACCCTAGGCTTGAAAATGAACTTTTTGGAAGGAAAACATGAAAGGAAGATGGTTACAAGCTTGTAGAGGATACGTGCATGTGGTTGTAGCGTGAAGAAGTGGTGTGGAAGTGAAGTGTGAGTCGAAAACCTAAGGACTACTTTGGCTAAAGTTGAGGTAAGAGTTCTTCCTCTTAATAGGTTATTGGTAGATAAATGATGTTATAGTTAATGGATGAACATGTATTTAGAAGGGTTGGAAGCAAGAAAATGCATGTGGTTGTTGTTAGCATGTTGGTCGATTCTTGGCTATTTTTCATTACTTGGATTCGTTGGTTATTGTTGTTGTTATCACCACTTGCTACATGTTGTTAGATGAAGGAAATCTTGTTATGGAAAGTATAAACTGCTTATATGAAAGTGTTGTAACGAATTGGATTATAAAGAGTCGTGAAAAAGGGCCTTGGTTTGAAGTCTTGTTGTGGTAGGAACTTCATATAAATTTGTTATACCCCGTATTTCCGGAGTATGTACGTGAGGACGTACGTACATTTGTACAAATCCTAATTAGGTTAAGAATGGAATTGTAAGCTTTCGACGGAAAAGATTCCGAACCTTGTGAAGGAAATTCTACGTTTTTAATATTTTAACCGATTACGGATTTTTCCGAGAGACGAAATATTTTGGACCAATAGGAGGGCGACATGTGTCACCCTTAGTTGGCATAGGTTGGACGAATTGGGAGGCCTAGTGGGCAAGTCAAATGGTCAAGTCTTGCAAGTTGATTTTGTGCGAGTGGGAGTAGGTGAGGGGAACGGTTTTTGTGAGTTAGTGGAGTCCATGGCTCATTGTTGTGGTGGGCATGTGTTCTAATTTTGTGGTGGACATATGTCCAAATGTTGTGGGAGACACTTGGTTGGAAGACCTCATCTTTCACTTGGATCATAATCTCAACCCTCCACTTGTTTTAATCTTGTCCCTTGAGTGTTCTATAAATACCCCCCTTGAGTGAAGACTTCTTCATCCACTCCACACTTCTCTAAGTCTCAAAAATCCCTCCCCCTTAGTTGCTCTCTCGTCCAAAGTCCTCTCCCCCCCTTGCCTAGTGGCTTCGGCCGAGACCCCTCCCCCACCTTTGTAGAAAGTTGGCTTCGAGTATAGTTGCTATTCCAAAAGACCCTAGCCCAAATCCCTTATTGTATTTAGGTAGAAGTTGTGCAGAACTTCTAAGGTTTTTTTTGGAGCTATCGTAGAGTGCAATTAGGAGCTAAACCTTGCTCAGGATCGACATTTAACTTGGATAATTTTGGGCTTATCGAGGTAAACACTTTTGTCCTTCTATTGTAATTGGAGATTACATATATGAATAGTTAAGAGTCGAGTATAAGATGTAGAAGGATATTAAAGAATAGAATTGAACTGTAATCACGATGAAGGGTATAAAAGAAGAGAATTGAATCAGACTTACATGGGATGTATTCTGATGAGACTTGTGTAGTTTGGCGGGTAGGGAAATGCTGCCCAAATTTCCGTAGAATAGAGAACCCTCTGCTTAGAATATTCTACCGTATAGTCTAGACGTTGATAGACGTATTTGCCTGTTATAGGTCGATACTCTGCGCGCGACATATTCGACTTGGCAGGTGGTTTTCGCCGAGGAGGTATGTGATTCTTCCTATCCTCTTGAGCATGATATTTTCAAATATATATATAGTACGGTAGACGTACGTGTGTTAACTGAACATGGTTTTACTTGACTTGAGTCTAAATAATAAGAACCTTGAAGTATTTCAAAAGAATTATGAATCATTTTTGAAAGAAGAGTAATACTTGATTTTTAAACAGAAAGCTTAAGAGTTATACTAGCTTTATGGGAAGTTAGGTATAACGACTTAAGAAAGATAAAAGGAACGGTTTTACTTATTTGTTTATGAAAATCCTGTATTGATTTCTGCAAAGTGTAGTAAGATGGTTTGATAAGTAAACATGTTATGATGCTACGCGTGTTAGTGTCTTATGATGTTGTGTAAGGGTGTTGTGCTTGTTGTGCTTACGTTGTTAAACGTTAAGACCGTTGTACTGTTATTATATCACATACCCCCTTGACTTGTTATACCGAGGGCTTGCCACCCTTGATGCGGGTCTATACGGCCTATGCAGTCTGTGTGACAACGCGGAGTCGCGGGAGTTCCGGTGATTGATCATTCGGGTGTTTTATCCCGACGGGGATGCCCTACGCGTCTGTGTGACTACGCGATCTATGAGACTATGTGGATCGGGAGTCCAGAGGTACCGGGTTCGCTACCCGACGCGAGGAATACCTCACGCGGTCTGTAGTGACTATGCGGATCGCGGAAGTCCGGGATTAGGCACGCATAATGATACTATGGGCGATTGGCCTTGCCCGATCATTCGCGCCTAGAAAAGACCGATTACACTATATCTATTTTGCTCTTGTTTATGTTGTGGCACTATGTGCGATTGAACTGTTGTATTTGCAAATGGTTTTAAATACTTTGATTTTACTTGATTTTTACCGTTTCACATACTTGGTACTTGTATCGACCTCCTTCGGGCCGTTCATGCCGCAGGTAAGGGAAAGCAGGTGCTAGATCCACATTCTTAGGATCTCTACTTTGGTGTCAGGAGCTCCATCTTCTCCGGAGGCTCGACTTTTGGTATGGTCCTCCCTGATGTTGTAGATATATGTACATTCAGGTATGGCGGGCCCCGTCCCGCCATAGTTGTTTACTTCCTGTAGGTCTGTAGTCCTATTGTAAAGTTAGGATGTAACTGCCAAACTTGATGTTTATATATATATGCCGAAGGGCGCATTTTTCTCAGATAAACTGTGTCTCGTGTTACATTGTTTCATGTCTTGTTTTTATATTCCACTGGTTACTCTGATGTATGACTACTTGGGTGCCCGGGTAAGGCACGATCCACGGCCCCAAACGGTCGTGACAAAAGTGGTATCGTGAGCGATTAATCCTCGGAAGGTGTCTACGCATCGTATCTAGTAGAGTTCTTGATTATCGGTGTGTTGTGCACCACACCAATAATCGAGGCTATAGGATATTTAGGATTGGTTTCACTCTTCTCACTCGAGATCGTGCCTTAGAGCCGTGTTATAAGTTGGACCTCTAACGTATTTCCTTTCTTTATGATTATGCCTCCACGTAAGGCAACCCGCCCGGCGGCAAGGCAGCCGAGGAGCGGTTAGTAGGACACCGAGAGTCACGAGGGCACAGGCCCAATTCTTACCCGAGGCGATACCTCAGACGGCGAGTTCCATGACGCCGCCCCAAAGAGAGACCACGGTACTGCACCTCCATCCACACCGGGTCGAGGAGTTAAGTACAAGGAGATGGCCCGCCATCGCCGTGATCGTGGCGAACGAGGATAGGTCGGGTGCAGCAGCCTTCCCAAAGAAGACCGTGGTTCACCCGAGATCAGATAGTTTGAGGCTACGGGATTTTCTGAGTTGTAGCCCGCCAGAGTTCTACGGGTCGAGGCCTGAGGATGACCCGCAGGAGTTCATCCGTCAGTTACAGAGGATCATGCGGGTGATCAAGGCTTCAGAGACCGAGTCCGTGATCTTGATTCAGACGGCCGCGTGATACCGCAATGATCGTTTGACTCGCGGAGCTTTCCCGGGGATAGCATGCGCCTCCAGCAGTATGGGACGAGTTTTCGGAGGCTTTTCTCACTCACTTCTTGCCTCCGCAGATGAGGGCACGCCGACAAGTTTTGTTCTTTGAGACAGAGGCGCACGATTAGAGTACAACGCCGAGTTCGATTCTTTGGCTCGATATGTCCCTCGCGCTAGTAGCGGATATGGAGGACCGAGTGCACCGCTACGCCACCGGCTAGATGATTATATGGCAGAGTCGTGCGCTGGTGTAGCTCTTCAGCCGGGCATGGATATTGCCCGCATGCAGGCTCATGCACTTGGATGCGAGGAGCGTAGAGACCGACGGGTCGACAGATATCAGCAGCAGAAGAAGGCCAAGACGGCCGGATCTTTTGGTAGCTCTCGAGGTGGAAGGCCTCAACAAAGAGCCTAGATTTGCACCCCACCACCGAGCACTCCTACATCGTTTTCGGTACAGCCAGAGTATTCGGGGGCAGGTCAGGGCCCCAAGACTTCGGATTTCCAGGGTAGCAAGGGTGCTAACCGATCGAGGTCCGCTCAGTGTGTCCGATGTGGTAGATTCCATTCAGGAGGTTGTGGTACTACTTCGGGAGCTTGCTACACTTGTGGCCAGCAGGGTCATTATGCGAGAGCCTGTCCGACTGCGTGGCGCTGATGGAAGCGGGTCACCTGGTGCATTCGGGTCTTCATCTCCTACGATTACTCGCCGAGGGCTGGTACTCATGGACCAGGTCGCGCAGAGGTCGTGGCGCGGTCCAGCTTCTAGCGGTCCTCGAATCGCATTTATGCCTTGTCCACCGGCAGACCGTGAGGCGTCGCGACGCCGCAGTACTTTATCGGTTCCGTTATGATGTGTATGCCTTGATAGATCCGGTTCTACTCCCTATATATCTCCCTTATCGCTAGTAGGATGTGGATGAGCCTGAGTCCATAGCCCCTTTGAGGTAGCTACGCCAGTGGGGGATTCGGTAGTAGCTCTACGATATATAGGGCTTGCCCAGGACTTTATGCACTGCCGACCTAGCCGACTTGATAGAGTTGGACATGACCGATTTCGATGTGATCACGGGCATGGATTGGTTAGCTTCGCTACGCTGTAGCTGCGCAGGAGAGTGAGTACGGTTCCAGCTGGGAGCCGCTATTGAGTGGGAGGGGAACACTGTGTCGCCGAGGGGTAGGTTTTGTTATACCCCGTAGTTCCAGGGTATATATGTGAGGATGTACGTACGAGAATACGACAGAAATTTTGGAAAGAAGGAAAGGTGTGATTTTTCGACGGAAAAGCTTCCGGTTTTTGTGAAGAAAAAGGTTCGTTAATGGGAATTGGATTCCCAAATTTGGTATTTGGACTTCTTGGATTATATTAGAATTTTGAGATTTTATTTTCGGAAATGGTCACGTGGGGCCCACGGGAGAAATTTACGGTTTTGTGGGGCCCGCTTTGTTTTTGAGATTTTCGGTATTTTGGATATTTTCGGAAGACGAAATATTTTGGACCAATCGGGGGGCGACACGTGTCACCCCCATGTGGCCATGGTTGGCCGTTTCTTGAGTGACACTTGGCTTGGCCGAAATGGTAGGGACAAGTGGCAAGCCACTTGTCCCAAGTCTTGTGAAGCCATTTGGAGGGTGGGACCCACACACACTTGTCCCAAGATCTCACCACACACCTTGCATAGATCTTGACCCTTGAATCCCCTATATATACCCCCTTAGTTGATGACTAAAATTCATTCCACTTAAGAGCTTTCAAGGCAAATACTCCCTCCCTTTGAGCTTGAGTTTTCGTCCCCCTCCCCCTCTTGTGTAAGAAAAATACTTTGAGTATTATTGTATAGTCCCAAATACCTTGGCCTAGTATCCCTAGTAGTATTCCAAAGTTGTTTTAATACTAGGAGCCCGGAAATACTACTTTTATTCCAAAAGTCGCAAAATGAAACCCTAGAAAAATCTTCATAAGCTTGGTTGAAGTGTTAAGAGAAGTTGTTTAGAAACTTCTAAGGGTTGCTTGGAGCGGGTTGGAGCGTAAGGAATTGGAGCTAAACGTTGATCGAGATCGACTTTAATCTTTGTTAATTTTGGGATGATCGAGGTAAATAATCTTGTACCCCTTTTGTAATTGGAAATTACATGTTGTAGTAATATATAGTTGAGTATAATTTATATAGAATGAGTATTGAAAAGAATTGAACTGTATTTACATAGGTAAATTTACTGATGAAGCGTTGTATTATTGTGAGAGTAATTGTACACGCCCGTTAGGCGTGTAATCCTCGAGTTGTTGGCACAGTAGCGGCCTGGATAGGGAGGAAATTTATGTGATAATGGGGAGGTCGCGAATTTTCCGTAGAATATTCTACGAGGTGATCTAAAAGTTGATAGACGTTTTATGGCCATTTTAGGTTGAAGTACTACGACTAGCGTATTCTGCTTGAAGGGTGGAAAAGGCTAGCAGGGTTACAGTACTTTGGAGCTTTTTGCTAATTGTCGATAATCGTCGCGAGGTATGTGAACCTCTTCCTATCTTTTCTAGCATGATTGTTGTGAACTATGTAATCAGTGACGCGTACGTGCTAAGTGATTTGGTTGGTTTAAAACATAGGGTGTTATAATAGCTTTATGGGAAGTTAGTTATAACGACTTTATGTAGGTAAAAGAATGGTTTATTGATTTTGAAAGTTAAGAGACTTGATCTTGAAAGATAAGAGACTTGACTTATAACGACTTGTTTTGGAAAAGAGAAGTAACTTGATTTTAAGTATAAGTTACTTGTTTTGAAAAGAGTAAGTTATTTGGGTTTTAAAAGAATACTTGTTGTTGTTTTAAAAGAAAAGAAACTTGTGGAATTAAAGAGTTTTTGGTTTAGAACATAAAGTGTTATAACAGCTTTATGGGAAGTTAGTTATAACGACTTTATGAAAACAAAGGAATGGTTTTTATCATTGGTTTTAAAATGGTAACTTGACTTTAAAAGGAAAAGGGTTTTGGTCTAAAAGAAGGCATGGTATTGTCTTAATTTGGTTTAAAAGGAAAGTCCGAAGTTGTTTTGGTTTAATTAAAATGTTAGTCACTTTATTTTGATACTACGGGTATCGGGTGACTTTTGTAAAAGAAATGGATCTTCTAAAAGAATTTAACATCGTAGTACTTTGGGATTAAAACCGGACTTGTCATAAAATGAAAGTACCTTGAGTTGTGTGTAACGTGCCTATGTTTGCGTGTGATAGCCTTGATTTGCAAGTGTTGTATTCTTATGTTACCGCATCTCTCGGAGGGCGGCCGTGTTATTCGGATCATTTTGGACATACCGACGATGGGCGCCCACGGTATGCTTCCACTATGATAGTCCATGGGCATACGACTCGATGGATGGTCCACGTATGCGCCATGATGAGGGTTCGCTTCCTCGTTGATAGTGTTATTCCATGGACTAGCTCTCCACGAGGTTTTACCGATTCGCCCTTGGTATCCGTGGTTGGCTTGACTTGCCCCGTCTCGTGGCTGATTCGGCCTTGGTACCTGGTAGTTAGCCTTCGGACTTGCCCCGTTCGGTTTAGTGGCGGAGTCTCGTGACACGCCGTACCGTAGTTAGCCTTCAGATTGCCCCCGCCCACCGCGCGGGCTTGAGTATCCGTAGTTGGCTTTCATACTTGCCCGTCGCCTTCGTGGTTTGGTTGTATAGTATTGTTAGTACGGTTGTTATGACACGTGGGACCTAGTGTTCATGTGTACTTCTTAGTGTGATTATATCATAGATCGCCAGCGGAGAAGGTATTCCACGGGCATGATTGATGTTGTGGGCGTGAGACCCATTGTTATACTTGAGTAATGACTTTGAGGCGTGAGTCCACGACTGACATGACTTGTTTATATATTATGGATCGAGTTTGGTTATCATACATGTCTCTCGCTTTATATAGACTATTATGATTTCATTTACTGATTTTCTGTTTCACATACTTGGTACTGTTGACCTCCTTGAAGTGCCGTTCATGCCGCAGTAGAGGTACATCGGTTGTTGATCCGCGCTTAGGATCACAGTCCAGCGTTTTAGGAAGCTCCGTTTCTCGAGGCTTATCTTTGGTATAGTCCTCACGGTAGTTACTTGTACATTCGAAGTATGGCGGCCTGTCGTCATAGTTATGGTTACATTCTTAAGTGAGGTCTGTAGTGGCGCAAGGTGGTTTTGTAAAAGGATTTAACTGCTCGATTCGATATATGTATATATTCGGAAGGTGACCGTTTTGGTTAGCTTTGGTTCATGCTTTATGACTTGTCTCATGTTTTAGTTTTTTTATTTCGCTGATTTTCTCGATGTTGTATCACTAGGTGCGGGTAGGCACGATCCACGCCCGGAACGGGTCGTGACAGTTTATTTCTTACCTCAAGGCCAGGAAGATGGTGCGCAGGGTACATCTACCATCTCGTTCGGTATTCGATATTGAGGTGCGGTACCAGATTTTCACTGGCCCAGAGTCGAGAGTTCCCGGATGTATTTCCGGATGACCTCCTGTATCCTCCCGAGAGGAGATAGAGTTTTGTATCGATGTGCCGGACACTCGGCTATTTCCATTCCGCCATACAGAATGACACCCGAGTTGAGAGAGTTGAAGGACCGGTGAGAGATTTCTTTGGAGAAGCGGCTTCATCGACCTAGTGTTTCTCCCCGGGAGCGCCGGTATTGTTCGTGAAAAGAAGGGCGGGACAACGCTGCGCATGTGTGTTGATTACTGAGTGAACAAGGTGATCATTAAGAACAAATACCCCTTCCCGTGATTGATGATTTGTTCGACCCGGCGAAGTGCGAGATGTTTCTCCAAGATTGATCCGTGATCGGGCTATCATCGCACGAGTCGAGAGGCGGATGTCCTCAGACTACATTCGGACCGACGCACTATGAGTTCGTGGTTATGTCGTTCGGTTTTACCAATGCTCCGGTAGTTTTTATGGACTTGATGAACCGAGTGTTCAAACCATGTTTGGATACTTTTGTGATAGTATTCATCGATGACATATTGGTTTATTCTCGCTCAGAGCCGGAGCATGCGGAGCATTTGAGACTGTGTTGAGTTCTCCAGACCAGCGGTAGACGCCAAGTTTTCGGTGTGAGTTAGTTAACTTGGTGGCTTTTCTTGGGCATATAGTCGGCCGATGGTATTCGTGGATACGACGAAGATCGAGCGATCGAGTTGGCCTAGACCTACTACTCCGGCAGAGGTGCACGATTCGGGCCTTGCGAGTTATTATCGGCGTTCGTGGAGAAGTTTGCTTTATCTCTCGCACCATTGACTAGGCTGACTCGGGCGCTAAGTTTGATGGACCGATGCTTGGAGCGTGGTTTCCGGTTGCTAAAGGAGAGATCGACGCAGCCCGTTCTTACTCTTCCGGAGGTCCAGACGGCTATGTCGTATTGTGATGCGCCGCATCGGGTTGGGATGTGTGTTGATGCAGCAGGCAAGGTTATAGCACGTCCCGACAGCTTAAGAAGCATGAGAGAACTACCCCACCCGTGATTTGAGTTAGCGGTGATTCACGCCAAGATTTTGGAGGCACTATTTGTATGTGGTTCATATGGATATTTATACGCACCACAAAGCCTCAGATATCTTCACAGAGGAGCCGAACTTACGACAGAGACGGTGGTTAGAGTTACTCAAGGATTACGATGTCGATATCCTGTACCACCCGGGGAAGGCCAATGTTGTGGCAGATGCTCTTAGTCGTAGGTCGATGGGGATTCTATCAGATGTGCAGCCAGAGAGGAGGCATGGTTCGCGATTTACATCGCCAGCGATCCTCGAGTCCGATTGATTGATTCCCGATAGCAGTGGGGTCCGAGTTTGAGAGGTTGTCGAGTCTTCCATCGTCGAGGAGGTGAAGAGGCAATAGTTTGAGGATCCAGTTTTGACACGGTACCGTGATACGGCCCTTCGAGAGCAATGCCACACTTCTACTACACAGCAATGCCACACTTGTCTTCATCTTGGCCATTGGTTGGCCTTTGGTTAGCCTATAAATACTCCCCTTGTTGAAGACTTTCTTCATCCAAAACTTGAGCAATCTACCTAAGTCTCAAATACTCCCTCCCTCTTGTTTTGCTATCGTCCAAAGCCCCCTCCCCCCCCCTTTGAGATAGGCCCTTGGCCGAGAGCCTCCCCCTTTGTGGTGCTCCTGGCCGAGGTACCCCTAGCCTAGTTGTCTCGTATAAATACCCCTTTTTGTGGTATAGAAATACTCTCCAAATATTGTTATAATGCCCAAATACTCGCCCAAATACCTTGTAGTATTCCCAAGGTTACACTTATACAAAAGCCAGAAAATACTATTATACTTCCCTCAGTCCCAAACGAAACCCTAAGGAAAACCTTCATAGTCGGTTGAAGTGTTAAGTAGAAGTTGCGTAGAACTTCTAAGGGTTGTTTGGAGCCAATCGAGCACTGAGTAGGAGCTAAACCTTGCTCAGATCGACATATAAACTTGGATAATTTTGGGCTTATCGAGGTAAACACTCTTGACCTTCTGTTGTAATTAGGAATTACATGTTGTAGGAATATATAGTTAAAGTATACTATATATAGAATTGAGCATAGTTGTGCGGCAATGTCTTTTGACTTAAGCCTGAATTTAAATAAGAGAACCGAATCAGAATTACATAGACTCAGACATGAGACTTGTGTAGCATTGCTGTGTAGTAGAATTGTACACGTTCGGTTAGACATGCAAACCCCTCTGTGGAGTCGTTGGCTTAGCGGGCCTCGATAGAGAGAGTTTTACGCTGCATGTTGGGGAGGTCTTTGAAATTTCTGTAGAATATTCTACGTTGAGATCAAAAGATGTTAATAGGCGCCTTGTGGCCTCTATAGGTTGAAGTACTACGTTTGGAGTGATCTGCTTGGCTTAAAGTGTAGCCGACGGGTTGAGGTACTTGGAGCGTTTTGCTATTAGTCGATAATCGTCGCGAGGTATGTGAACCTCTTCCTATCTTTTCTAGCATGATATGTGTGTAACTATGTAGTCGGTGACGCATACGTGTGAATGTATTTGATTGGTTTAAAACATAAAGTGTTATAACAGCTTTATGGGAAGTTGGTTATAACCGTTTTATGTAGGTAAGGAAATGCTTTGTGGTTTTAAAAAGGTAACTGATTTGACTTATAACTGACTTGTTGTGTAATAGTAAAGAATCTTGAAGTATTTCAAAAGAATCTTTGAATCATCTTTAATGTAAGAGTAATACTTGGTTTTGAAAACATAAGAGTTATACTAGCTTTATGGGAAGTTAGGTATAACGTCTTAAGAGAGAATGGTTTTACTGATTTTTAGAAGTTAAGAGACTTAATCTTAAAAGATAAGAGACTTGACTTGATATGGATGTTAGTGTGAAACCTCATTCGTGAGTAATGAGTACCTGGTTGTGAAAGGAATAATGTTTTACTGATTCGGAAATCAGAATAAGTATCGAACAAACCACTGCAGCGCTAATAAAGGAAAATGTAATGACTAATGAAGTATTATTAAAACCAGTAGAAACCTCCATCTGCATAGAAGCTAAGATGAGACAAAATGAGATTACATTTTCTAGATCATGGCTGCTTAATAAGATTGATTATGAACAAGAATAACCTACTCGCCTAGGGCATATGTTACTCAATTGTTTTAAAAAGAGATTAAGACATTGAACTATGAAACTTTTCTAAAAAGAGACGGGCGTAATTGAAATTAGGCAAACTGGAACTCTAGGGAAAAGAAAGGCATTATTTTGTCTTAAATTGGTTTAAAACATAAAGTGTTATAACGGCTTTATGGGAAGTTAGTTATAACGACTTTATGAGAACAAAAGAATGGTTTTTATCATTGGTTTTAACGTGGCAAATTGACTTTAAAAAGAGAAGTATTTTGGTCCAACAAAGAAGACATGGCATTGCCTTAATTTGGTTTTAAAAAGGAAAAGTATGGAAGTTGTTTTGGTTTACTTAAAAGATATAAGTCACTCTATTTTTATACTACGGGTATCGGGTGACTTTTATAAAAGGAATAGATCTCCTTAAAAGGAATTTAACGTACGTAGTACTTAGGGTTAAAACCCGGACTTGGGCATAAAATGAAAGTACTTCGAGTTGTGTATAAACTTGCCTATGCTTGTTGTTGTGAAACTTGCCTATGCTTGATGTTGGGAAACTTGCCTATGTTTGTTGTTGTGAAACTTGCCTATGCTTGTGTCACGATCCGTTCCGGGGCCCGTGACTGGTGCCTTACCCGGGCACCCAAGTAGTCATACATCAGAGAAAAACCAGCGGAATATAAAACAACCAAGATATGAAACAGTATAAATAAGACACGCTCGAAAAAGTTGCCTTTCGGCATAATGTATATAAATAACCCAAAATGAACAGTTACATCCCAACCTTACAACAAGTCTACAGACCTCTAAGAGTTTAAAACAACAATGGCGGGACAGGGCCCCGCCATACCCCTGAATACGAATATCTACAACGACAGGGGACCATACCAAAATGCTAAGCTTCCGGAGAAACGGAGCTTTCCCAACGCCGCGGTGATCCTAAGAACGGATCAACGGGAGTACCTTTACTGCGGCATGAACGCGGCCTCAAGGAGGTCGCATAACAGTACCAAGTATGTGAAATCAAAATACGTAAATGAAATCATAGTAGTCTATATAAGGCAGAGACATGTATGATAAGCCAAAACTCTGATTCACAATAAATAAGGCCATGTCAAGTCGTGACTCATGCCCTCAAAGTCATCACAATAGAACCGTGACGGTAAGTGCGAAGGCGTAGCCGACTACTAAAACCTACGCACCAACAAGGTCATAAATCAGATCATGAGATCTGTCTGCATCATTACATGATCAAAGCCGCCACTCGCCGCAGATCTAATGCGCGCATCTAGTCCTGGAACTTCCCGCACTCCGCATAGGCCAAACAGATAGGCCCGCATGAGGTATAACCCCGCATCGAGGGTAGCTACTCCCGGCGGCGTCTAGACTCGCCGTCCGCATGGCTACAAGAACCGCATGACCACGGGCCGCATACTAACTGGAACTCCCGCAGCTCCGCATAGGCCATCTGCACCGCATAAGGTATTCTCGAATCATAGGTCCATCGACCGCTGAGTCTACCCCGCGACGGAGGGCTTAACCCGAGTTATGAATGATATAATATCAACATAACCGATTATTGCTAAACAACATAAGCACAACAAGGAAAAACCTATACACAAATATCACAAGATACTAACTCACGTAGCATCCTAACATGTTTACTTATCCAGTCAACAAGAAAATATTACAAGACTATCACAAATCAATACAATCAAGTTATTCACACAAGGTACTTTCTACATTATGTTAACAAGTTCGGGTTGTTAGCCCCAAAGTACTTCATGTATTACTCTTTTAAAAGATCCGTTTCTTTTACAAAAGTCACACAATAACCGTAGTATAAAAATAGAGTAATTATCTTTTGAAGTACATTAAAACACTTCTCCTTGTAAAATCAAGTAACAACATTCTTTTCCTAACGTTCAAGTTTGCCTAGTTTCAATTACTCAAGTTTCTCATTTTCGAAAGGGTTTGTAGTTCATAGTTTTAATCCTTTAAAACAATTTGAGAAACATATACCCTAAGTGTGAGTAGGTTATTATTATTCGTAACAATCTTATTACAGCAGCCATGATCTAGTAAATGTAATATCATTTTGTCTCATCTTAGCTCCTATGCAGATGGAAGTTTCTACTAGTTTTAATAATACCTTTATTAGTCAAAATAATTCCCTTTATTAGCGCTGCTGTGGTTTGTTCGACATTTATTCTGATTGGTAAAACATCATTCCTTTTATCACTCTTAAGCCGTTATACCTAACCTCCCATAAAGCTAGTATAACTCTTAAGCTTTTAAAACCAAGTGTTACTCTTCTGTTAAAAATGATTCAGTATTCCTTTGAAATGTTTTCAGTTCTTTATTATTCAGGCTTAAGCCGTGAGGCATTGCCGCAAGTGTTATTCAGGCTTAAGCCGTGAGGCATTGCCGTAAGTATTATTCAGGCTTAAGTCAAAGACATTGCCGTAGTTATTATTCAGTTAACACATGTACGTCTACCGTACTATATATATTGTAAAATATCATGCTTTAGGAAGAATCACATACCTTCTCGGCGAAAACCTCCTGCCAAGTTGAATATGTCGCGCGCAGGGTATCGACCTATAACAGTCAAATACGTCTATCAACGTCCAGACTGTACTGTACAAAGTTCTAAGCAGAGGGTTCGTTATTCTATGGTCATTTGGGCAGCACTTCCCTACCCGGTGAGCTACTCAAGTTCATCGTGAAAACAAATTCTATGTAAATCTGTTCTATTATTCATCTTTAAACCCTTCTACCGTGATAATATTAATTCTATTCTGCAATATCCTTCTAAGTATTTAATACTTATTCCTATACTTCTACAGTATATATATTCTAATTACAAAAGGAGGATAAGGTTATTTACCTCGGTAAGCCCAATAATATCCTAGATAAAAGTCGCGCCTGAGCAAGGTTTAGCTCCTAAGTTGTGCGCTCCGGTAGCTCCAAGAAAACCTTAGAAGTTCTTCACAACTTCTACTAAGGACTAAGGGATTTGGGCTAGGGTAATTTGGGCATTATAACAATACTAGAAGGCAACTTTTCTACCAAGGGAGGGGGGGTAGTGTTTCGGCTAGGGCTTCTCAAAAGGGGAGGGGTGTGTTTGGACGAAACAACAAGAGGGAGAGGGAGGGATTTGAGACTTAGATAGATTGCTCAATTTAGGATGAAATAACTCTTCAACAAGGGGGGTATTTATAGGTCAAGACATGGCCAACCAATGGCCAAGATTATGCCAAGTGCAAGGCAAGTGTAGGGTGAGGATTTAGGCAAGTGTCCTTGGCCAACTTGCACACAAAATATCCTACCAACTACTTGACAAAAATTGTCATCCAATCGCCTCAATGCCGTGTAACATCCACCAATGAGAGGGTGACAAGTGTCGCCTCTTGTTGGTCCAAAATGTTTCGTCTCTCGGAAAAATTCGCAAAAATTAGAAATGACATAGCGGAATTTATCCTACGCGGAGTTGTGTAAAACGTTTGCGAAAACGACTCTAAACGTGTTGTGTACAAAGTGGAATTCGCCCAAGCCAACTAGGGGTGACACGTGTCGCCTCCTACTGGCCCAAAATATTTCATCTTCCAAAATATCCACAATGGCCAAAATCTCAAAACAAAGTGGGCCTACAAAACAGAATTTTCTCCCGTGGGCCCCACGTGACCATTTCCGAAAATAAAACTCCATAATTCTCTAAAATTCCAAGAAGTCCGAATACCAAATCTGGGAATCCAATTCCCATAAACGAATCTTTTTCCTTCACAAAACCCGGAAACTTTTCCGTGGAAAAATCACCTCTTTCTTCCATTCCAATTCCAATGTCGTATTCTCGTACGTACGTCCTCGCATACATACCCTGAAACTACGGGGTATAACATTCTCCCCTCCTTAGAAACATTCGTCCCGAATGTTCCTTCTAGGTATCAAAACAAACAGGCGCCAGTATAGTCCTTACTGCTATACTTACGGAAACAACCATGCCACACCTGGTCACAACACAACAAGCGCACATACTTATCTCCAAGTCCACGAGGAATCACCTCTATCACAAAAACTCCTACTCGAGATCTAAAAGATACTCCCTTCGCCCCTACTCTTTACGAACGAATGATCACACCTATGCTCGTTAATACATGCTCGTTCTTCCTTTACTCGTCGTGATACCACTTTTGTCACTTTGTCGCGAGCCTTGCCCCGACGACCCAACAAATGGTACCGCCGCATGATCCTGAGGATGTCGTACACTTCTTGTACGCTCGAACTCTTATCACCTTTCTGTTACTGCTTAGTTTCCAAATCTCGGGGTTACTATCTCTAACGTGGTCATCATTAACTGGGAACACTCTGGGTGGATCTCCGATACTTTCCCGAACATAACAATACGAAAGACCGGACGTACTGCCTCCTAAGTCGGACGACAATGCTAACATATAGGAAACCTGGCCTAATCTTCACATGAACTTAAAAAGGCCCAAAGTAACACGGCTAAGTTTCCTCTGTTTTCCAAAACTCGTCACACCCTATCCACAATGTCACGGAACAAACTCAACTAACTATTCGAACCTTGCCAACATCGAACCAATCGACGGCAACTTATACTTCCGCCCTACAAGGCTTCCTAAGGCGACATCCGAATACGAAAATGGTAGCTTAAACATTCCCTTTACAGAGACAACAATCCCACAACTACTCACAAATCCAAACATCGCTCAGGGCGAATGCGATTGAGACTTACCCAGTTCTTAACCTGCTGGTAAAACTTCCAAAAAGGAAACAGCCGCACTGGCTCCATCATCATAAGGTGAAGGTAGGCACGTGCAGCCTTACAACCTTTCGATATAATCACCCTACCGAGTACACGGCCTTTGCTAGAAGACAAGACGGCCGACCTCTCGGCCCGACCATCGGTCGAATGTATCCACGAACTCGTGCGTTGGTTAACTAAACTTGGGCCTAACACCCTAGTGACCTACCACCCGAGGACCACCAAAACTGACCACCACCAAACAGGCCACGGTCGACCCGCCACATGGCCTCCACCCAACCCGGAGATGCGCAAACACTAGCTCCCCGATTCGAACAATCTCACCAATCACGCTATTTAAAACCTAGCGGTCTTCTACCCTCTTTCATTCCACATTACCCGTGATTCATCCCACAAAATATCTCACGTATACTATGCACCTTGACAAGGGTCAAACACGAAGTAATTCTTTTACCAAAGATGGCCTCGCCTCTAAGGTCTCTACGTACCCATCCTAAGGCTCCCACTTTCTCTATCCCCCAATCTTTCCTGATTAACTAATCATGATTCCCAATCACAGTTAACACAATGCTATCTGAACATAATACTTAAGATATTTGCTACACAATAAATCTCTAAAGGGTTAAGGATATACCAGATCTACGGCACTTCCCTTAGGTCGTTCTAATCAAACCCGCTCGGGCGATACCGTGAAGGTGATGAACTATCCACTGATCCTGAAGGCCGAGTCTCTACATCCGCACCACCCTTGGTCGGACAATTCCTCGCAAAATGGCCCTGCTGGCCGCAAACATAACAAGCTGACGCGGAAGAACGACACTCCCCACAATGACATCGACCACAACGGCCACACCGAGATGGGGGTGGCCTCCTCTGGCTAACACCCCCTCCTCTCCGAACCACTGCATCCACAACTGGTCTAGTAGGCTGAGTCCTCGTACTTGTATCCTTCCTCATAGAACATTCTTGCCATATGGCCACACCGCAATAAAACAAGCACCAAAAAGACGGCACTTCCCGATGACACCGCCACACCGTGAACACCGAGGAAA
Organism: Przewalskia tangutica; assembly: GCA_029844215.1. Taxonomy (NCBI): domain Eukaryota; kingdom Viridiplantae; phylum Streptophyta; class Magnoliopsida; order Solanales; family Solanaceae; genus Przewalskia; species Przewalskia tangutica. The sequence continues at coordinate 79,631,673 of CM056720.1, read as the reverse complement.
AATCAACCCTGGAGGACACTCTGCCGGGCGGAGGCGCATGTCTAATTCGCACAGGCGATTCGCCTCGAGAGTTACCAAATGATCCCGCCAATCGGGCCCTCTTCACGCTCTCGGTCACTGGCCGATCTCTACCTCTCTCACCGCTGCATAATCTCGAACGCAAGCCTGCTCGTCCCCGATCAAGAGCTACTCCTCACAACCCTTCTTTAGATAAGCATCAATATCCTTGGAATACCGGTACATAAAATACTGCTGCCAAGTCCTTTGCTAGCAACAGGCCGTCTCTTCCAATCCATATTTTCTCGCTCCCGCCGTGGAATCGAAAGTCCAGATGTCATGACCGCAGAGGAACTGTCACTGCGTGCCAAACTCTACCGCCACGCGACGCCTCGTAACTCCTCGCATGAAGCATCACCTCAGTGATGATTGGGCCTGTGCCCTTCTAAATCTCTCAGATTTACTCAGCCTCCTTCGCCGCTTTGCCCTTCAGGCCCGAGTTGCTCGGGCGCGGAGGCATCACCGTAAAGGAAAGGAATACGTTAGAGGGTCCAACTTATAACACCTCTAAAGCACGATCTCGTGAGTGAGAAGAATGGAAACCAATCCTAAATATCCTATAGCCTCACGATTATTGGTGTGGTGCACAACACACCGATAATCAAGACTCTACTAGATACGGTCAGACACTTTCCGAGGATTAATCGCTCACGATACCACTTTTGTCACGACTGCCTGGCCCGTGGATCGTGCCTTACCCGCACCCAAGTAGTCATACATCGAGAAAACCAGGAATATAAAACAACCAAGATATGAAACAAGATAAATAAGACACGCTTCGAAAAGTTGCCTTTCGCATAATGTATATAAATAACCCAAAATGAACAGTTACATCCCAACCTTACAACAGTCATGCACCTCTAAGAGTTTAAACAACAATGGCGGGACAGGCCCCGCCATACCAATACGAATATCTACAACGACAGGGACCATACCAAAATGCTAAGCTTCCGAGAAACGGAGCTTTCCCAACGCAGCGGTGATCCTAAGAACGAGGATCAACGAGGAGTACCTTTACTGCGGCATGAACGCACTTCGGAGGTCAAGATAACAGTACCAAGTATGTGAAATCAAAATACGTAAATGAAATCATAGTAGTCTATATAAGGCAGAGACATGTATGATAAGCCAAAACTACATTCACAATAAATAGCCATGTCAAGTCGTGACTCATGCCTCAAAGTCATCACAATAGAACGACGGTAAGTAAGGCGTGGCCGACTACTAAAACCCACGCACTAACAAGGTCATAAATCAGATTACGAGATCTGTCTGCATCACATGATCAAAGCCGCCACTCGCGCAAAGATCTAATGTGCGCATCTAGTCCAGAACTTCCCGCACTCGCATAGGCCAAACAGATAGGCCCGCGTGAGGTATAACCCGCATCGAGGGTAGCTACTCCCAGCGGCCCTAGACTCGTCGTCCGCATGGCTACAAGAACCGCATGACCACGGGCCGCGTACTAACTGGAACTCCCGCAGCCCGCATAGGCCATACTGCACCGCATAAGGTATTCTCGAATCATAGGTCCATCGACCGCTGAAGTCTACCCCGCGGAGGGCGCTTAACCCCTGAGTTATGAATGATATAATATCAACATAACCGATTATTGCTAAACAACATAAGCACAACAAGGAAAACCTATATACACAAATATCACAAAGATACTAACTCACGTAGCATCCTAACATGTTTACTTATCCAAATAACAAGAAAATATTACAAGACTATCACAAATCAATACAATCGAGTTATTCACACAAGGTACTTTCTACATTATGTTAACAAGTTCGGGTTGTTAGCCCCAAAGTACTTCATGTATTACTTTTTAAAAGATCCGCTTCTTTTACAAAAGTCACACAATAACCGTAGTATAAAAATAGAGTAATTATCTTTTGAAGTACATTAAAACACTTCTCCTTGTAAAATCAAGTAACAACATTCTTTTCCTAACGTTCAAGTTTGCCTAGTTTCAATTACTCAAGTTTCTCATTTTGAAAGGGTTTGTAGTTCATAGTTTAATCCTTTAAAACAATTTGGGAAACATATACCCTAAGTGTGAGTAGGTTATTATTATTCGTAACAATCTTATTACAGCAGCCATGATCTAGTAAATGTAATATCATTTTGTCTCATCTTAGCTCCTATGCAGATGGAAGTTTCTACTAGTTTTAATAATACCTTATTAGTCAAAATAATTCCGTTTATTAAGCCTTTGTGGTTTGTTCGACATTTATTACGATTGGTAAAACATCATTCCTTTTATCACTCTTAAGCCGTTATACCTAACCTCCCATAAAGCTAGTATAACTCTTAAGCTTTTAAAACCAAGTGTTACTCTTCATTAAAAATGATTGAGATTCCTTTGAAATGTTTTCGATTCTTTATTATTCAGCTTAAGCCAGGCATTCCGCAGTGTTATTCGTGCTTAAGCCGAGGCATTGCCGTAAGTATTATTCGAGCTTAAGTCAAAGACATTGCCGTAGTTATTATTCGATTAACACATGTACGTCTACCGCACTATATATATTGTAAAATATCATGCTTTAGGAAGAATCACATACCTTCTCGAAAACCTCCCGCCAAGTTGAATATGTCGCGCAGGTATCGACCTATAACCAAATCGTCTATCAACGCCCGCATCAGATCGCATACAAAGTTCTAAGCAGAGGGTTCGTTATTCTATGGTCATTTGGGCAGCACTTCCTACCCTGAGCTACTCAAGTCTCATCATGAAAACACCCATGTAAGTACTGATTCTATTATTCATCTTTTAAACCCTTCTACTGTGATAACAGCTCAATTCTATTCTGCAATATCCTTCTAAGTATTTAATACTTATTCCTATACTTCTACAAGATATATATTCTAATTACAAAAGGAGGATAAGGTTATTTACCTCGGTAAGCCCAATAATATCCTAGATAAAAGTCGCTGAGCAAGGTTTAGCTCCTAAGTTGTGCGCTCAGAGTCTAAGAAAACCTTAGAAGTTCTTCATAACTTCTACTAAGGACTAAGGGATTTGGGCTAGGGTAATTGGGCATTATAACAATACTAGAAGGCAACTCTTCTACCAAGGGAGGGGGTAGTGTTTGGCTAGGCTAGCTTTAGAGGGTTGCTCTCGCTAGGGCTTCTCAAAAGGGGAGGTGTGTTTGGACGAAACAACAAGAGGAGAGGGAGGGATTTGAGACTTAGATAGATTGCTCAATTTAGGATGAAATAACTCTTCAACAAGAGGGTATTTATAGGTCAAGACATGGCCAACCAATGGCCAAGATTATGCCAAGTGCTAGGCAAGTGTAAGGTGAGGATTTAGGCAAGTGTCCTTGGCCAACTTGCACACAAAATATCCTACCAACTACTTGACAAAAATTGTCATCCAATTGGCCTCAATGCCGTGTAACATCCATCAATGAGAGGGTGACAAGTGTCGCCCTCTTGTTGGTCCAAAATGTTCGTCTCTCGGAAAAATTCGCAAAAATTAGAAATGACATATCCGGAATTTATCCTACGCGAGTTGTAAAACGTTTCGTCGAAACGACTCTAAACGGGTGTTGTGTACAAAGTGGAATTCGTCCAAGCCAACTGGGGGGGGGGGGGTGACACGTGTCGCCCACCTACTCGGCCAAAATATTTCAAGTTCCGAAAATATCCACAATGGCCAAAATCTCGAAAACAAAGTGGGCCCCACAAAACCGTAAATTTTCTCCCGTGGGCCCCACGTGACCATTTCCGAAAATAAAACTCCATAATTCTCTAAAATTCCAAGAAGTCCGAATACCAAATCTGGGAATCAAATTCCCATAAACGAATCTTTTCCTTCACAAAACCGGAAACTTTTCCGTGGAAAAATCACCTCTTTCTTCCATTCCAATTCGATTATCATTTGATCGTGCATGCGTGTCGCATACATACCTCAAACTACGGGTATAACAGCTTGTTGTTGGGAAACTTGCTATGCTTGTTGTTGTGAAACTTTTATGCTTGTTGGGAAACTGGGATTGCCTATGCTTGTTGTGATAGCCTTTGTTGTGCAAGAATTGTGTTTCTATACTACCGCTCTCGATGGAGGGTCGGTTGACTTGTTGAGAACTTACTTGGGCGGATCGCGGTGACGGATAAATTCCACGCACGTTCTCGTTGATAGTGTTACTTTTGTTAATCGCCGACATATCGACACGATGCCAGCGATCGCACGTGCTTCCACTTTGATTACGCTTGTTGTCTTATTGTTTCCTTTGGACATATCGACACGATCGTAGCGCACGGGTATGCTTCCATTTGGAATCTTTGTCTTATTGTTTCCTTTGGACTCATCGACACGATGCGTAGCGCGGGTATGTTTCCATTTGGAATGTTGTCTTATTTGTTCCCTTTGGACATACCGACACGATGCGTAGCGCACGTATGCTCCCATTTGGATTGTCTTGTTGTTAACATATCATGCATCGCCAGCCGGCGAAGGTACTCACGGGCGGGATTGATGTGGGTGTGAGACCCCAATTGATATAATCATATGTGTATCGTAGTTTGGTTATCATACATGTCTCTCGCTTTTATAAACTATTATGATTTCATTTACTGATTTTGCGTTTCACATACTTGGTACTGTTATCGACCTCTTCGGGGCCGCGTTCATGCCGCAGTAAGTCATCGCGGTTGTCGATCCGCGCTAGGATCTCATTTCATTTTGGGAAGCTCCGTTTCGAGGCTTATCTTTGGTATGTTACCCGAGTCCGTAAGTTCTGCACGTTCGGGGTATGGCGGCCCTGTCCGTCATAGTTGTTGTATAAATCTTAGAGGTCCAGAGACCGCTGCAAGGCGTGGTGTGCGATTGTAAATCGCTCAAATGTTTATATATATATGTTGGAAGGCAACCGCTTTGGTTGCCTATTTGCTTTTATTTATCATGTCTCTTGTTTCATATTTATGCTTTATGTTCCGCTGATTTTCTCGATGTTGTATCACTAGGTGCAGGGTAAGGCACGATCCACGGGCCGGTTCGGTCGTGACAAAAGTGGTATCGAGCGATTAATCTCGGAAAGTGTCTACGCACCGTGTCAGTAGAGTCTTGATTATCGGTGTGTTGCACCACATCTATAATCGTGAGGCTATAGGACATTTAGGATTGGTTTCCATTCTTCTCATTCTGAGATCGTGCCTTAGAGTGGATGTGATGGGTTGAACCCTCCGACGTATTCCTTTCCTTTACCGCTATGCCTCCGCGTAAGGCAACCTGTGCCCAGACGCAAGGCAAAGCGAGGAGCTGCTAGTGGATACTGAGGAGTACGAGCGCGCAGCTGGTCAAGACTGAGATAGTACTTGAGACGACGAGTTTTGCGACACCGCCAAAGACCAAAGAGTTTAGAAACGCAGCGGTGGCTGCTGAGACTACAAGACTGAGCCTCCATCCCACAAAGGCGGAGCAGATGAGATGGGTACAAGGAGATGGCGATTCGCCGTGGTCGTGGCCGATATGAGGATAGGCCGGACGCAGCAGCCGAGCACCACGATGGTTCACCCTAGATCGGATAGTTTGAGGCTACGGAGACTTCACGAGATGTAGCCCGCCCGAGTTCTACGTCGAGGCACGAGATGATCCGCGGGAGTTCATCCGGCGATTCAATGATCATGAGTGATCAAGGCATCGGATACCGAGTCAGTGGTCCTAGGTTCGCATCGGCTGCGTGATACCGCAATCGATTGGTTTGATTCATGGGAGCTGTCCCGGGGAGAGAATACACTTCCGGCTTTATGGGATGAGTTCTCAAAGTCATTTCTTGCACATTTCTTGCCTCCACGTACGATGAGGGCTCGCGCAGATTTTTGGTGTTGCGGAAGCCGCGTGCGGTTGGGAATACAATGTGAGTTCGACTCATTGGCCAGACGCCCCCGCATTAGTAGCTAGTATGGAAGATCGAGTGCACCGATATGTTACAGGCTCGATGATTACCTAGCGAGAGAGTTGTTGGGTGTAGCTCTTCACCGGGCATGGACATTGCCCGCATGCGCTTATGCACTGAGGCGGTGAGCGAGAAATCGACGGAATGACCAAAGTCGCGAGGAGGCCGAGCTGCAGGTCCTTGGTGATTTTCGAGGCGCACCGCCTCAAGCAGACTAGTTATGCGCTCCGCCAAGACAGAGTGGTCCTCACAATCTTGAGCGTCCAGAGTTTTCGCGAGCAGTCGGGCTCGAGGTTCAATTTTGGGAGAGCGGTGTTAACCACCAAGCCACCCCTACCTCGTTGTGGCCGTGGTAGACTCCACATGGGGAGTGTCGTGCTAGTCCGAGTTTGTTTTACATGCGGCCAGCGAGGCCATTTTGGGAGAAACCGTCCGACTGAAGTAGCGTAGGATAACCACAGACTACGGTCGATTGCGGGTTCTTCACCTTCCATAGCCAGCAGATGTTCATACACGGCGGGCCACGAGAGGTCGCGGTGGAAGTTCCCGATTTTCGGTCCTGAATCGCCTATTTTCAGGTATATCCTTAACCCTCTAGAGTTTTGTATGTATTGATGTTGTGATGATGTGTTTAGTGTTATGTTCGGATAGCTTTGTGCTAAAATGTGATGTAGAATCTGGTTAGTGAGAAGGGTAAGCTTGAGGGTGAGAAAATGATGAACCTTAGAATATTACAATTGAGACCTTAGATGTAAGGCCGTCTTGAGTACCAGATTTTGCAAGTGATCCTTGTCGGAGTGCATTTTATGCCTAGAAAGTATTGTGTAATAAGTCCCTGGGTTGTGTGAAATGGAAGTGGTAGCTTTCATGACCTGTAGAGGTAAGATTGTTCCGGATCGGGGAACAAGAGCGTCATGCGTTAAGTAGGTCGGGTTGGGGCCATGTTGAGGGCCAACCCGCGGCCTGTTTCGTGGTGGGGTCAGCTCTGGGTGGTCGCCAGGTGGTAAGTCGCGAGGTGCTAGGCCCAAGTTTAGATGACCATCGGGTGAGTTCGTGGATGTGTTCGACCAGAAGCAGACCGTGAAGGCCGGGACTGGCCTTAAGGAAGATTGAGGCTAGTAAGATGACCAAGTTTGGGAGTGCCGACTCTAAAGTTTTGGAAACAGGCGATGGTCAAGTGTGGTAATGCATACTAGAAGAGTTCAAGTGTTCAAGAAAGGGCACGACGAGTAAGGAAGGAAGAAAACGTGTGTTATTTCGTGGCCAGGTGTGGCGTTGGCAACCTGTTAGAAGAACTTCATCGTTATCCGTCTTGAGAAGGACCATTCGGGACGAATGTTTCTAAGGAGGGGAGAATGTTATACCCGTATTTCAGTATATGCGTGAGGTGTAAGTATTATAATTTGAGCCTTAAAGTTGGCTAGTTTCGAAATTTGGGCACAAGTGCCAAAAAGAGTCGTTTTCCGACGAAACGTTTCCACAGCTTACGTAGAGAAAATTCCGTCTATGTCATTTATTATTTTTGCGGATTTTTCCGAGAGACGAAACATTTTGGACCAACGGGAGGGTGACAAGTGTCACCCTCACATTGGCCGTGACTAGTGGGCGGGTTGGACGATTTGGGGTCAAGGGAGTAGGTAGGATATTTTGTGCAAGTTGTGTGGTAGATGGATAAGGTCCACATGGTTAAAATCTAGCCCTACACTTGCACCACACTTGTCTTCATCTTGGCCATTGGTTGGCCTTTGGTTAGCCTATAAATACTCCCCTTGTTGAAGACTTTCTTCATCCAAATCTTGAGCAATCTACCTAAGTCTCAAATACTCCCTCCCTCTTGTTTTGCTATCGTCCAAAGCCCCCTCCCCCCCCCCCCCTTTGAGATAGGCCCTTGGCAAGCCTCCTCCCCTTTGTGGTGCCACTAGCCAGGGTACCCCTAGTCTAGTTGTCTCGTATAAATACCCCCTTTTTGTGGTATAGAAATACTCTCCAAATATTGTTATAATGCCCAAATACCTTGGCCCAAATACCTTGTAGTATTCCCATGGTTACAACTTATACAAAAGCCAGAAAATACTATTATACTTCCTCGGTCCCAAACGAAACCCTAAGGAAAACCTTCATAGTCGGTTAAGTGTTAAGTAGAAGTTAAGTAGAACTTCTAAGGGTTGTTTGGAGCGAATTGGAGCACTGGAGTAGGAGCTAAACCTTGCTCGGGATCGTATAAACTTGGATAATTTTGGGCTTATCGAGGTAAACACTCTTGACCTTACATTTGTAATTAGGAATTACATGTTGTAGGAATATATAGTTAAAGTATACTATATATAGAATTGAGCATAGTTGTCGGCAATGTCTTTTGACTTAAGCCCAATTTAAATAAGAGAATCGACTGTAATTACATGTGTATTACAGAGACTTGTAACATTCTTTGTGTCGTAGACTTGTACACGTCCGGTTAGACCTGCAAACCCATACTAGAAGTCGTTGCTGTTAGCGGCCTCGATAGAGGAGGAGTTTCTGTTGTTGCGGGGAGGTCTTGCCAAATTTACGTAGAATATTCTACGTTGAGATCAAAAGATGTTAATAGGCGCCTTGTGGCCTCTATAGGTTGAAGTACTACGTTTGGAGTGATCTACTTGGCTTAAAGTGTAGCCGACGGGTTGAGGTACTTGGAGCGTTTTGCTATTAGTCGATAATCGTCGCGAGGTATGTGAACCTCTTCCTATCTTTTCTAGCATGATATGTGTGTAACTATGTAGTACGGTAGACGTACATGTGCTGAATGTATTTGATTGGTTTAAAACATAAAGTGTTATAACAGCTTTATGGGAAGTTGGTTATAACCGTTTTATGTAGGTAAGGAAATGCTTTGTGGTTTTAAAAAGGTAACTGATTTGACTTATAACTGACTTGTTGTGTAATAGTAAAGAATCTTGAAGTATTTCAAAAGAATGTTGAATCATCTTTAACAGAAGAGTAATACTTGGTTTTGAAAACATAAGAGTTATACTAGCTTTATGGGAAGTTAGGTATAACGTCTTAAGAGAGAATGGTTTCTTGATTTTTAGAAGTTAAGAGACTTAATCTTAAAAGATAAGAGACTTGACTTGATATGGATGTTAGTGTGAAACCTCATTCGTGAGTAATGAGTACCTGGTTGTGAAAGGAATAATGTTTTACTGATTCGGAAATCAGAATAAGTATCGAACAAACCACTGCAGCGCTAATAAAGGAAAATGTAATGACTAATGAAGTATTATTAAAACCAGTAAAACCTCCATCTGCATAGAAGCTAAGATGAGACAAAATGAGATTACATTTTCTAGATCATGGCTGCTTAATAAGATTGATTATGAACAAGAATAACCTACTCGCCTAGGGCATATGTTACTCAATTGTTTTAAAAAGAGATTAAGACATTGAACTATGAAACTTTTCTAAAAAGAGGCGGGCGTAATTGAAATTAGGCAAACTGGAACTCTAGGGAAAAGAAAGGCATTGTTTTGTCTTAAATTGGTTTAAAACATAAAGTGTTATAACGGCTTTATGGGAAGTTAGTTATAACGACTTTATGAGAACAAAAGAATGGTTTTTATCATTGGTTTTAATGTGGCAAATTGACTTTAAAAAGAGAAGTATTTTGGTCCAACAAAGAAGACATGGCATTGCCTTAATTTGGTTTTAAAAAGGAAAAGTATGGAAGTTGTTTTGGTTTACTTAAAAGATATAAGTCACTCTATTTTTATACTACGGGTATCGGGTGACTTTTATAAAAGGAATAGATCTCCTTAAAAGGAATTTAACGTACGTAGTACTTAGGGTTAAAACCCGGACTTGGGCATAAAATGAAAGTACTTCGAGTTGTGTATAAACTTGCCTATGCTTGTTGTTGTGAAACTTGCCTATGCTTGTTGTTGGGAAACTTGTCTATGCTTGTTGTTGTGAAACTTGCCTATGCTTGTTGTTGGGAAACTTGCCTATGCTTGTTGTTGTGAAACTTGCCTATGCTTGTTGTTGGGAAACTTGCCTATGCTTGTTGTTGTGATAGCCTTTGTTGTGCAAGAATTGTGTTTCTATACTACGCGCCTCTCGATGGAGGTCGGTTGACTTGTTGAGAACTTACTTGGGCGTGGTGGCGTGTGGATAAATTCCGCACGTTCTGTTGATAGTGTTACTTTTGTTAATCGCTTTGGACATATCGACACGATCGCCAGTGCGCGGGTATGCTTCCACTTTGATTACCGCCTTGTTGTCTTATTGTTTCCTTTGGACATACTGACACGATGCGTGAGCGCGGGTATGCTTCCATTTGGAATCTTTGTCTTATTGTTTCCCTTTGGACTCTTGCACGATGCATAGCGCACGGGTATGTTTCCATTTGGAATGTTGTCTTATTTGTTCCCTTTGGACATCACGACACGATGCGTAGCGCACGTATGCTCCATTTGGATTGTTGTCTTGTTGTTAACATATCATGCCGCGGCGAGGAAGGTACTCATGGCGCGGGATTGATGTTGTGGCGTGAGACCACGAATTGATATAATCAATTATGTGTGTATCTTGTAGTTTGGTTATCATACATGTCTCCCGCTTATAAACTATTATGATTTCATTTCTGATATTTTGCGCTTCACATACTTGGTACTGTTATGTGACCTCGCCCGGGGCTGCGTTCATACGCGGTAGAAGTACATCGATTGTCGATCCGCGTTTAGGATCTCATTTCAGCTTTTGGGAAGCTCCGTTTCGCGGAGGCTTATCTTTGGTATGTTACCACGAGTCCGTAAGTTCTTGTACGTTGGTATGGCGGGGCCACTCCGTCATAGTTGTTGTATAAATCTTAAGTGCAGACCTTTGTTGTGGGCGAGTATAAGGATTATAAATCGTTCAAATGTTTATATATATATGTTGGAAGGCAACCGTTTTGGTTGGCCTATTTGCTTTTATTTATCATGTCTCTTGTTTCATATTTATGCTTTATGTTCCGATAATTTTCTCTGATGTTGTATCACTAGGGTGCCCGGGGTAAGGCACCAGCCACGGGCCCCGGTTGGTCGTGACAATATCGCGAGACTTCGCAGCGAGTTCTAGGGAAGCACACGCCGCAGCGTTACTCTATCCATCCGGTCAACCAAGATGTACCACGACCTCGCATCGGTATTGGTGGGATGTCTTGAAGAGGGCGTTGCGAGTTTGTGGCTCGATGCGTGTTGTCGCAGCGAAGGTAGAGCACGAGGCCAGTGGTTTGTTGCGACGATTGAGATCCCGACCGAAGTAGGAGGTGATCAAGATGGACTTTATCACGGGGTTACCTCGCACTCAGGAAACATGATTCTATTTGGGTTATCGTCGACAACATTAAATCAGCCCACTTTCTTCCGTCAGGCGACTTTTTTCACGAGGATTATGCCGACTTTACATCCGAGAGATCGTCGATCGCATGGGTCCCTATTTCTATCATATCGCATGCAGGCCCGTTTCGGCTAACTTCGGAGGTCTTTCGAGAAGGGTTTAGGACGCAGTGAGCTCGAGTAACGCATTCCATCCTCGAGCAGATGGGCGGCAGAGCACACTATCCGCACTCTTGAGATATCTTTGCGAGCTTTGTGTTATTGACTTCGGTGGTAGGAGATCATTTGCCTCTAGCTGAGTTTGCGTATAATAATAACTACCACTCCAGATTCGGATGTCGCCTTACGAGGCCTTGTATGAGAGGAAGTGCGGATCGCCGATAGGCTGGTTTCTTGTAGGCAAGGTGCGATTAGTGGGACCGGACACAGTTCGTGGCGATGGATAAGGTGAAGCTTATCGAGGCGGCTATCGATACTCGTAGTCGGCGAAGTCGATGCGCATCATCGCCGTCGGCATCCGAGTTTGAGTTGATGATTGGGTTTTCTGAAGGTGTCACCCATGAAGGTGTGATGAGATTCGGAAGAAGGAAACTCACCAACGTATATCGGCCGTATCAGATTGTCCGCAGGATAGGCAAGGTTGCCTATGAGTTGGATCTGCCGTCCGATTTTGAGGCAGTGCATCCGGTTTTTCATGTTTCTATGCTGAGGAGATGTATCGGGGATCCATCTAGGGTGCACTCGATTGCGATGTCCGGTGTGAGGGGTTATCGTATGAGGAGAGTCCCATAGCGATAATCGATCGTCAGGTTAGGCGTCTGCGGACTAAGGACATAGCTTTCGTCAAGGTCTTGTGGCGGAATGAGCTCAGGGAGGAGATGACGTGGGAAGCTGAGGAGGACATGAGGCAGAGGTACCCTCACTTATTCCCCACACCTCCAGGTAACTTACTTTCCTACTTGCTGGTTTTAAATTATCATATTTTCTTAAGTGTTGTATTGTGGCCATGTGTGGCATTTGCAAACTGTTAAGTTGTGAGGACCTATATCGTTATCTGTCTTGAGAAGGAACATTCGGGACGAATGTTTCTAAGGAGGGGAGAATGTTATACCGTATTTCGAGTATGCGTGAGGGCGTCGACATTTGTACAAACCCTAATTAGGTTAAGAATGGAATTGTAAGCTTTGACGGAAAAGATTTGAACCTTGTGAAGGAAATTCTACGTTTTAATATTTTAACCGACACGGATTTTTCCGAGAGACAAAATATTTTGGACCGATAGGAGGCGACATGTGTCACCCTTAGTTGGCATAGGTTGGAATTGGGAGGCCTAGTGGGCAAGTCAAATGGTCAAGTCTTGCAAGTTGATTTTGTGTGAGTGGGAGTAGGTGAGGGGGATGGTTTTTGTGTGAGTTAGTGGAGTCCACATGGCTCATTGTTGTGGTGGGCATGTGTTCCAATTTTGTGGTGGACATATGTCCAAATGTTGTGGGAGACACTTGGTTGAAAGACCTCATCTTTCACTTGGATCATAATCTCAACCCTCCACATGTTTTAATCTTGTCCCTTCAGTGTTCTATAAATACCCCCCTTGAGTGAAGACTTCTTCATCCACTCCACACTTCTCTAAGTCTTAAAAAAATCCCTCCCCCTTAGTTGCTCTCTTGTCCAAAGCCCTCTCCCCCCCTTGCCTAGTGGCTTCGGCCGAGACCCCTCCCCCACTTTTGTAGAAAGTTGCCTTCTAGTATAGTTTCTATTCCAAAATAACCTAGCCCAAATCCCTTATAGTATTTAGGTAGAAGTTGTGTAGAACTTCTAAGGTTTTTTTTGGAGCTATCGTAGCGTGCAATTAGGAGCTAAACCTTGCTCAGGATCGACATTTAACTTGGATAATTTTGGGCTTATCGAGGTAAACACTTTTGTCCTTCTATTGTAATTGGAGATTACATATATGAATAGTTAAGAGTCGAGTATAAGATGTAGAAGGATATTAAAGAATATAATTGAACTGTAATCACAGTAGAAGAGTATAAAAGAAGAGAATTGAACTGTACTTACATAGGACTGTATTTACAGTAGATTTGTGTAGTTTGGCGGGTAGGGAAATGCTGCTTAAATTTCCGTAGAATAGAGAACCCTCTGCTTAGAATATTCTACCGTATAGTCTAAACGTTGATAGACGTATTTTCCTGTTATAGGTCGATACTCTGCGCGCGACATATTCGACTTGGCAGGTGGTTTTCGCCGAGGAGGTATGTGATTCTTCCTGTCCTCTTGAGCATGATATTATCAAATATATATATAGTACGGTAGACGTACGTGTGTTAACTGAACATGGTTTTACTTGACTTGAGTCTAAATAATAAGAACCTTGAAGTATTTCAAAAGAATTATGAATCATTTTTGAAAGAAGAGTAATACTTGATTTTTTAAACAGAAAGCTTAAGAGTTATACTAGCTTTATGGGAAGTTAGGTATAACGACTTAAGAAAGATAAAAGGAACGGTTTTACTTATTTGTTTATGAAAGACCTGTATTGATTTCTGCAAAGTGTAGTAAGATGGTTTGATAAGTAAACATGTTATGATGCTACGCGTGTTAGTGTCTTATGATGTTGTGTAAGGGTGTTGTGCTTGTTGTGCTTACGTTGTTAAACGTTAAGGCCGATTATCATTATTATATCACATACCCGACTTGTTATCTGAGGGCTTGCCACCGATGCGGTCTATACGGCTATGCGATCGTGTGACTATGCGGGCTGCGGGAGTTCAGGATTGATCATTCGGGTGTTTTATCCGTCACGGGGATGCCTATGCGGTGCAATGTGACTATGCGGTCTATGAGACTATGCGGACTGCGGGAGTCTGAGGAGAATGCAGGGGTTAGCTACCCGTCACGAGGAATACCTCATGCGGGTGCATGTGTGACTATGCGGTGCGGGAAGTCGAGATTAGGCACGCATAATGATACTATGGGCGATTGGCCTTACTTCGATCATTCGCGGCCTAGAAAAGACCTGTTACACTATATCTATTTTGCTCTTGTTTATGTTGTGGCATTATGTGCAGTTGAACTAGTTGTATTTGCAAATGGTTTTAAATACTTTGATTTTACTTCAGTACTTTACCGTTTCACATACTTGGTACCTGTTATCTTGACCTCGCTTGGGTGCGTTAAATCTGCGGTAAGAGAAAAGCAGTGCTAGATCCACGTCCTTAGGATCTCTACTTTGGTGTCGGGAGCTCCATCTTCTCGGAGGCTCGACTTTTGGTATGGTCCTCCACGATGTTGTAGATATATGTACATTCGAGGGTATGGCGGGGCCACAATCGCCATATTTGTTTATTTCCTTAGAAGTGCAGTAGTCTATTGTAAAGTTGGGATGTAGCGCCAAACTTGATGTTTATATATATATGCGAAAGCGCCTTTTTTCAGATAAACTGTGTCTCATGTTACATTGTTTCATGTCTTGTTTTTATATTCCGCTGGTTACTCTGATGTATGACTACTTGGGTGCCCGGGTAAGGCACCAGTCACGGGCCCCGGAACGGGTCGTGACAAAATTGTTGGATATTGTCGTGTTGTTTTAAGGGCTATTTTATGCATGTATATTCTGAAAATTTAGTCACTGTTTAGGCATGTTTAGATGTGGTAATTGCTAACGTATGTCCTAAAGGAACGAGGGTGTATAAAGGTGTAGAAAGGCTTCATATCTTACCCTCATTGTTGTTGGAATATGGACTGTTTTCGTGGACTATTTTAGTAAGGATTAAGGGGCTATTTTACGTGAGAAATAGGTGTGTGAATCACCTTAGTTAACTGTTTAGTTGTGCCCTTAATTGGTACTCGGTTATTGGTGTATTTGGAATTGTTTGTAAGTTCTGGATGAGAGCATTTATAGGGGAAGTGCTGCCCAAATTTTTATATGAAAAGAGAACTCTTACCTGGTATATGTCTTATACTAGTAAGCATGAAGTTGATAGACGTATTATTGTTGTTATATGTTGAAGTACATTGAGACGTATTCTACTTATCGTGTGGGTATAGCCGATAAGGTATGTGGAACTATTTTTTTTTTCTAGCATGATTCTTTTTATAAAATGAATGTACAGTGAATGTACATAGTACTTTTGGGTTCAAGTCCCTAATATTACATGATATGATTCTTTTTATAAAATGAATAGTACTTTTGGGTTCAAGTCCCTAATAATATATGATATGATTCTTTTTATGAAATGAATGTACGGTGAACGTACATAGTACTTTTGGTTGAGTCCACTAATATTACATGATAATATAGTGCCTTGATTTTTCTAAAATGAAAGTTCATTCTATTTATTCTAATGAGAGTCAAAGATGATTTAAAGTGCATATGGTTGCTCATGATAACTATTCGTGCAAGTGTTATTATTCCATTTCACTGAGTTCCATAATGGACCGACAATGTTTATATATATATATATATGATTCCACGGACAAGATCCGTGATGCGAGTATAGATATTCATGCGGGTATAAATACCCATGCGGGTTCGATTCCCACGAATAGTATATGTATATGATTCCACGGACAAGATCTGTGATGCGAGTATAGATACTCATGCGGGTATAAAGACCCATGCGGGTTCGATTCCCATGAATAAGATATGCATAATGATTATATGGGCAGGTGTCCCTGATTTTGACATGACTTTCATATTTGAAAAGATACAGTTGATTTTATATTTTTAAAAGGCACAGTTGACTCTCATTTTATAAAAATGCGATGATACGATGAGTACGATGTCTGATGATACGATGATCTGATGGTACAATAATGTAAGGGTGATACGATGATACAAAGTCTGATTGACTCTTATTTTATATGGCACTGTTGGATCTGGTATTTGATTTTCATACTTGTCACTGTCATCTTTTGGCCAGTTATGATCATATTTACTGTACTTTATGTTTACATATTTGGTACCTTGTTGTACTGACCCTCCTTCTCAGGGAGACTGCGTTCATGCCGGCAGGTATAGGTACACAGTTTGGTGATCCTCGAGCTTAGGATCCTTGCTCAGCGTTTTGGGATAGCTCCGATGTTCCGGAGCCTAGTCATTTAGTGCAGTCTTCCATTATGACTTATGTATATTCGAAGTGCGGAGGGCCTTGTCCGTCATAGTTATTATATACTCTTAGAGTGCGTAGTCATGTGTGGGTTGGGCGTATACAATTGTAGTTCATTTGGTTGTGTATCTGATAGCGGCTTTATCGGCTTACTATTTTATTATATGAACGATGCAGGGCGGGATCCCTTTGTTTTGAGATTATGAGTTTTCATTAGCTTTCGCTGGTCATATGTGATGTGTGGGTATAAGGGTGCCCAGGTAGGGCACTAGTCGCGGCCCGTCGGCTCGGGTCGTGAAAAAAGTGGTATCAGAGCAGTTAGTCCTTGGAATGTCTGAGGCAGGTGTGCGATGAAGTCTTGGTTATCGGTGTGTTGTGCACCACACCCATAAACATGAGGATACAGTACATTTAGGATTGGTTTCTATTTTCATTACTCTAAGATCGTGCGATAGAGCTGTGTTGTTAGGGTAGTCCCTCCCTAACGTATTATTGTGGTTGCAGCTATGCCTCGAAGAAAGAGGCAGACGAAGGGAATATATAGACCTTGTATACAGGTTGGTAAAAATTGTTGTATAGTTGGTATGATAATGATGTACATCTATACAGACATATTTATTAGGGCCATATGGGTGTTGCCTGAAATGATTATGGGTTATCATGAGTTGGTTAAACTTTGATAATGGATTGGAAGGTATGAAATCGTGTAATGAATCCACATCAAGGCTTTATATATGTGCTAATTTGGAACACCTAGGAGGTGATGAGTTGTCTGAGATTGGGATGAACTCTTAAAAGATCATGTTAAATTGACTTAATGTCATACTATGTTGTTAGATTAAGCTATGTTTTATGCTTAAGTGATAAGCGTGAATAATATTTGTATGGAGTAAATAGGGTTGTATGGTTAAGACAACATGATTTTGAGATTATGAGGAGCTATCTTACCCGTATACGGGAAGTGATAATGTAAGTTTGGACAGGGAATATTTGAGGATCTTAGAATATTGGATGATCGTTGAGACCTTAGAAATACAAGGCCTTCTTAAGTAAAATATTTTATGTGTGATCTTGATTAAGGTACATAGTATACGTGAAGTATATTAGTTGTGATGATTCCTTGGGTTGAGTATAAGCCACTTGTGTGGTTAAAAAGTTGGAGTTATTATTGAAACTAGAAATAATATTTTTGAAGGATTTTATGTTAAGCATCCTTTGGAGGTACTTGGAGTTGGTTTAGTGTGTGTCACGACCCGAACCCGGGCCCGTGACTGGTGCCTTACCCCGGGCACCCTAGTGATACAACATCAGAGAAAATCAGCGGAAATAAAAACATGAACATGAATTAAGAGACAAGATAAATAAACAGACTGACCAAAACAATTTTCTTAAATCGTATATACATAAATACGAACAATTATCCTTTTTACAAACCACACTTGTGATTACTCTGGACCTCTAAGATTTATACAACAATTATGGCGGGGCAGGGCCGCCATACGTACCCGAACGTTCAAGAACTTACGGACTCGGGGTAACATGCAAAGATAAGCCTCAGAAGCGGAGCTTCCCAATCTTTGAAATGAGATCCTAGCGGGGATCGGCGGTAGATGTGCTTACTGCGGCATGAGCGGCCCGAAGGAGTCGATGCAATGGTACCAAGTATGTGAAAGCGTAAAATCGTAAATGAAATCATACTAGCCTATAAAGCGGGAGATGAGTATGATAACCAAACTACTGATGCACATGCATATGATTATATCGATTGGTCTCGCCGCAACATCAATCTGCGTGGAGTACGCCCCGCCTGGCGATGCATGATATGATAACAACAAGACGGCAATCCAACTGGGAGCATACCCGTGCGCTACGCATCGTGTCAATATGTCCAAAGGGAACCAATAAGCCAACATTCCAAATGGGAGCATACCCGTGCGCTACGCATCGTGTCAGTATGTCGAAGGAAACAATAAGACGGCATTCCAAATGGAAGCATGCGATGCGCTACGCGTCGTGTCGATATGTCAAAGGAAACAATAAGACAGCATTCCAAATGGAAGCATGCGTGCGCTACGCATCGTGTCGGTATGTCAGAAGGAAACAATAAGACAACAAGGCGGTAATCAAAGTGGAAGCGTGCGATGCGCTCGCGTCGTGTCGATATGTCGGCGATTAACAAAAGTAACACTATCAGCGAGGAGCGTGCGTGGAATTTATCCGTCCTTTGCGGTCACGTCGAAGTAAGTTCTCGACAAGTCAACCGACCTCCATCGAGAGGCGGTAGTATAGAAACACAATTCTTGCACAACAAAGGCTATCACGACAAGCATAGGCAAGTTTCACAACAACAAGCATAGCCGAGTTTCACAACAACAAGCATAGGCAAGTTTCACGATAACAAGCATAGGCAAGTTTATACCTGACTCGAAGTACTTTCATTTTATGCCCAAGTTGGGTTTTACCACTAAAGTACTACGTGCGTTAAATTCCTTTTAAAGAGATTTATTCCTTTTATAAAGTCACCCGATACGTAGTATAAAAATATAGTGACTTATATCTTTTAAGTAAACTAAAACAACTTCCATACTATCCTTTTTAAAACCAAATTAAAGGCGACACCATGCCTTCTTTTTAGACCAAAACACTTCTCTTTTTAAAGTCAAATTACCACCTTAAAACCGGTGATAAAACCTTCTTTTGTTTTCATACGTCGTTATAACCAACTTCCCGTAAAAATGTTATAACACGTTATGTTTTAAACCATTTTAAGACAACCTGATGCCTTTCTTTACCTAAAGTTCTAGTTTGCCTAATTTCAATTCATGAAATCTCTTTTTAGAAAAGTTTCATAGTTGATGTCTTAATCTCTTTTAAAACAATTGAGTAACATATACTAGGCGAGTAGGTTATTCTTGATCATAATCAATCTTATTAGCGACCATGATCTAGAAAATGTAATATCATTTTGTCTAAATCTTAAGCCATGCGGATGGAGAGTTTCTCTTGGTTTTAATAATACGTTAGTCATTACATTTTCCTTTATTAAGCGCTGCGATGGTTTGTTCGATACTTATTACGATTTCGAATCGAGTAAAACATTATTCCTTTTAAAATCAAGTACTCATTACTCACGAATGAGGTTTCACACTAACATCCATATCAAGTCAAGTCTCTTGGGCGTTATACCTAACTTCCCGTAAAGCTAGTATAACTCTTATGTTTTCAAAACCAAGTATTACTCTTCTTTCAAAGCGGTTTCTTAATGAAATACTTCAAATGCTTTATTATCACACATCAAATCGGTTATAAGTCAAATCGATTTACCTTTTAACAATCGCAAAGCATTTTCTTATCTCATAAAGTATTATAACGACCTCCCATAAAGCGTTATAACCGCACATGTCTCGAGCCAATCAAATACATATGCGTCTGCGTACTACATAGTTACACACATATCATGCTAGAAAAGATAGGAAGAGGTTAACATACCTCGCGGCGATTATCGACTAATAGCCAAGCGCTCCAGTACCTCAGCCAGTCGCTACTCCTTAAGCCAAGTGACCACGCCACCACGTAGTATTTCAACCTATAGAGGCCTGAAGCGCTATTAAGATCTTAGATCTCAATGTAGAATATTCTACGAAAATTCGGCGACCGCCCCCACATGACGGCGTAAATCTCCCCTCTATCGAGGCGGCTACCAAGCCAGCGGGGGTTAACACGTCTAACCGGACGTGTACAATTCTACTACGCGATGTCTACACAAGTCTCTTTATGTCTGATCTATGTAATTACAGATTCGATTCTCTTCTTTAAATTGGGCTTAAGTCGCAAGACATTCAGTAAGTATTATTCGGGCTTAAGTCGAAAGACATTGCCGCACAACTATGTTCAGTTCTATATATAGTATACTTAGCTATATACTCATACAACATGTAATTTCCAATTCAGAAGGTTAGGAATGTTTACCTCGATAAGCCCAAAATTATCAGAGTTTATATGTCGATCTGACGAGGTTTAGCTCTCTACTCAGTGCGCTCAGGCCAGCTCAACCAACCCTTAGAAGTTCTAACCAACCTACTTATAACCAACTACGGGTGAAGATTTTTCCAAAGGGTTTCGTTTAGTGGCTAAAGGAAAGTATACTAGTATTTATGGGCTTTTAGTATAGAGGTAACATTGGGAATACTACAAGGTATTTAGGCGAGGTATTTGGGCATTATAACAATACTAGGAGAGTATTTCTATACCTGACAACAAGGGGTATTATCTGAAACAACTAGGCTGGGGGTGGGCTCTCGCGAGGCCCAACAAAGGGGAGGATTTTTGAGACTTGGAGAATGATTTTTGGATGAAAAAGTTCATCAACTAAGAGGGTATTTATAGGTCAAGCAATGGCCAACCAAGGGCGAAGATGAAGACAAGTGTTAGGCAAGTGTAGGGCTAGGATTTGGACAAGTGTTTGTAGGCCCCACTTTCTCATCTCTACACAAAATATCTAGCCAAACATTGACCAAATGTTTAAGGCAAGAAAACATGAAAAAAGCGTGCCAAGGGAGCTCAAGCAAACCGTCCACTTGGGTGACAAGTGTCACCCTCCGTTGGTCCAAAATATTTAGTCTCTCGGAAAAATCCGCCAAAATTATAAATGACATAGCGGAATTTTCCCTACAGCTAATGGAAGCGTTTAATCAAAAAGCGACTCTTTTGGCACTTGTGTACAAATTTCGAAACTATGCTTACTTTAAGGCTCAAATTAATATCGTATGCCTCACGTGCATACTCGGAAATACGGTATAACATTCTCCCCTCGCCGAAACATTCGTCGAATGTTCCTTACAACCTCAAAACAAACATGCGCGATATAGTCTTCACTACTATACTTACGAGAACAATCTGCCACGCGCACGAAACACCGCGCAAATACTTACGTCCAAGTCCGAGAAACGCCTCTAACATCACAAACTTTTGTCAACTTTGCGCGAGGTTCTGAGTGTCTCTCGGTGACCCGACAAATGGTGCGGATGCGTCGATCCACGAGGTCTAAAATATACATCCTTACCTTCTCCGCTTCGCGAAATGATCGTATCTATGCTGCATACATGCTCGCCTCTGCCCACTGCGTCGTACTCTTCTCGAACACGAACTCTTACAGTATCGTACCACACTTGATCCTCGCTTGATTCTCCAAACCTTGGAGTCACCGCCTCGACTTGGTTATCTTACTAGCCTCGATCTTCGCCAGGCCATTCCGGCCTTGCGATCCGCTTATGGTCGAACATATCCACGAACTCATCGATGGTCATCTAAACACGGGTCTAACACCCTCGTGACCCTACCTGGCGGGACCACCCGGTGACCTACGCCGAAGCGGTCGCGGGTTGGCCCTCATCATAGCTGACCCGACCGGCCAACGCATCATGCTCTTGTTCCCGTCCGGAATAATCTTACCTCTACAGTCATGAAGCTACCACTTCCATTGCACACTACCGGTGACTTTATCACGAAGCGTTCTAGGCATAAAATGCGCTCAAGCGAGGATCACTTGCAAAATCTGGTACTTAAGCGGCGCATCTAAGGTCTCAGCGTAATATTCTAAGGTTAATCATTTTCTCACCCCGAGCTTACCGCTTCACTAACCGGGTTCTACATCACGTTTTAGCACAAAGCTATCGAACATAACACTTAACACGTCATCACAACATCAATACATACAAAACTCCGGAGGTTAAGGATATACACGAAAATAGGCGATTGAGGACCATTAAGCGGGAACTTCGCGCGACCTCTCAGTGGCCCGGCAGGTGTATGAACATCTGCTGACTATGGGAGGTGAAGAACATGGCGATCTCGTAATCTGTGCTATCCTACCAGCGCTACCCACAGTGGACAATTTCTCCCAAAATGGCCTGCGTCGCATGTAAAACAAACTCCAGGACTAGCGACACTCACGCGTGGAGTCTACCACGTGATCCTGAGGTAGGGGTGGCTTCGGTGGCTAACACCTGCTCTCTCAATCTGAACCCTTGGAGCCACGACTGCTCACGAATACTCTGGATGCTCTGAAGATTGTGGAGGACCACTCTGTCTTTGGCGGGCGCATAACTAGTCTGCTTCTTTGGCGGTCCGCCTCGAAAGTCACAAAGGACCTGTGATTACGGCCTCTTATGCGACCTTGGTTATTTCGCGATTTCTCCGCTCGCCGCCTCCAGTGCATAAGCTGCGTGCGAGCGATGTCCGTGCGGTGAAGAGCTACCGAACAACTCTCTGCTAGGTAATCGCCGAGCCACCGTAACATATCGGTGCACTCGATCCTCCATACTAGCTACTAATGCGGGGGCGTCTGGGCGATGAGTCGAACTCCACATTGTACTCCCGAACGTCGCGGATTGCGCATGACACCAAAAATCATGCGCGAGCCCTCGCCGTGCGTGGAGGTAAGAAATGTGCAAGAAAGGCCTGCGAGAACTCGTCCCGTAAAGTGGAAGTGCGTACTCTCCCGGGGCGGCTCGCGAATCAAACGATCATTGCGGTATCACGCGGCCGATGCGAACCTAGGACCACCGACTCGGTCTCCGTGCCTTGATCACTCTCGTGATCGCTGCAGCTGCCGGATGAACTCCTGCGGATCATCCTCGGGCCTCGACCCGTAAAACTCGGCGGGTTACACCTCGAAAAATCCGTAATCTCAGTATGCGCTCGGGGTGAACTACGGGTGTTCTTGGGGCTGGCTGCTGCGTCGATCTATCCTCGAAGTCGGCCTGACCACGGCCGTTAAGCGGGCCGTCTCGCGTAACCCGTCTCCTGCGCGGCTGTGGGTGGAGGCTCAGTCTTGCGGTCTCTGTAGACTGCGGCTCTACTCGTATCTCCTCTGTTTGCCTTGCCGCCACGGGCGGGTTGCCTTGCGCGGAGGCATGGCGGTAAAAAGCGAGATCGTCGGAGGGTTGACTTACAACACGGCTCTGAGGCGATCTCGGAATGAGAATAATGAAACCAATCCTAAATGTCCTGCGACCTCACGATTATAGATGTGGTGCACGCGCCGATAATCAAGACTCTACTAGACACGATGCGTAGACACTTTCCGAGGACTAAGCGCTCACGATACCACTTTTGTCACGACCGAACCGGGCGTGGTAGTGCCTACCGGGCACCACTAGTGATACAACATCGGAGAAAATCGGCGGAAATAAAAACATGAACATGAATTAAGAGACAAGATAAATAAGCAGGCCAACCAAAGCGATTTGCCTTCGTCGTATATACATAAATACGACGGTTATCCTTTTTACAAACCACACTTGCGATTACTCTGGACCTCTAAGATTTATCTGACAACTATGGCCGGGGCGGGGCGCCATACCCTGAGCGTTCGAGAACTTACGGACTCGGGTAACATACCAAAGATAAGCCTCGGCGAAGCGGGCTTCCCGAAATCTTTGAAATGAGATCCTAGCGGGGATCGACAGCGATGTACTTACACTGCGGCGTGAGGCGGCCCCGAAGGAGTCGGTCTGGCGGTACCCAGTATGTGGCGCAAAATCGTAAATGAAATCATACTAGCTTTATAAAAGCGGGAGGCGGTATGATAGCAAACTACGATCTGCAGCATACTTGATTATATCAATTCGGTCTCGCGCCCATGACATCAATCACGCGTGGAGTACCTTCCGCTGCGGCGATCTATGATATGATAACAACAAGACAACAATCAAATGGGAGCATGCGTGCGCTACGCGTCGTGTCGGTATGTCGAAGGGAACAAATAAGACAACATTCCAAATGGGAGCATACGTGCGCTACGCGTCGTGTCGGTATGTCGAAGGAAACAATAAACGACATTCCAAATGGAAGCATGCGTGCACTCTGCGTCGTGTCGATATGTCGAAGGAAACAATAAAATGGCATTCCAAATGGAAGCATGCGATGCGCTACGCGTCGTGTCGGTATGTCGAAGGAAACAATAAGACAACAAGGCGTAATCAAAGTGGAAGCATGCGTGCGCTCGCGTCGTGTCGGTATGTCAGCGATTAACAAAGTAACACTATCAGCGAGGAGCGTGCGTGGAATTTATCGTCGCTGCCGGTCCGTCGAGTAAGTTCTCAACAAGTCAGCGACCCGCATCGTGAGAGGCGGTAGTATAGAAACACAATTCTTGCACAACAAAGGCTATCACGACAAGCGTAGGCAAGTTTCACAACAACAAGCATAGGCAAGTTTCACAGCAACAAGCATAGGCAAGTTTCCACAATAACAAGCATAGGCAAGTTTATACCTGACTCAGTACTTTCATTTTATGCCCGAGTTGGGTTTACCCTAAGTACTTACGTCGTTAAATTCCTTTTAAAGAGATTTATTCCTTTTATAAAAGTCACCGATACGTAGTATAAAAATAGAGTGACTTATATCTTTTAAGTAAACTAAAACAACTTCCATACTATCCTTTTTAAAACCAAATTAAAGCGACACCATGCCTTCTTTTAGACAAAACACTTCTCTTTTTAAAGTCAAATTACCACCTTAAAACCGGTGATAAAACCTTCTTTTGTTTTCATAGCGTCGTTATAACCAACTTCCCATAATTTGTTATAACCGTTATGTTTTAAACCATTTTAAGACAACCTGATGCCTTTCTTTACCTAAAGTTCGGTTGCCTAATTTGATTCATGAATCTCTTTTTAGAAAAGTTTCATAGTTCGATGTCTTAATCTCTTTTAAAACAATTGAGTAACATATGCCACTGGCGAGTAGGTTATTCTTGATCATAATCAATCTTATTAAGCGGCCGTGATCTAGAAAATGTAATATCATTTTGTCTCGTCTTAGCTTACATGCGGATGGAGGTTTCTCTTGGTTTTAATAATGCCGTTAGTCATTACATTTTCCTTTATTAAGCCTTTGCGATGGTTTGTTCGATACTTATTACGATTTCGAATCGGTAAAACATTATTCCTTTTAAAATCAAGTACTCATTACTCACGAATGAGGTTTCACACTAACGTCCATATCAAGTCAAGTCTCTTGGGCGTTATACCTAACTTCCGTAAAGCTAGTATAACTCTTATGTTTTCAAAACCAAGTATTACTCTTCTTTCAAAGCGGTTTCTTAATGAAATACTTCAAATGCTTTATTATCACACATCAAGTCGGTTATAAGTCAAATCGATTACCTTTTAACAATCACAAGCATTTTCTTATCTCATAAAGTATTATAACAACCTCGTAAGCGTTATAACCGCTTTATGTCTCAAACCAATCAAATACGTATGCGTCTGCGTACTACATAGTTACACACGTATCATGCTAGAAAAGATAGGAAGAGGTTAACATACCTCGCGGCGATTATCGACTAATAGCCAAGCGCTCCAGTACCTCAGAGTCGGCTACTCCTTAAGCCCAGTAGACCACGCCACACGTAGTATTTCAACCTATAGAGGCCCTGGCGCTATTAAGATCTTAGATCTCAATGTAGAATATTCTCTGAGAAAATTCGTGACACCTCCCCACATGACGGCGTAAATCTCCCCTATCGGGTAGGCTGCAAGCCAACGAGGGTTAACACGTCTAGCGGGCGTGTACAATTCTACTACGGTAATGCTACACAAGTCTCTTATGTCTGATCTATGTAATTCTGATTCGATTCTCTTCTTTAAATTCGGGCTTAAGTCGCGAGACATTGCGTAAGTATTAATCGGGCTTAAGTCAAAAGACATTGCCGCAACTATGTTCGATTCTATATATAGTATACTTAACTATATACTCACAACATGTAATTTCCAATTACAGAGAAGGTTAGGAATGTTTACCTCGATAAGCCCAAAATTATCAGAGTTTATATGTCGATCTGAGCGAGGTTTAGCTCTACTCAGTGCGCTCAGGCCAGCTCAACCAACCCTTAGAAGTTCTAACCGACTTCTACTTATAACTTCGACTACGGGTGAAGATTTTTCCAAAGGGTTTCGTTTAGTGGCTAAAGGAAAGTATACTAGTATTTATGGGCTTTTAGTATAGAGGTAACATTGGGAATACTACAAGGTATTTAGGCCAAGGTATTTGGGCATTATAACAATACTAGGAGAGTATTTCTATACCTGACAAAGGGTATTATCTGAAAACAACTAGGCTAGGGGGTAGGCTCTGACCTGAGGCCCGACAAAGGGGAGGACTTGGCGAATGCTACAAGGAGGAGGATTTTTGAGACTTGGAGAATGATTTTTGGATGAAGAAGTTCATCAACTAAGGGTATTTATAGGTCAAGCAATGGCCAGCCAATGGCCAAGATGAAGACAAGTGTTAGGCAAGTGTAGGGCTAGGATTTGGACAAGTGTTTGTGGGCCCCACTTTCTCATCTACTACACAAAATATCTAGCCAAACATTGACCAAATGTTTAAGGCAAGAAACATGAAAAAATCGTGCCAAAGGAGCTCGACCAAACCGTCCACTTGGGTGACAAGTGTCGCCTCCGTTGGTCCAAAATATTTCGTCTCTCGGAAAAATCCGCCAAAATTATAAATGACATGGCGGAATTTTCCCTACGAAAATGGAAGCGTTTAGTCGAAAAGCGACTCTTTTGGCACTTGTGTACAAATTTGAAACTATGCTTACTTTAAGGCTCAAATTAATATCGTATGCCTCGCGTACATACTCGGAAATCACGGGGTATAACGATTAATGCGGCCATGGCGAAGACATTAGGCGTCTCAAGTGGATGCATGAAGTAAGAATAATATAAGTATAAGTGGTACAAATGAAAAACATATGTGCGAAAAGTATCCACGGCTTGAAAGAAAAACAAGGAGATGTGTGATTATGATATTCAATATAAAGGACTAAAGGGCTATCTGCGTATTATTAAAATTACATGTATCAAGGTTAGTAAGCTAAGGTATGTTATAGATATTGGTGAAAAGGCCCTCGGTTTGACTATGTGGTACAACGTGTTACAATTCTACATAACCGGGATATGATGGTTTGTTGGGGGTAATTGAGAGCGACACTATGGAACAATCGAAGAAGTGTTGTAAGAATATGAAAGTAGTTAATAAGTATGAATGGGCGTATGATCAGTATCGAGGTACAAATATTTTGTTTATTAATGAGTAGAATAAAGGATTCGACAAGAATGATAAAGGTGGATGAAATTATAGTTATGCGATTTCATAAGATATGATTACTCGAACATTGTAAGGACAGCGGTAGAGGAAAGGCGGTAAGAACACTTGGCCAGGTGGCGAACATCGATGTTCGGGAAAATAGTATTAGCAATACTTTGAGATAAGAGACCCCGAGAAACTTGAAATGGAAATGTAAAGGTAAGCTGAATGGGCACTCGGTCGATGAGAGACCTAATAATGATAAGACAAGAAAGATTGACAAGCCATTGGATCATGTAACACCGTAAATTGGATCTAAATATATGAAGCATCGGTTCCCCAGCATTTGTAGACATATCTTTCAGAAAGTGTGTAGCGGAAGTATGATGAGTAAAGCTCAAGATTAGCACCTAAGCGGTTGAAAAGAGGCCGATGGCGCCTATGGATATAAGTATAAGGTAGACAATAAAGATATATGTCAGAGATAATGACATTATAATACAGATAAAGTGTCAAGCAAATGCAGATGTCTATGAGCATTTTTTATTGACCAAAAGTTCTATGAGATAGATAAAGTAATGGGTTTACAGATTAACGAGATCAAGGAAATCCTTTCCTAAAAACTCCATTGACAGAAAGTCTTAGCTACGAGGTAAGTAAAGAAATTTGAATCTAAGTATAATGACCAAGTTTGAATATAGTAATGCCAAGGATTGAAATCAGGAGCAATGTTTGAGATTACATATGTATACCAGGATATTTTGGAATTATGAAGAGTACGACAAGTAAGAAAAGGAATGAACAAGTGTCAAAAGAATTGAAGTTGTTTATAATTACGAGTAGTGAGAAAGTTACGTACTAAGGACGTGTCTCCCGTCAAGAGTTGTGGCGAAACAATAATAGGGAAGAGATGACGTGGGAAGCAGAAGATGAGATGAAGAGGAAGTATCCTCACTTGTTCCCTACGCCTACAGGTAATTCGATTTCCTATTTGACTATTTTGATTGATGGATGAGACCATGTGTTATAATGTGGCCCGGTGTGGCATCTTTGGTTTGCTGAGTATGGTTGGAACTTGTAGAAGAAGATGAGAGTAAGTGAGAAATGCATTTGTGAATTTGAGCATAGCACCCGGATGTCGGCGTCTTGAGATCGTGGTGCGAAAGTTGAGCTGCGGGGTTCTGGCACCACGGTGCCAATGTGCGGAGACATGGTGAAACTTGAGGCGCGGTAAGTGTGGCCTGTAGCGCGAGTATAGGTTGATAGGTATAGTTAAAGGAGACTATGCCGAAATTTGTATAGCGTGAGACATTTGATGAACATTCGAGGACGAATGTTTCTAAGGGGGAAGAATATTACACCCCGTAATTCTAGGGTATTTAATTGAGAACATGAGTATGGAAATAAGATTTGAATGTTGGAAGGAAAGTTTAAATACATTTTCTTATGAAAAAATTTGGATAAAATTGTGGCAACGAAAATTTATTAACTTGTAGTTAAATTCCTTAATATGGATTATTGGACTTAGTATTGTATTATGAAGTCTTGGCATTGATAATATGGGCTCCACCGAAATTTCACAATTTTGTGGGCCTATCGAATTTTAAGATATTTTGGCTAAGTGTAGAGATATTTTTGTGAAGAGATGATTATGACCAAGGAGAGAGTGACACGTGTCCTCTCCTTGTGATTACAAGTTCTATCTATATAAGATAAGTCTTGCAAGACTTGGCTCATAATATCTTTTCACCACAAAATTTATTTCTCTCTTCTTTCCTTTCTCTCCAAGTTTGAACCAACCATAACAAAGTGAACATCAAAGACAACTAATTTTCCAAGATTAAGCCCTCTACCTAAGTTCTAAGCCGAGTTTACTCTCGAGAACTTTAAACCACGGTTTGGCGAAAAGTGTCTTGAAACCCTAGGCTTGGAAATGAGCGTTTTGGAAGGAAACATGAAAGGAAGATGTTTACAAGCTTGTAGAATGCGTGCGTGTGGTTGTAAGCGTGAAGAAGTGGTGTGGAAGTGAAGTGTGAGCCAAAAACCTAAGGACTACTTTGGCTAAAGTAGAGGTAAGAGTTCTTCCTCTTAATAAGTTATTGGTAGATAAATGATGTTATAGTTAATGGATGAACATGTATTTAGAAGGGTTGGAAGCAAGAAAATGCACGTGGTTGTTGTTAGCATGTTGGCCGATTCTTGGCTATTTTTCATTACTTTGATTCGTTTGTTATTGTTGTTGTTATCACCACTTGCTACATGTTGTTAGATGAAAGAAATCTTGTTATGGAAAGTATAAACTATTTATATGAAAGTGTTGTAACGAATTGGATTATAAAGAGTTGTGAAAAAGTCCTTGGCTTGAAGTCTTGTTGTGGCCGAGAACTTCATATAAATTGTTGGATATTGTCGTGCTGTTTTAAGGGCTATTTTATGTGTGTATATGCTGGAAATTTAGTCATTGTTTATGCATATTTAGATGTGGTAATTGCTAATGTATGTCCTAAAGGAACGAGGGTGTAGAAAGGCTTCATATCTTACCCTCATTGTTGTTGGAATATGGATTGTTTTCGTGGAATGTTTATGTAAGGATTAAGTGGTTGTTTTATGTGAGAAATAGGTGTGTGAATCATCTTGGTTAACTGTTTAGTTGTGCCCTTAATTGGTACTCGGTTATTGGTGTATTTGGCCTTTTTTGTAAGTTCTGGATGGGAGCATTTATAGGGGAAGTTCTGCCCAAATTTTTATATGAAAAGAGAACCCTTACTTGGTATATGTCTTATACTAGTAAGCATGAAGTTGATAGACGTATTATTGTTGTTATATGTTACACCCCGTAATACCAGAGCTACTAATTGAGAACGTGATTAAAGAATCAAGATTTGAAGGCTGAAAGGAAAGAATATTTACATTTTCCTCCGGAAAAATTATTTAAATTTTCCTCCGAAAAAATTATTAACTTGGAGTTTAATACTTCCAATTGGATTTATGGGATTAGTATTGGATTACGAAGAATTGGAATTGATAATACGGGGTCCGCCGAGAATTTCACAATTTCGCGGGGCCCTTCGATTTTATGATATTTTAGAAATATCTAGATATTTTATCAAGTGGGAATTTCCGGCCAATGGGAGGTTGACACGTGACACTCCTCTACTTGTCTTTCAAAAAATATCTATATTAGAGATAAAGATTGAAGACTTAGCCATTTATTTCTCACAATTTTCATCTTCCAAACTTTCTCTTCTCTCCTCTCCTTGCCTTGAGTCACGAAAATCCATGGAAATTCCAAGAACAAAGGTTTATTATTATCTGAATTAAGAACACTAATCAAGTTAACTCTCCAAGTACTCCAAAAAAATCTATGTTGGCCGATATTGGGGTTGAAAACCCTAGCTTGTTCATCGACTTTTTGGAGGTAAAACGTGAAGGTAAGTTGGTTATAAGGTTGTAGTGGATATATGGGAGTGATTGGATCTTGATGAAGTGGAGCGAAACGAATACTGCGGGCCAAAGTTGAATTTGTCTTGGGCGTTTTGGCTTGAAAAAAGGGTAAAAATTCTTCCTTCTCTTGAAGTAATTGGATATTACATGTTATAATTTATAGACGAGCTTGTGCTAAAAAGAATGAAGATTAAAAAGTTTTTGGACCATTTTTAATGTTGGTAGAGAATAGACAACTTAGGATCTTTGGAGTTTGTTGGTTATTGTTGTTGTTATCTTACTTTATTGCATGTTAAAAATGGAGTAATATTGTTGTAGATAAGTTGTTATACCATATATAGAAGTGTTGGAACTTGAAGTGGAATAAAATGGATTAAGGAAAGAGTTATCGGATTGTAGTTGTTGGCCGTGGAATCTATAAAACTGTTGGATATTGTCGTGCAGTTTTTATGGACTATTTTGTGGCGTTTATAAGCTAGAAATTCAGTTGTCAACATGCATGATTAATGTGGTAAAATTGCTAATGAAAGTCTTAAGGAATAAGTGTGTAAAAGGGTGTTAAACCGCATTTGTTTACCATGTGATGGACTGTTTTTATGGACTGTTTTGTATAGATTAAGGGGCCAAATTTTACAAGTCAAGTAGGCGTGTAATCCCCTTTGGTAGTTGTTTTGATTGTGCCTTAAATGAGGCTTGATTGTTGTTGAATTTGGGCCTTGGAAAAGTTGGAAAAGTACGTATTTATAGGGGAAGTGCTGCCCAAATTTCCATAGAAAAAGGAGAACCTTTACTTGGTGTTAACCTACTTTAGTGAGCACGTGTTGATATGCGTGTTATTGTCGTTATAGGTTGAAGTACATTGAGATGTATTCTAGATTGTAAAGTTGGTTAGTCGTCAAAAAGGTATGTAACCTATCCTTTCTTAACTAGCATGATTCTAAAGGAGTGAATCTACTCATAATGATGTGCTTCATTAATAATACTTTGAGTTTCTAAAATAGAAGTGTTCTATCTACTTCACTAATAGTACTTTGAGTTCCAAAAAGGAAGTTGTTATATCCATTCTCAGAATACCTTATTGACTTTACAGCGTCCCAAAAAGGGCCGAGCAGAATACCTTATTGACTTTACTGCGTCCCAGAAGGGGCCGGGAAGAATACCTTATTGATGTTATCACTAGAGATGGCAATGGATCCTGGACCCGATCCGGATCCGGTGGATCCAGATCCATTTTATAGGATATGGATATTCAAAGTTTGGACCCGACGGATCCGGATCGGACCCGGATCCGTTCTGATGGATCGGATCTGGATGCGGATCTTGTCTTTGAGATCCGTATCGGTCGAGATCCGACAGTGAATCCGTTTTTATTAAATTAATTATACATTTATTATTTATACATCGTGACAAGATCCTTTGTAATCTTAATTTTATTTTAGATTCAAAGGGCCGAAGGCCATTATTTTTTTAATTGAGACACGTTTTGCGTGTTATTCTTTAATCTTATATTAATCATTTATGTGGTACTTATGTCGTATCTTAGGTATTGAGAGGATTGTTTCTCACTCTGAGAAATAGCGATAGGCGTAACAATTGTCCATGATGTCATTTAGTCCTAATTTACGGATCGTTCCCGTGATTAGTTAAATTAAATTGACTCTTTCTAGAAAATTTGGGTGATTAGAAGGTATAACTTAATAATCGATCACTTTGATTTGGATCGAATCCGTCAGTGGATCCGGTGGATCAGATGGATCTGGATTTGGATATGATTTTATGGACCACATGGATGCGGATACATGTATGTAAAGCGGATGCGGATGCGGATCTAGTAGGATCGGTCGAATCTACGATGCCATCCACTAGTTATCACGTCTAGATAGGGTAGGCGAGAATACCTTACGAGCGTGTTGTGTACAATGTTGGGTTCAACTCGTAGCGGTATTTGTTTATATGAATGAGCGTCCATGGTAATTTTGACATGGATTTCATATCTTGAAAAACCTGATGTCTTGGTATTTGATTATTATACTTATCTTCTTGTTATCTTTTTGGCACATTATAATCTCATTTCGGTACTTATTGTTTCACATAATTGATACATTTCGTCTTGACCCTTTCTCAGGGAATGCGTTAAATCTGCTTGAGTTTAGGTCTTGATTTGGTGATCTGCAAGTGTAGGATCCTTGCTCGAATTTTAGGATAACTCCGTTGTTAGGTTTATCATTTTCGTAATGATCTTTCATATGAGTTTTGTTTCATTTATGGAGTGCAGCGGGGCCTTGTCGTCATAGTATATTGTCCAAACTCTAAGAGTGCGTATTCGTATGTAGGATTGGGATGCGTATCTGATGTAGTTTCATTTTGGCTTATATATATAGCGGCGGCCTTGCCGGCTTTGCCTTTGCTTGTTTTAAAAAAAATGATGATGCGTATCTTTATCTTCCGCGGGTTACTTGGGATGAATGGGTAGAAGAGTGCGGTAGGGCACCAGTCGTGGGCCCGGGGTTCGCATCATGACATTACAGGTTGAAGTACATTGAGACGTATTCTACTTATCGTGTGGGTATAGTCGATAAGGTATGTGAAAATATCCTTTCTTCTTCTAGCATGATTCTTTTTATAAAATGAATGTACGGTGAACGTACATGGTACTCTTGGGTTTGAGTCCCTAATATTACATGATATGATTTTTTTTATAAAATGAATGTACGGTGAACATATAGTACTTTTGGGTTCGAGTCCCTAATATTACATGATATGATAGTGCCTTGATTTTCTAAAATGAAAGTTCGTTATTTATTCTAAGGAAGTCGAAGATGATTTAAAGTGCATATGGTTGCTCATGATAGTTATTCGTGCAAGTGTTATTATTCCATTTCACTGAGTCCCATAATGGGCCAACAATGTTTATATGTATATGATTCCACGGACAAGATCCGTGATGCGAGTATAGATACTCATGCGGGTATAAATGTTACACCCCGGAACTTCAGGATATGTTTATAAGAACGTACGTAAGAACTCAAAAATGTTAAGATTTGAGACGAGTAAAAATTTATCGGAATTATGGAATTGTCGGAAAATGAAATATTACGACGAATGGGAGGGCGACACGTGTAACCCCCCCTTACTTGTCTTGGATGAAATTTACATGGATAAAATGGTCATCAGCCATAATTGAAGATGACGAGTCTTGCTAAAGCTAGAGCTTGATATTGTTGACTTAGTCGAGGCCAACATCTAGAATCCTTGTGAAACTCATCTAGGCCACCCGTTTGTTCTAATCTTGACCCTCATTATGTTATATTTGTATACTAGTAGCAAGACTAGTTCCCACTTAGTCGTATTTCAAGAAATCTTGAAGAACACTTTGAGAGGCTCTGGGTTTGAGGTTTCAAGGAGACAAATTTTTGTTTGTTGTCGATAAGCTCCACACTTTAAACCAAGGTTCCTAAGGGTATTGTAAGGGAATCTCAATAGAAAGATCCCGGAAAAGTGGCGTTTTCGTATTAGTCGCAAGGTGAAAACCTAATCACTTTCCTAGGTTTGGATTGAGAATTGAAGGAAAGTTGTTTGTGATCTTACAAGGGCTTAGTGGCGGATTGGAATGTCAAGGAGAGGCTCTAAGTTTCTAGGGAGCGGCCGGATCTTGAAGTGGATTAAGGCTCGCTAAGGTAACAATCTTGTCCTCTTAAGTGTTCTGAATTACATATTGTTGTAGGCCTTACATTTTAACTAGCATGAAGTATATGTATTGAAGATTGATAAGTGTTATGGATATTGGAAGCCTAAAATCCGAATTGATATGTTGAGCCATTTGAAATTGAAATACAATTTTGGTCGATAATTAGAATCGTCGCATGTTACCTACTTGAAGATTGTAGTAGTTATAATCGATTGCGGATTGATAACATGTTATACTAAACAACTTGAATTGAAAAGGAATTGGAAAGGTTGATATGTTGTTACACCTTTGGCCGAGAATAACTTTGTATGTTGGACTAGTTTGATATTAAATTGTGGGGCGGAATTTTACACGTCTTGTAGGCGTGTAATCCCCTATTGATAACTGCATTGTTGGGCCTTAAATGTGGCGTGTTTGGTTATTGAATTCGGGCCTTGAAAAAGGTGGAAAAGTATGTAGAAACAAAGGAAGTGTTGTCCGATTTTCCGTAGAATTTAGTGACTTTGCACTTAAGATATTCTACGTTGAAACTAGAAGTTAATAAACGTATTATGATCATTATAGGTTGACATACTACGTACGACGTATTGGACTTGGAAAGTGGATTGAACCGAAGAGGTATGTGGAATTTTCTTATCTCTTGAGCATGAATAGTTGTAAACATATTGTACGGTAGACGTACGAGATTTTGACAATCTAGTCCATTTGATATCCTTGGCCTATTTTAAGAATGTCCAAGTTGGTTGAGTTAGGGAATTAACTCACTTGTTTAAAAATATTAAGGATATCTTGGTTTCTAAAAGTTAAGGGACTTGAAGTATTTTAAAAGTATATGATACTTGTTTCGTTTTAAAAGTATAAGTCACTTGGATATAAGGAAGAATGAAAGTGTCTAAAGCATAAAACTAGTATAACGACTTTATGGGAAGTTGGTTATAATAGCTTTATAGAAAGTTAATAAGAGTGGTTTACTCTAAGTAATGTAAGTATGATAAATGACTTGATATAATGAAAGGCAAATTGATTTGAAGGCATCAATTGCTTAAGGTTTTTAAAAGAAAGAAGTCACTTGATTTAGAAGCCTAAATGTATTTCTAAAAGGTATTGTGACTTGTCTTGAAAAATAGATGTGACTCGATACTACGGTTGTTAGTATCTTGGAAGTTTTATATGAAAAAGAGTCATTTTAAAAGAGTAGAAGTACGTAGTACTTTGGGTTAAATTCCTGGATTTTATAATGACATGTTAGTGCCTTAAGTAAACTAAAATGAGAATGTATATGAATAAGACTAATAAGAAGTTAGGGGGATTTCTTAACTTGCTTATGATATGTATGATAAGCCGGTAGCGCTTATGTTATGTTAGGATAAGCCGGTAGCGCTTATGTTATGTATGATAAACCGATAGTGCTTATGTTATGTATGATAGCCAGTTGTGCTAGTTTATGTTATTCTTACGGGGTAAAGCCCCGGGTTACTACTAATTCCATGGATTTGCTACCCATGATGCGAGTGCGGCGTTTGTACTCATTTCGGGCCACTGGGCCAGATGAAATAATCACATGCGGGTGAAATAGTCCTATCACGAGAATACCTCATGCGGGTCCCGCGACCTATGCGGAGGATCTGACTATCACGAGGAAGTTACCTCATTGCGGGTCCACAGGACCTATGCGGGTGAAATAGTCCTAGGAGTAGGATTGCTTAATGATACTACGTGCGGGTGGCCCTACCTTGATCATGAGCCTCGTATTTTTATGCAGTAAAGTATACTCTTCTTTACTCTCATTGTTAGTAAGGCCTGATATGTCTTTATTAATTGAGTTATCATATCGTCTCGGCTTTATCTTAGACTTATGATTTCACTCTGATCTTTCCGTTTCACATATTTGGTACATGTTGTACTAACCTCCTTCGGGGGGCTGCGTTCATGCCGCATTTAGAGTATACAAGTTTTTGATCCTCACTCTTAGGATCACTGTTCAGCTGTTGAGAAGCTCCTTTACTTCGAAGGCTTATCCCTGGTATTGTCGGTTGTTGTACATTCATGGGTATGGCGGGGTGGGTTAGTAAGAACAGAGATGTACTGTTTTAATTTTGTATTATGTATATGTTACGAAAGGTGGCCTTATCGGCTAGCCTGTTGATGTCTATTGTCTAAGTATGATTTTTATTTTATGAGTTTTGTATGTTCATTGCTATTCTCGATGTTTACGAAAGGGTGCCCGGAGTAGGGCACGATGTGAGCTTGAGTCGGTCGTGACAAAAGTGGTATCAGGCGATTAGTCATCGGAAGGTGTTCTGACCGTGTCTAGTAGAGTCTTGCTTATCGGTGTGTTGTGCCACATCTATAACCGGGAGAGCTGCGGGACATTTAGGATTAGTTTCCATTAACTTCTCACTCTGAGATCATGCGATCAGTTGTGTGGTTAGGGTCGTCTCTTCCTAACAAGTTATGTTGATTGCGACTACGAGAAAGCGTGATGACCGGGAAAAATTATGGATTGCATATCGGGTTGGTAATATTTGTAGTATAGTTGGTATTATGGCATGCTTTATCTGATTTATGTATGAGTCACATATGTGTTGCCTAGAATGATTTTTGATTACGAGGAATTGGTAAGGACTAAATAAATATCGGGAAGGTATGAAACAGTTTAATGAACTCTCATCAGGTTTCATTACTAATTTGAGATAATTAGGAGATGATGAGTTATGCGAGAAGGTAATGGACCACTTAGAAGTTATAATTAAGGGACTTAATGGGAGACTATGTTAGTAACTTAAGCTCATGCATGATTAAGAGAATGGTATGGGTGAGAAGCAGTATGAAGTAAGTATGGTTGTTGTGGTCAAGGCAACACGATTGTGGTATTATGAGAAGTTATTGTACGTTTATGGGAGGCCCGATAAGATGCGCTTGGAGCGTAGGGTGCGAGCCTAAAAATAGTTATAATCGCCGAGACCGTAGGTATATAAGGCCTTCCGGGTAGTAAAAGTTAAGTCGGACCAAGGATAAGAGTTAAATGCGATCAAGTGGGTTGGGGACCTATTAAGGGTATATAGCTGAAATGAAATGAGATCAGTTGGTAGTAGTCAGCTCGTGGCGGGGACACGAGTGCGAGGCCAATCTAGTTAATCGTTTTATGGGTTCGTGGGCGCATTCCACGGAACAGTTGTGAGCAGGCGGCTAATATTGTTTAACTTAGTAATTCCAAGATTGGAGGCGACTTTATTATGGAAGTTATGTCGTAAGTTAGAATAAGTATTGGAAATGCGGAAAAGTGCATTGGTAAGAAAGTGAGCAACGATGTAAAAGAAATAGAGCACGAATCGAAGAACCTTTGAAGTAACTACACCGTGAGTGATGGGTGGTAGGCGGCGGGTGTATAATAAGCGCGGTGATGATCGATCGTCGGACCACTACTTGAACCTAGTAAGTGACATGTGGACCTTGAGAGGTCATTATGAGTGCTGAGTTAGTTGGCCTCTTGTTATGCCAGCGTTGGTGCGGAGAGGATTTGTTCTATTCGGTTTTTCCATGGCCGATTATCAGTGGAAAGGAAGAGAAGTGGTGGTAACGATGAATTATCCTTCCTTCTCGACATAGTTGATTTTAATAAGTGCGTGTGACTTGTTCATTTGAGGTGAATTAATGAAAGTAAGTAATACTCGAATTTGAAGGAGTTTATGCTAAGTGCACTTGGAGGTACTTAGGTTGGGTTGGTGTGGCGGTCGGGGCCACGACGCTTCGAAAATTTCGGAAAATCGCCAAGCAAGAATAAGATAAATGCGAGTGTTACTGCGGAAAGCGAAGACATCTTGGGTAGGTTTTGAAAATCTACACAATTTTAAGGAGGTTCTTGATGATTAGATATTTATAGGACCCATGAGGGCAGGTGATTAGGGTTGTGACTCGAGAAAGTTTATTTAAGGAGATAAGTTCTCCCCACGTAAAGGATAGTTTCACGTATTATGGGATTCGATGTACCCGTATTTGTTAGACGAAGGATAGGAGACGGGTAAGGTCTTCGGTATCGTCATGCCATAGGTTACACTTTTAGATAACCGTTGGAAAAGTATTGTGTTGGGTAATTAAGAACGACATTATGCAATGGTCGAGAAAGTATTGTAAGTGTTATACCCCGTATTTCCAGTATGTGCGCGAGGGCGTCGTAGGAAATTTCGAACTTCAAGTAGGCTTGGCGATTTAATTTTATTGCACAACACGGTTAGAGTCGTTTTTAGTGAAAGCGTTTTCCACGACTTTCGTGGGAATTTCCGGTATGCCATATTTTATTTTGCGGATTTTTAGAGGCGAAACATTTTGGACAACAAGAGGCGACACTTGTCACCTCTCATTGGCTGTAGGCGGTCAAGCAGCGAAAGTTGGTCATTTTGTCATGGAGTAGGTAGGATATTTGTGTGTTAGTTGGTTAAGGGGCACTTGGCAAGATCTTGGCCCTACACTGCCTTGCACTTGGCGTGATCTTGGCCGTTGGTTGGCCTTCACTTGACCTATAAATACCACCTTTGGAAGACAAATTCATCCATAAATTTGCCTTAGTCTTGAAAGCTCTCCTTCTCCCTCCCTTTGTGTTGAGTTCGGCGAGGCCTCCCGTGGCAGAGCACCCCCTACAGGGGTGCTAGCGAGTGTACCCCACTGCCTAGTTGCTTTCGTATAATACCACTTTGTGGTGTAGAAATACTCTCAAAGTATTGTTATAATGCCCAATTACCTTAGTAGTATACCTTGTAGTATTCTAAGGTTATACCTATCTGAAAAGCCAGAAATACTATTATACTTCAAATGTCACAAAACAGAAACCACAGGAAAATCTCCATAGTCAGTTGGAGTATTGTGTAGAAGTTAGTTAGAACTTCTAAGGGTGGTTTAGAGCGTGTTGGGCGCTCGGAGTTGGAGCTAAGCGATTGCCGGGATCGACTTTATACTTGGATAATTATGGGCTTATCGAGGTAAATATCTTGTCCTCTATTGTAATTGGAAATTACATGATTGTTAGACTATATAGTTGAAGTATACTATATATAGAAGCGACGTTGTTGTCGTGATGTCTTTGGACTTAAGCTGAATAATTAGAAACCTTTTGAAAGAAAAATCTTGACTTGTTTTTACATAGGGTGTATTACAGATGAGCCTTGTGTAGCTTTTACGTGAGGTAGAATTGTGCGCGTCGGTTAGATGTATGAACCCCACGGTTGGCTTGATGGCGGCCCAGATAGATGAGGAGATTTATGTTGTTGCGGGGAGTCTTCTTGCGAATTTTACGTAGAATATTCTCACGATTAGACCTAAATGTTAATAAAGCGCCTTGTGGCCTTATAGGTTGAAGTACTACGTGTGGCGCGATCTACTTGGCAAGGAGTAGCGGCGTTTGGAAGTACTTGGGCGTTTTGCTATTAGTCGATACTCGTCGCGAGGTATGTGAACCTCTTCCTATCTCTTCAGCATGATATGTGTGAACTATGTGATGCGATGAGGCGTCATGTGCTAAATGTATTTGATTGGTTTAAAACATAAAGTGTTATAACGGCTTTATGGGAAGTTGGTTATAACGACTTTATGTTGGTAAGAAAAGACTTGTGGTTTTAAAAGGTAACTGATTTGAACTATAACTGGCTTGTTGTGTGTTAATAAAGAACTTGAAGTAATACTTGGTTTTTGAAAACTTAAGAGTTATACTAGCTTTATGGGAAGTTGGGTATAACGGCTTAAGAATGTTTCTTGATTTAGGAATCGAGAATGGGTATCGACAAACCAACTGCGGCGTTAATAAAAGGAAATGTTTTGACTAATTAAGTATTATTAAAACCGGTGAAACTTCCATCTGCATAGAAGCTAAGATGAGACAAAATGATATTTCTAGATCATGTTCTTTGTAATAAGATTGTTATAAACAAGAATATCCTACTCACATATAAGGCTTATGTTTCTTAGATTGTTTAAAGGAGAATTATATTCTTAAATGAATAAGACTATGAACTACGAAACCTTTCTAAAATAAGAAGTGAACATTGGAAATTAGGCAAACTTGAACATTGGAAATTAGGCAAACTTGAGCAGTGGAAAAGAATGTTGCTACTTGATTTTACAAAGAGAAGTAATTGATTTACTTTAAAAGATAGTCACTCTATTTTTATACTACGGGTATTGTGTGACATTGTGAAAGTAATATCTTTAAAGAGTTAATGTATGAAGTACTTTGGGGATAAAACCCGAACTTGTGGGCATATAATAGAAAGTACCTTGTGTGTATGACTTGATTGTGTTGGTTTGTGATAGCCTTGTAATACTTTCTTGTTGATTGATAAGTAAACATGCTAGGATCTTCGTGTGTTAGTATCTTGTGATGTTTGTGTAAAGGGGTTTTCCTTTGTTGTGCTTATGTTGTTTAACGATAATTTGTTATGTTAGTATTTTACATCACTCATCTCTTGAGATGATTAGGGGTTAGCGCCTCCGTGCGGGGTAGACTCGGTAGTCGATGGACCTATGATTCGAGAATACCTCATGCGAGTCGAGGGCTATCTTGGCTCTGAGAGTTCGAGTTAGTGTCGTCCTTTATGGGCATGCGGTCCGTGTGGCCATGCGGACTGCGAAGTCGGGGCGATGCGAGTAGCTACCCTCGATGCGGGAATACCTCATGCGGGCGATGAGATTGGCCTATCGCGGGCTGCGGGAAGTTCGAGGACTAGGCAGCGCGCATTAGATCTGCGGGCAAGTGGCGGCTTTGATCATGTAATGATGCAGGCGGATCTTATAATCTGATTCATGACCTTGTTGATGCGTAGGTGTTAGTAGTCGGCTATGCCTTCGTACTTACCGTGCGGTGTTATTATAGCGCAGTGGGACACGGTGTTCATGTGTGTTCCTTGGTGCTTTTATATCATAAAGCGTGGCGATGAGGAAGGTATTCCACGGGCATGATTGATGTTGTGGCGTGAGACCCATTGTTATGTTTGAGTGATGACTTTGAGGCGTGAGTCCACGACTTGATATATTGCTTGTTTATTGTAGCTGTAGTTTTGTTATCATACATGTCTCACCTTTATATAGACTACTATGATTCCATTTCTGATATTTTGATTTCACATACTTGGTACTGTTATCTTGACCTCCTTGAAGCTGCGTTCATCTGCGAGTTGAGAGTACACCGATCGTTGATCCTAGCTTTCAGCGTCACGATTCAGCGTATGGAAGCCGTTTCTCGGAGGCTTATCGGTGGTATATTCCACTGTCGTAATAGGTGTTTACATTGGGGTTTGGCGGGAATACTGTCCGCCATTCTTTATCGTATCTTTTCTTAGAAGTGCATGTAATCTTGTTGTGGCGGGGTTTGTAAAGAAAGTTAAAGCATTCATTTGAAAGAGTTGTTATTATTATTTATCTTAGAAGAAAGTTTTCTAAAGATAATTGTTATGCAGCTTCTTGTTATTTCATGTTGTTGTGTTATGTTCATTGATTTCTCGATGTTGTATCACTAGGGTGCGGGGTAAGGCACGATCCACGGGCAGGTTGGTCGTGACAAAAGTGGTATCGAGCGATTAATCCTCGGAAAGTGTCTGAGCCGTATCGATGGGTGCTTGATTATCGGTGTGTTGTGCACCATCGATGTCGAGGAGGCTATAGGGTCTTTAGGATTGGTTTCTATTCTTCTCACTCTGAGATCGTGCCTTAGAGATGTGTTGTAAGTTAGACCCTCTGACGAAATTATTTCCCTTATCGTTATGCCTCCGCGTAGGGCAAACCGGGCGGGAGGGCAAAGCGGGAGGCTGCGAGTAGAGTTGAGAGGGTTACGTGAGCACGGGCCCGATCATCACACTGAGGTGGTGCTTCGTTCGGGGATTTTGCGGCGTCGCTAGCCCGAGTTTAGTCTGGCGGCGATTCCTCTGCGGCCGCGCATTTGAACGCCAGTTCCACGGCCAGAGCAGAGAATTTAGATTG
Source organism: Przewalskia tangutica (assembly GCA_029844215.1). Classification (NCBI taxonomy): domain Eukaryota; kingdom Viridiplantae; phylum Streptophyta; class Magnoliopsida; order Solanales; family Solanaceae; genus Przewalskia; species Przewalskia tangutica. The sequence continues at coordinate 79,589,060 of CM056720.1, read as the reverse complement.
CAAAGGCGACCACATTACTAGTATAGATTTGGCTACGGAGTATACCGATGTCTGCGAGTCTTGAGGACTATCTAAAGAGGTTGTGCAGAGTAATTCTTGATTGGAAGCTTGAGCATGGCACGTGTGCGAGCTTATACAGCGGTAGAAAGCGTAGAGATCGGCGGGTTGAAGGGCGAGAAGAGGGCGGGCGGCGAGGTCCTTTGGTAACTTTCGGCGAGTCACCTCGCGGATTTGATTATGCACATCCACAATGCAGTGGTCTTCCACGGATTCGGGGCGTTCGGGGTATGCGGGAGTTGGTTAGAACTCCGAGGCTTCGATTCGCGATTTAGCGGACGTCGTCGGGAATGTCGTCTTTTAGTTACGTCTTGTTGTACCTATGACCGTCGAGTCGATGTCGAAAGAGTGTCTGGTAGGAGGACTTAGCCTTGAGATCGGTGGGTAGTTCGTCACCTTCCCAGCTATCGCCTACTGCAGGCGAGTTTGATTAGACGACTAGGGAGTGAAGCGATGGGTCGAGCATATCTTTAACCCTCTAGAGATCGGTATGTGTGATAAGGTGAGTATACCTTAAGTGCTATGTTACGATAACGATGTGTTAGTCGTGATTAGATCATGGTTGTTTAGCAGTAAGATTTTGGGGATAGAAGGTGTGAGCCTTAGAGTTTTATGCGTAGGAACCTTAGAGGTAAAGTAGTCTCGAGTAAAGGTGTAGTGTTATGTTTGATCCTAATCGGAGTGCATAGTGCGCGTGAGCTATGTTGTGGGATAAGTCACGAGTAGCGTGATTTGAAAGAGGGTAGTCGAGCTAGAAGCCGCTGGGTTTTGAAGCGTGATTAGTGAGATTGTTACGGATCGGGAGCTAGTATTGTGCGGCGTTGGGTCGGGTTGAGGCCGCGTTGCGGGTCGACCAGCGGTAGGTTTGGTGGTGGGGTCGGGTTGTGGTGGTCGCGCCTTGTGTTAGGGTTGTGAGGGTGTTAGGCCCGAGTTTAGTTAACGACATCTGAGTTCGTGGATGCGTTCGACGATGGTCGGGCGAGAAGTCGGCCGTCTTGTCTTCTAGCAAAGGCAGTTTACTCGGCGATGTTGATTTTATCGAGAAGGTTGTAAAGGCTGCAGGTGCCTACCTTCGCCTTATGTGACAGTGGAGCCAGTGCGGCTGTTTTGTTTACGGAAAGTTTTACGAGCAAGGTTAAGAACTGGTGAGTCTGAATCGCGTTCGCCCTCGGGCGGTGTTTGAATTTGGGGTAGTTGTAGGATTGTTGTCTCTGGAGAGAAATGTTTTTAACTACCATTTGTGTTGGATGTCGCCTTATGAAGCCTTGTAAGAGGCGGAAGTGTAAGTTCTTGGTCGATTGGTTCGATGTTGGCAAGTTGACGATTAGTTGAGCTTGTTCCGGTGATTGTAGTTAGTGAAGCTTGTCTAGAAGAAGTTCTAGCGGCTCGGAGAAATCGTCACGGATAATCGGCGGCGCTTAGAGTTGAGTTGTGGTCGGTCTTCTTGAAGAGTACCACCGGGTCGGGTGTGGCGAGTTTTGGAAAGCAGAGGAACTTAGCGAGTTGTTTTGGGCCGCACGAGTTCATGTGAAGAATAGGCGGGTTGCCTATATGTTAGCTTTGCTTGTCCAGACTTAGGAAGCGGTATGTCGATCTTCGTATTGTTATGTTCGGGAAAGTATCGGAGATCCATCAGTGTTCGATTAATGATGACCCGTTAGAGATAGTAACCGAGTTTGAGCGACGATATCGAAGTTTGGGTGTCTGGCGGCCGATGATCGCGTGCGATCGGTACCATTTGTTGGAGTCGCTGAGAAGGTTTATGCCTCGGGCAAAGTGACAAAAGTGGTATCATGTGGTAAGAATTGAGTGTGCGAGAAAGTGCGACACGTAAGGAAGAAGCGGCGTGTATGGCGGCGTAGATGTGATCATTTCTTTTGTGTGGAGAAAGTGCGAAGAAATTATATTTTAGACCCTTGGATGGGGCGTTTGTGATGTTAGAGGTGTGTCATCGTGGACTTGAAGGTAAGTACTTTGCGCAAGTTGGTTAAAGTGGCCATGCGTGGCGAGGATTGTTTTAAATGAAGTATAGCGGTGAGGACTATCTGTAGCGTTTGTTTTGAGACTTAGAAGGAACATTCGGGGCGAATGTTTCTAAGGAGGAGAATGTTATACCGTATTTCCAGTATGTGCGAGGGCGTGCGTAGGAAATTCGAACTTCAAGTAGGCTTGGCGATTTAATTTTGTGCCTGACACGGTTAGAGTCGTTTTTAGTGAAAGCGTTTTCCACGACTTTCGTAGGGAATTTCGGCTATGCCGTATTTTATTTTTGCGGATTTTTAGAGGCGAAACATTTGGACCAACAAGAGGCGACACTTGTCACCTCTCATTGGAACACCTTAGGCGATCAAGCTTGGCGAAAGTTGGTCATTTTGTCATGGAGTAGGTAGGATATTTGTGTGTTAGTTGGTTAAGGGGCCTTGGCAAGATCTTGGCCTCTGCGCCTTGCACTTGGCATGATCTTGGCCGTTGGTTGGCCTTCACTTGACCTATAAATACCACCCTTTGGAAGACAAATTCATCCACAAATTTGCCTTAGTCTTGAAAGCTCTCCTTCTCCCTTCCTTTTGTGTTGAGTTCGGTAGAGGGCCTCCCATGTGGTAGAGCACCCCACTCTAGGGGTGCTAGCCAAAGTGTACCCACTAGACTAGTTGCTTTCGTATAATACCACTTTGTGGTGTAGAAATACTCTCAAAAGTATTGTTATAATGCCCAATTACCTTAGCCGTATACCTTGTAGTATTCTAAGGTTATACCTATCTGAAAAGCCAAATACTATTATACTTCCAAATGCATCCTGGCAAAACCACAGGAAAATCTCCATAGTCCGTTGGAGTATTGTGTAGAAGTTGGTTAGAACTTCTAAGGGTGGTTTAGAGCGGGTTGGGCGCTCGGAGTTGGAGCTAAGCGATTGCCGGGATCGACTTTATACTTGGATAATTATGGGCTTATCGAGGTAAATATCTTGTCTCTGTTGTAATTGGAAATTACATGATTGTTAGACTATATAGTTGAAGTATACTATATATAGAACTGAGCGTTGTTGTCGTGATGTCTTTGGACTTAAGCTTTGAATAATTAGAAACCTTTTGAAAGAAAATCTTGGTTTTTACATAGGGTGTATTCTGATGAACCTTGTGTAGCTTTTACGTGAGGTAGAATTGTACGTCAGGTTAGATGTATGAACCCACTGGTTTGCTTGATGGCCAGATAGAGGAGGAGATTTCTGTTTGTTGCGGGGAAGTCTTTGCGAATTTTACGTAGAATATTACGATTAGACCTAAATGTTAATAAGCGCCTTGTGGCCTTATAGGTTGAAGTACTCGTGTGGCGCGATCTACTTGGCTTAGGAGTAGAAGCGTTTGGAAGTACTTGGGCGTTTTGCTATTAGTCGATGCTCGTCGCGAGGTATGTGAACCTCTTCTATCTCTTTGGCATGATATGTGTGAACTATGTAGTGCGGTGAGCGTCGTGTGCTAAATGTATTTGATTGGTTTAAAACATAAAGTGTTATAACGGCTTTATGGGAAGTTGGTTATAACGACTTTATGTTGGTAGAAAAGACTTGTGGTTTTAAAAGGTAATGATTTGAACTATAAGCGGCTTGTTATGTGTTAATAAAGAACTTGAAGTAATACTTGGTTTTGAAAACTTAAGAGTTATACTAGCTTTATGGGAAGTTGGGTATAACGGCTTAGAATGTTTTCTTGATTTGGAAATCGAGAATGGGTATCGACAAACCAACTGCGGCGTTAATAAAGAAATGTTTTGACTAATTAAGTATTATTAAAACCGGTAGAAACTTCCATCTGCATAGAAGCTAAGATGAGACAAAATGATATTTCTAGATCATTTCTTTGTAATAAGATTGTTATAAACAAGAATATCTACTCACATATAAGGCTTATGTTTCTCAGTTGTTTAAAGGAGAATTATATTCTTAAATGAATAAGACTATGAACTCTGAAACCTTTCTAAAATAAGGCAGTGAACATTGGAAATTAGGCAAACTTGAACATTGGAAATTAGGCAAACTTGAGCAGTGGAAAAGAATGTTGCTACTTGATTTTACAAAGAGAAGTAATTGATTTACTTTAAAAGATAGTCACTCTATTTTTATACTCTACGGGTATTGTGTGACATTGTGAAAGTAACGTATCTTTTAAAGAGTTAATGTATGAAGTACTTTGGGGATAAAACCCGAACTTGTGGGCATATAATAGAAAGTACCTTGTGTGTATGACTTGATTGTGTTGGTTTGTGATAGCCTTGTAATACTTTCTTGTTGATTGATAAGTAAACATGCTAGGATGCTACGTGTGTTAGTATCTTGTGATGTTTGTGTAAAGGGTTTTTCCTTTGTTGTGCTTATGTTGTTTAACGATAATTTGTTATGTTAGTATTTTACATCACTCGTCTCTTGAGATGATTAGAGTTAAGTTGCCCTCCGTCTGGGGTAGACTCGGGCGGGTCGATGGACCTATGATTCGAGAATACCTCATACGAGGTCCCGAGGGCCTATCGCGAACTACGAGAGTTCGAGTTAGTGTCGTCCTTTATGGGCATGCGGTCCATGTGTCCATGCGGACTGCGAAGTCCAGGACGATGCCGGGGAGTAGCTACCCTCGATGCGAGGAATACCTCATGCGGGCCGGTGAGGGTGGCCTATGCGGAGCTGCGGGAAGTTCGGGACTGAAGCGCCGCATTAGATCTGCGGGCAAGTGGCGGCTTTGATCATGTAATGATGCAAGCGGATCTTATGTCTGATTCGCGGCTTGTTGATGCGTAGGTGTTAGTAGTCGGCTATGCCTTCGTACTTACCCGTGCGGTGTTATTATAGCACAGTGGGACACGGTGTTCATGTGTGTTCCTTGGTGCTTTTATATCATAAGCTGCATGCGGTGAGGAAAGGTATTCCACAGGCGTGATTGATGTTGTGGCGTGAGACCCGTTGTTATGTTTGAGTGATGACTTTGAGGCGTGAGTCACGACTTGATATATTGCTTGTTTATTGTGAAGCGTAGTTTTGTTATCATACATGTCTCTGCTTTATATAGACTACTATGATTCCATTTCTGATATTTTGATTTCACATACTTAGTACTGTTATCTTGACCTCGCTTGAAGTGCGTTAAATCTGCGCGAGTTGAGTACACGATCGTTGATCCTAGCTTTGGTCACTGATTCGTATGGAAGCCGTTTCTCGGAGGCTTATCGGTGGTATATTCCACTGTCGTAATAGGTGTTTACATTCGAGGGTTTGGCGGGACCTGTCCCGCCATTCTTTATCGTATCTTTTCTTAGAAGTGCATGTAATGCTTGTTGTGGCGGGGTTTGTAAAGAAAGGATTAAAGCTATTCATTTGAAAGAGTTGTTATTATTATTTATGCGAAGGGCAAGTTTTCTAAAGATAATTGTTATGCAACTTCTTGTTATTTCATGTTGTTGTGTTATGTTCATTGATTTCTACGATGTTGTATCACTAGGGTGCGGGGTAAGGCACGATCCAGGCAGGTTGGTCGTGGCGATGAGATATAAATGCAGGAAGTATGCATGCATGAAACTGTATGATTATGAATCAAGATAGAAATACTTTTGCTAATTATAAGCATAAGAAAGGGTTATGACCAGAATGATAAAAGAGAATGCAACTATGGTTATGTAAGTTGCACGAGAAATGATTACCCCAGACTAGTGTAAAAACCATCAGTATGGGATGGGAAGTAGGAACACCTCGAGGGAAGGTGGTAACATTTGTACTGACGAGAAAGATAGTAAGGAAATACGGAGGGGTAAGGGACCCCAGGACAACTTGAAATAACTTATAGAGGAAAGGCGAGTAGACACTCGAACGATAAGAAATCTTGACAAGTCATTGGGTTATGTAATGCCGTGAATTGAGGTTGAACACCTGGCTATAAGCTCTACGAGCTGGGAGAGAATAATCGGGTTACTCTTGTGAGATCAAGGAAATCTCCCACAAATTATGATTGTGATGAAGTCATAGCCATGAGGCAAGCAAAGGAATCAAATCTAAGTTGGTGACCAAGTTTCGTTGCGACAGAGAAAGGCAAACAGGAACCATAATCTAGATTAAGGATACGAATATTTGAAGGTATGAGAAAGGCTTCGATTATTGGAAGATAAGTTGACCACGACTCTGATTCTAACCCCTCACGAGAGACTAGAGGTTAGAGTTATTATTATAACACGTTGGGTGTTGGGCTAGGTTGTGTCTTGTGAAACACGATAAGGTTAGAGCCTATGTTTCCCGGCAGTTAGGGAGGCATGAGGGGAAATTACGCCACTCACGATTTAGAGTTGGCGGCGGTTAATCATGCCTTGAAGATTTGGAGGCATGACGTATATATAGAATTCATGTGGATATTTGTTCAGACAGAGGCGGTTGAATTTGCGACAGAGACGGTGGTTAGAGTTACTCAAGGAGTGTGATATTGATACCCTATACCATCCGGGGAAAACCAAGACAATTACAGATGCTCTAAGTCGTAGATCTATGGGTAGTCTGTCGGATGGGCAGCTAGATAAATAGGACGTGGTCCGTGAGATTCATCGACTCTGGCGAAGGGTTCGATTAATTGTTTCAAGGTTAATGAAGCTTAGATCAGAGGTTGCAGAGTCTTGTCGTTGAGAGGTAAAGGTGACAATATGAGGATCCGATTATGATCTGATATCGAGATATGGCTTTCAGAAGGAAGAGCTTTGTTTGAGTATCACGGATGGGTCTTTGTGATATGAGGATAGATTGTGTGTACCCGGTGCTGCAGGACTAGTCAACAGGTTTTAAGGGAGGCACGCAGTGCTTATTGCTCTAGTTGTTCGGGGTCGACTAAGTTATGTCGTGACCTCAGATGTATGTATTGCTAAGATGGCACAGAAGGGCGTGCGAGTTGTTGTTTAATGCATGCGAAATAGTAGCAGTCGAGTTGAACCCGGAAGACGGTGGCTATTCTGAGCGATTTAGATCCGACTTAGATATGAGAGGTAATTAATATGGATCTTGTTACGGTGGCATCGTACTCGGAGGAAGTGCTACTCACAGGGGTCATAGTAAATAAATTTGGCGAAACCAGTGTTCTTCGAGTAGGACCACTTACTCGGCTGAGGATTATGCTAGCTTATATAGCAGGGAGATTGTGAGACTGCACGGGGTTCTTACATTTATGATGTCAGACAGATGAGCGGTTATGGATAACTTCTGGAGGTTTTTCAGAAGGGATTAGGGACACAGGTGAGTCTCAGTGTTGTATTACACCCTCAGACCGACGGACAGGCAGAGCGTACTATCCAGGCACTTGAGGATAGGTTGCGGGCTGATGTTATTGATTTCAGAGTAAGATGGAAGAATTATTTGCCTCTTGTTGAGTACGTACGATAACAGATACCCTTCCAGTATTCGGATGGCCTTGTATGAGGCCTTGTATGTAAGAAAGTGTAGATCGCCGGCTGGTTGGTTCGACGTAGGTGAGGTTCAGTTATTTGGTCCAGACTTGATTTAGCGGGTTGTGGATAAGGCGAAGCTTATCCAAGAAAGATTATTAGTAAGCTCAGTCGTGAAACTTTATGCGGATAGCAAGCGTTGACACGTGGGGTTGACTCGACATTTTAGTATGAGTATTGTTATGTGGCCACGTGTGGCATTATTGGTATGTAGGGGTTGTAAGGAGACTATGTCGCTATCTTTGAGTTTGACTCCGAAGAGAACATTCGGGGACGAATGTTTCTAAGGGGGGAAGAATATTACACCCCGAAACTTCAGGATATGTTTATAAGAACGTACGTAAGAACTAAAAAATGTTAAGATTTGAGACGAGTAAAAATTTATCAGAATTATGGAATTGTTGGAAAATGAAATATTGCGACGAATGGGAGGACGACAAGTGTCACCCCCTTACTTGGTCTTGGATGAAATTTACATGGATAAAATGGTCATCTGACCATAATTGAAGATGACCAAGTCTTGCTAAAGCTAGAGCTTGATATTGTTGACTTAGTCAAGGCCGCTTGGCTAGAATCCTTGTGAAACTCATCTAGGCCACCCATTTGTTCTAATCTTAACCCTCCATTATGTTATATATGTATACTAGTAGCAAGACTAGTTCCCACACTTAGTCATATTTCAAGAAATCTTGAAGAACACTTTGAGAGGCTCTCGGGTTTGAGGGTTTCAAGGAGACAAATTTTTTTGTTTGTTGTCCAATAAGCTCCACACTTTAAACCAAGGTTCCTAAGGGTATTGTAAGGGTATCTCAATAGAAAGATCCCGGAAAAGTGGCGTTTTCGTATTAGTCGCAAGGTGAAAACCTAGTCACTTTCCTAGTTTTGGATTGAGAATTGAAGGAAAGTTGTTTGTGATCTTCTAAGGGCTTCAAGTGGCGGATTTGAATGTCAATGAGAGGCTCTAAGTTGCTAGGGAGCGGCTTCAGATCATGAAGTGGATTAAGGCTCACTAAGGTAACAATCTTGTCCTCTTAAGTGTTACAAGATTACATATTGTTGTAGGCCTTACATTTTAACTAGCATGAATTATATGTATTGAATATTGATAAGTGTTATGGATATTGGAAGCCTAAAATCCGAATTGATATGTTGAGCCATTTGAAATTGAAATACAATTTTGGTCGATAATTAGAATCGTCGCATGTTACCTACTTGAAGATTGTAGTAGTTATAATCGATTGCGGCTTGATAACATGTTATACTAAACAACTTGAATTGAAAAGGAATTGGAAAGGTTGATATGTTGTTACACCTTTGGCCGAGAATAACTTTGTATGTTGGACTAGTTTGATATTAAATTGTGGGGCGGAATTTTACACGTCTTGTAGGCGTGTAATCCCCTATTGATAACTACATTGTTGGGCCTTAAATGTGGCGTGTTTGGTTATTGAATTCGGGCCTTGAAAAAGGTGGAAAAGTATGTAGAAACAAAGGAAGTGCTGTCCGATTTTCCGTAAAATTTAGTGACTTTACACTTAGGATATTCTATGTTGAAGCTAGAAGTTAATAAACGTATTATGGTCATTATAGGTTGACATACTACGTACGACGTATTGGACTTGGCAAGTGGATTGAACCGAAGAGGTATGTGGAATTTTCTTATCTCTTGAGCATGAATAGTTGTAAACATATAGTACGGTAGACGTACGAGATTTTGACAATCTAGTCCATTTGATATCCTTGTCCTATTTTAAGAATGTCCAAGTTGGTTTAGTTAGGGAATTAACTCACTTGTTTAGAAATATTAAGGATATCTTGGTTTCTAAAAGTTAAGGGACTTGAAGTATTTTAAAAGTATATGATACTTGTTTCGTTTTAAAAGTATAAGTCCCTTGGATATAAGGAAGAATGAAAGTGTCTAAAGCATAAAACTAGTATAACGATTTTATGGGAAGTTGGTTATAATAGCTTTATGGAAAGTTAATAAGAGTGGTTTACTCTAAATAATGTAAGTATGATAAATGACTTGATATAATGAAAGACAAATTGATTTGAAGGCATCAATTGCTTAAGGTTTTTAAAAGAAAGAAGTCACTTGATTTAGAAGCCTAAATGTATTTCTAAAAGGTATTGTGACTTGTCTTGAAAAATAGATGTGATTCGATACTACGGTTATTAGTATCTTGGAAGTTTTATATGAAAAAGAGTCATTTTATGTCACGACCCGAACCCGGGCCCGTGACCGGTGCCTTACCCCGGGCACCCAAGTAGACATACATCAGAGTAATCAGCGGAACATAAAACAAGACATGAAATAATATGAAGTGTAAAACAGTCTTTCTGCGAAAAGTTGCCTTTCGGCGTATATATATAAAAACTTAAATCTGAACAGTTATATCCCTTTTACAACTCTGCCAGCAGCGATTACTACGGACCTGCAGAATGATATAACAACAATGGCGGGGCGGGGGCCGCCATACCCTGAATGTAAGTACTACAACGGCGAGGACTATACGGATAAGCCTCGGAAGCGGGCTTCCCAACGCTGACTGTGATCCTAGGCGAGGATCAACAACGGTGTACATCTACTGCGGCATGAGCGGCCCCGAAGGAGTCGGTCTGGCGGTACCAAGTATGTGGCCCGAAAATCGTAAATGAAATCATAGTAGTCTATATAAAGCGGAGACACGTATGATAACCAAACTACGATTCCTGATAAATAGCGGTCATGTCAAGTCGGGGACTCGCGCCTCAAGTCATCACTCAAATACAACTATGGGTCTCACGCCACAGCATCAATCATGCGTGGAATACCTTCCCGCCATTGCGATCATGATATAAAAGCACGAGGAATACGCATGAACACGAGTCCCACTGTGTCATAATAAAACCGTCTGGGGTAAATGCGAAGGCATAGCGACTACTAAAACCACGGTACCAACAAGGTCATAAAGCGTATCATGAGATATGTCTAGACCGCCACATGATCGGCGGCCTTTCGCGCGATATCTAATGTCTTGGCGTCTAGTCCTGGAACTTCCGCGACTCGCGCATAGGCCACTCGATGGCTGCGTGAGGTATTCCCGCATCGAGGTAGCTACTCCCGGCAGCGTCACGGACTCGCGATCCGCGTAGCCACATAGACGCGTGAGGTATAACCCGCACGCTAACACGGAACTCGTAGCTCGCGTAGGTCCACGGACCGCGTGAGGTATTCTCGAATCATAGGTCACGGACCGGCGAGTATACCCGCGTCGGAGCGGCTTAACCCGGGATCAAGTCGAGGTGGTGATATAATACTAACATAACGACTTATCGTTAAACAACATAAGCACAATCAAGGAAACCGCTACACAAACATCACAAGATACTAACACACGTAGCATCCTAATATGTTTACTTATCAAATCAACAAGAAAGTATTACAAGGCTATCACAAACCAACACAATCAAGTTATTCACACAAGGTACTTTATGTTAACAAGTTCGGGTTTTTATCCCCAAAGTACTTCATACATTAACTCTTTAAAAGATCTGTTTCTTTCACGAAGTCACCTGATACGTAGTATAAAAATAGAGTGACTATCTTTTTAAGTAAACCAAAACACTTCCTTTTGTAAAATCAAGTAACAACATTATTTTCCAAACGTTCAAGTTTGCCTAATTTTTAATGCTCAAGTTTCTCATTTTCGAAAGGTTTCGTAGTTCATAGTCTTAATCACTTAATAATATAATTCTCTTTTAAAACCATTGAGAATGTCACGACCCGAATCTGGGCCCGTGACTGGTGCCTTACCCGGGCACCCAAGTAGACATACATCAGAGTAATCAGCGGAATATAAAACAAGACATGACATAATATGAAATATGAAACAGTTAAATCGAGAAAACTTGCCTTCGGCATCAATATATATAACAACTAAACGATTACATCCTTTTACAACTCGCCCAAGTGTTCTGGACCTCTAAGAATGATATGACAATAATGGCGGGCGGGGCCCGCCATACCCTGAATGTAAGTACCTACAACGGCGGTATACGGTGATAAGCCTCGAGAAAGCGGAGCTTCCCAAATCTTTGAGCTGACCCTACGGCGAGGATCAACGGCGGTGTACCACTACTGCGGCATGAGCGGCCGAAGGAGGTCGATAACAGTACCAAGTATGTGAAGCGTAAAGTACTTTGCGAAATCAAAGTATTTAAAACCATTTGCAAATACAATTAGTTCAATTTGCACCTAGTGCCACATCACAAACAAGAGCAATAATAGGTAAGCGTAATCGGTCTTTCCTAGGCGCGAATGATCGAAGCAAGGCAATCACCCATAGTATCATTATCGTACCTAACCACGGACTCCGCATCTGCGTAGGTCACGCATAGACCCGCGTGAGGTATTCCTCGCGTCGGGGTAGCTAACCCCGGTACCTCGCGGACTCCGCGATCCGCATAGTCTCGATAGACCGCGTAGTCACACAGACCGCGTGGGCATCCCCATGTGGGATAAAACACCGGAATGATCAACCTGGAACTCCGCGACTCCGCGTAGTCACGCGGACCGCGTAGGCCATATAGACCGCGTCGGGTGGAAAGCCCTCGGTATAACAAGTCGAGGGTATGTGATATAATAACATAACGACTTATCGTTAAACAACATAAGCACAACAAGGAACCCTTTACACAAACGTCACGGATACTAACACACGTAGCATCCTAACATGTTTACTTATCAAATCAACAAGAAAGTATTACAAGGCTATCACAAACCAACAAAATCAAGTTATTCACACAAGGTACTTTCTACTTTAGTTTAACAATTTGGGTTTTATCCTAAAGTACTTCATACATTAACTCTTTTAAAAGGTCAGTTTCTTTCAAAAAGTCACACAATACCAGTAGTATAAAAATAGAGTGACTATCCTTTTAAGTAAACCAAAACACTTCCCTTTGTAAATCAAGTAACAACATTATTTTCCAAACGTTCAAGTTTGCCTAATTTCTAATGCTTAAGTTTCTGATTTTAGAAAGGTTTAGTAGTTCATAGTTTTAATCACTTAATGATATAATTCTCCTTTAAAACAATTTGAGATACATATGTCTTATATGTGAGTAGGTTATTCTTGTTCATAATCAATCTTATTTAAGCAGCCATGATCTAGGAAATGTAATATCATTTTGTCTCATCTTAGCTTCATGCGGATGGAGGTTTCTCTGGTTTTAATAATACTTTATTAGTCAATACATTTCCCTTAATTAGCGCTGCTGTGGTTTGTTCGATACTTATTCTCATTTCCGAAATCAGTAAAACATTATTCCTTTTACAAACCAAGTACTCATTACTCATGAATGAGGTTTCACACAAAAACTCATATTAATTACTTAAGTCAAGTCTCTTATCTTTTAAGATCAAGTCTCTTAACTTCTAAAATTAATAAACCATTCTTTTATCTCTCTTAAGTCGTTATACCTAACTTCCCATAAAGCTAGTATAACTCTTAAGCTTTTGTTAAAAACCAAATATTTCTCTTACATTAAAAATGATTGATATTCATTTGAAATGCTTGAGATTCTTTTTATTCGGGCTTAAGTCAAAAGACATTCAGTAATTATTATTGGGCTTAAGTCAAAGACATTGCGTAATTATTATTGTCGATTAACACGTATGTCTCCGTACTATATATATATTCTTTTAAAATATCATGCTCGAGAGGATAGGAAGGATCACATACCTCGCGACGATTATCGACTATTAGCAAAAGCGCTCACGCTATAACCCGACTAGCCTCGTCACCTTTCAAGTAGTACATGCTACTTGCGAACATTCAACCTATAAAGGTTATATAGGTCTATCAACCTACATTAATAATCTTACGGTGTGATTGCGGTTCAAGTCTATTACGTAATATCCTTACATTACAGTTCAATTCTCTTCTATGAATCTTATATTCATTTATACAATTCTGATATGTAATTTCCAATTCTGATGAAGGTCAGTATTTACCTCGATAAGCCCAAAATTATCCAAGTTTAATGTCGATCACGAGCAACGTTTAGCTCTACTCGGTGCTCCAACCCGTTCCAAACAACCCTTAGAAGTTCTACGCAACTTCTTAATACTCGACCAACTATGGAGATTTTCCTTAAGGTTTCGTTTTTGCATTGAAGGAAGTATAATAGTATTTACGGGATTTTAGTATAAGTGTAACCTTGGAATACTACAAGGTATTTGGGCGAAGGTATTTTGGAATAGTAACAATACTTGGGGAGTATTTCTACAGAGGGGTAGTATTTACGAGAACAACTAGGCGAGGGGGTGCTCTCGGCCAAGGACACTAGGAGGGGGGGGGTGTGTACCCCTCGGCCAAGGGCCTCACGAAAAAGGGGGGGAGGGGGGAGGCTAGGACGAGAACTCTACACAAAGGGGGGGAAGAGGGCTTTCAAGACTTAGAACCATTTTTGGATGAAGAAGTTCATCAACTAAGGGGGGTATTTATAGGCCAACCAATGGACAGGATCAAGCCAAGTTTTATGCAAGTGTAGGGTGGGGATTTGGACATGTGTTTGTGGGTCCCACTTGCTCATCAACTACACAAAAATATCCTACCAACTACTTGACAAAAATAGCCAAGGAAAAAACGCCCAAATCGTCCCAACTTTCTCGTCCACTTGAGGGTGACACTTGTCACCCTCTCGTTGGTCCAAAATATTACGTCTCTCGGAAAAATCCGCAAAAATTAAAAATGACATAGACGTATTTTTCCCTTCGCAAAATCCGAAAACGTTTAGTCGGAAAGCGACTCTTTTCGCTAGTTGTGCACAAATTTCGCCACTTTGCCTACTTAAGGCTTAAACTTTTTATGCGTGCGCCTCACGTACATACTGCGGAAATCTGGTATAACATTCTCCTCCTTAGAAACATTCGTCCGAATGTTCCTTCTCAAGACGGATAACGAAGTTCCTCATAGCCTAACCGGTTTGCAAATGCCACATGGCCACGAAAACACCAGCGCAAATACTTACGTCCAAGTCCACGAGAATCACCTCTAACATCACAAAAACTCCCACCCGAGGCTAAAAGATACTCCCTTCGCACCTTCACTTTACAAAAGAAAAGATCACATCTATGTTCTTAACACATGCTCGCTTCTTCCCTTACTTGTCGTACCCTTCTCGTACACTCGAATTCTTTCTCATAACTTACCACATTCCTGTTACTGCTTCAGTTTCCAAAACTCTGGATTACTACCTCCAACTCGGTCATCATTAACTGAGAATACTCTGGATGGATCTCCGATACTCTCCCGAACATAGCAACATGAAAGATCGGACGTACTGCCTCCTACGTCGGACGGTAATGCTAACTATAGGCAACCTGGCCTATTCTTCACATGACCTTAAAAGGCCCAAAGTAACTCGGGCTAAGTTTCCTCTGTTTTCCGAATCTCGTCACACCCTTCCGGGGTGGTACCTTCAAGAAGACCCACCGTCAACCTGAACTCCAAGCGTCGTCGCCGATTATCCGCACGACTTCTGTTGACTCTGAGCTGCCGATAACCTCTCCTGGATAGGCTTCACCCTATCCACATCCTGCCGAAACAAGTATGAACCAACTATCTGAACTTTGCCAACATCGAACCAATCGACCGGCAACTTACACTTCCGCCCCTACGAGGCCGTGGCGATATCCGAATACTGAAATGGTAGTTATTAAACACTCCTCAACAGAGACAACAATCCTCACGATTACCACTCAAACACCGGCGAGGCAAATGCGTCTGAGACTCACCAGTTCCTAACCTGCTGGTAAAACCTTGTAAAAGAAAAGCGATGCGTGGCTCACAGGCGCTCAGTGAAGGTAGGCACCTCGTGCAGCCTTACAACCTTCGCGATATAACATCTCGTATAACCTCTGCGAAGTAAGCGGTCTGGTGAAAAGACAAGATGGTGACCTCATCGGCCCGACTTTGGTCGAATCTTCACGAACTCGTACGATGGTTAACTAAACTTGGGCCTAACACCCTCATGACCCTATCACCCAGTGGGACCACCACAAACTGACCCCACCACAAAACAGGCCGCGGGTTGACCCGAGATTGGTCCTCAACCCGACCCGCTATCGCGCAAAACTCTTGTTCCCCGATCCGGAACAATCTCACTAATCAAGTTACGAAAAACCTAGTGGTTTTCTTAGCTCAACTACCCTCTTTCATTTCATACCACTCAGGGATTTATCACACAAACATATCTCATATGTACTATGCACTCTGATAAGGGTCAAACATAAAAATACATCTTTTACTCGAGATGGCCTCGCCTCTAAGGTCTCTACGTATAAAACTCTAAGGCTCACACTTCCTCTATCCCCCAATCTTACCTGGTTAACTAACCATGATTTCTAATCACAATCTACACAAAGTTAACTGAACGTAACACTTAAGGTATACTTACCTTATCACACATACAATCTCTAAAGGGTTAAGGATACACATGTATCTACTGCTTCACTACCCTCTGTCGTTCCAATCAATCCTGCCCTGCTGGGCGCAAGCATAACAAGCTGTCGAAGAAGTACGACACTCCCCACAATGACACTTACCACAACGGCCACACCGAGGTGGGGGTGGCCTCCTCTGGCTAACACCCCTTCCTCTCCGAACTACTGAATCCATGGTGATGCGGTAGGTGAGTCCTCTACTTGCATCCTCCTACTAGGACATCCTTTCGACACATGGCCCTGACGGCCGCAGGTAAAACAAGTATCAATAAAAGATGACATTCCCGGGATGGCGCTGTCACCCATGAACCACAGGGAGGCGGTTAGGTGGTGGACTGCGTGTATCTGTGCACCAGAAGCCCTGGAGCCTTGACCAACTCCTGCATACCCCGAACGTCCTGAACCCTGTGGAGGACCACTCTGCACTGGTGGAGGTGCATATCTAATCTGCTGCTGAGGCGGTTCGCCTCGAAAGTTACCAAAGGACCCTACTGTTCTGGCCCTCTTCTGCTGATCTTGATTAACCCGTCGATCCCTACGTCTCTCGGCCTGCTGCGCATAAGCCCGTGATACCATGCTCAAGCTTTGATCGCGAGCTACTCTTGCACATCATTTCTTTAGATAGTCATCAAGACCTGTGATATATCGGTGCACTCTATATTCTCTGGTTGCTAAAATCCTAGCTAGTAACAGGTCCATTTCTTTTAATCCATATTCTTTGTTCCCGGTCGTGGAAATGAAGGCTCATACATCATGGCCGCAGTAGGAACTGCTGCTGCTGTGCTAAACTTCGTTGAAATTTGGTGGCGTGATGAACTCCCGAATGAAGCACTCCTCCGGTGATGATTGGGCACTGTGCCTCGTAACCCTCATACTCTACTCGGCTCCATTTGCCGCTGCCGCCTAGGCGGGTTGCACGCGGAGGCATAACAGGTACGGGAAAGAAATACGTTAGAGGGGTCCAACTTATAACACAACTCTAAGGCACGATCTCAGAATGAGAAGAATGGAAACCAATCCTAAATGTCCTGCGACCTCACGATTATAGATGTAGTGCCGCACATCGATAATCAAGACTCTACTAGACACGATGCCAGACACTTTCCGAGATTAAGCGCTCTAATACCACTTTTGTCACGACTGAATCCGGGCGTGGTGGTGCCTTACCCGCACCCAAGTAGACATACATCGGTAATGTCGCGGAATATAAAACAAGACATGACATAATATGAAATATGAAACAGTTAAATCGAGAAAACTTGCCTTTCGGCATCAATATATATAACAACTAGACGATTACATCCACTTTTTACAACTCGCCACAGTGTTCTGAGACCTCTAAGAATGATATGACAACAATGGCGGGACAGGGCCCCGCCATACCCCTGAATGTAAGTACCTACAACGACAGGGGACTATACCACTGATAAGCCTCCGGAGAAACGGAGCTTCCCAAATGCTGAACTGTGACCCTACGAGCGAGGATCAACGACTGGTGTACCCCTACCTGCGGCATGAACGCAGCCCCCCGAAGGAGGTCAGTACAACAGGTACCAAGTATGTGAAACTGTAAAGTACTTTAAACGAAATCAAAGTATTTAAAACCATTTGCAAATACAATTAGTTCAATTTGCACCTAGTGCCACATCACAAACAAGAGCAATAATAGGTAAACTGTAATCGGTCTTTCCTAGGCCGCGAATGATCGAAGCAAGGCCAATCACCCATAGTATCATTATGCATGCCTAACCCTGGACTCCCGCAGTCTGCATAGGTCACACATAGACCCGCATGAGGTATTCCTCGCATCGGGGGTAGCTAACCCCCCTCTCGGACTCGCGGTACACATAGTCTCGATAGATTGCGTAGTCACACGACCGCGTGGGCATCCCCCGCGGGATAAAACACCGAATGATCAACCTGGAACTCCGCGACTCGCGTAGTCACGCAGACCGCATAGGCCATATAGACCCGCATCAAGGGTGGAAAGCCCTCGGTATAACAAGTCAAGGGGGTATGTGATATAATAACATAACAACTTATCGTTAAACAACATAAACATAACAAGGGGAACCCCTTTACACAAACATCACCAGATACTAACACACGTAACATCCTAACATGTTTACTTATCAAATCAACAAGAAAGTATTACAAGGCTATCACAAACCAACACAATCAAGTTATTCACACAAGGTACTTTCTACTTTAGTTTAACAATTTCGGGTTTTTATCCCCAAAGTACTTCATACATTAACTCTTTTAAAAGGTCCGTTTCTTTCAAAAAGTCACACAATACCCGTAGTATAAAAATAGAGTGACTATCCTTTTAAGTAAACCAAAACACTTCCCTTTGTAAATCAAGTAACAACATAATTTTCCAAACGTTCAAGTTTGCCTAATTTCAAATGCTTAAGTTTCTCATTTTCGAAAGGTTTCGTAGTTCATAGTTTTAATCACTTAATGATATAATTCTCCTTTAAAACAATTTGAGATACATATGTCTTATATGTGAGTAGGTTATTCTTGTTCATAATCAATCTTATTTAAGCAGCCATGATCTAGGAAATGTAATATCATTTTGTCTCATCTTAGCTTCTATGCAGATGGAGGTTTCTACTGGTTTTAATAATACTTTATTAGTCAATACATTTCCCTTAATTAGCGCTGTTGTGGTTTGTTCGATACTTATTCTCATTTTTCGAAATCAGTAAAACATTATTCCTTTTACAAACCAAGTACTCATTAATCATGAATGAGGTTTCACACAAAAACTCATATTAATTACTTAAGTCAAGTCTCTTATCTTTTAAGATCAAGTCTCTTAACTTCTAAAATTTATAAACCATTCGTTTTATCTCTCTTAAGTCGTTATACCTAACTTCCCATAAAGCTAGTATAACTCTTAAGCTTTTTTGTTTAAAAACCAAATATTTCTCTTCTGTTAAAAATTATTCAGTATTCATTTGAAATGCTTCAAGATTCTTTTTATTCAGGCTTAAGTCAAAAGACATTGCCGTAATTATTATTCAGGCTTAAGTCAAAAGACATTGCCGTAATTATTATTCAGTTAACACACGTACGTCTACCGTACTATATATATATTCTTTTAAAATATCATGCTCAAGAGGATAGGAAGGATCACATACCTCGCGACGATTATCGACTATTAGCAAAATGCTTCACGGCTATAACCCGACTAGCCTCGTCCACCTTTCAAGTAGTACATGCTACTTGCAGAACATTCAACCTATAAAGGTTATATAGGTCTATCAACTTCTACATTAATAATCTTCTGATGTGATTCGATTCAAGTCTATTACGTAATATCCTTACATTATTCAATTCTCTTCTATGAATCTTATATTCATTTATACAATTCTGATATGTAATTTCAAATTATAGTAGAAGGTCAAGAGTATTTACCTCGATAAGCCCAAAATTATCCAAGTTTAATGTCGATCTGAGCAACGTTTAGCTCTACTCAGGTGCTCCAACCCGCTCAAACAACCCTTAGAAGTTCTCGCAACTTCTTCTTAATACTCAACCAACTATGGAGATTTTCCTTAGGGTTTCGTTTTTTTGTTGAAGGAAGTATAATAGTATTTATGGGCTTTTAGTATAAGTGTAACCTTGGAATACTACAAGGTATTTGGGCGAGTATTTTGGAATAGTAACAATACTTGGAGAGTATTTCTACCAAGAGAGGGTAGTATTTTATGAGAACAACTAGGCAAGGGGGTGCTCTCGGCCAAGGCCACTAGGAGGGGGTGTACCCCTCGGTCAAGGGCCTCACGAAAAAGGGGGGGAGGGGGGAGGCTAGGACGAGAACTCTACACAAAGGGGGGGAAGATGGCTTTCAAGACTTAGAACAATTTTTGGATGAAGAAGTTCATCAACTAAGGGGGGTATTTATAGGCCAACCAATGGCCAAGATCAAGCCAAGTGTTATGCAAGTGTAGGGTGGGGATTTGGACATGTGTTTGTGGGTCCCACTTGCTCATCAACTACACAAAAATATCCTACCAACTACTTGACAAAAATAGCTAAGGCAAAAACGCCCAAATCGTCCCAACTTTCTCGTCCACTTGAGGGTGACACTTGTCACCCTCTCGTTGGTCCAAAATATTACGTCTCTCGGAAAAATCCGCAAAAATTAAAAATGACATAGCCGTATTTTTCCCTTCGCAAAGTCCGGAAAACGTTTCGTCGGAAAATGACTCTTTTCGCTAGTTGTGCACAAATTTCGCCACTTTGCCTACTTAAGGCTTAAACTTTTGTACGTACGCCCTCACGTACATACTCTGGAAATACGGGGTATAACAGAGAAACATGTGCCTTATGTGTGAGTAGGTTATTCTTGTTCATAACAATCTTATTAAAGCAGCCATGATCTAGGAAATGTAATATCATTTTGTCTCATCTTAGCTTCTATGCAGATGGGGGTTTCTACTGGTTTTCATAATACTTTATTAGTCAATACATTTCCCTTTATTAGCGCTGCTGTGGTTTGTTCGATACTTATTCTGATTTCCGAAATCAGTAAAACATTAATCCTTTTAAAAACCAAGTACTCATTACTCACGAATGAGGTTTCACACTTTTTAACAAAATTCATATTAATTCAATTAAGTCAAGTCTCTTATCTTTTAAGATCAAGTCTCTTAACTTCTAAAATCAATAAACCATTCTTTTTATTTCTCTTAAGTCGTTATACCTAACTTCCCATAAAGCTAGTATAACTCTTAAGCTTTTAAAACCAAGTAATAAAAAACGGTTCTTAATTCTCTTGAAATACTTCAAGATTCTTATTATTCAGGCTTAAGTCAAAAGACATTGCCGTAAAACTACGTTCAGTTAACACACGTACGTCTACCGTACTAAATATATTCCTTTTAAAATATCATGCTCAAGAGGATAGGAAGAATCACATACCTCGCGACGATTTATCGACTAGTAGCAAATAGCTCCAAAGTACTGTAATCCTGCTATCCTTTTCCACCCTTCGAGTAGAATATGCTACACGCAGTACTTCAATCTATAACGGTTATACAAGTCTATCAATGTCTAGACTACTCGGTAGAATAAATCTAGATACAAGATTCTACGGAAAATTGGGCGTGACTTCCCTGCAGTCAAACTTCACAAGTCTCATCAAATACAGTCCTATGTAAATCTGATTCAATTCCTTTCTTATATACCTTCCTTGTATATAACTTATACTTAATTCTTATACTTCAATAGTATGTAAACTCTAATTACAATAGGGGGACAAGATATTTACCTCGATAAGCCCATAATTATCCAAGTTTAAATGTCGATCCTGAGCAAGGTTTAGCTCCTACTCCGTGCACTCCAACCCGCTCCAAACAACCCTTAGAAGTTCTACGCAACTTCTTCTTACTACTTCAACCAAGTATGAAGATTTCCTTAGGGTTTCGTTTTGTGACTGAAGGGAAGTATAATAGTATTTCTGGGCTTTTAGTATATGTGTAACCTTGGAATACTACAAGGTATTTGGGCCAAGGTATTTTGGAATAGTAACAATACTTGGAGAGTACTTTATACCAAGAGGGGGGGGGTATTTACGAGAACAACTAGGCAAAGGGGTGTCTCGCCAACACCACTAGGTGGGGGTGTACCCTGCCAAGGGCCTTCTCAAAGGGGGAGGGGGGGAAGGCTTGGACGAAACCATAGAGAGGGAGGGAGAGGGATTTCAAGACTTAGAAACATTTGTGGATGAAGAAGTCTTCAACAAGGGGGGGGGGGGGGGTATTTATAGGGAAACCAATGGACAAGATCAAGCCAAGTGGGGGGCAAGTGGAGGGCCAAGATTTGCCCAAGTGCACCCTAACCCTACTCCACAAATCCCTCACAAACATTGACCCATGATTTAGGCACAAAACATTGCACAAAACGTGCACATTCTCGGCCACCACAACCGTCCACTTGAGGGTGACAAGTGTCGCCCTCTCGTTGGTCCAAAATATTTCATCTCTCGGAAAAATCCGCAAAAATAATAAAAGACATAGCCGTAATTTTCCCTTCGCAAGTTTTGTAAAACGTTTCGTCGAAAAACGATTCTTTTCGGGGGTTGTGAACAAAATTTTGACCCTTGCCTATCTTAAGGCTCAAACTTCTCTACGCCTCACGCATACTGAAATACGGGTATAACATTCTCCCCTCCTTAGAAACATTCGTCCCGAATGTTCCTTCTAAGTCTCAAAACACACATGCGCCCGTATAGTCTTCACTACTATACTTACGAAAACAAACATGCCGTACGTGGCCATAACACACGCGTAATTACTCAACTTCAAGTCCACGAGGAATCACCTCCATCACTACAAAAGCTCCCACCCAAGGTCTAAAAGGTACTCCCTTCGCACCTTTTCTTTACAAACGCAATGATCACTTCTATTCTCTTACTCGTCGTACCCTTCTCGTACACTCGAACTCTTTCTCATAACTTACCACATTTGCCATCGCTTGGTTTTCCAAAAATCTCGGGTTACTATCTCCAACTTGGTCATCATTAAGCGGGATCACTGGATGGATCTTCGATACTTTCCCGAACATAGCAACATGAAAGACCGAACGTACTGCTTCCTAAGTCGGATGGCAATGCTAACTTATAGGCAACCTGGCCTATTCTTCTCATGATCTGAAAACACTCCAAGCACCTCAGGCTAAGTTTCCTCTGTTTTCCAAAACTCGTCACACCCTTTCCGGGGTGGTACCTTCAATAATACCGACCGTCAACCTGAACTTCAAGTGTCGACGTCGATTATCCGCATGACTTCTGTTGACTCTGAGCTGCCAATAACCTCTTCTGGATAAGCTTCACCTTATCCACATCCTGCTGAAACAAGTATGAACCAACTATTTGAACCTTGCCAACATCGAACCAATCGATCGGCAACTTACACTTCCGACCCTACAAGGCGTCATAAGGCAATATCCAAACACTGAAATGGTAGCTAAAAACACTCCCTCAACAGGACGCAACAATCCTCTCAGCTACCCCTGAAAACCACACACTGGCCCGAGAATGAATGCAATACGGAGACTCACCTGAATTCCTAACCCTGCCTGGTAAAACTTCCAGAAAAAGAAATAGCCGTAACCTGGGCTCCACTGCCTGTCATAAGGTGAAAGTAGGCACCTCGTGCAGCCTCACAACTTTCCATATACAACATCTCGCATAACCCTCTGCCGAGTAAACGGTCCTGACTAAAAGACAAGAGGGACTGACCTCATCGGCCCGACTACTGGTCGAACGCATCCACGAACTCGTACAATGGTTAACTAAACTTGGGCCTAACACCCTCGTGACCCCACCACCTGGCGGGACCACCTCGAACTGACCCCACCAAATTACAGGCAGCGGGTTGACCTGCGGTTGGTCCTCAACCCGACCCGCTATCGCACAAAACTCTTGTTCCCCGATCCGGAACAATCTCACTATCGAGTCACAAAACCTAGTGGTCTTCTTAGCTCAACTACCCTCTTTCATTCCACACTACTCAGGGACTTAGCACCCAAATATATCTCACGTGCACTATGCACTCCGATAAGGGTCAAACATAAAAAAAATATATATAAATCTCTTACTCGAGATGGCCTTGCCTCTAAGGTCTCTACGTATAAAACTCTAAGGCTCACACTTTCCGTATCCCCAATCTTACCCTTTTAACTAACCATGATTTCCAATCACAATTAGCACAATGCTATCTGATCACAACACTTAAGATATACTCATCCTATCACACATACAAATCTCTAGAGGGTTTAAGGATATACATGTATCTACCGCTCCACTACCCTTTGTCGTTCTAATCAATCCTGCCCGGTTGGGCGCATATCTAGGGAAGGTGACGAACTAGCCACTGATCCTGAAGGCTGAGTCCTCCTACTAACATCCCTCATACTAGGACATCCTTTCGACACATGGCCCTGACGACCGCAGGTAAAACAAGTACCAACTAAAAGATGACATTCCCCGGGATGACGCCTGCCACATTGTGAACCGGAAGCCCTAGAGCTCTGACCAACTCCGGCATACCCCAAACGTCCTGAACCCTGTGGAGGACCACTCTGCACTGGTGGAGGTGCATATCTAATCTGCTGTTGAGGCGGTTCGCCTTGAAAGTTACCAAAGGACCCTGCCGATCTGGCCCTCTTCTGCTGATCTTGGTTAATCCGTCGATCTCTACGTTTCCTCGGCCTGCTGCGCATAAGCCTGTACGCAGGCCATGCTCATGCCTGACTGAAGAGCTATTCTTGCACAACCCTCTCTTAGATAGTCATTATGACCCGTGATAATCGATACATAATATACTCTCAGGTAGCTACATCCCTAGCTAGTAACAGGGTCGTCTCTTTGCAATCTATACTTTCTGCTACTGGTCGTGGAACTGAAGGTTCAAATATCATGGCCGCAGTAGGAACTGCTGCCGCTGCGCTAAACTCTGTTGGGGCTGGCGACGTCGCAGAACTCCCCGAATGGAGCACCACCCCAGGCGATGTTTGGGCCTGTGCCCTCGTAAACCTCTGTGCTCTACTCAGCCTCCTACGCCGCCAGTTCTAGGCGGGTTGCCTTACGCGAGGCATAGCGGTAAGGGAAAGAAATACGTTAGAGGTCCAACTTATAACACGACTCTAAGCACGATCTCGAGTGAGAAGAATGGAAACCAACCCTAAATATCCTATAGCCTCGATTATTGGTGTGGTGCACAACACACCGATAATCAAGACTTCTTGGATATTGTGCGTAGACACTTTCAGAGATTAAGCGCTCGATACCACTTTTGTCACGACCGAACCTGGCCGTGGATCGTGCCTACCGGGCACCCAAGTAGACATACATCCAGTAATCACGAACATAAAACAAGACATGAAATAATATGAACTGTAAAACAGTCTTCTGCGAAAAGGTGCCTTTCGCGTATATATATAAAAACTTAAATCACGAGCTACATCCGCTTTACAACTCGCCACAACGATTACAGACCTCTAAGAATGATATAACAACAATGGCGGGACAGGGCCCCGCCATACCCCTGAATGTAAGTACCTACAACGACAGGTGACTATACCACTGATAAGCCTCCGGAGAAACGGAGCTTCCCAAAACGCTGAACTGTGATCCTAAGAGCGAGGATCAACACTGGTGTACCTCTACCTGCGGCATGAACGAAGCCCCCCTAAGGAGGTCGAACAGTACCAAGTATGTGAAATCGAATATTGTAAATGAAATCATAGTAGTATATATAAAGCAGGAGACACGTATGATAACCAAACTACAGTTCACAATAAATAAGCAGTCATGTCAAGTCAGGGACTCACGCCCTCAAAGTCATCACTCAAATACAACTATGGGTCTCACGCCCACAACATCAATCATGCCCGTGGAATACCTTCCTCACTGTCGGCAGTCTATGATATAAAAGCACCAAGGAATACGCATGAACACCAGGTCCCACCTGTGTCATAATAAAACCGTACGGGGTAAGCACGAAGGCATAGCCGACTACTAAAACCCACGGTACCAACAAGGTCATAAACTGTATCATGAGATCTGTCTAGACCGCCACATGATCGAAGTTGGCCACTCGCCCGCAATATCTAATATGCGCGTCTCCTGGAACTTCCCGCAGCTCCGCATAGGCCACTCCAATGGTGTTATACCCCGTATTTCCAGAGTATGTACGTAAGGACGTACGTAGAAAATTTGAACTTTTTAATAAGGCTTGGCCGAATTATTTTTGTGCACAACACCCGGTTAGAGTTTTTCGGCTAAACGTTTTCCACGACTTTCGTAGGGAAAATTCCGGCTATGTCATTTTTAATTTTTGCGGATTTTTCCGAGAGGCGAAACATTTTGGGCCAACGAGAGGCGACACTTGTCACCCTCTCATTGGGACGTTAGCGACAACAAGTGGTACGATTTGGGTTGGCTTTTGTCAAGTAGTTTGTATGATATTTTGGTGGTTGATGTATAAGGTGCAGTTGGCAAGATCTTGGCCCTACACTTGCTATGCACTTGGCATGATCTTGGACATTGGTTGGCCTTTGCTAGACCTATAAATACCTCTTTGATGACTTCTTCATCCATTCCACAAAGTTTCTAAGTCTTGAAAGCCTTCCCTCTCCTTTGTAGTGTCTCGTCCAAACACCCCCTCCCCTTTAAGAAGGCCCGGCCGAGAGTAGCATCCCCTTTGAAGTGCTAGCCATGGGTACCCCTGCCTAGTTGTCTCGTATAAATACCCTTGTTGTGGTATAGAAATACTCTCCTAGTATTGTTATAATGTCCAAATACCTTGGCCCAAATACCTTGTAGTATTCCCAAGGTTACACTTATACAAGCCAGAAAAATACCATTATACTTTCCTTTAGCCTCTAAACGAAACCCTAAGGAAATCTTCACCGTAGTTGAAGTTGTAAGTAGAAGTTGGTTAGAACTTCTAAGGGTTGTTTGGAGCGGAGTGGAGCACTCGAGTAGGAGCTAAACCTTGCTCAGCGACATTTTACTCGGATAATTTTGGGCTTATCGAGGTAAACACTCTCGTCCTTCTATTGTAATTGGAAATTACATGTTGTTAGAATATATAGTTGAAGTATACTATATATAGAACTATACTTAAATACTGTGGCAATGTCTTTTGACTTAAGCCTGAAGAATTAAGAACTGAATCAATCAGTAATTACATGGGGTATTACTGAGACTTGTGTAGTAGTGCAGTGGAGTAGAATTGTACCCGGTTAGATGTATAACCCACAGTTGGCTTGGTAGCCGCCTCGATAGAGAGGAGATTTCTGTTGTGGGAGGTCTGCCGAATTTTCTCGTAGATTATGGAGCGTTGAGATCTAGATGTTAATAAGCACCTTGTGGCCTTATAGGTTGAAGTACTACGTGGGGAGTGATCCACGTGGCTTAAGGAGTAGCCGGCGGTTTGAGGTACTTGGAGCGTTTTGCTATTAGTCGACAATCGTCGCGAGGTATGTGAACCTCTTCCTATCTCTTCTAGCATGATATGTGTGAACTATGTAGTGCGGTGACGCGTACGTGTTAAGCTGTGTTGATTGTTCTTAAAACATAAAGTGTTATAACGCTTTATGGGAAGTTGGTTATAATAGCTTTATGTAGGTAAGAAAATACTTTGTGGTTTTAAAAGGTAACTGATGTGAATTATAACTGGCTAGCTATAATAAAGAACTTGATGTATTTCAAAAGATTTATAAATCATTTTGAAGGGAGAGTAATACTTGGTTTTAAAGGTTTTAAAAAGAGTTATACTAGCTTTATGGGGAGTTAGGTATAATGTCTTAAGAGAGGTAAAGAAAATGGTTTACTGATGTTAGAAGTTAAGAGACTTGATCTTATAAGATAAGAGACTTAACTTATTTGTTTTAATGTGGATGTTTGTGTGAAACCTCATTCGTGAGTAATGAGTACTTGGTTTATTTAACAGAATAATGTTTTTGATTTGGAAATCGAATGTGTCAAACCAGGACCACTGCGGCGTTAATAAAAGAAAATGTATTAAATAATGATGAATTGTATTAAAACCGATGAAACCTCCATCCGCATAGAAACTAAGATGAGACAAAATGATATACATTTTCTAGACCATGGTCTTTGTAATAAGAATGTTGTAAACAAGAGTAACCTACTCTCACGTGAGACATATTGTTCTAAAAAGGAATCAGTGATTAAGTTTATGAACTATGAAACCATTTGAAAATGAAAAGCTTGAGTAATTGAAACTAGGCAAACCGAACTTAGGAAAAGAATGTTGTTACTTGATTTTGAAAAGGAATGTGGGTTGGTCATTCAAATACTACGGTATCGGGTGACTTTTATAAAAGTAATGGATCTCTTTAAAAGAACTTAACGTATGTAGTACTTTGGGGTTAAAACCCGACTTTGGCATAAAATGAAAGTACTTTGAGTTGTGTGAAACTTGCCTATGCTTGTTGTTGTGAAACTTACTGTGGTTGTTGTTGTGAAAGTTGCCTATGCTTGTTTTGATAGCCTTTGTTGTGGAAGTGTGGTATTTCTTTGTTTCAGCGTCTCTCGATAGAGGGCAGGTTGACTTGTTGAGAACTTAGTTGGATGTGATGTCAGTGATGGAGAATTTCACGTATGTTTTCATTTTGATAAGCTCTTGTGGTTGATGTCACATGGACATGTCTACACCGTCGCAAGATTCCGGGGCGTGTGGCCATGCGGCCTTATTATTATTGATGTCACATGGACATGTCTACACCGTCGCAGATTCCGGCATGTGGCCACGCGCCTTGTTATTATTGTTGATGTCACATGGACATGTCTACACCGTCGCAAGATTCCGGCATGTGGCCACGGCCTTGTTATTATTGTTGATGTCACATGGACATGTCTACACCGATGCAGTATTCCGGGGGCATGTGGCCATGCGGCAGGGTTGACCACCCAGTATATTTTTATTGATGTTACATGGGCATGTCTACACCGTCGCGATGTCCGGGGCATGTGGCCTTGAGTCCTTTTTATTTTTGTTGTATCATGGACATGTCTACACCGATGCAGTATTCCGGGGGCATGCGGCCATGATGCGAACACGATCGATGTTGTGGGCGTGAGACCCATAGTTATATTTGAGTGATGACTTGAGGGCGTGAGTCCCTGACTGGACATGACTGCTTTTATGTTGTGAACTGTAGTTTAGTTTTCATACATGTCTCTGCTTTATATAGACTAGTATGATTTCATTCTGATATTCTGATTTCACATACTTGGTACTGTTATCGACTCTTCGGGCTGCGTTCATGCCGCGGTAGAGGTACATCGATCGTGGATCCTCGCTCTTAGGATCTCGATTCGAGCGTTTGGGAAGCTCCGTTTCTCCGAGGCTTATCTTTTAGTATGTGTTCCACTGAGTTGTAGGTTCTTGTACATTCGGGGTATGGCGAACCCTGTCCGTCATAGTCGTTGTAAATCTTAAGTGCAGTAGAAGCACAAGCGTGGTTGTAAAAGGATTAAACTGTCGGGTTTTATGTATATCTGAAGGCAAGCTATTTTGGTTGCTTTGTTTACTTATTATATCTCTTGTTTCATGACTTCTGTTTTATGTTCCGCTGATTTTCTCTGATGTATGTATCACTAGGTGCCGGGTAAGGCACGATGCAGCCCGGTTGGGCGTTACAAAAGTGGTATCGAGCGATTAATCCTCGGAAAGTGTCTACGCCGTGTCTAGTAGAGTCTTGATTATCGGTGTGTTGTGCACCACATCTATAATCGAGGCTATAGGACATTTAGGATTGGTTTCCATTCTTCTCATTACGAGATCGTGCCTTAGAGCCGTGTTGTAAGTTGGACCCTCCGGCGTGTTTCGTTTTACCGATTATGCCTGCGAAAGGCAACCGGGGCCCGAGCGGCAAGGCGGCCGAGGAGCCGCTAGTGGGATTGAGAGAGTGCGAGCGCGAGCCCGGCCAAGACTGAGTAGTGCTTGACAGCGAGTTTTGCGCCGCCAGACCTGTGAGTTAGAGCCGCGGCGGTGGTGCTGAGACTCTGATACTGAGCCTCCACCCGATGCAGGCGGGAGATGGGTCACAAGGAGATGGCCCGATTATTGGCCGTTGTGGCGGATATGAGATAGGCCGGACGCAGCAGCCTTCAGCCCAAAGAAAGACTGTAGTGCACCCGAGGCGATTTGAGGCTACGGGATTTCTTAGTTGTAGCCCGCTGAGTTTTACTGGTCGAGGCGGAGGATGATCCGCAGGAGTTCATCCGTCGATTCTGCAGAGGATCATGCGGGTGATCAAGGCTTGAGATCGAGTCGTGACATTTGTTCGCATCACCGCGTGATCTGCATGATCGATTGGTTTGACTCGTGGAGCTTTCGGGAGAGCATGCCCTTCCACCGTTTGGGGCGAGTTTTGGGGCCTTCGGCACATTTCTTGCCTCCACAAATGAGAGGGCTCGGTAAACAGTTTTTGATGTTGAGGCGAAGCGTCTGATTGAAGTACAATGTGAGTTCGACTCATTGGCGGTATGTTCCGCATTAGTAGCTAGTATGGAGGATCGAGTGCACCGATATGTTCTGAGGCTCGATGATTACCTAGCGAGAGTTGTTCGGTGTTTCTCTCACCGCATGGACATTGCCCGCATTCGTGCTCATGCACTTGGGTGCGAGCGCGAAGATCGACGCAGGTGGACCATTGTGAGA
Source organism: Przewalskia tangutica (assembly GCA_029844215.1). Taxonomy (NCBI): domain Eukaryota; kingdom Viridiplantae; phylum Streptophyta; class Magnoliopsida; order Solanales; family Solanaceae; genus Przewalskia; species Przewalskia tangutica. Next base: position 79,558,838 of record CM056720.1, on the reverse strand, counting down.
AGAAGGCCAAGACGGCCGGATATTTTGGCGACTTTTCGAGGCGGACCGCCTCAGCCAGACTAGTTATGTACCTCGCCATTGCGAGTGGTCCTCCGCAGCCGGGACCCCAGGATATTCGAGGCGGTCGGGGCTCCTGTGTTGAGATGTTCGGGAGTAGGTGTTGGCGGATCGATACCCTACCTCGGTGGTCGATGGTAGACCGCATTTCGGGAGTGTCGTAGTACCAAGGGAGCTTGTTATTCTTGCGCCAGCAGGCCATATGACGAGACCGTCGACTGTGGGTAGCGGTAGGATAGCACACCTACTAGAAGCGATTGCGGGCCACGGTAGAGGTCGCTGTGGAAGTTCCCAGTATTAGCGGTCCTCTGAACCGCCTACTTCAGGTATATCCTTAACCATCTAGAGTTTTGTATGTTATGATAATGTATTAAGTGTTATGATCGGATAGCTTTGTGCTAAATTGTGACTTAGAAACATGCTTAGTGAAAAAGGGTAAGCCTGGGGGTGGGAAATGATGAACCTATATATATTACAGTTGAGACCTTAGATGTAAGTCCGTCTTGAGTACAAGTTCTTGCAAGTGATCCTTGTCGGAGTGCATTTTTATGCCTAGAATGTATTGTGTGATAAGTCCCTGGGTAGTGTGAAATGGAAGTGGTAGCTTTCATGACCTGTAGGGGTAAGATTGTTCCGGATCGGGAAACAAGAGCGTGATGCGTAAGTGGATCGGGTTGGGGCCATGTTGAGGGCCAACCCGCGGCCGGTTTCAAAGTGGGGTCAGCTCTGGGTGGTCCCACCAGGTGGTGGGGTCACGAGGGTGCTAGGCCCAAGTTTGTATGACCATCGTATGAGTTGGTGGATATGTTCGACCGAGCGGATCGTGAGGCCGAGCGGCCTTATAGAAGAACGAAGTTAGTAAGATGACCAAGCTTGGAGTGGTGACTCGAGGTTTTGCGAACTGAAGCAATGACTGAAGTGTGGTACGTATACTAGAAAAGTTCAAGTGTTCGAGAAGGGTACGACGAGGTAAGGGGAAAAGTGAACGTGTGTGATCGTTTCTTTTCGAGAAATGAAGGTGCGAAAAGATTATATTTTTAGACCTTGGTAGGGACTTTTGAGGTAAACAGAGGTGATTCCTCGTTGGCTTGGATTTGGGTTTTCGCGCGCATGTTATTTTTGTGGCCAGGTGTGGCATGTTTGGTGTCGTAAGTTTAGTAGTGAAGGCTATACTGGCGCATGTTTGTGTTGAGACTTGAGAAGGAACATTCGGGACGAATGTTTCTAAGGAGGGGAGAATGTTATACCCCGTATTTCCAGAGTATGTACGTAAGGACGTACGTAGAAAATTTGAACTTTTTAATAAGGCTTGGCCGAATTATTTTTGTGCACAACACCCGGTTAGAGTCGTTTTTCGACGAAACGTTTTCACAGCTTTCGTAGGGAAAATTCCGGCTATGTCATTTTTAATTTTTGCGGATTTTTCCGAGAGACGAAACATTTTGGGCCAACGAGAGGGCGACACTTGTCACCCTCTCATTGGGGACGTTGGGCGGCAACAAGTGGGACGATTTGGGTTGGCTTTTGTCAAGTAGTAGGTAGGATATTTTGGTGGTAGATGGATAAGGTGCACTTGGCAAGATCTTGGCCCTACACTTGCTATGCACTTGGCATGATCTTGGCCATTGGTTGGCCTTTGCTAGACCTATAAATACCCCCCTCTTTGATGACTTCTTCATCCATTCCACAAAGTTTCTAAGTCTTGAAAGCCTTCCCCTCTCCTTGTAGTGTCTCGTCCAAACACCCCCCCCTCCCCCCTTTAAGAAGGCCCTTGGCCGAGAGTAGCATCCCCCCCCCTTTGAGGTGCTAGCCGTGGGGTACCCCCCCCCCTAGCCTAGTTGTCTCGTATAAATACCCCTTGTTGTGGTATAGAAATACTCTCCTAGTATTGTTATAATGTCCAAATACCTTGGCCCAAATACCTTGTAGTATTCCCAAGGTTACACTTATACAAGCCTAAAATACCATTATACTTTCCTTTATCCTCTATACGAAACCCTCAGGAAATCTTCACCCGTAGTTGAAGTTGTAAGTAGAAGTTGGTTAGAACTTCTAAGGGTTGTTTGGAGCGGAGTGGAGCACTCGGAGTAGGAGCTAAACCTTGCTCAGGCGCGACATTTTACTCGGATAATTTTGGGCTTATCGAGGTAAACACTACTGTCCTTCTATTGTAATTGGAAATTACATGTTGTTAGAATATATAGTTGAAGTATACTATATATAGAACTATACTTAAGTACTGTGGCAATGTCTTTTGACTTAAGCCTGAAGAATTAAGAACTGAACTGAACTGTAATTACATAGGACTGTGTTACAGTAGACTTGTGTAGTAGTACCGTGGAGTAGAATTGTACCCGTTGGGGTTAGATGTATAACCCCCCCCCTGGTTGGCTTGGTAGTACCTCGATAGAGAGAGATTTCTGTTGGCGGGGAGGTCTTTGCCGAATTTTACAGAGATTATGGAGCGTTGAGATCTAGATGTTAATAAGCACCTTGTGGCCTTATAGGTTGAAGTACTACGTGTGGAGTGATCCACGTGGCTTAAGGAGTAGCCGGTTTGAGGTACTTGAGCGTTTTGCTATTAGTCGACAATCGTCGCGGTATGTGAACCTCTTCCTATCTCTTCTAGCATGATATGTGTGAACTATGTAGTGCGGTGACGCGTACGTGTTAATGTGTTGATTGTTCTTAAAACATAAAGTGTTATAACGGCTTTATGGGAAGTTGGTTATAATAGCTTTATGTAGGTAAGAAAATACTTTGTGGTTTTAAAAGGTAACCGATGTGAATTATAACTGGCTAGCTATAATAAAGAACTTGATGTATTTCAAAGATTTATAAATCATTTTGAAGGGAGAGTAACACTTAGTTTTAAAGGTTTTAAAAAGAGTTATACTAGCTTTATGGGAGTTAGGTATAATGTCTTAAGAGAGGTAAAGAAAATGGTTTCTTGATGTTAGAAGTTAAGAGACTTGATCTTATAAGATAAGAGACTTAACTTATTTGTTTTAATGTGGATGTTTGTGTGAAACCTCATTCGTGAGTAATGAGTACTTGGTTTATTTAATGAATAATGTTTTACCGATTTGGAAATCGAATGTATCTGCAACAGGACCAACTGCGTTAATAAAAGAAAATGTATTAAATAATGATGAATTGTATTAAAACGAGAAACCTCCATCCGCATAGAAACTAAGATGAGACAAAATGATATACATTTTCTAGACCATGGTCTTTGTAATAAGAATGTTGTAAACAAGAGTAACCTACTCTCACGTGAGACATGTTGTTCTAAAAAGGAATCAAGTGATTAAGTTTATGAACTATGAAACCATTTGAAAATGAAAAGCTTGAGTAATTGAAACTAGGCAAACTGGAACTTAGGAAAAGAATGTTGTTACTTGATTTTGAAAAGGAATGTGGGTTGGTCATTCAAATACTACGTATCGGGTGACTTTTATAAAAGTAATGGATCTCTTTAAAAGAACTTAACGTATGTAGTACTTTGGGGTTAAAAACCCGACTTTGCATAAAATGAAAGTACTTTGAGTTGTGTGAAACTTACTATGCTTGTTGTTGTGAAACTTGCATTTGTGCTTGTCGTTAAAACTTGCCTATGCTTGTGATGATAGCCTTTGTTGTGCGTGTGGTATTTACTGTTTCCGTCTCTCGATAGAGGCCGACTTGACTTATTGAACTTACTTGGATGTGCTGGCAGTGATGGAGAATTTCACGGGTATGTTTTCATTTTGATAACTGTCTTGTTGTTGATGTCACATGGACATGTCTACACCGATGCAGTATTCCGGGGGCATGTGGCCATGCGGCCTTGTTATTATTGTTGATGTCACATGGACATGTCTACACCGTCGATTCCGGGGGCATGTGGCCATGCGGCCTTGTTATTATTGTTGATGTCACATGGACATGTCTACACCGATGCAGTATTCCGGGGGCATGTGGCCATGCAGCCTTGTTATTATTGTTGATGTCACATGGACATGTCTACACCGATGCAGTATTCCGGGGGCATGTGGCCATGCGGCAGGGTTGACCACCCAGTATATTGTTATTGAGGTTACATGGGCATGTCTACACCGATGCAGTATTCCGGTACGGCCACGCGCCTTGTTATTATTGTTGCATCATGGACATGTCTACACCGATGCGATTCCGGCACGCGGCCGTGATCTGAACACGATCGATGTTGTGGGCGTGAGACCCATAGTTATATTTGAGTGATGACTGAGGCGAGTCCTCGATCGACATGATCGCTTTTATGTTGTGAATCTGAGTTTAGTTTTCATACATGTCTCGCTTTATATAGACTAGTATGATTTCATTTACGATTTTACGATTTCACATACTTGGTACTGTTAGATCGACCTCGCCGGCCGTTTCATGCCGCAGTAGAGGTACATCGGCCGTGGATCCTCGCTCTTGGATCTCGATTCGTTGGAAGCTCCGTTTCTCGGAGGCTTATCTTTTAGTATGTGTTCCCTGAGTTGTAGGTTCTTGTACATTCGAGGTATGGCAGGCCCACTGTCCGTCATAGTCGTTGTAAATCTTAAGGTCTGTAGAACTGTGGCGAGGGTTGTAAAAGGATTAAACTATTGGGTTTTATGTATATACCAAGGCAAATCGCTTTGGTTGCTTTGTTTACTTATTATATCTCTTGTTTCATGACTTATGTTTTATGTTCCGCTGATTTTCTCTGATGTATGTATCACTAGGGTGCCCGGGGTAAGGCACCAGTAACGGGCCCGGGTTCGGGGCGTTACAAATGGCCCGCATGAGGTATTCCCCGCATCGAGGGTAGCTACTCCCCGGCAACGTCCTGGACTCGCAGTCCGTATGGCCACATAGACCGCATGAGGTATAACCCCGCACACTAACCTGGAACTCTCGTAGCTCCGCATAGGCCCCCTGGACCCGCATGAGGTATTCTCGAATCATGGTCACCTGACTACCGCTGAGTATACCGCGTCGGAGGCGGCTTAACCCCGGGATCAAGTCAAGGTGAGTGATATAATACCAACATAACGACTTATCGTTAAACAACATAAGCACAATCAAGGGAAACCCCTTTACACAAACATCACAAGATACTAACACACGTAGCATCCTAACATGTTTACTTATCAAATCAACAAGAAAGTATTACAAGGCTATCACAAACCAACACAATCAAGTTATTCACACAAGGTACATTATGTTAACAAGTTCGGGTTTTTATCCCCAAAGTACTTCATACATTAACTCTTTAAAGATCCGTTTCTTTCACGAAGTCACACAATACACGTAGTATAAAAATAGAGTGACTATATTTTTAAGTAAACAAAAAAACTTCCTTTTGTAAAATAAAGTAACAACATTATTTTCCAAAAGATCAAGTTAGCCTAATTAAAAATGCTCAAGTTTCTCATTTTCGAAAGGTTTAAGTAGTTCATAGTATTAATCACTTAATAATATAAGTCTCTTTTATAACCATTGAGAAACATGTGCCTTATGTTTGAGTAGGTTATTCTTGTTCATAACAATCTTATTAAAGCAGCCATGATCTAGGAAATGTAATATCATTTTGTTTCATCTTAGCTTCATGCGGATGGAGGTTTCTCTTGGTTTTCATAATACTTTATTAGTCAATACATTTCCCTTTATTAGCGCTTTGTGGTTTGTTCGATACTTATTCGATTTCCAAATCAAGAAACATTATTCCTTTTAAAAACCAAGTACTCATTACTCACGAATGAGGTTTCACACTTTTTAACAAAATTCATATTAATTCAATTAAGTCAAGTCTCTTATCTTTTAAGATCAAGTCTCCTAACTTCTAAAATCAATAAACCATTCTTTTATTTCTCTTAAGTCGTTATACCTAACTTCCCATAAAGCTAGTATAACTCTTAAGCTTTTAAAACCAAGTAATAAAAAACGGTTCTTAATTCTCTTGAAATACTTCAAGATTCTTATTATTCAGGCTTAAGTCAAAAGACATTGCCGTAAAACTACGTTCAGTTAATACACGTACGTCTACCGTACTAAATATATTCCTTTTAAAATATCATGCTCAAGAGGATAGGAAGAATCACATACCTCGCGATGATTTATCGACTAGTAGCAAATAGCTCCAAAGTACTGTAATCCTGCTATCCTTTTCCACCCTTCGAGTAGAATATGCTACACGCAGTACTTCAACCTATAACGGTTATACAAGTCTATCAATGTCTAGACTACTCGGTAGAATAAATCTAGATACAAGATTCTACGGAAAATTGGGCGACTTCCTACCCACAAACTTCACAAGTCTCATCAGAATACAAATTCCTATGTAAGTACAGTTCAATTCCTTTCTTATATACCTTCCTTGTATATAACTTATACTTAATTCTTATACTTCAACAGTATGTAAACTCTAATTACAATAGGGGGACAAGATATTTACCTCGATAAGCCCATAATTATCCAAGTGTAAATGTCGATCCTGAGCAAGGTTTAGCTCCTACTCCGTGCACTCCAACCCGCTCCAAACAACCCTTAGAAGTTCTACGCAACTTCTTCTTACTACTTCAACCAAGTATGAAGATTTCCTTAGGGTTTCATTTTGTGACTGAAGGGAAGTATAATAGTATTTCTGGGCTTTTAGTATAGGTGTAACCTTGGAATACTACAAGGTATTTGGGCCAAGATATTTTGGAATAGTAACAATACTTGGAGAGTACTTTCTACCAAGAGGGGGGGTATTTACGAGAACAACTAGGCAAAGGGCGGGGTGTCTCGCCAACACCACTAGGAGGGTGTACCACCGGCGAGGGCCTTCTCAAAGGGGGAGGGGGGGATAAGCCGGTAGCGCTTATGTTATGTATGATAAACCGGTAGTGCTTATGTTATGTATGATAGTCAGTTGTGCTAGTTTATGTTATTCTTACGGGGTAAAGCCCCGGGTTACTACTAATTCCATGGATTTGCTACCCATGATGCGAGTGCGGCGTTTGTACTCATGGGCCACCGGCCCAAGCGGGTGAAATAGTCCTGTGCGGGTGAAATAGTCCTATGCGAGGAATACCTCATGCGGGTCCACATGACCTATGCGGGCGGATACAGCCTATGCGAGGAAGTTACGTCATTGCGGGTCCACAGGACCTATGCGGGTGAAATAGTCCCAGGAGTAGGATTTCTTAATGATACTACAGGAGGGTGGCCCTACCTTGATCATGAGCCTCCTATTTTTATGCAGTAAAGTATACTCTTGTTTACTCTCATTGTTAGTAAGGCACAGTGTACTGTTAATTGAGTTATCATACACGTCTCCAGCTTTATTTTAGACTTATGATTTCACTACAGTACTTTCCGTTTCACATATTTGGTACATGTTGTACTAACCTCCTTCGGGGGGCTGCGTTCATGCCGCAGGTAGAGTATACAGGTTGCTGATCCTCACTCTTAGTATCACTGTTCAGCTGTTGAGAAGCTCCTTTACTTCGGAGGCTTATCCCTGGTATTGTCTGTTGTTGTACATTCAGGGGTATGGCGGGGCCCTGTTTCACCACAGTTGTTATTCTTAGAGGTCTGTAGTCACATTTGTGGAGTGGGTTAGTAAGAACAGAGATGTACTATTTTAATTTTGTATTATGTATATGTTACGGAAGGTGGCCTTATCGGCTAGCCTGTTGATGTCTATTGTCTAAGTATGATTTATTTTATGAGTTGTGTATGTTCCGCTGCTATTTTCTGATGTTTACCTGAAAGGGGTGCCCAGGTAGGGCACCAGTCGCGGGCCTGGGGTCGGGTCGTGATAATAAAGACCCATGCCGGTTCGATTCCCACGAATAGTATATGTATATGATTCCACGGACAAAACCCGTAATACGAGTATAGATACTCATGTGGGTATAAAGACCCATGCGGGTTCGATCCCCATTTTGACATGACTTTCATATTTTAAAAAGATACAGTTGATTTTATATTTTTAAAAGACACAGTTGACTCTCATTTTTATAAAGTACAGTGGTACAGTGATACAGTGGTATAGTAGTACATTGGTACAGTGATACAAGGTACAGTTGGCTCTTATTTTATATGGCACGGTTGGATTTAGTATTTGATTTTTATACTTGTCCATGTCATCTTTTGGCCAGTTATGATCTTATTTACTGTACTTTATGTTTACATACTTGATACATTGTTGTACTGACCCCCCTTCTCCGGGGGGCTGCGTTCACGTCCGCAGGTATAGGTACACAGTTTGGTGATCCTCGAGCTTAGGATCGGTGTTTAGCATTTTGGGATAGCTCCATTGTTCCGGAGCCTAGTCATTTTGGTACAGGTCTTCCATTATGACTTATGTATATTCAGGGGTACGGCGGGGCCTTATCCCGTCATAGTTTTATATACTCTTAGAGGTCTGTAGTCATGTGGGTTGGACGTATACGATTGTAGTTCATTTCGGATTTGTGTATATAATGGCAGCCTTGTCGACTTGCCTAATTTATTATATAACCTTTCTGGGGACAAGATCCCTTTGTTTTGATATTATGAGTTTTCATTAGACGCTGGTCATATGTGATGTGTGGGTATAAGGGTGCCCAGGTAGGGCACCAGCCGCGGCCCGTCGGCTCGGGTCATTACAGGTCCTTTTGAGATGGTGGACATAGTTGGTGAGGTAGCCTATGAGTTGTCTTTACCTTCTGGGTTATCAGGTACTCTATGTTTTATGTGTCGATATTAAAGAAGCATGTTACTGATGGTTCTCATGTGATTAGATGGGATTCAGTGATGTTTGATCAGAATCTAGTGTATGTGAAGAGGCCTGTAGCTATTCTAGACAGGCAGGTTCAAAAGTTGAGGTCCAAGAAGATAGCTTCGGTGAAAGTGCAATAGAGAAATCACCCGGTGGAAGAAGCTACATGGGAGTTTGAGTCTGATATGCGGGCTAACTACCCCCAAGCTATTTGAGAGTCCAATTATTTCCTTTACTTTATCGTTCGATGACGAACATTTATTTAAGTGGTACTTGATGTAACGACTTAAAAAGTTGTTTTACTTATTTTGCCTTGAAATTGCTAAACTTCCCTTCCCGAGTCTTTATTTGCTTGCTTGTGACTTACAGGGATAGGTGATTGATGCGCGAAAAGATGCACACACTTAAACGCAAGTGCACGTTATCGTGACAAGTAATATAGTCCTGGTAAGACCGAATATCGTCCACAAGGATTAGGGTTCAAGTAACAATTATCTATCTTTTGGTATCTATTTGGTGAATTGATAATTGAGTTTGTTATTTTATAACTAAGAATTATAAAGACTAATTAACTATAAGTTTACTTCAGTTGTGATGGGAATAGGGCTTCCATGTCTCCTCAACTATCCGCTTATGTTATTTATTAATACAACGAATTATGGTCTTCTTCTCTCGGAGAAAGCAGGTTTACGAAATCGTTTTATATTCCCGTTAAGGGTATATAAACACTCAACCCCAGTATTGCACCTTACCTACCTTTCGTTGATAAGGATAATCTATAGGAGGATTAAGAACAAAAACCTAGTTAACCGTCACGCACCATGCGCAAAATTAGGGTTTTAAGCCTCTCATTAACGCTACATAAATAATTGAGGTATTTTCATCCCCAATCCAAGAATGTCTACCCAACTTACAACATATTCACAATCTCTCCTTTCGAAGTAAATTAGAAATCATATAAGGATAATTAGTTGTCAATTAATTACCAAACATTCAACACAATTATTGGATAAATCTCTCAAAGAAGAATAATAACCATAAACATGTATTAATTCAAAACATAAGTTTCTAGTGAATCAACATGGAAAGCCCTATAAGAGAATTAGTTCCTAGCCATAGATATGACAAGAACAAATTCAAAGTTCGTCATGCAAAAACTGAAATAAAGAAAAGAAAAAGGAAAGAAAGTACTAAATTATGGTCTCCAATCTCCAAGAAAGAATCCTTGTGTTGTGCAAGAAGGGGAACCCTTAAAATCTGCCTAGGCTTTTATAGGTGAAAACCGCCTTAACTTTTCCCAGCTGGCCTAAAATCGTCAAAACTCGATTTTTCCGCGTCACGCCATGCCCATTCGGCGCCAGCGCGGCTTCGAACTGTAGTCCATCGGGTGATTTGCACCGCGACGATTCTCTGTGCGAGGCGCCGCGACGCTGCAACTTCTGTAGCTTCTCTGATGATTAGGCGTCGCGGCCTCTGCATCGGGCATGAGAGGCGCGTACTGGGTCTTCGCAGCCTCTCTGGATGTTGGGCCGCGCGCCGCTTCCGATCGCGGCGAGGCGCCGCGTCCGGTTTTCGCCTCGTTAGCCACTTTCTCTGTTTTTAGCTCTGGAACCTCCTCTTTTGCTCTCTTTTAGCTCCTTTTCCGCCATTTTGCCATTTTAACCACTTTGAATCAAAAGAAAGAAAAACTATCCTAATACGACACTTATTTGTACAAAAAGGGACAAAAGACTTACTAAAACTGACTCGAAAAGTGTATATAAAATACACCGATCAAATACCCCCAAACTTAACCTTTGCTCGCCCTCGAGCAAAGATAGAAAGAAAGAAATAAAAGACTCAAGAAACGAAAATAAAAGACTCACTGACATTGATCACTTTTGCTGCATTAGTGTTATCTAGAAAAACATGAAGGTTAGCAGAATAATATGCAGAAACATATAGCATGAAATTTTTAGCACACTAAACACATTAAGCTTATTACGCAAACTCATATTTATCATGCTTAATGGAAGTCAATATACTAAATCATGCATATAAATTCAAAAATTCTATGGCATGCTTACTTGCTATTCTCCACTAATCCTGGATATGCATAAAAGAGATCTTCAGGTCTTTAAGGGTTGTAATGTAGGCTTAGGTATAGGTAGGTAAAAATAGGCATTTTAGGCTCATTTCGTGTACCATAAGCTCTTTAGCTTTTCAGTATTTCCCTTTTCTTTTTTTTCTTTCCTTCACTTCGATTCTATCTTTTCTCTCTTTTGTTTTGGGAGAGTGAAGTATATAATAATGACAAGCACCCCCAAACATAGGCTTTTGCCTATTTCTTATTACTTTTTAATTGTGGTGCAACAAGCTCATTCACTCTTTTTGTCTCTTTTTTAACACAATTTATTCCACTACTTCACATTTTTACTTATGGCACAATTTTTGGGAATATAGGGTGTCAAAGAAGAAGTTTCAATTTTTAGGCTCAACGGGGCTGACTAGGGATGTATTAAAAGTCCGGGATAGAAAAGAGTGGTAAGAATTGGCTATGAAAGAAATGCCTGAGTCATCTCCCTATCATGCATATCCTAACTATTTCGCCTCAAATAGCAAGCACTCATAACACATAAGTATTCATCATTTAGTATACATAATTCAAGCAAGAAACTCCAAATAGACAGATTCTGTGAGTTTTTGGCATATCTAACCTAAGTGTTTAGATAGTTGCTTCGATTCCGTTACATTATTCCACCTTACTTCACTAGGTGTTTCTAGCAACTACAACATATATGATCTTTGACAGGCAATTATGACTCAAAAAGAAAAAAAATTGGTGACTCAAAATATACATAAAACAATCAAAAAGACTTAAATAAAACATAACATGACACAAATAAAACAAGACATAAATAAAACACCCCCAAACTTAAAACACACATTGTCCCCAATGTGTGTAGACTCAAAGACAGTAAAAGAAATAAGACACTTACAAACTTTGGCTAAAATGGTGGTGGTGGCGGTGGATAATGCATCGACCATTGGTTGAACAGGGAACTCATCTTGTCAAACTGCTGGTGCAACTGTTGTTGCTCCTGCCTCAATTCTTGTTGCCCTTGTCGCAACTCATGTTGTCCCTGTCTCAACTCGTTTTGACCTTGTATCATTGTGTCGAAATGTTGCATCATCATTCTCTGGTTCTGGAGCACTTGCTCCATCATAGGCACTGGAGGTTCTGCTTCTGTGTTTGGCTGGTGGCTAGGTCCTGCCGCATATTGAGCCCCTATTTCAGGCTCATCTTCGCTCATCGCGCCTCTGCTGCTTCTTTGGTGGTGGTTGTGCTCTTCTTCCGGGGGCTTGGTGCGGGAAAGAGTGCACTATCCCATAGGACACATGCAGTTGGTTTCTCTCATTAGTATCAGTGGGTAGGATTGGGACCCCATTCATGTGACATAGCTTGGTGATAACTGAGTCGTGTCCCAATCCACCTGTTGTTACCAACCTGTTGATTTCCTCAATGCTCTGCACTATTTCTTTCCCCACATCAATTGTTTTCCCCGTCATGATCCCATATATCAATTTGATCCTATCTTCTGACACTCTGGTGAAGTGCGTTGATGGGATCAGACGGGCACTGATGAAATATAGCCAACCCTTGGCTGCTTTGTTGAACTGGCACCTGCTCAGTCCTCTTGACCCATTTCTTGCAAGATCAAATGCAGCCCCAGGGTAGCTCACTGTGTCTGCAATGTTATTTCAGTCGATGTTGTTGCTGCTCCTAGACCATGTTCTAAAATGGTTCCAATCACTTCTTTCTTCAACATCAACCGTCTTCAATTGTGTATTTATATCTTCTGCTGTCACAGGCACATAATTTCCCCTTACAAAGCACCCCCTTTCCACCTTCTCCGGAAAGTTGGCATAGAATTCACGCACCATTGTTGTGTTCACTGGTGCTATCTTCTCCGGATTTACAAATCTCTTCCACCCCCTTAACTCAATAATTGCCCGAATGGGCTCATAAACATCCTCTTCCCCAAACGACTCCCTCTGATAGTCCATTCCCCTTTCAGGGATTAAGGGCCTAGTACTAAGTTTTTTGTATCTTTGGAATGCTTCGTAGCTCAGAAACCTAGTATTATCGTAATGTGGGGCTGGGGTGGATGTGGAGGCTCTTCTCTTTCTGGTGGACATGGTTAAAAACAGTTTCTGCAGCTTATAACTTAGTGGCACAAATGTTCTTCAAACACAATCAACAACTAGCAGTTAAACACAACACCCCCAAACTTCAACTATACTGCCCAATACCCACACCCTCCTTTTCTACTCTTTCTCCAAACTTCACAATCAATTTTTCAGCACCCAAACTACTTCACAACTACAATACTCCTTCAAACTACTACCTCTTGTGACTTCAAGAACAGAAAAAGATTACCTTTTTATGAGAAGATTCAAGCTGTTCTTGTTTCTAATGGTGGTTTGAGGCTATGGAATGGAGCTTTGTTGTTTGAGATAGCTAAGGGTTTTTAGGAATTTAAGAGTTTTTGTTGTGGTTGGGTTGGATTTGTGGGAAAAAATTTGGATTTTCGTGTGTTTTGGAGAGGAGAAGGTTAGGTTTTTGGTTTTGAATTTGGGGCAGATCTGATTTTTGGGCGTTTTTAAGTTTCGATTTCGCCTTGTGCCAGCCTGCTTTTAGCCGCGCTGATATTCTGAACTCCTTCGAATTTCTGTACACGGCTTCTATTGGAAATGCGCGCTTTAAACTTGGTATTTTATTTTCTGGATTTTTGGCGCCGCGGCCCTGCTCCTGGGCGCCGCGGCGCTTAGACTTCAGCGCCTCTTCAGTTCTTTTGGCGCCGTGGCCCTGCTCCTGGGCGCCGCGGCGTTTACCCGCTTTTCTGGGAATCCTCGTTTTTCTTCAGTTTTTCGCCCTTCAATGTATTTGCCTATACCTGTCAATCACAGCACAAACACTACCTCCGTGAGACCGTTCTTAATAAAAACTACTATATTAAAATAAAATAAACTGAAATACCTTGGGTTGCCTCCCAAGTAGCGCTGTCTTTAACGTCTTTTAGCCGGACGCAAGTTCCTTAGCTTTAATAACCGTGGGATGGATCAAGCCCCCAACTAATCCATTTCCTCCACATTTTGCGTTTTCTTTTTCTTCTTTTCTTCTTAGCATTATCAGTAAGGGGGAGTTCAGGAACACATACCTGCGTCAGTGGGGGTTTGGCAAACCATGCCTGCTTTCGTGGGCTCATCTCCCTTTGGTTGACTTGTAATGGCTCACAGGGGGGCTTGATGGTGCTGATTTCAAAGCACCTGCTCATGGTTGGTGGCTCGATGACATGTTTAAAAACTTTAAACACCATTTCTTCCTTCTCCACCCTTAATGTTAGCTCTCCCCTTTCTACATCAATCAAAGCTCTCCCCGTTGCTAGGAATGGTCTCCCTAATATGATAGGGATTTCCGCATCTTCTTCCATGTCTAGAATGAGGAAGTCTGCAGGAAAGAAGAATTTTCCTACTTTGACAATCACGTCTTCAATTTTTCCTCTTGGATGAACCACTGTCCTATCGGCTAGTTGCAGACTCACAGTGGTTGGTTTGGCCTCACCCAACTCCAATCGTTTAAATACTGATAAGGGCATCGATTTATACTTGCCCCTAAATCACACGCAGCTCTGCAAGTCACTCGCCACCTGTGCAAGGTAGTGTAAAGCTTCCTGGATCCTTTAGTTTTGGTGGCAACTTCTTTCGCAAGATAGCACTACACTCTTACATTAGTGCTACTATCTCATATTCCGCCACTTTCTTCTTTTTCCCAATATTTCCTTCATGAACTTGAAATAGGAAGGCATCTGCTCCAAAGCCTCTATAAAAGGTATGTTGATACGCACTTCTGAATACCTCCAAAAATTTGGAGAATTGTTTATCAACCGCCTTCCATTGTAATCTCTGGGAAAGGATCTTTTCAGATACTCCTTCTCCGAGTTTTCTACCACTGGGCTAGGTTCAACCACCTTCTCTTTTCTTTCTCTGCCTCTTTCTCAACTATTGGTGAAGAGATCGCTGCTTCCAATCGTCTTCCACTTCTCAACCGCATTGCTCGACATCGCTTCCTGATTTACCTCTGACACTTGGCAATGTACCTGCGCTGCTGTTACTTTCTTTGCTAGCCGACCCACTTGTGTTTCCAAGTTCTGAGCGAGGATCTAGCTTCGTCATGAATCGAGTGCAGGCGTTGGCAAGTTATCACTGCCGCTTACTGTCTTTTTCTTGAACCGGCATTGAATCGCTGAGGCCGCGGGCTTGAATGAAAGTGCCGCGATTCTAGTTCATTGGTTCTAATCGCACTGTATTGATTCTGCTGCCCCTGGTCTCCTCTCCGTGAGAAATTTGGGTGATTCCTCCACCCTGGATTATAAGTGTTGGAGTAGGGGTTATTCTGTGGTCTCTGATAATTACCCACAACCTGACACTCTGCCTGCTCCATTGGTATATTGTTGGGATCAGCTGAAGGAAACCTATTGAATGTATGTGAGCCACCACATATCTCACAGCTTTTAGGCATCTGCACCGCATTCACTGACACTGTATGTTGCTGAATTTGTTTCGCGGAGGCGGCCACTGGGCATTCAAGGCGTGATAGCATCTATTTCGTGGACTCCCACCGTTTCTTCTCCCACTTGTCGACCTCTCTTCTATGACATGGTTGTTAGTGGCCTTATCTTCTAATAACTCACGAGTGTCGGGTCGTTTTTCTCATGAATGCCCCACCGGCCGCATCTATAATGGTTCGGTTGTCTTCGCCAGTTATAGAAGATGTGGACCAAGTTCCACAACTCAATGTAATGGTGTGGGCATTTTCTCGCAAGTCTTTGAACCTTTCCCAAGCTTCATAAGGACTCTCCATCCGCTGGTAGAAGTTGTTCAACTCCTCTCAATTTTGCCGCTTTGCATGGGGAAAGAACTTGGCTAGGAATTTACGCCACCGTGCCATGTGAAAATCGAATCGAAGTGGAATTCAACCATACTTTTGCTCTATCCCTGAGTGAGAAGGGAAAGAGCCTCAATCTGATGGCATCATCAGTAACGCCGTTATATCTGAAAGTTGCACATAGCTCCAAGAAATTAGCTATGTGCATATGTGGATCCTCCGATGGCAGTCCTCCGAATTGCACTGTGTGCTGTACCATGCTCAGAATCGCTGGTTTTATCTCGAAGTTGTTGGCTCCTATTGCAAGGAGCCTAATGCATGTCTGTGCTCCATTCACTCTTGGCAGCACATAGTCTCCCAAACTCCTTTCTGGCTGGATTTGGACTCTCTCTTCTACGTCTATTGGCATTTGCCGAGGCACCCCTAGGTTAGGTTTATTTTCACCTAACCCTTCTCTCATCATGTTATTATTTTTAACACCGTCCATCTCTACCAAAGTTGCAATCCGCTGATTCTTTCTGTTCTGCTTACAGGTTTTCTCAATTTCTGGATTGAAGGGAACAAGAGTGTCTTCTCCTCGTCTCCTTCGCATAAACTGATTTCCTCAAAAATAGATCAAAAACAAACAACTATCACGGTACCTCGATTTTTACCAAAAAGTAAAAAAAACGTGAAAATTAAAAATAAAAATTAAAAACCAAATTAGAAATTAAAAATAGATAAATTTGATATTGAACTATGCCTAATCCCCGGCAACGGCGCCAAAAACTTGATGCGCGAAAAGATGCACACACTTAAACGCAAGTGCACGTTATCGTGACAAGTAATATAGTCCTGGTAAGACCGAATATCGTCCACAAGGATTAGGGTTCAAGTACCAACTATCTATCTTTTGGTATCTATTTGGTGAATTGATAATTGAGTTTGTTGTTTTATAACTAAGAATTATAAAGACTAATTAACTATAAGTTTACTTCAGTTGTGATATGAATAGGGCTTCCATGTCTCCTCAACTATCCGCTTATGTTATTTATTAATACAACGAATTATGGTCTTCTTCTCTCGGAGAAAACAGGTTTACGAAATCGTTTTATATTCCCGTTAAGGATATATAAATACTCAACCCCAGTATTGCACCTTACCTACCTTTCGGTGATAAGGATAACTCTATAGGAGGATTAAGAACAAAAATCTAGTTAACCGTCACGCACCATGCGCAAAATTAGGGTTTTTAAGCCTCTCATTAACGCTACATAAATAATTGAGGTATTTTCATGCCCAATCCAAGAATGTCTACCCAACTTACAGCATATTCACAATCTCTCATTTCGAAGTAAATTAGAAATCATATAAGGATAATTAGTTGTCAATTAATTACCAAGCATTCAACACAATTATTGGATAAATCTCTCAAAGAAGAATAATAACCATAAACATGTATTAATTCATAACATAAGTTTCTAGTGAATCAACATGGAAAGCCCTATAAGAGAATTAGTTCCTAGCCATAGATATGACAAGAACTAATTCAAAGTTCATCATGCAAAATGTTACACCCCGTAAGTCCAGGACTTGTATAAGAGAATGTACGTAAGGAATCAAGACTTGGAAATTAGTACGAAAGGGAGAATTGTTTTTCCGACGGAAAATCTTCCGAACGTCGGAAAGGAAAAATGTTCGTTGTTGAGAATTAGATTCTCAAAGTGCATTATTTGAAGAGTATGGAACTTATTAACATTTTGGAAATTTGTTTTTACGGATTTGGTCACGTGGGGCCCACCCGAGGAATTTTACGTTTTATGGGGCCCACGAGGGTTACAGAATTTTATGGATGAATGAGAGGGAGACACGTGGCACCCCCACATTTGGTCTTGGACGTTTTTAGCAAGGGTAGAATGGTCATTTACCTTCAAGGAAGATTAAGTCTTCAAGCTTGAGATTGTTGACCAAGGTCAACTTGTCCACTTGGCTATTTTAATTAATGATCCTCATCCAATCCACACAAGTGTATTAATCTAAGCCCTCCAATATGTTTTATATACTACTAGTAGCAAGACAAGGTCTTCCACACTTAGAAATTATTTGAGAAACTAGAGCTTGAGTTCATGTTGCTCTCGGGTTTGACCTCTAGCCCACACAAAATTTTGTAGTTTTGATCCATTAGCCACAAGACTTAAACCCAATGTCCCTAAGGGTATTGTAAGGATATCTCAATAGAAAGATTTCGGAAAACCGGCGTTTTCGTATTAGTCGCAAGGCGGAAACTTAAGGAGTTCTTCAACTTTGAAGTTGGAACTTGAAGATGGGTTCTTCATAGGCTTCTAAGGAGTTCTTGGAGCGGATTGGAACTTAAGGAAAGGAGCTAAGAATTTCTAAGGCGCGACTTTGAATCTTGAAAATTTTAAGGGCTTATAAAGGTATAAATCTTGTCGTTTTAGCAATTAAAGTTTTCTTATTGTTGTAGCTATGGATATTAGCAAGCATGAGTTATATAGTTTGAAGTTTGATAAGTATATTGGCTATTGGAACCCTAATCTGAAAAATAGCATGTTAGCCTTAAGATTACATTTCAAGTTGATTATTAGTTTAAATCGTCGCATGTTGTATAAAAAGGAAATTGTAGTTGTTGAAGTTGTTTATGACTATATAACATGTTAGACCTTAGAACTTGGATTTGGAAAAGGATTGGAAAAGACTTAGTGTTGTTCTATATGTTGGCCGAGAATGGCTTTTGGAGTATTAACTACTTGGTACAAATTGTGGGGCGGAATTTTACACGTATTGTAAGGCGTGTAATCCCCTTTGTTTGGTTGTTGTTTTGAGCCTTAAATGTGACGTGTTGTTTATTGTATTCGGCCTTGAAAAAGGTGGCAAAGTGAGTAGAAACAAAGGAAGTGCTGCCCGATTTTCCGTAGAATTAGAGACCGTATACTTAGTATTATTGTACGTTAGAGACTAGAAGTTGATAGTCTTGTTGTGACCATTATAGGTTGACACTTCTACGTACGGCGTATTCGGCTTAGCTTGTGGATTTAGCCGAAAAGGTATGTGAACTATCTCCTCTTCTAGCATGATTCCTTATGGTAAAAAAAGTATGTCCTACTCCTTAAATGATCCATTCCTTGGTTGTATTTGGATCGCCTAAAATAGAATTTGTTCTATGTACTTCCTTTATTTTACTTTGATGTTTAAATTGTAAGTTCTATAATCCATTTCCTTAGGGAAGTTTGGATTCTTAAAAGTTGAAGTATTTTACTTAAAGTACATAGAGTCTTGAAAAGGAAGTGGTTTCCAAATCTTTTGTCTAGTGCCTTAGTTCCAAAAACCTAAGGGTCGTTTTAATGACTTTAGGGGAGTCAAAGGAGTGATTTACTTAATTGTTTTAAGAGAGGAGAAATGACATGATTTAAGAGGAGAAACTTGTCTTCTAAATATTAAGAGACTTGAAGTATTTTGGAAAGTTAAGAACTTGATTTGTAAGTATGTGATACTTGGTTTTAAGTATAAGTCTCTTGGTTATAAAAAGGAATGAATATGTCTAAAACCATAAAGGGTTATAACGGCTTTATGGGAAGTTGGTTATAACGGCTTTATGGAAGGTTAAGAAAGTTGTCTATTTTGATTATTAGGCATAAGTTGCCTAGATTGTGAAAATTTGAAGTTACTTGATTTCAAGCCTTGAAATGAGTTTTCTAAAAGTGTAGTAACTTACTTTGAAAAATAGACACACCTTGATACTACGGGTGTTAGTATCTTGGGGTTTTACATAAAAAAGAGTCTTTTGAAAAGAATGTACGTACGTAGTACTTTGGCTTGTTTAATTGAGAATTATTCTATGTATGCCTTGATAAGTACTTTTGCTTGTTTAATGGAGAATTATTCTATGTATGCCTTGATAAGTACTTTGGCTTGTTTAATTGAGAATTATTCTATGTATGCCTTGATAAGTACTTTGGCTTGTTTAATTGAGAATTATTCTATGTATGCCTTGATAAGTACTTTGGCTTGTTTAATGGAGAATTATTCTATGTATGCCTTGATAAGTACTTTGGCTTGTTTAATGGAGAATTATTCTATGTATGCCTTGATAAGTACTTTGGCTTGTTTAATTGAGAATTATTCTATGTGTGCCTTGATAAGTACTTTGGCTTGTTTAATTGAGAATTTCCAATGTGTGCTGGTGATAGCATTTGAGTACAAGTATTATGTTTTATTACGTTGCCGCGACTCTCGGTTGGAGGGTCGGCTGCCTTGTTGTAAGTTTACTTGACGCGTCGACAGTGAGGTGGGATTCCACGGGTATGCTTCCATTATTTGTATTACCCCATGGTCATGCTTATACGATGTGGGATTCCGGGGCATGCGACCACGAGGGATACTCCTTGGACATGCTTATACGATGTGGGATTCCGGGGTATGTGACCAGGAGGCGGGTTAGAATCCCGGATTTGTGTGTATTACCCTATGGTCATGCTTATACGATGTGGGATTTCGGGGCATGCGACCACGTGGGATATTGTTACTCCTTGGACATGCTTATACGATGTGGGATTCCGGGGCATGTGACCAGGAGGCGGGTAGGACTCCCGGATCTGTTTGTATTACCCCATGGTCATGCTTATACTATGTGGGATTCCGGGGCATGCGACCACGAGGGATACTGTTATTATGACTTGGCGTTATATTATATCATGGACTGCCGACAGTGAGAAAGGATTCCACGGGCATGGTTGATATTATGGGCGTGAGACCCATAGTTATATTTGAGTAGTGACTTTGAGGGCATGCGTCCCTGACTTGATATGACTGCTTATGTATTGTGTACTGTAGGTTGGCTATCATATATGTCTCCTGTTTTGTTTAGACTGTTATGATTTCATTACAGTACTTACTGTTTCACATACTTGGTACATTCTTCGTACTGACCTCCTTCGGGGGGCTGCGTTCATGCCGCAGGTTTAGGTACGTTGTTTGGTGATCGGCAGGTGTAGGACCTGCTCAGAGTTTTTGGATAGCTCCTTCATTTAGGAGTTTATCTTTTGGTATAGTTCCTTCAAGATGTGCTTTTGTACGATTATGGTACAGCGGGGCCTTGTCCGTCATAGTTCGATATAACTCTTAAGTCCGTATTCATATGGGATTGGACTCATGTACATTGTAGTGTCTTTTCATGTATATTATATGGCATCCTTGTCGTCTTTGCCTCAGACGTATGTTGGTTTAAAAAAAAAAAGGTGTTATTTAAATTCGATTTGCTTAGTTGTTAAGGTAGAAGGGTGCCTGTGTAGGCACCGATCCACGCCCGAGGTTCGGGCGTGACAGTGGTATCGAGCGATCGATCCTCGGAATGTCTCATCGATCGTTTCTAGTAAGTCTTGATTATCGGTGTGTTGCGCGCCACACCCATAAACAGAGGCTACGGGACATTTAGGAGTTGGTTTCTATTCTTCTCACTCTAGATCGTGCCATAGAGTGTGTTAGTAAGATAATTCCTCTCGACGTGATTTTGTGTTACGCTTATGCCTCCGAGTAGGAAACAATGCCTGCAGAAGGGCAAAGGAGTAGCGAGGAGCTACTAGTCGACTCAGAGTTGATAGGGCTTATGCCCGGTATAATGGATGTTGCCCATCGGCGAGTTCTTCCTGCGCAGTTTTGAGGCCCAAAGACAGCGCCTCCAGTTTCTCGATTAGGAGAAGACTATAGGGTCATGAGGAAGCGGTTATGTTATTGACCAAGATAAGCGGTGCTCTGATCATCAGGAGGTTATTCGGCGCATGCAGTGTGTACAGAGGGTAGAGGCCAACGCGGAGATCACTTAAGAGGCTAGACCGGTTAGTTATCCGGTGAGTTTTGGACGAGTCGCCTCAAGGCCGAGTGAGATATTCGTCCCAATACCCAAGACATACCCCCGCAGCTCGGTGGGAGATTTGATCCCACAAGGTATTTAGAGCCGGTCCAAGCTCCGGTCGAGGTTCTCGAGAGCGAGAGGATTTTCTCGTCAGGCCACCTATTCCTCAGTGTATCAGATGTGGTAAGCGTCATTCGGGGAAATGCCGTTATGGCACAGGTGTTTGTTTTTATTGTGGCCGTCCGGGCCATATTCTGAGGGTATGTCCTTTTAGTAAGAGCACCGGTGAGGTGGCTCAGCCTATGAGGACGATGGTTGATTCCCTTTCCTCCATAGATGTGCGTTCCCCAGGGCAGGGTGTTCGGATGTTAGCCAGCCGTGGTAGAGGTCAGGGTGGAGTTTATAGTTCTGGCGGTCCTTCGAACCGCAGAGGTGACGTGACTACTGGACAGGATCAGGAGGCGACATCGCACGGGGTTACAGGTATATTTCGATTCTTTTGAATCATACATGCATTGATAGGTTCAGATTTCGCCTTAGTGTATATGTTTTCCCTTTGTTGCTAAGAGTTGTAAAGTGATAGTACCCCAGAGGTAGGAATACTTTGATTAGTAAAGTGAAAAGTTAAGAATGTTGACAAGAATGATATAGTGAACTGAGACTATAGTTCTGTAGAGTTCACAAGTTGTAGTAATTGCCCCATAACAGTGTAAGACCAATAGGAAAGATTGTACAGTAGAAATACTTTTTCTTATGTGACGAACCTCTAGTGAATAGGGGGATAGAGTGAGAAGTACCTTGAGATAAGAGAGAGATTTATTTCAGACTAAGAATGAGCAGTTAAGTGTGACGATGGGTCGGGTTATGGACTCATTTCGGGTCAACCGATAGTATGGAATCGGGTGATGTCAGTAGGATATGGTCCCGCTATGTGATGGGGTCACGAGGGTGCAAGGCCCAAGTCTAGTTGATTGTTGTACGAGTTTGTGGACGCGTTCCACCGGAATCAGGTCGTAAGGACCGAGAAGAGTCTTAACGGGAATGTAAGTAGCATAGTGGCCAAGTTTGGATAGTAACTCCAAGGATTGGAGGACAGAAACAATATTTGAGATTTTGTACGTGTACTAGATAAGTTTGGAAGTACGTGAAAGTATGACAAGTAAGGAAAGAAAGGAACCTCTAAGGATCCCGTGTTTTAGAAGACCGTAACCTTCGAGTTTTGTGAGAAGGGGTTGCGGACGGAAGGTCCATTGATATGTTTACGTATGTTAGGTGGTGGCCATGTGTGGCATCGTTAGTCTTGTGGAGTATTGATTGTTAGGCATAGTATAGAGATTGTGCCGGAGTTTGTATAGCCTGACAACCGACTAAGAACATTTGGGGACGAATGTTTCTATGGGGGGAAGAATGTTACACCCCGCAAGTCCAGGACTTGTATAAGAGAATGTACGTAAGGAATCAAGACTTGGAAATTAGTACGAAAGGGAGAATTGTTTTTCCGACGGAAAATCTTCCGAACGTCGGAAAGGAAAAATGTTCGTTGTTGAGAATTAGATTCTCAAAGTGCATTATTTGAAGAGTATGGAACTTATTAACATTTTGGAAATTTGTTTTTACGGATTTGGTCACGTGGGGCCCACCCGAGGAATTTTACGTTTTGTGGGGCCCACGAGGGTTACAGAATTTTATGGACGAATGAGAGGGCGACAAGTGGCACCCCACATTTGGTCTTGGACGTTTTTAGCAAGGGTAGAATGGTCATTTACCTTCAAGGAAGATTAAGTCTTCAAGCTTGAGATTGTTGACCAAGGTCAACTTGTCCACTTGGCTATTTTAATTAATGATCCTCATCCAATCCACACAAGTGTATTAATCTAATCCCTCCAATATGTTTTATATACTACTAGTAGCAAGACAAGGTCTTCCACACTTAGAAATTATTTGAGAAACTAGAGCTTGAGTTCATGTTGCTCTCGGGTTTGACCTCTAGCCCACACAAAATTTTGTAGTTTTGATCCATTAGCCACAAGACTTAAACCCAATGTCCCTAAGGGTATTGTAAGGATATCTCAATAGAAAGATTTCGGAAAAACGGCGTTTTCGTATTAGTCGCAAGGCGGAAACTTAAGGAGTTCTTCAACTTTGAAGTTGGAACTTGAAGATGGGTTCTTCATAGGCTTCTAAGGAGTGCTTGGAGAGGATTTGAAATTAAGGAAAGGAGCTAAGAATTTCTAAGGCGCGACTTTGAATCTTGGAAATTTTAAGGGCTTATAAAGGTATAAATCTTGTCGTTTTAGCAATTAAAGTTTTCTTATTGTTGTAGCTATGGATATTAGCAAGCATGAGTTATATAGTTTGAAGTTTGATAAGTATATTTGCTATTGGAACCCTAATCTGAAAAATAGCATGTTAGCCTTAAGATTACATTTCAAGTTGATTATTAGTTTAAATCGTCGCATGTTGTATAAAAAGGAAATTGTAGTTGTTGAAGTTGTTTATGACTATATAACATGTTAGACCTTAGAACTTGGATTTGGAAAAGGATTGGAAAAGACTTAGTGTTGTTCTATATGTCGTAGAGAATGGCTTTTGGAGTATTAACTACTTGGTACAAATTGTGGGGCGGAATTTTACACGTATTGTAAGGCGTGTAATCCCCTTTGTTTGGTTGTTGTTTTGAGCCTTAAATGTGGCGTGTTGGTTATTGTATTCGGCCTTGAAAAAGGTGGCAAAGTGAGTAGAAACAAAGGAAGTGCTGCCCGATTTTCCGTAGAATTAGAGACCGTATACTTAGTATTATTCTACGTTAGAGACTAGAAGTTGATAGTCTTGTTGTGACCATTATAGGTTGACACTTCTACGTACGGCGTATTCGGCTTAGCTTGTGGATTTAGCCGAAAATGTATGTGAACTATCTCCTCTTCTAGCATGGTTCCTTAAGGTAAAAAAAGTATGTCCTACTCCTTAAATGATCCATTCCTTGGTTGTATTTGGATCGCCTAAAATAGAATTTGTTCTATGTACTTCCTTGATTGTACTTTGATGTTTAAATTGTAAGTTCTATAATCCATTTCCTTAGGGAAGTTTGGATTCTTAAAAGTGCAAGTATTTTACTTAAAGTACATAGAGTCTTGAAAAGGAAGTGGTTTCCAAATCTTTTGGCTAGTGCCTTAGTTCCAAAAACCTAAGGGTCGTTTTAATGACTTTAGGGGAGTCAAAGGAGTGATTTACTTAATTGTTTTAAGAGAGGAGAAATGACATGATTTAAGAGGAGAAACTTGTCTTCTAAATATTAAGAGACTTGAAGTAATTTGGAAAGTTAAGAACTTGATTTGTAAGTATGTGATACTTGGTTTTAAGTATAAGTCTCTTGGTTATAAAAAGGAATGAATATGTCTAAAACCATAAAGGGTTATAACGGCTTTATGGGAAGTTGGTTATAACGGCTTTATGGAAGGTTAAGAAAGTTGTCTATTTTGATTATTAGGCATAAGTTGCCTAGATTGTGAAAATTTGAAGTTACTTGATTTCAAGCCTTGGAATGAGTTTTCTAAAAGTGTAGTAACTTACTTTGAAAAATAGACACACCTTGATACTACGGGTGTTAGTATCTTGGGGTTTTACATAAAAAAGAGTCTTTTGAAAAGAATGTACGTACGTAGTACTTTGACTTGTTTAATTGAGAATTATTCTATGTATGCCTTGATAAGTACTTTGGCTTGTTTAATGGAGAATTATTCTATGTATGCCTTGATAAGTACTTTGGCTTGTTTAATTGAGAATTATTCTATGTATGCCTTGATAAGTACTTTGGCTTGTTTAATTGAGAATTATTCTATGTGTGTCTTGATAAGTACTTTGGCTTGTTTAATTGAGAATTGCCAACGTGTCTTTGGTGATAGCATTTTAGTACAAGTATTATGTTTTATTACGTTCTTGCGACTCGGTTGGTCTGCCTTGTTGTAAGTTTACTTGGGCGCACCGACGGTGAGTGGGATTCCACGTATGCTTCCATTATTTGTATTACCCCATGGTCATGCTTATATGATGTGGGATTAGTGGCGTGCGACCAGGGATACTCGCGACATGCTTATACGATGTGGGATTAGGGCATGTGACTGCGAGGCGAGTTAATCCGGTTGTGTGTATTACCCTATGGTCATGCTTATACGATGTGGGATTCCGGGGCATGCGACCACGTGGGATATTGTTACTCCTTCGACATGCTTATACGATGTGGGATTCTGGGGCATGTGACCAGGAGGCGGGTTAGACTCCCGGATCTGTTTGTATTACCCCATGGTCATGCTTATACGATGTGGGATTCCGGGGCATGCGACCACGAGGGATACTGTTATTATGACTTGGCGTTATATTATATCATGGACTGCCGGCAGTGAGAAATGATTCCACGGGCATGGTTGATATTATGGGCGTGAGACCCATAGTTATATTTGAGTAGTGACTTTGAGGCACGCGCCACGACTTGATATGATCGCTATGTATTGTGTATTGTAGGTTGGCTATCATACATGTCTCTGTTTTGTTTAGATCGTTATGATTTCATTACGATTTCATCGTTTCACATACTTGGTACATTCTTCGTCTTGACTCCTTTCGGCCGCGTCACGCCGCATGAGTTTAGGTACGCTGTTTGGTGATCGACAAGTGTAGGACCCTACTCAGAGTTTTTGGATAGCTCCTTCTGTTCGGGAGTTTATCTTTTTGGTATAGTTCCTTCAGTACAAGCTTTTGTACAGTTATGGGTACGGCGGGGCCTTGTCCCGTCATAGTTCAGTATAACTCTTAGAGGTCTGTATTCATATGTGGGATTGGACTCATACATTGTAGTGTCTTTTTCATGTATATTATATGGCAGCCTTGTCGGCTTTGCCCATGTACGTATGTTGGTTTAAAAAAAAAAGGGTGTTATTTAAATTCCGCAGTTTGCTTAGTTGTTAAGGTAGGGTGCCAGTGTAGGCACTACCACGCCCGGGGTTCGGGGCGTGACACAAAAACTGAAATAAAGAAAATAAAAAG